>CM032455.1:158818792-159058792 GCA_019049505.1 Pachyrhynchus sulphureomaculatus | reverse complement strand
TTAGGCGTTAATTGAACATGTTGCAGGCATAGCAAGGAGAGCTTCTCAAAAGTTGGTAATATTATTTCGAACCAGAAGCTTTACACTCCACAATAACTGTTAATTCTTTACAAAGCTCAAATTCGACCAACTATGGAATACTGCTCCCATGTTTGGGGCTCCGCTCCCAAACATACAATGCATTTGTTGGATTCTATTCAGAGAAGAGCTGTTCGTCTGATTGGAGACCCGGAACTGACCGGCGGCCTTGATTCGCTGGAACATCGAAGAACGGTTGGCGACTTGAGCCAATTCTACAAGTATTTTCATGGAAAGTGTTCGAAGGATGTGGCCCGCTTAATTCCTCCCAGAGCGGTGCATGTTAGAAGTACACGTCGCGCTAATACTTTACATCCGTATGAGGTTCAGCTTGTTACTCCTCGTACAACGCTTTTCAAACAGTCTTTTATACGGAGAACATCATCCCTTTGGAATAATTTGCCCAGGACTGTGTTTCCCACCGAGTACAATTTACAACGATTCAAGAACAACGTGAACCGCTTTCTCCGCACACGTGTCGCTCCTGTAGTGCTTTAGGGACTTCCCTGTAGCACGTGTGCTAGACCCATAAATATATATATATATATATATATATATATATATATATATATATATATATATATATATATATAATAAATAAATTATTAAAGGTAATGCACTCGTGATAATTTTCGTTCAATCTACACCCTGTCGGGAATATTCCAGAATTTTTTCAAAATTTTTTGATCAGTATTTTTCGTGATGGCAGCAATTTTTGTCAATTTTTTTAGAAATAGTACTAAGAAAAGTGTGCGCAAGTATTACATTATATATATTTTTGCACTCGTGTTTTCACACACTTTCATTTGACACCTTACTCGATAACCTGATAAAAAAAATTTTTTCTTACTTCCGATTTCACCCCCCAAAACTAAGTCAAAATTTAACTTTCAAAACTACTACTATTAGTGCCTAATTTCAACTTTGTATCTCAAATAATTTTTGAGAAAATCGGCTGTGACAGACGGACAGACAGAGACCAAAGTGATCTTATAAGTGCTCCGTACGAAACACTAAAAAAAAAACCGATCAAGTGTAAGTTGGACCTGCGCAAATAGTGTTCCGTGCTGTGATTGCTTTTAAAATAAAATTTTTTGTTATAAAAGTATAAAATGAACGGCGACTTCACAAAACACACCCCAAATAAGTTTTAAATAAAAGAATTAAGAGCCCAGATTACAAACATGTATAGTCAGATACAGGCTAAACAGACCAACCAGAATAAGAAAAAAGTTCCATGTGACATGTATATATCTTAAGAGCCAACAGTTGTAGCATCTTAGCTACCTCATAACCAATGCTTAAAACAGTAGCTATCAGTCCCGGTTCAATTCGCAACTTACGACGAAACAAACCATCACCATTTGGTACAAAGTCCATATTTCAGCGGTCTGCCCACTGTTTTCTTACTTGACAATTCATCCCGAGATGCGTTTCATCAGCTCAGCAGTCCGGCTAGGATCGACAAACAAGAGAACAGGATTTACTAGTTTTTATCCAGGTACTTTCGAGATATAACGGTAAGATACAACGAATTATACTACGTACGCATACCTAATACTCCAGCGGAGGTTGAGACAGCAGCCGCAAGCTGAAATAGAAATGATATCGGAACGATTTCTGGAGGTTATAGCTACTATATCACCTCAAAATAGAATCAGGTATTATAATGCGAAAGAGGGCTAAAAAAATACTTGTTTTTTTTTATTATCAGACGCCTTATTCAGATATTGAACTCTTTTTTAGCGGATTAAATCATATCAAAAATACAAATAATTAAAGTCAATTTCTAAGCCTGTGGTACATAAAACCACTGATCTTTTATATTTCCTTTGACTATTTAATAAATGCTTACAATGCTTGGTAAGTTTGTAAAGGAAGCCTTGTCGTTTGAGGAGGCCTTGTACAAAATAATTTATTATTTCTTGTTAAAATTTTAGAAAATGTTCGCAGTAAACTCGTAACGAAAACGTATATTTTTAGTTCAGTGTTTTCCGGGATCCATATTTAAAAATTGTGTTTGTGATTTTTATTAAGTCATAAATTATTGCGTTATTAGTACAGGAACGGCCTTTATGAAAAGTTTTTGGACACCTAAATTTAGTAGTTATTGAGATTAGAAAATTATCAGTACGCCATTTCAGCTGTCCTATTTTCTTGTGTCTTTGTTTTCTTTGGCGTTAAGTAAGCTTTTCCTCATTATTTTTGGTCTCCAAGATGGAGGTACTGCGCTGAAACAAAGATTTTTGTATTATGATCTGTCTATCTGAAAGATCTGCAAATTCTAATCAACAAGCTGAATGATATTGGCGACGAGTATGGTCTACGTAGAAATATTGGGAAAACCAAAATGATGGTGATTAGTAGACACCCCCAAGAGGACGCATCTCCCTTTATAAAGGATCAAGAGATTGAGAGGGTTACTAAATTCAAATATCTTGGCTCTGTCGTCAACGAACGATGGAATTGTGATGGAGAGGTTAAACGGTGGATTGGCATGGCAAAGCCTAAAGTTGAAAAATATGCTGCTTCAAAGACAATTGCCACTCGCCTTGCGCCTATAGTAAAAAAAAATACTATGTCTGGTCGGTCCTCTTATATGAGACATGGTCGTTAAAAGTGAGATGATTGAATCGTATCGGAGCTTTTGAGCTATGGATACTGCGACGTTTGCTACGAATTTCTTGGACAGAACACCTAACCAATGCAGAAGTGCTTCAAAAAGGGCCGGGGTGGAGAGGCAACTATTTAATATCGTAAAACAAAGAAATGTGTCTTATTTGGGACATATACTAAAAGATGACCGCTTGTCGATTCCAAAACTTATTCTTCAGGGAAAAATGGAGGGTCGGCGAGGACCCGGTAGGAAGCAGCACTGGAGACCCTGAATATCAGGGACTGGTGTGGAGTTCCTGATGCTGCGTCCATTTTTCGACTAGCAGAGTATAAGAACCTCAATATAAACTGAAGAAATGGTACAGAGACCCCGACGTATGTGAATACATGGGACAGGAAGAAGAAGAAGATCTGTCTTACTGCGCTTTCGGTTCGTTCCTGTTTCGTTTCCGCTCTCTTTTATTATAGCATTAAATATGAATAAATAAACGAAAATGAAAAATTCATATTGTTTTACTTGAAAGGATTTTTAGCCTAAATAATTTTGCATTTAAAAACTTTTATAACAAACAAATGCTTTATCGTCCTCTAAAGGCTTACACAACAGCTCAGCTTGTTTTTTATTTTATCTTCGAAATGTAGGCCAAAACGAAATAAAATAAACTTGACAATATACCGAAAAGTGGAAAACTAGACACAATAGAGAAAGCACGTCTGAATGAAAGCCTATTTCCCAGCATAATGGAAAGGGAGGAGTGCAGTTTCCGATAAAGGCCTGAAACAATGGTTTATTGTGAATTTTAGAAGTTTCATGTAATAATAAATTTTTGAAAACTGTTATCACTTTTTCGAAATTATAAAGTATTCAATTTATTTATTTATTTATTTTGTGTCCAGTCCAACATTATATAACAAAAAAAATGAAATAGAACAATGTAATACATAGTAGACATCTCTTCATCTTCTCCTGTGTTGGATTAGTTGTAACAGAATTAGCAAGTTCTAGAAGAACCAGTATCTAGGACCGCGACAGGACGCTTCTGCTGTGAACCTACTATTCAATTTATCCAGCTTTTTTGCCGATGTTTGTACGGTGAGACATAGTTTGCATAGTTGATTAAATTTTATCTTATATTTAACCAGAAAATAGACACAATTTGACATCAGGACATGAACTCTTAAAATCGTACAATAAATTCCCACACGAATATATTCCAGTAACGAAAGTCTCTGAAATGGAATTTAAATCATATTCTCTTCTTGCGGCATGTCGAATCGCAATCGAATAAATGTAAAGGGTGTTTTTTATAGAGGTATAAAACTTTAAGTTGGCAACACTTTTTTAACTGGCGGCCATTTTGTCAGCTGTCAAGTGATTTATGTTTAGTTTGGTTTGGCATTTCAACATGAATAGACTGACGCCTGAACAACGCTTCCAAATTGTGCAAATTTATTTTGAAAATCATGGTTCTGTTCGAAATACGTATCGCGCACTACGTCCATTTTAAGGTCAACATAATCGTCCATCAGAGCAATTAATTCGATTAACTACGGACCGTTTTCGCACCACGTTTACTCTAAATGATAATACGCATCCACAGAGACGTCGTACAGTGGGTACAGAAGAAGTCATTGCTGCTGTAGAGCGTAGCGTAGAGGAAGACCCGAATCAGTCTATCCGCCATCGTGCACAGGAATTGGATATGTGTCCATCCACTTTATGGAAGATTTTGCGGAAAGATCTTGGTTTGCGTGCTTACAAAATCCAACTCGTGCAACAATTGAAGCCACACGATCACCTAGCAAGGCGTAGATTCGGTGAATGGGCCCAAAACAAGATTGCCGTTGATCCCGATGTTCATAAGCGAATTTTGTTTAGCGATGAAGCTCACTTTTGTTTGAATGGATACGTCAATAAACAAAACTGCCGTATTTGGAGTGATGATAATCCTCAAGTGTATGTTGAGACACCGTTACATCCAGAAAAACTGACTGTTTGGTGTGCTTTATGGGCTGGTGGAATCATTGGTCCGTACTTCTTTAAAAACGATGCTGGTCAGAACGTTACAGTCAATGGTGACCGCTATAGAGCCATGATTACTGACTTTTTCGTTCATCAATTGAACAACCATGATGTGCAGGAGCTGTGGTTTCAACAAGACGGCGCAACATGTCACACAGCTCGTGCCACAATTGATTTATTGAAGGAAACGTTTGGTAACCGCATAGTTTCACGTTTCGGACCCGTGAATTGGCCTCCAAGATCGTGCGATTTAACGCCGCTAGACTATTTTCTGTGGGGATATGTGAAGTCGCTAGTCTACGCCGATAAGCCCGAAACAATTGACCACTTGGAGGACAACATTCGCCTCGTTATTGCCGATATACGGCCACAAATGTTGGAAAAAGTCATCGAAAATTGGACCTCCAGATTAGACTACATCCGAGCCAGCCGTGGCGGTCATATGCCAGAAGTCATATTTAAATTATAATGCCAGAAGATTATCTTTCGAATAAAGTAAATTTCATGTCAATTTAAAAAAATTATCTTTGTTTTATTCCATTTCAAAGTTCTATACCTCTATAAAAAACACCCTATACATTTGGAACCACTCCAATTTTACAATAAAGGTGAAATGTATTCCTGAATCCTGTTTTTACATAAAAAAAAATAAACTAAAGAAAAAGTACAGGGTGCGGCGCCAAAATCCGAACAAAATTCAATTTAAATTTCCCGCCGTTCTATACCACTTCAAGACGTCGCGATTGGCGTCCAAATAGCTTGACAAATCTACTAAACATTCAGAACCTCGAAAAGTTTCAATGTTGAAACCAAGTGCGGAGTATAATTGAAGAGCGACAGAAATCATACGATTCTTCGGATACCCAAGATCGACTGTGTATGATGTCGCGAAGTATACCAAGTCGGGGAAGTACAACGAATGTTTTGCAATACCGGCAAGGAAAACTCACTCGAAGAAGTGCGTTGTCAGGACGCCGGAAATCACTCAAGCTGATTTTTGAGGATCCAGGGCAGTCGATCCGAAAATTGTCGTCGGTTGTGGGTGTGAGTGAAAAACTATGCATCAAATCGTCGAGTAGGACCTCCGCTACAAGTCTTATACAATTAAAGTGAGACAGATGCTTTCCGAAGCTGCCAGGACAAAGCGAGTTGAACGCTGTAACCTGCTTTTGTGTTCTTTACGAAACAATGCTGCCGGACGCCTCAGGTTTTTTTTCTGGCGAAAAAATGTTTACTGTCGATGCGAAAATCAATCCATTGAGGGTAATGTCATGCCACCGCTGTATCGTCTGGAAAGCCGTATGTTTTGCAGCAGGACGGTGCGCCCGCGCACACAAGTCATTTGGTGCAAAATTGGTTGTCGGACAACGTCGACATGTGTTGGTCCAAAGAATTTTGGCCTCCCAACAGCCGAGATTTAAATTCTTTGGACTTCTATGTATGGAGCGTGGTTGAAAGGGTCACTAACAAGTTCAGAGATCCAAACGTCGCATCACTGAAAATCGCTATTGAAGCGGCACTCGTCGATATGGACCGTGACTCATTAACACGAGCCTGCGACCGCTTCAGATCGAGAATGGAGGCGACCCAGTAGAAGGGGGTTATATTGAGCAAATGTGTTCTTTATGACCTAACAAACAATTTAGTAAAAAAATAATTATAAACTTGTCCATTTTTGCAATGAAAATTATGTTTCAAAAAAATGTTTAATTTGTCCGGATTTTGGCGCCGCACCCTGTAGAAGAACCAGTATGCAGGGCCCAGATAGAACGCTTCTGCTGTGAATCCAGTACTAAATTTATCCAACTTTTTTTGTCGATATTTGTACGGTGAGACATATTTGATTACATTATATCTTAAATTTAATCAGAAGGTAGACACAATTTGTCATCAGGGCACCAATTCTTAAAATCGTGGAATAAATTCCGACGCGAATATATTCCAGTAACGAAAGTCTCTGAAATGGAATTTAAATCATATTCTCTTTTTGCGACATGTCGAATCGCAATCGACGGTTGGATCCATTGCAATTTCACAATAAAGAAGAAATGTATTCCTGAATCCTGCTCTTACCTAAAAAAAAAACTAGAGAAAAAGTATTTCTGTTTGATTATTTCGAATTTATGATGATTTATTAATTTCACTTTTACTTCATTTCAGGCTGATATTCTTGTAGTGAGTCGTATGTAGGCAGTTAATAAATTGGTTAGTCCAGGCTAGTTCTGGTTTCTACACGTAGGTAATACGTACGTAAAAGTTAATTCCATACCTTGTTTGTGTTAATAAACTTTTACAAATATTCAATGTAAATTAAACCCTCAGTGAACAATGTTTCTCCTGTGAAACTTCAGACCTCCCCTTTTACGAATAGAATACAAATACATCAAATTCCCTACTATTTTCAACACATTTTTCCTATTTTTCAGGTAGCTGGCGCATTCTCTCTGAAAATAGGTAGTGGTTTAGAGTCGATGAGTTTGTTAGGAACACTTATAAGATCACTTCGATGTCTGTCGGTCACACCCGATTTTCTCCGAAACTATTTGACATAGAAAGTTGAAATTTGGCACTAATATAGGAATTGATAGCCTCATCTGTGCCGTATAGTTTTGAAAGTTAAATTTTGGCTTAAGGGGTTAGTTAGTTTTAGGTGGTGAAATCGGAAGTGAAAAAATTTTTTTTTCCAAGTCATCAAGTAGTGAGTCCAGTGAAAGCTTGTAAAAACACGAGTACAGAAATATTAATGTAAACTTGCGCACACATTTCTTCGTATTATTTTTAAACAATTGCGAAAACTCGCTGTCTCTCCTTATCTCAAAAAGTACTGATAAAAAAATTCTAGAATATTCTCCATAGAGTGTAGATTGAAGGAAAATTATCACGGTTGCATTACCTTTAATAATTTATCTGGTATATATAAAAAAAAATTCAAGGTCATCAGTTTTCCGTAAAGATCGGAAAAAATTTGAGGTCTGTTTTGTGAAGTCATTGATCATTTTAGACCTCCGTAAAAACAATTTTCATTCTAAAACCAATCAACGTACCAAACATTAATTGCGCAAGGCCGACTTGCACTTGGCCGATTTATTTTATATAAATTGGCATTGTCCAGTTCGTTTATGATCCGTCGGATCAAAGTTACCTCTTCAAAATCGCTTTTTCCATATTTTTCGCACGTTTTTTGCGTCACGGCACCTTCTCCCAAAATTTAACCAATCATTTGCGTAGCTTCAGAGGCATTTTTTTGCAGTTTAAATGCAGTACCTTAAATGGTACTTGTCGAATCTCTATTTTGAGGTTATGAATAGGATGAAGCAGTGATTTCTCTCTTTTAAGATTGGTACTCAAACAAATTAAAGTGGAATAGTTTTAATTTGAAACAGTTTTGAGTTACTTATTTCAATGATACCGAACTAATTTGCACTTCTAATATATTTCTACTGTTATATACAGGCAGTCCAAAAAGTCTTCATACACCATCTGCTTTCTAGACTATTTTTCTGTTATGTTTAACTAATTAATTGGAACTATGAGAAAACATGTTTAAATTAATATTTGAAACGTGGATTAGTATTAAAAACAACTACGGAACATTTTATTTAGAAGTTACATCATTGCTATAAAAATGTAAACAAAGTTAATGTCAAAAAAGTCTCCATACACTTAACAATTACCAATAATAGTTTGACGGAGTTTAACGGAAAATAACAACTTCGTTTAAACTAACATTTAGTGGGATCGTCGTTGGCCTTGATAATCTCCTGTAACCCTTTTGTCATGCTTGCAACCAGGTTTCTGGTAACTTCTGCTGGCATGTTCTCCCATTCGTTCAATATCCTGTTTTTTAATTCTTCACTATTTGAAACATTATGTTTGCGAACGCGCCGTTTAAGTTCCTTCCATAAATGCTCGATGGGGTTAACATCGGGTGATTACGGAGGTGTATAAAACTGCTGTCACACATTATGGATCATCCATTCTCTCACCAAATTTACGGTATGTTTCGGATCATTGTCCTGTGGAAAATGTATCTTTTTTCGAGCGCTAATTTTTGGACACTTAAATTGTCTCTCAAATGTTCAGATAAACATGCTGATCCATTAATAAAATGTAAATTTCCAACCCCTCCAGCGGACATGCACTAAAGATTACGAATTCCCAAAATTCAGGAGGTTTAGTAACATATTCCCTAGCAAAAGCTAGGGAATACGTTACTAAACGCTTTTTGCGTTTAGCTTCCGAAATTAATGGCTTCTTCCTGGCTTGGGATCTATATTTATTTGTCTAACAATGCTGGCCTCTTCACGTGGATTCAGTTTCTTGGGACCCGTTGATTTATGCTGGTTTACAATGTATTGTACAGTAGCATGCGACTCTTTAACAATTTTTCCTATATTTCTGTAGGATTTTCCATCTTTCCACAAATCAATTATGATCTTTCGAACTTGAAATGGAATTTCACAAATCTCTCGCTCATTTTTAATGCTACTTTGAAAACCCACTGCAAAATTACTAGCAAGAAGTGACAGATTATAAAGCATGGCCGAAAATTATTCATTTGTTTCCAGTTTAGCGAGCAATAGATAGCTTGATAAAATGCGGCTGATTATAAGGTGTTTTTTTCAATTCAGTTCTTGAGTATTTGAAGACTTTTTGACATTAATTTTGTTTACATTTTTATAACAATGCTGTAACTTCTAAATAAAATGTCCGTAGTTGTTTTTAATACTGATTTTCGTTGGTTAACTTTCAAATATTAATTTAAACATGTTTTCTCATAGTTCCAATTAATTAGTTAAACATAACCGAAAAATAGTATAGAAAGCAGGTGATGTATAGTGACTTTTTGGACTTGACTGTATATTCAGGAACAATAAATTAACATTGCAGTTTCATAAAAAAAATATTGGTTTTACAATATCTTAGAAACTAGAAATAATATCCGAATTTATACTGTTTTAAAACTACAGTTCTTTTAAGTAGTATTTGATAAATGGGGTTTGTTACGCAGGGGATGAAAGTTTTTGACTCCTACAATTAGATTACCATCGGTCTCCTCTCCTTGTAAGTTGAATACCCATAAAGAAAACACCAACAAAAGACCAAAAACATTAATTAACATTTTTTATTATCAGTTAAGACCCTTTTATTTCTACTTGATCTTTCATCAAAACTAATTTTAAAGAAACTTAAATTCACTCTTAGAACGCTCGATATCTTAATTAGCCCTTTTCAGTACCTTATTAATTTTCTTATTATCTCGAAGCTAATTTATGTTGTAAATGACACCCTCGTAAAAGTTATGAAAGTTATTCAATAGGTAAAATTTTTTCTTTAATTATTTAATTATATAATAGCAGGATGGTAGCAAAGGATATTGAAAAGGTGTCGTAACTCCCATTTATCTACAATTTTGCTCCCGGCACACTCCCCAAAATTTCTACTTTTATATTGATTTTTATGCTTGACACTTGTTTCGCTAAAACTTTAGCTTTTTCAAAAGTATGGGTATGGAATGAAATAAACATTTTTCTATGGTTTTATAAGTAAATATTTACAGGTAGGTGATAACTAAAGGATAACAACAAATCTTAATACTCGTAATTTAAAAGTGGGTGTATAAATATGAAATGCGGTTTTTTTTCTAAAAAAAACATGTTACATTTGGAAGTATGATAAAAAGTGCTTTATTCAAAGTATGCTCCATCGCTTGTTATACATTTTTCCCATCTTTCGGGCAATTTGTGAATACCACACCAGTAAAAATCCTCCCCATTTTGCTGCGAACCATTCATCGAGCCATTTTTTCACATCTTCGTACGAACCAAAGCGCTGCTCAACAAGTGCATGACCCATCGATGCAAACAAGTGGTAATCGGAAAGAGCCAAGTCTGGTGGGTAAGCCGCATGGAGTAGAACTTTCCAGCTAAGTGCTTCCAACGTGTCGCGAACTGGTTTTGCCGTATGTGATGGAACATTGTGATGAAGAAAAAATGACTTTGTGTTGCCTCTTTCGGTATTCTGGCCTTTTTTCAAGCAGCGAACGGTTCAGATCGGTCAATTGTTGTTGGTAACGTTTAATATTAACCGTTTCCCCAGGTTTTAATAGCTTATAATAGACCACGCCCCTCCGGTCCCACCAAACGCAGAGCATCGTCTTTCTGCCAAAGCGATGCGGTCTTGCGGTCGATGTGGATGGTGCGCCTGTGTCTACCCATGATTTTTTGCTCTTGGGATTCTTAAAATAAATCCACTTTTCATCCCCTGTAACTATACGATGCAAAAACGAGTTGTTTTGTTTTTGCGAATCATCTTCGTCCAACAATGCTTGCAATTCCAGCTCTTCGTATTTTTTTAGCGGTTTTCCACGTTACTTGTCTACAACATCGAAGTCACCTGTTTTGAAACGCCGAAACCATCGTTCACACGTATTTTGCGATGGAGCATGTTCACCATAAGCTTCTCGAAATAATTAGTATGTTTCAACAACAGTTTTCTTCAAATGAAAACAAAACATTAATGCTGTCCGCGAATGCTCTTTGTTCAGTATAAATTTCGACATATTGAACACAACACAGCACTATGCACACACTTTTCCAATTTATCAGTCGTGCGCGTCTGACACTTGTTGATGACACAATAAAATGGCGAAGTGTCAAATCTTTATAGCACAAACTGCATTGGTGCACCATCTGTTGTCTGAAATCCGCATTTCATACTTGTACACCTGGTATTTATCCGGAATCACGTAATCATTTATAATCTATTGGGGAGAAAAACCTCCAACTTAAGGTAACTTCCCCCCACACACACACTTTACAACCGGACATCATGATCTGATTTTACAACCCGACGTTACCCTCCGGAAAGGGGAATCCCAGTCACCCGATGCAAGTCCAATCGAGAACCTATAGTCGTACATCAAGCAGAAGTTTCATAGTAAAAAGGTGTACACAGTAAAGCAGCTGTAACGGCAAATTCGTGCAATGCCCCAGTATACCCCGAAGATGCCAGGCGATTATCGACGCTGATGGGACTGGACGAACTACTGAATCATTAGCATTTTATTGGCAATCTTTTACTATCGAATGATGTAAATACTTTTTTTAATGAACAATGCGCGACACGTTCTTACTTCACCGGCTAAAAAGTCATTATTTATCCGGAATCACGTAACTATTTATAACCTAATATGGAGGAAAACCTCCAACTCAAGAAAACTTCCCTCCACACGCACGCTCAACAACCTCACATCATGATTTGATTTTACAACCTGACACTACATACCCACCATACAGCCGGACTTTACCGCCAGACTTAACCACATTCATCCACCTCTCCACAGATTTTGGTTTTGAAATATCCTTAACACCGAGCTACGTGGAAGTCCACTTTTCTTTTGGAAATTTATGTGAAAAAGTACCTGATAACTTGCAAAGGTGTGTTTGGAGTACGCGATGACGCCCCATCGTACTGAAATCAAGTTCTCTGGTTGTAACCATCACATTTGGTAAAACAGATGTGAATTAGTTAACAATTATGTTCACTTGTAGCTCCGCATTAACAATCATTGTGAGGTATCTGTCATATGAGCTGATTATTCCATGTCCCATATTGCAGTCTAAGCTGTCACTGACGTGTAAAGTTATTTGATGCTTGAGTTTTGGATTTGTCGATTTCTAATAATAGCCCAGTCGCCAGAGGTTTTGAGCTCTCATTAAATGTTGCAGGCTGCATTTTGGCTCACAGGTAGTTTTTTGCACGTAGAATACGATAAGAAAAAGCTAAAATTTGATGTAAGCTAAGCCCACAAAATCGAAAATAAAATTAAAAATTCGGTTTTTCGGTAAAATCTCGAAAAATAAAAAAGATGTCGAAAAACTAATAGCACCACATGAAAGAGCGGGAAATTATAAAAAAAATTGTATATAGATTATTTTTCTAAATTTTTTATTATCGTGAGATTTTATTATACATTCAAAAGCGTAGCGCGCCAAACAAGTTAGTTTGAAAGTCTACGCGCACCACTCGAAGGTTAATCAATATTACTTGTTTTCAGAATGTAAAAAAAAAAAAAAATAAAAGATAGCTTTTTGAAGAGGAGACTATCAGGTTTCCGATGCTACTAATAGTTTTTATTTTTGTTGCTTTATAATTTGTAAAACTTAAAACGAAATTTTTGTTTGCATGATTTTAACGGACATACAGTAAATTACAAATATTTATTAACATATAGTATCCTTGGGCATATATCGTTATTATACCTTAAGTTTCAATATAAGAATAATTAAAAACACCCACATTGTCTATGTTATTTAAAAATTGAGTTTTAAAATATGAAAATTTGTCTACTGTAGTGCGCCGCCGGCAGTTTTACGTTCAAAATAGTACGAAATGGTCAAAAAAAGTTGGCCATTTTTTTTAGTTACAGTTAAAAGTATACTGATATAAGAAAATCATTAAAAACTTTAAAAAAAAAAACTTTCTCTTTTTTTTGTAATTTTGCTCTTAAAAAGTGTTCATGGTAAACGTATTTTTTGCTTATTATTAATCATACAACTTAAACTTAAAATAAAAAAATATATTTAAAGGTGGGAAATGAAAGATAAAGGTCTAAGCTTTAAGTATAAAGTTTTATATTTCATTTAAACATCCAGGTACAAAGAAAACAGTTATTGAAAACAAAAGAATTCTAAATTACTCGAAGAAATTAAATAAATTAAATACTCTCTGGCCGTCATATTGGATTCGCCATTTTGAATTTTTCAAATCCGTCATCGAATTCTTTATCAGCACCCTGAGAAACCTCGTAATAGCCAATTTTAAAATATTCAACGGTATACAGAAACGTTAATTTAATCATAAATGAGGTTGGAAGCATGATTTCCACGACAACTGAAGGAGTTAAACCAGCCATTTTATTTTAAATATTTTTTGTTAATTACGATAAAACTAAAAAAAATCTATATACTATTTTTTTGTAAAATTGCCCGTTCTCCCACATGGTGCTATTAGTTTTTCGATTTCTTTTTAGTGTTCCGTACGGAACATTTATAAAATCACTTCGGTGTCTGTCTGTCTGTCCGTCTGTCTGTCACACCCGATTTTCTCCGAAACTATTTGTCATAGAAAGTTGAAATTTGGTAATAATATAGAAATTAATGGCCTCATCAGAGCCATGTAGTATTGAAAGTTAAATTTTGACTTAAGGGGTTAGTTTTGGGGGGTGAAATCGGAAGTGAAAAAAATTTTTTTTTACTAGGTAATCGAGTGTGGTGTCAAACGAAAGCTTGTGAAAACACGAGTAAAATATATATATATATATATATATATATATATATATATATATATATATATATATATATATATAATGTAATACTTGCGCGCACTTTTCTTTGTATTATTTTAAGAAAATCGGGAAAAATCGCTGTCCACCCGCCTTATCTCGAAAAGTACTTATAAAAAAATTTTGAAAAAATTCTGGAATATTCCCGAAAGGGTGTAAATTGAACGAAAATTATCACGAGTGCATTACCTTTAATAATATATCTGGTATATAAAAAAAAAAACAAAAATTTCAAGGTCATCAATTTTCAGTAAAGATTGGAAAAAAAACTTTGTTGAAAACTCATTTGGGGTGTGTTTTGTGAAGTCACTGATCATTTTATACCACCGGAACAACATTTTTTATTTTAAATGCAATCAACGTACGGAACACTAATTGTGCACTTGACCGGTTTTTTATTTTTATAGATACTTACGTGTTATTTTCGATTTGGCAGGCTTGGCGTATATGGTACTTTAGAGCAGCAGACTTTTTTGTATCGTTCTATGTCCAAAAAACTACCCGCACGCCAAAATATAGCCTGTTAACATTTAATAAGAGTTTTTTCGACAAAATTTGCCTCTGACGAATGGGCTATAACGCCAATTTTGTTTATTGATATGGCCGAGGAAGTAGAAATTCGTATTGAGAGATCGGATTCTTCACGAACTCGAACGCCCTTCACTTTTGCGTGGGTGCTTGTCCGTGCTCGCCTGTCCAAGGTTTACCTAAAGTTTCTTCAGAGTTCTGCACCCATTTTTAAGAAATAAATTATTGAATCCTTCGTATATTCTGTGTAAATAATAATGAACGCGAAATTTCTCCGCAGAATTATTATTTTAGTAAAATACTCGCACACATACGGTAAAAGTTTAACGACCCCGACACGTTTTCTTTTTTTATAGTCTCTTCATTATTGCATAAGAAGTTTTACGGATTCGGATAGTTAGTGAGCGTAGAGATAAGCACTCTGAAAAAGGACAAGAAAAGGCAAAAACATTGATCGCCAACTAAAGATAAAGGCAGAGTTGCGCTCAAGACATTTTAGATGAATTGGCTAAGATAAAATTTATACTTTTTGTTTTTTCTGTGTGTGTTAAGTATCTTTTTAGAAGTTATTTGTTAGATGAAATCTTATTTTTACTAAAATTTGGAGTAATGAACTAAGAGAATAAAAATCCATATTGGAAAGTTGCTTTTATATATATATATATATATATATATATATATATATATATATATATATATATATATATATATATATATATATATATATATGCTGGATGTAGGCCTTCCCCCTGGATTTCCATCTCTATCTGTTTCCAGCTGTTGTCATTCATCCAATGCTCACAACCCTCTGTATATCCTGTTTTGGGACGTCCTACGCTCCTTTTCTGTTCTCGTCGTCTTCATTCTAATGTTCGCTCGGTCCATCGATCATCGGTCGTGCCTGCTACATGTCCAGCCATTGCCACTTTCTTCCTGCTACGTTTTATCCTGATCATCTGTCTTTCGTTTGCTCTCTGGGTGCGAGCGAGTTTTTGTATATCAGCTTTATTCAGTGTCGCAAGTTTCAGCGTCAGATGTAATTACGGGTAGGATGCACTGATCGTACTCTTTGGTCTTTTAACTTATTTGGGATGGCTTTATCTTTGAATATATAATTTAATTTCTCGAATGCACACCATCCAAGACTGATTCTTCTTGAAATTTCATCCGAGACACTGCCTCTCGTCGTAATATTTTGCCCCAGATGCACATAATTCTTAACAATTTCGAGAGCTGTTCCTTCTAAATTTATAACTATGTTGTTATTAGTGTTGGTTAATATTATGTCTTACTTTTATTCATTTTAAGATCTTTGAGTGATAATTTAACTCATTTATCATTTCTTGTAACTCATGTGCATTACTACTGATGACTTCAATATCGTCTGCGAACCTTAAATGACTCACCTTCTATCTTTAGGTTTGTCTTTGTCCAATCTAGTGGGCGAAATAGGTCTTCTAGAGCTGTAATAAATAGCTTAGGAGAGATGGTATCCCCTGTCTTACACCCCTTCCTATACATATTTGTTCTGTTCTAGGTTTTAAGTACAGTAGAATCTCACAAATTAGAACCACTTTGTGCACCGGGCAGTTCGAATTTCTGAAAAGTTCGAATTTCTGGACATTTTTTTTTACAGAAAATGATAAAATTATAATAAAACTAGTTATGTAAACTTTATTTTAACACAAAACAGTTTTTATTTATTAACATTTAATTAATTGAACATATTAAATTCATAGAAAAACTTTTAAAAAGTTTTTTAATTATTAGGTATTTAATTGGTTTTTAACATAAAATCAGTAATACTTGTTTGTTTTTTTTGATTTATTTAAACTGGATACAACGATATCGTTACGGACGTCCAATTTTTTTTTTGCTTCCTGATAGGTGCTGGTAACTGCATCCATTATTTCTTGTTTTTTTTGATTTTATGTAGCTGATGGAAGATTTTGTCACATTAAAATCTTGAGCTGAACGATTTCCACTCACACCTTCATTAAGTCTTTTTAATATTTTAACCTTAGTATCCAAAGATAAGGTATTTTTTTTACGTTTCTTTGGCATTTTTTTTTTTTTTAACTTTCACACGTATGAATACTTCACATTGACCTTCAGTCATCAACTGACCCAAATTTGTACAAGCATATCAAATTTCACACGCATATGACCGAATTGTACACACCACGAATAACTCGGTGATTCCCCGTTTTATTTTTACTTTAATGAGCGAAAAAAAAATAATTTGTAGTGAAAATACAAAAAAAAAAGTAAAAAAACTTCCAGAAATTAGAACCCCCTGTTCTAATCTTAGAGCGTTTAATTTGGTTTTTCGCCTATTTAGTTCAAAATCATAGAAAAAAAAATATTTTCTAGTGGAAATAAAAACCAAAAAAAAACAACACTTCCAGAAATTAGAACCACAGGTTCTAATTTCAGGGCGTCCAATACATTGAAATGGCCGGTTCTAATTTCTGGACGGTTCGAATTTGTGATGGTTCGAATTTGTGAGATTCTACTGTACATCTTTGCATTTTCATACATATCTTTGATCAATTCTACAATTGTTCAAGCCGTTGATGATTGCCCACATTTCGACAGAATCAAAAGCCTTCTCATACTCTATGAAGGCTATGTAGAGTTCGAAATTTTATTCATTGCTCTTCTCTAGGATATTTCTCATTGTCTATAAGTCGTTACATATGCTATAGCCGGATATAAAACCAGCATGTTTGCATGACTTGTAGGAATTTAAATTATATTATTTAAAATAATTATTTTTATCTGCTGAAGATGATTTTAGTTAAATTTTATAAATGTGAAATAGTAAGCTAATCGGGCGGTAATTACCTAACTACTACATATATATATATATATATATATATATATATATATATATATATATATATATATATATATATATATATATATATATATATATATGTTAGTATGTATGGATTCACTGATGCAGAAATGTATCCGGGAGATTGTATTGGTCAGTGTTTAATTTTCATACGCCAACTATGCGAAACAGAAATTTTTCACACACACCAATAAGCATTATATTTTTATTTTTATTGTATTGCAGACTACTTAACTGCACTACCAAATGACCATTTTAATAAATCAAATGCTCCTCGGAGGATTTTATGCGTTTCCCTTTCCATTCGCAAGTACGATCTGTTCCGATTTACACTCCACGATAACCTGCGCGATGCTCCGCGTGATATCCTATACGTTGCCAGCAGTTTTCTGCGTGAGTTTTCTCGATGTAATCGGTGATCGCGATCTTGATTAAGCAAACTACATCGAACATAAACAAAGATAAAGAATTAACCTTTTTTAATGAGAAATACTCATAACAGTACCAAAATGTATCTTGGCATAATCGTGTTGGTTAACAGCGGTTTTCGTTGTTTTTTTATTTAAAAATTTAGAAAAGAAGAGATGTTGGCAACATCTTTGGAACAGACATCACACAAGGGTCGTAATTTTAAAAATGCCCAAAATAAAAAATTAGTAATTGGTTCTTTACTTGATCCAATAAATTACCTATTTCAATATAATAAGCGTTTTTCATAACATATATACATATATATATATATATATATATATATATATATATAAGTATATATATATGTATATATATATATATATATATATATATATATATATATATATATATATATATATATATATAATATTGGTAAATAGTGCCCTTCGAAAACACATAAAACTAGCTGAAACTGGTCTCAAATTTTTAATTTAAAAATATCACTTTCAAATTGAAGACAACTTACCGATACCTATTTCAATATTTGCTTCCAAACAAGTACAAATTTCATAGTAAAAAATTCATTAGACATCAAAAGGTTAGAAATTAGATACAAGAAACAGAGCATAAAAATATCACTGTTTTTGTTTAATTAATCAGGCTGTTACAAAAACTAATTGTCACTAGGCTTCGGCAACATTAATAAATTGCAACTTTCAATGTTTCACGAAAAAAACAATTATTTTTGCAGCAGGTTTGAAGTCGTAAACAAATGGTATTGATTTTGACTTTTTATCGATTTTCGTCACTTTTAAAACCCCCGCTCTCTCTCATTTAGGCATTCCAATGTTCATCTTAACTGTAACAATATCGGCACATTACTTTTTAAAATTATGTAACCCTGTTCATAAAATTTTCAACTAATATATATATATATATATATATATATATATATATATATATATATATATATATATATATATATTTATATATATGTATATATATATATATATATATATATATATATATATATATATATATATATACAGTCCCTGGCCAAATTATTAGACGCACTGCAAGATTTCATGTAAAATATTAATTACCGAGTGATATTGTACCGTTTTATTATTTTAAATTGATTTGTTTTTTATTTTTATATTATCCAATCAATTACCTATTTATTTGACATAAATAAAACAGCATTAATTTACAAAAGCATAAGTTTATTAAGTTTTAAAGAAAAGTGAAATTAATGTTAGTAAAAGTCAAGATTTAGTTGAGCCACCTTTAGCCGCTATCAAAGCTTTAATTCTGCGCGGCATGCGATCAATGCAAGATTGTACTGTCTCCTGCATTTGAGGATGATGATTCCACACATGAATAATCTTTTCTAGGTGCTGGGTTTTGTTGGTAATCACATCTTTAGCCACTTCTCTTTTCATCAGCTCCCACACATTTCAATTGGGCTATTACCCGGCCAATCCAACAGAGGGATATTTTTTTCTGCCAAAAAAGCCTTAACAGACCGAGCAGTGTGGCGGGGAGCTCCCTCTTGTATGAAAGTGAATGGTTCCCCATTTGGAAACCATTCTCTGAGCTGCGGAATCAACCGATTTTGTAATACTTCTTTGTACTGATCTTGCCTCATTATTCCTTTGACGACGTACAGACGTCCAGTGCCCTTGCCGCTGATGATTGACCAAATCATCACTTTGGTGGGATGTTTAACCGTCGGGACGACACAATCAGGATGAAACTTTTCTCCATGACGACGACGCACATACTGAGCTTTATTCTGCAAAATTTCGAATGTGCTTTCGTCACTGAAGCAGACCTGTCAAAAATAGGAAAAATATATAAACTTCCATGTTTATTTGCTTTATTTAACTGAAAATGATAATAATGTATCAATTATTGATTAAATTGCTGTATCTTACCGATCTCCAGAAGTTCACATCTTTGTCTTGCCATTGTTTGGCCCACTTCAGGCGCTTTGCTTTCATTGCAGCTGTTAACTTGGGCTTCCTGGCGGGGCGACAGGCCTTAAAATGTAATTCTTTCAATTTTCTTCGAACAGTGCGTTCAGAAGCATTTACGCTAGCATCCTGGAGTTGTGATTTTATTACCTTTGTGGTAGCAAATCTGTTTTCTACACAAATTTTCTTCAAACATCTCTCTGACCGTGGAGTGAAAATTGGTTTTCTACCGCATCTTTTCTTTCTTTTCGGGCTTAATTCCTTCCCTGACTCAATTTTCTTTTTTATGCGTCGTACACTAGCTTCAGAAACCTCCAATATTTCTCGGTTTGTAAATGTTTTCGCAATCACAAGGGCCTTCACTTCAGCTTTTTTACGTGGTGAAAGATCGCCTTTTCTACCCATAATGAAAATAGTCCAATTACTTTTTTAAAACACTGCATACAAAATAAACTAATAACTGAGTAGTATAAAACTGTTAAACAAACAATCACAGTCCATAAAGCCACAGAAACACGTCCGTACCTAACTCGATTCCGATCGCGACTGATACAGGTTTGTACTTATTTACGTTCATGTATCACTTTGTCAACACAGTGTTGCCATATGTTAAAAATAAATACAAATATGTAGTCTACAACAATTCTTTTAAATAAAAATCAATAATATTGTAGTTTAAATATACCATTATTGCATAAAAACTCTTAAGAAACATAAAATTACTAAAAAAATACAGTGCGTCTAATAATTTGGCCAGGGACTGTATATATAGGGAGAGAGAAACCAAGAGACGATATAAACTGTGTAATCCACTCAGGAGACCGAGGACTCATGTTAGCCAACAGTGAAAAAACATACGTTGCAGCACCTCATAGTTAACGACCGACAGTTTTTTCTTTTATTGTCAAAGCAATAAAAATGGACTTTTAGTGTCTAGGACGTAAAACTTCTAGTTTAGTACCTGTAAACAAATGCATCTTTAATAAGATTAAATAATATTTTGAGATAATTGACTTGTCGGGTCAACGCTGAAACCTTACAAAAAAAAATAAATTTTTAAACATATTTCATAAGGTAACTGACGCATCGTAGTAACATTTTTTAGCCTCGAAAATATTGCATATTGAAATAGCATGAGTACACTTTAATGAATACAACAAAAAATGCTAAAAATTAATGATTAACGTAAATTATGTATTTTTCTGATATTTGTTTTGTAAACTTTCATTATTTACGCACTTAAAAAAAACAAATCTTGCATAATAAAACTCACGTTCTGTAATTTACCGTAACTAGACACAACAATTGAAAATTTCACCATAATTATGTTTGGAAAAATTATTCTGCACACACAGTGGGATTAATTCTCACGCAGTAACTTACTGTTATAAACAAAAATGCTTTTGATTAATAAAATACCACGAAAAACACTTTTATAATACAAAAATAATTCACACACATATGTACACATCTACATGCTGAAATTACTCTACTACATAAACAGTTTGCTGTTTGATTTTACTTGTTTTCATTAGGGAAAATAAATTCTGCGAAACAAGTATTACCCATATTTACGAGAGTGTTTTTTTAAGTTTGGCTATTGAGGAAAACACGCAGATATTTTTCTACATAATTATCGTCGAAGCTGTTACATTTACAGTCTATCAAGTAAGAACGTGACAGCTCGTATTCTTGAAAAAGTGTGTTTCGAGAACATTTTTTACCATCAATGTATTCTTTGATGTGCTAACAACGCAATTACCTCACTAATTTGTTCAATCGCCTCCTGCATCATGAATCGCCTGGCATCTTCGAGACGTGCCGTCGACGAGATTTCCAAATTTTTCGAATCTCGTAAGACAAATGAATCCAGAGTCTGTCCTCTGAGCTTTCTCTTTACCAGGGACCAAACGTTTTCAATAAGGTTGGCGTCCGGCGATTATGAGGGCCACTCTAGTATCTTATCGTGAAAAAAGAAGCACGGGAACTATTTTCAAAAAATATTTGCTCACAAACAGTGAGAAATTGTTTACACAGGGCAGGCTATAAGGATTTTGCAGCCAGAAAGAAGTCGTTAATTTCGGAAGCTAATCGCAAAAAGCGTTTAGCTCTTGCTAGGAAATACGTTACTAAACCTCCTGAATTTAAGGAATCCGTAATCTTTAGTGATGAAACTAAAATTAACCTTTTTGGTCTGATGGCAGAACTAAACTTTGGAGAAAGAAGAATACCGCATTCGATATTAAAAACATTTGTTCCACGGTGAGACAAGGGGGTGGCAGTGTTCTGCTTTGGGGATGCCTGTTCGCTGGAGGGGTTAGAAATTTGATATTTTATCATGGATTAGCATGCTTATCTGAATATTTTGAGAGATAATTTAAGATGATAATGATGATGTTATTGAGTCCGGGCGCATCGACTACAGAGGTCATTTAGCGCCTCGCAAAGTATTGTGTTTTATGTTTTAAACTTTAAAATGAAGTTCTTGGAGGAAATTGTTCATGTTGCTTTTGATCTGTTCGTAGGAATCTATGACACGTTTTAGCTTTGAAGGTATGTTGTGTTTGTCTTTCATACTCTTGCAGTACGCCGACTCAAATATGTGTAGGACGGATAGAGGCGCGTGGCAGCCTGAGCATATAGGTGATGGTTTCCTATTCATGAGATGGAAGTGGAAGTGGATGGCGTGCGTATGTGAACTTTGTCCCTTCTTCCCATGCTAGTAGAGTCGAGTGGAGGGTAGATTTCAGGCTTAATGGACCATAGCTTGTTATTTGGATCTTGTAAGTACCAGTCTAGTTGAAACAGTGTTTTGTGAAAGGAACTAAGATACTCCGCCTGGGGCGGCTGTAGGTGGATTGAGTAGCTTACAGTTGTCACTGCCGGTCCCAAGCCCGGACAAAGGAGGAGGGTTGTAGCAGTAGGCCAGCTCCCTACCCTATGTAAAAAAAGCCTCGGAATCGAACGGATATACGAAGACGAAAACAGCAAAGAAGAAGGACAACGATATGTGGTACATAGAACATACAAGGTCTCTCCAGGAAAGTAATTGAAGCTGTAAATGAATTAGAAAATCTTCAAGTCGAAATTGCAGTACTGACGGAAACAAAGAAGAAAGGAAAAGGCTCCGAAAGTTGGAGGCATTACGATCACTTTTATAGTGGAGTACCCAAAGAAGATAGAGCAAAACAAGGCGTATCCATACTAATACACAGAAAACTGAGGAAATTCATAACCACCTGGGAACCGATTAGTGAAGGAATGATAAAGATGAATCTCAAAATACTAGGTAATAACACAACCTTACTGGGGGTATACGCTGTCAACGACGACGATCTGGCTAATAACAAGGATTCATTTTTTGAACAACTAAATGAGGAAATATGCAAAATTGGAACATCAAGAGAGATATTACTTTTGGGTGATCTAAATGGAAGAATAGGAAGGAAAGAACACGATAAAGTGGTAGGAAAATATGGCGAAGAAGTTACTAACGACAACGGAAGAAGAATTATAGAGACATGTGAACAAAACAACCTTACAATATTAAACGGACACTACCAGCATAGGGATATTCATAAATATACGTGGAGACAAACAACAAGAGATTTAAAAAGTATTATCGACTATATGATAATACGTCAGAGATCTAGATTAAACTTCCTAGATGTAAGAGTCCAAAGAGGGGCTTCATGTGGCAGCGACCACTACCTCGTGAAAGGAAAGATAACCTCACGAACAACACGGGAAAGCAAACTGGAAGATACAAGTACACAGCACACAACAAGTGAAACAACAATAAGATATAATACAGATAGCTCACAAAATGAAAGTATCAGAAATCTATACAAGAGTAGACTGGACCAAAAGATACAACGGACGGGATTTGTTAATATAGAAGAAGAATATAAGTATATAAAGGAATGCCTACACGCAGCCGCACTGGAAGCATTAGGGTACCAAGAGAAAAGGAAAAAACAGCAAAAACCATATTGGTGGGATGAAGAAATTAAATACGAAATTGAAGAAAAACGGAAAAGCTATCACAAATACTTAAGTTCAAAGAGCACAAACGACAAACTAAAATACAAGGAATCCCAAGCTAGAGTACGCAAAATGATTAGTGACAAAAAGAACAACCAATGGGAAAAGACATGCTCAAGACTCAACACTTACATAGGAGGAAGAAAAAGCACAGAAAGCTGGAGACTTCTTAAAAATATGAGAACAGAACGGAAAAGAGAAATCTTCTCACCAATAACACCAGAAAAATGGAACCAATATTTTACAAATATGCTAACAGAAGATAGACCAGAGTTCAAAAGTACCCAACATGGAAACCCAAATATAGTTATACGAGGATCCTCAATAAGGATAACAACATCAGAAGTTAAAGAAGTATGTAAAACGCTAAAAAATGGTAGAGCTCCAGGACCAGGAAACATCCCAGGAGAGATAGTAAAATACGGAACTGAAAAGCTATTTAGCGCTTTGAGGAACTTATTCCAAAGATGCATTAACACATCAGAAGTACCTGAGGAATGGAAAATATCATACATATCAACAATTTATAAGAAAGGAGACAAAAATAATTGCGATAACTATAGGGGAATAACGGTTACAGGATCTATTAGCAGAATATACGGAAAAATACTTAAAAATAGAATAGAAACGGAATACGCGGACGTAGAAGCTGAAGAACAGGCAGGCTTTAGAGCAGGAAGATCCACAATAGGCCATCTCTTCTCACTGACACAAATCCTAGAAAAGAAAACCGCATTTGATCAGGAAGTCCATGTCTTGTTTGTTGATTTAAAAAAGGCCTACGACAGCGTGCCCCTAATGAGATTGTGGGAAACACTACAACAGAGTAATGTAAGCACCGAAATAATTCAAGCCGTAAAATCCTTATACCAAGACGCAAGAAGTAGTGTGAAAACCAAATATGGTATAACAACAGGGTTCCCGGTCACAAAGGGTCTCAAACAGGGCTGCTGTATATCTCCAACGCTATTTAAAATTTATTTGGAGAGTGCACTGAAGAACTGGAAAAGGAAATGCAGCAGTATGGGATTACCACTGGATGACGATACTACATTGTACACGCTATCATTCGCAGATGACCAGGTAGTAGTCGCTCAGGACATCGATGATATGGAATACATGACACGAAAACTTATGGAGGAATATGAAAAATGGGGCTTAGAAGTCAATATTAAAAAGACCGAGTACATGTGCGTCGGAGGACAACAGCAGGACTTGAAATTGGCCACAGGACACACCATCAAACACTGTGCCAGTTATAAGTATTTGGGAACGAGAATATCTAGGGACGGAACACTGGAAGAAGCAATATTCGAGAGGAATATCCAAGGAAGAAAAGCGATTGCAAGGCTTAATAGTATACTATGGGACAAAAACATAACCATTGAAAATAAGAAGAGAATTTACAACTCAATAGTGAAAAGTATAATAACTTACAGCTCCCAGGTATGGCCATTAAAGGAAAGAACAGAAAAAATACTAAAAGCTACAGAAATGGAGTTCTGGAGACGAGCAGCCAGAAAATCCAGAAAAGACCGCAAACCAAATGACACGATAAGGCGAGCTTTAGAAATAAAGCACGATTTAGTGGACGAAATCAGAACCCAATAGTTGGTATGGTACGGACATGTACCGAGAATGTCACAAGACCGACTACCTAAAAAGATTTTAAATTGGAACCCTCATGGAAAAAGAAAGCGAGGAAGACCACGCCAAAGCTGGAGAGCAGGAATCAACAAGGAAGTACTAGAGAGACATCTGGAGGAGGAGGGATGGAGAAACCGGGAGGAGTGGAAATTAGGCATCGGAAGACGTTATAAAACCGATTGATATATATATATATATATATATATATATATATATATATATATATATATATATATATATATATATATATATATATACTGAGATACTTGTTGAAGTCCGAGTAGTGGTTTTCTGTCATGATTGGAGTGCCCCACTCGATAGCACGTTCTGCAAAGTGATCCGCTCTATCATTACCTTTATTGCCTTTATAAGAGAAAATGTCCAAAAATTAGCACTCGAAAAAAGATGCATTTTCCAACAGGACAATGATCCGAAACATACCGGCAACTTGGTGCGAGAATGGATGATCCATAATGTGAGACAGCAGCTTCATACACCTCCGCAATCACCCGATATTAACCCCATTGAGCATTTACGGGAGGAACTTAAACGGCGCGTTCGCAAACATAATGTTTCAAATAGAGATGAATTAAAACACTGAATATTGAACGAATGGAAGAATATGCCAGCAGAAGTTACTAGAACGCTGGTTGCAAGCATGACAAAAAGGTTACAGGAAATTATCAAGGCCAACGGCGGTTCCACTAAATATTAGTTTAAACGAACTTGTTATTTTCTGTTAAACTCCGTCAAACTATTATTGGTAATTGTTAACTGTATGGAGACTCTGTTGACATTAATTTTGTTTACTTCCAAATAAAATGTTCCGCAGTTGGTTTTAATACTAATCCTCGTTGGTTAACTTTCAGATATTAATTTAAACATATTTTGTTAAAGTTCCAATTAATTAGTTAAACATAACAGAAAAATAATATAGAAAGTAGGTGGTGTATGGAGACTTTTTGGACTGACTGTATATTTTTGAACTCCACTCGATGACGTGGTAAACATTTTTTTTTACTTCTTCCCCTTAAGTCAAAATTTAACTTTCAAAACTTCACAGCTCTGATGAGACCATCAATTCCTATATTAGTACCAAATTTCAATTTTCTATATCAAGTAGTTTCGGATAAAATCGTGTTGGACCGACAGATAGAAACTGAAATAACTCTCATATCTAAAGCATTCAACATTTTTTTAAGGTATAATATATGTTCTTAGGACGGGAAGTAATAATACCAAAATGAACAACTGTAGTAATTGTGTATGTACAAATACCAGGTGTACAAGTATGAAATGTGGATTTCAGACAACAGATGGTGCACCAATGCAGTTTGTACTATAAAGATTTGAAACTGCGCCATTTTGTTGTGTCATCACCAAGTGTCAGACGAGTACGAGTGATAAATTGGAAAAGTGTGTGCATAGTGTTGTGTTGTTGTGTTCAATATGTCGAAATTTATACCGATCAAAGAGCATTCGCGGACAGCATTAATTTTTTGTTTTCATTTGAAGAAAACTGCTGTCGAATCATACCGATTACTTCGAGAAGCTTATGGTGAACATGCTCCATCCCAAGATACGTGTAAACGATGGTTTCGGCGTTTCAAAAGTGGTGACTTTGATGTTACAGACAAGGAACGTGGAAAACCGCCAAAAAAATACGAAGATGTGGAATTGCAAGTATTGTTGGACGAAGATGATTCGCAAACACAAAAACAACTCGCCGAGCAATTGAGCGTTAGTCAACAAGCTGTTTCCAATCGGCTACGGGAGATGGGAAAGATTCAGAAGACCGGTAGATGGGTACCATATGAGTTGAATTACAGGCAAATGGAAAAGCGCAAAAACACGTGTGACATTTTGCTCGATCGGTACAAAAGGAAGTTGTTTTTGCATCGTATAGTTACAGGGGATGAAAAATGGATTTATTTTGAGAATCTCAAGCGGAAAAAATCATGGGTAGACCCAGGCGCACCATCCACATCGACCGCAAGACCGAATCACTTTGGCAGAAAGACGATGCTCTGTGTTGTGTGTGTGAGG
The DNA here is from genome assembly GCA_019049505.1 of Pachyrhynchus sulphureomaculatus. NCBI lineage: Eukaryota > Metazoa > Arthropoda > Insecta > Coleoptera > Curculionidae > Pachyrhynchus > Pachyrhynchus sulphureomaculatus. The sequence goes on along the minus strand of CM032455.1, from coordinate 159,031,217 downwards.
AGCGTGGTCTATTATGAGCTGTTAAAACCTGGGGAAACGTTAATACTAAACGTTACCAACAAGAATTGACAGATTTGAACCGTTCGCTGCTTGAAAAAAATATCAGAATACCGAAAGAGGGAACACAAAGTCATTTTTCTTCATGATAATGCTCCATCACATACGGCAAAACCTGTTCGGGACACGTTGGAAGCACTCAGCTGGGAAGTTCTACCCCATGCGGCTTACTCATCAGACTTGGCTCCTTCCGATTACCACTTGTTTGCATCGATGGATCACGCACTTGCTAAACAGCGCTTTGGTTCGTACGAAGATGAGAAAAAATGGCTCGATGAATGGTTTGCAGCAAAAGGGGAAGATTTTTACTGGCGTGGTATTCACAAATTGCCCGAAAGATAGGAAAAATGTATAACAAGCGATGGAGCGTATTTTGAATAAAGCACTTTTTATCATTCTTCCGAAATTAACATGTTTTTTAGTGTTCCGTACGGAACACTTATAAGATCACTTCGGTGTCTATCCGTCTCTCTGTTCGTCTCTCAGTCTGTCACACCCGATTTTCTCCGAAACTATTTGTCATAGAAAGTTGAAATTTGGTAATAATATAGGAATTGATGGCCTCATCAGAGCCATGTAGTTTTGAAGGTCAAATTTTGACTTAAGGGGTTAGTTTTGGGGGGTGAAATCGGAAGTGAAAAAAATTTTTTTTTACTAGGTAATCGAGGGTGATGTCAAATGAAAGCTTGTGAAAACACGAGTAAAAAATATCTATATAATGTAATACTTGCGCTCACTTTTCTTTGTGTTATTTTTAAAAAATCGCGAAAAATCACTGTCCACCCGCCTTATCTCGAAAAGTACTTATCAAAAAATTTTGAAAAAATTCTGAAATATTCTCCACGGGGTGTAGATTGAATGAAAATTATCACGAGTGCATTACCTGTAATAATTTATCTGGTATATAAAAAGAACAGAAATTTCAAGGTCATCAATTTTCAGTAAAGATTGGAAATAAACTTGGTTGAAAACTCATTTGGGGTGTGTTTTGTGAAGTCACTGATCATTTTATACTTCCGTTACAACATTTTTTATTTTAAAAGCAATCAACGTACGGAACACTAATTGCGCAAGTTCAACTTGCACTTGATCGGTTATTTTAGAAAAAAATCTGCATTTCATACTTGTACACCTGGTAAACATAGGAAACAAATATTGTGGGCTTGTTTTTGTCATGTTCAATGTTTGCCGATAATAAAACCAAAACACTTCTGAAATTGTAGGAACATAGATAGCGGTCATTAAAAAGTAATTTGTTAAAAGGAAATTACCGTTGTTGAAAAACGTTCCGTTAAAATTTCAGCCAAAAATACGAAGAATTAAAGAATGCAGTTGCACACGCCGAAACAAACCGACAAAAAGAACTTTACGAATTGTATAAAGAACATCTACCCTCAAATTTTCGTTAGCAACGGCTGCTACTCAAATCAATTTTCAATCAAATTTCTTTCGATAGAACAAGTGCATTAGCGCATTCGACTGTTTTTATAAACAAGGCAAGAAAAGACGAATCTTTTTCATCCAGTTAATCTTTGTGCCGATGAAATGTTCTCAAGCCTGAAGACGGAAGTCATTACAGAAATAGAAACCCAGATTCAAATTTAAATTTAAGGTTTCCCAAGTGTGTATAATCCGGGATGCATCTGGCTACAGTTAGATGAGAGTGGGTATCGATCTCTTCAAGAGAGTCGATATCGTTTAAAATTTTAATATCGAGAAAGATAGAAAATTCCTTGTAGAGGAAATAAAAAAATCAGTAAAAGTGATTTACCTAATAGTTTCTCTAAAATGCGTACGTTCTAAATAAATACTGATTTTGACTTCTTCACACTAACAAATAAGTTGATCCAAGCATTACAACTGGCAGTCTCTCTTTGTGCCCATCCAAAGGACCCTAAATGACACATTCTGCGGCCGCTAAATATATTAAAAAGTCGGTGCCATTTGTGAAATGAAGTAAAGACTTGCGAAAACGTGGCTCGGTAGACAAAGTCTCTCCGAAAGCCAAAAAACGAATCCGGTCTTTGTTTTTACCGGACCCGGAATTGACGCTGCATCAAGGAGTAGCAAAATTAAGGAAATCGGGTTTGAATGTGTCTCATGAGACCATTCGACAACATTTTCATGGTCATGATGTCAAATTCCGAAGCACGTTGAAGAAACCTTTGCTGGGCGAAAATCACGTCGTGTAGCAGCTCGCTTGGACTCACGATAAGATATTAGAGTAGCCGGACGCCAACCCTATTGAAAACGTTTGGTCCTTTGTAAAGAGAAAGCTCAGGGGAAAGACTCTGAGGACTTGGACTCAGTTGTCCCGCGAGATTCGAAAAATTTAGAGATCATTGCCGTAGTATGCAAAAAATCTCGTCGACACCATGCTCCGAAGATATCAGGCGATTATTGATGCAGAAGGCGATTGGACAACTTGCTAAGGTAATTGCGCCATTGTTAGCACATCAGAGAATATACTGGTGGCACCAAATTTTCTCGAAACACATTTTTTCAAGAATACGAGCAGTCACGTTCTTACTTGACAGACTGTTTAGTATTTATAGTAATATATTCACCATAATAGAAAAGAGAAAGGGTTCAGGCCTGTCTACGACTGAAATCTGACGTTTTTTCTACATACTATGAGAGCGTATTGATAAGTTTCTAGCCTAGCATAGAAAGAACAAGCAAATCTCAAAAACAAAAATTGGTTATTCAACACAATCCCATATAACTTTATATGCCATACTTAGTGCGGCGCTTATAAATTAACTCTAAACTTTTTAGAAAAAAGATTTTGTCTTGCTTTACAAACCAGTTTCCGACAATATTTGAATCAGATTTGTGCCCTTTGAAATATTGCTTCAGTTTTAAAAATAGGTAATAGTCCGAGGGAGTTGAATCTAGGGAATATGGGAGATGATCGATAAGTTCAAAGCCTAATTCATTTATTTTTTGAAAAAGTAACAGCAATATTTCAACGGGCACATTGTCTTGCGAAAACAGCCCTCCTTAAGACATTTTTATTTAGTTAATAATAAAGTCCAATCCTGCTAATTTCTCTAAGCGAAACGTGTTTGCGTGAGGCGAGCCAGGATGTTTCCACTCCTTCGACTGTTCCTTTGTCTCTGGATCATAGTGATGAACCCACGTTTTATTCATAGTTACCATTCGATACAACCATTTGTTTTTGACACTGGGCTAGGTAGTTATCAATAGTCGTAGTAAAATTAGAAGCAATGAAAAAATAACATCATTTCAGCTTCAAAAACTCATGAATCTCGGTATATCATATACAAAGCAATTTCTCTAACTTCCCTCCCACCACCACTTTAACCCCTTATATGTTTAATTAAATTTAATTTTGCTTAATATTTGCTCATTATCTGAAACAAAAACCAAGAATAACTCTAATAATGCTGTAGAAAGTATACAAAATTTTGGTTGGTGCCCTTCTCTCGGAACAACTTCATTCCGTCTATGATATGATTCAGAATTTATAGGTTCCTTTTCCACTTCTAGTATTATTCGGTTTAGTAATAATTTGTATCATGCATTAGTGCAGTTGATCCTTGTTAATCTAAACATAACCTAAAAATGTGTCACGAGAGTTGCTCGATAAATATGGTAAAAATGTAAGAAAATGGATATTTTTGGTGTTCCGTACGGAACACTTATAAGATCAGTTCGGTGTCTGCCCGCCTGTCTGTCCATCTGTCACACCGGATTTTCTCCGCAACTATTTGACATAGAAAGTTGAAATTTGGCACAAATATAGGCATTCATGGCTCCAAGATAGCCGTGTAATTTTAAAAGCTAAAATTTTGACTGGGTTAGTTTTGGGGGGTGAAATCGAAAGTAAAAAAAAAAATTTCAGCAGGTCGTCTACCTCAGTGCAAGCTTGTAAGAACTCAAGTTCAAAAATATGTATGATGTAATACTTGCACACACTTTTCTTTGTATTATTTTTAAAAAATTGGCATTACCTTTAATACTTTATCTGGTATGGGTCTGGTGGATTTCAATAAAGATCGGGAACAAACTTTGTTGAAAACTCATTTAGGGTAACAAAATTTTTTATTTTAAAAGCAATCAGCGTACCGAACACTAATTGCGCAAGTGCGACTTACACTTGACCGTTTTTTTTATTGTTTTAATACTTCAATGTAGTCTCCTTTCAGCTCTGCTCACTACAGCTATTTTTTCCCGTAAAAACAAAACGAAGGAGTCCAAATCTGGATAGTAAGATGATTATGGCAGTGATTCGTACTGCAATTCCTGGTCCTTATGACAAATAAAGTGTCACTTCTTGTATTGTTCTGGTGAGAGATCACTATCGCTCTATAGTGTCGGACGTTTCTATCGTAGTTGTTCGGTCGAGGAAGGTCGAAAACGCAGATTGTTGTAACGTTGACTGAAAGTTGGTATAACCTAGTTAGACGAACGATACTTTCACTTAGACTACGAAGTGGCCTGTCGGAAATTTTCGATAGTTATCGAATAATCCCCGTATATGTATAAAATACGTTTGTCGCATAAAGACTGTTGTTTTCCTGCGAAAAATTTTAAAATTTGATGACATCAAAATTGCAAATGACGAGCATTTTGAGTACTACTTGCTTGATGAATTCTAGCTGGAAAAAGTAGGCAAAGAATGCGGTGATAAAGCATTCACAGTGCTCTCAGTGAAGGTGCTCTGATGGTTTTGAAAATTTTGTGAAAATAACATGTAATTCATATCGACGGGATCAATAAATTGGACATGTCGATAGTTTATCTCATGTCTAACAGTGAAAATTTCAGAACACAGAAGTGCCTAAATCGCGGAAAATAGTTTTCTGAGACCCGAAATTAATTCGCCCTCGCTCAAACGGCCGCTTTGTTTTCCATACATGAAGCTGCAATTATGCAATCCCTGTGAATGGGACGAAAATTGCACAATTTGGGGTCGGAATTGTAGAGAAGCCAGTTCAATACGATCGAGATTAAACTGATAAAAATGCAATGATTTTCGTAGTGGTGACGAAATTGCAAATGTGGCGATATTTTCGATGGTTCAAATTGAGGCATGTACGAAACTTCGTTAATGCTGATTCGGAAATATGCTGAAAGTATACAAATTCTTCTTCTTTTTAATATTCTTACGTCGCGTCAGCCGTTTTGAGTAACGGTTGGGTTTTAAATATGCCAGGCTTTGTTTCAGCTGTATAAATTATTAACGATCTTAGCATCTTCATCAATTCCGCTATGTAATCCATTGTCAGACATAAGCTTCCCCTAAGTACGCCCATCTTCTTCGATATTGGCCTTGGTTATCCTGTTGAATCCCGCTAGTCTTTTGATGCCGTCAGATCATCGAGTTTGTGAGCATCCTCTACTTCTTTTTAGTGTTCCGTACGGAACACTTATAAGATCACTTCGGTGTCTGTCTGTCTGTCACACCCGATTTTCTCCGAAACTATTTGACATAGAAAGTTGAAATTTGGTAATAATATAGGAATTGATGGCCTCATCAGAGCCATGTAGTTTTAAGAGTTAAATTTTGACTTAAGGGGTTAGTTTTTGGGGATGAAATCGGAAGTGAAAAAAAAATTTTTTTACTAGGTCATCGAGTGTGGTGTCAAATGAAAGCTTGTGAAAACACTAGTAAAAAATGTATATATAATGTAATACTTGCGCGCACTTTTCTTTGTACTATTTTTAAAAAATCGCTGTCCCGCGCCTTATCTCGAAAAGTTCTTATCAAAAAATTTTGAAAAAATTTCGGAATATTCCCCACGGGGTGTAGATTGAACGAAAATTATCACGAGTGCATTATCTTTAATAATTTTTCTGGTATTTAAAAAAAAACAAAAATTTCAAGGTCATCAGATTTCAGTAAAGATTGGAAACAAACGTTGTTGAAAACTCATTTAGGGTGTGTTTTATGAAGTCTCTGATCATTTTTTACATCTGTAACAAAATTTTTTATTTTAAAAGCAATCGACGTACGGAACACTAATTGCGCAAGTTCAACTTGCACTTGACCGGTTATTTCATTCTAATGCCTTCAGTTGATTACTCTATGGGTCCATCGATTATCAGAGAGTCTAGCGATGTGACCCGCCCAGCCACACTTCAATCTGCTCACTTGCCAAGCTACATCAGTTATGTTGGAATGGAATGATATGCCCAACATCTTCCTTTTCATCACTCGATGAGCACTTGTACGCAAATTAAAAATTTCTATTCAGGGCCCACGTTCCCATTCCTTATGTCAATACTGGTAATACGTGGGTTGCTATCTATATTTTTCGCCTAATAATGAAAAAACAAATATTTATGATCGAAATTGGTTTTATTGTTTCTCAAAATATTCTTCATGAAGATCAATACACTTTTGCATGCGTTTGAACCAATTTTCGAAGCACTTTTCCACTCCGATTGCGAAAACTCCAAAACATGCGTTTTGGATGCATCAACCGCTCCTTCGGGTATCGAAAATCGTTGACCACGTAATTTGTTTTTCGTGTGCGGAAATAAAAAAAAGTCAGTGGGTACCAAATAAGGGCTGTACGGCGGATGACCCATCAATTCGATGTTTTGGCCGGTCAAAAATTCCTTTGTTTGAGCCGATGTGTGAGAGCTCTCATTGTCAGGATGAAGAATGATTAGCCTCTTCTTCGACTTTTTCCGAATTTCTCCGAAGACTTCTGGCAAACAAATGGTCGTGTACCATTCAGAATTGACCGTCCTACGTTGCTCTAATGCCACTGTCACCACGTGAACGGTAATGCCGAAGAAACAGGCAACCATTTGCTTCGATGTGCTTCTTCCGCGAACAATTTTTGTTGGATTTGGCTCGTCTTGGAAGACCCATACAATCCATTGCTGTTTTGTTTCGGGCTCATATGCATAGATCCATGATTCGTTACCTGTGTAGATGTTATACACAGCATTGATGCACCTTGATCGTATTTTTTCAATATTTCCTTGTACCAATCGACATGAGCTTTCTTTTGAGCGTTTGTCAGATTATGAGGAATCCAACGCGAACAAATCTATTTTACGGCCAAATGATCATGCAATATCTTATTGATGCTTGTCATACTAATGCCCAAAGATGCCTCAATCTCACGGTATGTCACATGACGATCTTGGTTTATCAGTTCACGCACAGCATCGATATTTTCTGGCACAACAACCGATTTTGGACGACCTTCACGGAATTCGTCCTGGAGCGAACGTCGGCCACGATTGAATTCGTTATACCAGTTTTTTACAGTGCTGTAGGATGGTGCTTCATCGCTGTATAAAGAATTAAGTTCATCGATGCACTCTTGTCTTGATAATCCACGTCGAAAGTTATGAAAAATAATCGCACGAAAATGTTTACGAGTTAATTCCATTTTTTGCCCGAGATGAATTTTTCAAGTTACTGTAAACAACACAAATTGCACTCAAATGACAAAATGTTTGTTCAAAGGTTATGTTCAACAATGTCAAGTTTCTAATGGAAACGTCACATGGCACTTGGCAACACTTACTGTTGCCAAGGCCAGAAATATAAATAGCAACCCACGTAAGCATTGATCAACTGTATTCGCTTTTAGTGTGTTTGGAACATTGGAAAGGAAGATGTTCCATAGTTTGCCAAACGCTGACCAAGCTAATGATATTCTCCGCGATAGGTCCGCGCTTCTTTATCGCAGTTGTTCTCATCTCCCACGAACTTAGTTTTGGCGATGTTTAGCACAACATAGTCTCCGAATCGGAAATGAATCAGTTGCTCTCCTCATATATATTTATATATATATATTTATATATTTATATATATATATATATATATATATATATATATATATATATATATATATATATACCCTTATACTCCATGGGAGTTGTTTGAACAGATCTTCTAGCGCTAATGTAAACAATTTCGACGACATAGGGTCTCCTTGACGTATACTTCTTTGCATCTCTATCTTGTTGGTATTTTCTTTCAATACAATCTGAAATGTTGTATTTTTATATGTATTTTGACTAATCTGCGAATATCTGCTGTCAATTTTACAGTTACTTAAACTACTCAATGATCTTATAGTGGTTGATTATATCCCGGACTTGTGTAATTTCAGTGTTTAAATATAGTACTCAGTATATATCACCACTACACCAAACACTTTATTTTTGCGCTCGACGCGCGTTTCGCTAACCATGTTAGCTTCATCAGGAGCGATGATTGACTAAAGCTAAACTACCAAATCTACCCTATTTATACTTAGCCTAACCCTTGAATTACTCAAGCGGAACTAATGACATAGGCAAGGCTATCAGTTCCGGTCAAGTAACCCGTAGAGGGGACTATAAGGAATAGGCCCTCTGTCTTTGTTTAAACTACTTTTACATTTTATGATTTCCATACTTTCGTATGCGTTCAACAATCTCCTATCAGATACATTTTTTATTAATCTTAGATTATCTAATGTTACAGTATGATCAGCTTCAAGAGCATGTTCGGCAATGCTAGACTTTTCTGTTCTGTTGTATTTTAAGTGTGCTAAATGTTCTTTAAATACAACAGAACAGAAAAGTCTAGCATTGCCGAACATGCTCTTGAAGCTGATCATACTGTAACATTAGATAATCTAAGATTAATAAAAAATGTATCTGATAGGAGATTGTTGAACGCATACGAAAGTATGGAAATCATAAAATGTAAAAAGTAGTTTAAACAAAGACAGAGGGCCTATTCCTTATAGTCCCCTCTACGGGTTACTTGACCGGAACTGATAGCCTTGCCTATGTCATTAGTTCCGCTTGAGTAATTCAAGGGTTAGGCTAAGTATAAATAGGGTAGATTTGGTAGTTTAGCTTTAGTCAATCATCGCCCCTGATGAAGCTAACATGGTTAGCGAAACGCGCGTCGAGTGCAAAAATAAAGTGTTTGGTGTAGTGGTGATATATACTGAGTAGTATCATTGTGCCAAAGATTCCACATTCCCAACTTAGTTTAAATATAGTGACACATTATTAACTCTCTCTTTCGTTTCCTTAATTTTTCTTTCTATGTCTATATTTTAATTTTTGAATTCACTCTGTATCCAAACTATTTACTGTTCTAAGTAATAAAAACATTTTTTAACACAATATCCTATTTGATTTAGAGAGATCATTTGATCCTTACTTAGCACTAAAACTCAATTAGTTTAATAAGACAGGTAAATAGTGGTTCTATCAGTACCAAAGCTGTATAAACACAAAAATTGTGCAAATACAAACGTAAAAAAGGAGCAAATTAAATCAGGCAAATTGTCCTATTAAATTTCCGCTCGGAGTTTGTTTAAATACTTAGTAGTTTTCCTTGAAAACAGAACAGAATCTTAGTGAAAATATTATCATAGCAAAGTTTATTTAGTTTTTATTTGTTTGTCGTTCTAGTCATGTAGATATTGAATGGTTTTTAGTTCCCCCAGGTATTTACAGGGAGAATTTAATATCATAAAAATTATTGAGAATACAGTTCTGACCTGCTGAGATTTACCACCGAAATTGATCATTCCATCATTAGTGCCGTAAAAAAGGTCAAAATAATCATGAGATAGGAATAGTTTATACAGGGTTACAGGAAAAGTCGTCCTAGATAATTAAAGACGTTATAGTTTAGGTCGTTTCTGACCGATTTGACTCTATGACATGATGTCCTAAACTTAACCGTTTTCGAGATATTGAAGTTTAAAGATTTTCTAAAAAAAAAAAACATGTTTTTTGCTTTTATATCGATTTTTTTTTTATTATTGGTTCTCGAGTGCGATTTTTTGGTTATTTTTAGTTAGTCTGTATGTCAAGTATCAAAAATCATCGAAAAAATTTGAACTAGTTACTAACAGTTTCAAATGGCGGCTTGTTAATGTTTCTAAATTACGAATTTTTACCAAGTGTTTCCTACTTTAAATCAATAAAGAGAAAAAAAAATGTATGGAAGTTATATTGCAAATTATTTTAAAAACTTTTACGTCTTTTTAGCTATCAAAAAAGGTATAATACTAGGAGTTTAATAGGAAAACTGTACACCGAATGACACCTAAAGCGGGCTCGGGTAGCAAAAGGTAAATTTTTAGTTCTAGGTGAAAATACGAAAAATACACAAATAAAACAAAAAACCTTGCAATTTATATATTTTTTATTAATTATAATTCATGTTCTATATGGTCGCCCCTATTTCTAACACAAATTCTCATTCTTTTTCTTAAATTACTTTTCACAACGCTGGTTGTGAGGTGCCGCCTCATTTCGTCAGCCGCATCAATTATTTTTTGTCTTAGGACATCCATGTTTTCGATAGGAGTCTTCTGGTCGTATACGAGACCTTTCATGTGACCCCACACATAAAAATCCATCGGTGTTAGGTCTGGGCTTCTCGCCGGCCAAGGTATGGGTCCGCCTCTTCCAATCCATTTGTTGGGATAATTGTCATTGAGCCATGCACGAACACTTCCTCTGTAGTGAGCTGGGCAGCCATCGTGTTGAAAGTACATGTTTTGTCTCAAACCAATAGGTAGGTCTTCCATCAAATTAGGTAAATCGTTCCGCAAAAAATTGTCGTATTCCTCGCCATTCAAATTATCTGGCAGGAAGAATGGCCCAACCAAATAATTTGAAATTATACCCATCCACACATTTAAGCTGAATCTTGTTTGTGATCCTTTCGTTCTTTTTTTGTTTGGGTTGCCTTCCTCTTTAGAAGCCCAATAGTGGGCATTGTGGTAGTTTGTAAGAGCGTCTTTGTCGAATTTCGACTCGTCAGTCCATAGTATTTTCTTAAAAAAGATGCATCTTCGACATCGGTATTGAGCATAAATCTGCAGAATTCTAATCGTCGCAACGGATCCTCTTCTTCAATGACTTGCACGGGCGTACAGTGGTAAGGGTGTTGCCCAACAGTATGCATTACAAACCATACCTTCCACTGCGAAATACCAAGCTGTTGTGCGACAACATTTGTAGATGTGGTTGGGTTTTCGTCAAAGAGACGTCGTATTTCGTTTTCTTCGTCTTCGTCAAAGATACGTGGTCGTCCCATGTCAGTCCGCCGTCTTTGTACGGAACCAGTTTCTCGTAGTCTTCGATAAGTTCCATCAAATACGCTAACATCAGGTACACGACGAGTAGGATATCGCAGTATGTATTCATCACGTGCACGCGACGACACTCCTTCGCAAAATCCGTAACACATTAGGATGTCAGCATATTCCTCGTTGGTATACGTTGCCATATTCACAAGCAGAGATCAAAATCCAGTTACGAGCCAATTCACACAGTCAGAAGATGAAACACAGATATTTTTGAAAAGCACGGTATAGCACATCTATCACGGACGAATCGCATGAGCAGACTAAAAATCATTCAATAATGTTTAGTGAACAGAAAATGTCACTCGCACAGAGAGTACCCCGACCGGAAAAAATGCTTACCCAACCCTTTTTATTGTTTGAAGGTGCAGGTAGTAAACCGGTAATTGGTAGTATCTAAATTCTATTATTATGTTACTCTACATTTGGGCCTATTGAAATCTCATTTTCTTAGAATTTTCAATAGATCCAGTAGATATTATACCGTTTTAGATAGTTAAAAAGACGTAAAAGTTTTTTAAAATAATTTGCAGAATAACTTCCATACATTTTTTTTCTCTTTATTGATTTAAAGTAGGAAACACTTGGTAAAAATTCGTAATTTAGAAACATTAACAAGCCGCCATTTGAAACTGTTAGTAACTAACTTTTGATGATTTTTGATACTTGACATACAGACTAACTAAAAATAACCAAAAAATCGCACTCGAGAACCTCTAATAAAAAAAAATCGATATAAAAGCAAAAAAAACATGTTTTTTTTTAGAAAATCTTTAAACTTTATTATCTCGAAAACGGTTAAGTTTAGGATATCATGTCATAGAATTAAATCGGTCAGAAACGACCTAAACTATAACGTCCTTAATTATCTAGGACGACTTTCCCTGTAACCCTGTATACAGCAATATTATGATTTTATCCTCTCTGGGATATCACCAGGAGTATTATCCTGAGTTTTGGACCTCGAAAAACTTGCTGCTCTTTAGTTTATAAACAATTTTCAAAACGCGTTTTTCGAGATTAAAATGTTAATAACTCCGGTTATACAGTGTGTTCCAAAAAGTTTTATACAAATGAAGAAAAAATTTATCTTATATATTACAAAACAAATTATTCTTGATAAAAAGCTCTATATCACATGAACATCGATAATCAAGCATCAAAAGTTTAAAATATTTGATGGTATACAGGGAAAATGAAAAATAATAATTTACCATATACCAGGTGTACAAGTATGAAATGCGGATTTTTTTTCTAAAAAAAACATGTTAAATTCGGAAGAAAGATAAAAAGTGCTTTATTCAAAGTATGCTCCATCGCTGGTTATACATTTTTCCCATCTTTCGGGCAATTTGTGAATACCACGCCAGTAAAAATCTTCCCCTTTTGCTGCGAACCATTTATCGAGCCTTTTTTTCACATCTTCGTACGAACGAAAGCACTGCTCAGCAAGTGCGTAACCCATCGATGCAAACAAGTGGTAATCGGAAGGAGCCAAGTCTGGTGAGTAAGCCGCATGGGGTAGAACTTCGTAGCTGAGTGCTTCCAACGTGTCGCGAACTGGTTTTGCCGTATGTGATGGAGCATTGTCATGAAGAAAAATGACTTCGTGTTGCCTCTTTCGGTATTCTGGCCTTTTTTGAGGTAGCGAACGATTCAAATCGGTCAATTGTTGTTGGTAACGTTTGGTATTAACCGTTTCCCCAGGTTTTAACAGCTCATAATAGACCACGCCCCCCTCTAGTCCCAGCAAAAACAGAGCATCGCCTTTCTACCAGAGCGATTCGGTCTTGCGGTCGATGTGGATGGTGTGCCTGGATCTATCCATGATTTTTTGCGCTTGGGATTCTCAAAATAAATCTACTTTTCATCCTCTGTAACTATACGATGCAAAAACGACTTCCTTTTATACCGAGCGAGCAAAAGTCACATGTTTTTGCACTTTTCCATTTGCCTGTCGTTCAACTCATGTGGTACCCATCTACCGGTCTTCTGAATCTTTCCCATCTGTCGTAGTCGATTGGAAACAGCTTGTTTACTAACGCTGAATTGCTCGGCCAGTTGTTTTTGTGTTTGCGAATCATCTTCGTCCAACAATGCTTGCAATTCCACATCTTCGTATTTTTTAGCGGTTTTCCACGTTCCTTGTTTGCAACATCGAAGTCGCCACTTTTGAAACGCCGAAACCATCGTTCACACGTATCTTGTGATGGAGCATGTTCACCATAAGCTTCTCGAAATAATCGGTATGATTCAACATCAGTTTTCTTAAAATTAAAACAAAAAATTAATGCTGTCCGCGAATACTCTTTGTTCGGTATAAATTTCGACATATTGAACACAACAACACAACACTATGCACATACTTTTTCAATTTGTCACTCGTGCGTGTCTGACACTTGTCGATGACACAACAAAATAGCGCAGTGTCAAATCTTTATAGCACAAACTGCATTGGTACACCATCTGTTGTCTGAAATCCGCATTTCATACTTGTACACCTGAAAATGAACAGAAAAGTGTGTTTAAATTTAAATACAGAGCAAAATATTAATTGAAAATGTTAATATGAACTAAAAAATTATGCTCACGTTTAGATTTGTGGCCTTACTAGTGAAAGATTCAAAAAAACTCCAGTAAACACGTCAGTAATTGTTGGATTATTTATTAAATAAAAGAATACGAAATCACTACAAATTTTACAATCGCTAGACCTTTATTAAAAAATATTTCATAGTCGTTAACAATTTCTTTTTCAAAATGACCGAAAAAAACGCATTTGATTAATAAACAAATGTAAAAAAAACAGTTAAAAAACAAATGTAAAAAAAAACAGTTAAAATGACTCCCAAAACATTTTTTTAATGGCATCGGAAAACTGATGAACTAAAAAGGGGGGTGATAGTTTGAGCTATGAAATATTTCCGCTATGCAGTTTGTTCTCGTCCGCCGAATACAACCAGCTGTCCATACTTCCAAAAATTCTTCTATAAGTAGCTCCGCTCTAGTGTTTACTATTTTTCCCTAAAGAAACACCCTTTGTTTCCATAATGCCCTCCACCTCTTAAGTCTGGCTATACATCTGCCTATAGTTTAAGGGCAAATAACCTCTTCTTTATTCGATTATTTTTAAAAAAGAGAAGTGAAGGTCCCAAGGAAATTAATTATTTTAAATAGAAATTAACGCAAACTTTGTAAACTTTCCAGATACAATATTAATCATTCACTTTTTTAAAATACCCTCGTACTTCTATAAAAACAATCGTTTAACTTTTATAATTTATTTTTTATTTCGATCAGCGAGTCTACAATCACAATAAACTGAGACATTTTTTAAGAGGATTGGACTGGTTGCTCGAATTTGTAAAAATTAGGTTTTTCGTCATGTAACAACTTCTACATTACACCATCACACAATACAATCTTTTTATTAGAAGACACGGGTAGGTAATAAAATAGGAAGATTAGTTTTTGCCAAATTTACGAGCGTTGGGAATTTTCTCCAACTGATGCTGCACACACATGCCATAGTTTGCGATACGTTTAATTTACTGACACTGTATGTCAGCTGTGATGGTTTCACTCGGATTTAGAAAGTTGTGAATGTCGTCGCGGGCAAGTCACCAGACTATCACGGTGGTCTTTTCTTAATGTAGCTTCGGCTTCGCTAAGTATGCGTGTATGAATCGTTAAAAATTACAGCTGGATTTTTTTTATTCGCAGCAAGTAAAGACCAATCTCTTAAGTTGTTCCACACTTGCATTCGTATTCCTTGAATGTCCGGAACATCCCCTAGCGCAAAAAAAGGTTCGTGTCGCCGACAAAATTAATTAGTTGACTGTTTGTCTCCAAGCATATCTGCTTAAATAATTTTCATATATTATGAAGAGTAAGGATCCGAAAACACTGCCCAGAGGTACGCCAATATTGATTGTTAAAGGCTCAGGCTTTATATTTTCTTCCCCTGCAGAAATAGATACAATTTATGTGAAGGTCGCCAAGACAGGCACTATCTCCTACATGAAGTCCCGAGGCCTTTAAAAAAAAACATTTTTGCCAAAAATCTATTTTATTCTTCATCATAGTTTCCTTCAAGAGCGATTATTCCTTATTCTAGCTATCTTCCAACCTTTGGATACGTTTCGTATAGTACAATTTGTCGAGTTCTCTAAAATGGCCTCAGTTTCCTATTCGATTTCTTTATTTGAGCCAAATCTCTTTCCCTGAATCCCCATTTTCATATTTAGAAAGAGGTAATAATCACTGGGGATCAGATCTGGTGCATATGGCGGATGAAGAAGTAACTCATATTCTAGTTGGTCCAATTTCATCATCGATTTTATGAACCTGTGAGCTGGTGCATTATCTTGGTCAAAAAACACTTTCTTCGCTTTTTTTTTCGCTGAATGCCGCTTTTTTTCTTGATTTTACCACTGAAACGTTCCAATAAACCAATGTAATAGTCTCCGGTGATTTTCAAAATAGTCAGTCAGTATTATTCCACGCGCATCCTGAAAAACACTTGCCAAAATCTTTCCACCTATATTACAGATCGATGCAAAAACTCCTTTGGATTACACCATGTGCCAAACAGTCGACACGTTGATGTTTTTGATCAATCGTGAGAGTGCGCGGCACCCATCGGGGACATAGATTTTTCATATGCAAATCCTCATCACCATTATCATTATCCCATTTTTCCATCCATAGTCGGATGTAAACCTGTCCAAGTTGTCTTCAACGAGCTCTGTGGTTTGCTTTTTGCATCCAATCGTGTCCCGCTAATCTTTTTATGTCGTCCGTCTATCTTGTCTGTAGTTTACCTCTGCATATTTTGTGTTTTCTAGGCCTCCATTCAACTATACGGCGTGTCCTGTCCATCTGTTATCATTTATCCTTGCTATATGCCCGCCCAATTCCACCTTAATGTAGATATTCGTTGAATTACATCACTTTTGATCTTCTTCGTATATTGATGTTAGGAATGCCATCTTGGTGTCTATTATGTAGCATTCTCTTCTCCATTGCTCTTTGGGTTACCTGGAGTTTATTTATTATACTTTTATTTAAAGCCCACGTTTGAGTGCCATATGTCATTACCGGCAGTACATATTGTTCGAATACTATGGCTTTTATTGTATTTGGGACGGCCAGTTTAAATGTAGATTGCAACCTTCCGAACGCGGACCGAGCTAACAAGACTCTTCTATGCAAGTCAGCCTATATGCAAATATTCATGAAAAATATTCTTTACGCGTTTGTCGATATCTTTACGATGTCATCTTTCTCTCACTTTCACTTTGCGGTCATTCAGAACGATACGGTGGCTTTTTTTGTGTTTTTTGGAGTGACTACCTTATTTGGACGTTCGAAACGCATTATCGGTGCTTACGCGACCAGATTTCACTTCATTAAATCATCGACATGGAGTTGATTCGACGGAGCAGATGTTTTTCCCTCAAAAAGCAATGTTTAATAAACACATGAAATTCTGTTTGTTCCATCGTTTTGCAAAAATCAAAAGTAGCGTCAAACAGCTGTAACTCACAAGCTAATGGACAAAATGTCATGAAAATTTTACACTAATCTTCTGAGAATTGACATTAACTGAAAATCGTATGTTTTTTTTTTATTTGTACTCCCTTCTCTCGGAAAGTCTCGGGACTTTTCAGCCCATATAGTAGTCTGATGACTTCCCACAAATACTGGTCTTGTTTAACTTTTGCGCCAAAATACAGTGATTTAAAATATCAAAAGTTAAGAACAGGCTGCTGCCATAAATATCTACCAAACAAACAAGCTTCATTCCAGGAAGTGGGACTAGAGAACAAACTCTCAACATACGCCAGATAAAAGGAATTCCAAATAACAACCTATATCTGTTTTATAAACTACTCTAAGGATTTCGACCTTATACGATGGAACAAACTCTGGTCGATTCTAATCAGCATGAGAACACCTATACACCTTGTAAACCTTATCCGATCCCTGTATGAGAACACAAATGGCAGAATTAAACTGAATAATTATTTTTCCGATCCCTTTAACGTAGAAGCCGGCGTCAGACAGCGCTGTATTCTGTCACCCTTACTCTACTTTTTACCATATATACTGAACATATAAGGAGGTCTGGATGGTTGGAGTGGGGGTATGACAATCGGTGGAAAAAAAGCTAAGTAACCTTAGATATGCGATTGATACTGTTATACTTGAAACTTCAATACAAGACCTAGAATCAGTTATGGAGCGCCTAGAAATCACTAGCAAATGATTGTTAATTGTAACCTATTTTTCAATGGTCCGCTCTGGTTTGGAGTATGCTTCGGTAGTGTGGTCACCATCTTACCAGTGCCATATTGCTGAGATTGAGTCAGTGCAGCGTAGATTTCTGCAAACTTTAGCTTTTAAGGCTGGAATAAATATTTATAAGGATGGATGGATATTAAGGGGTCAGGGCGCATCGACTGCCAGGTTATTTAGCGCCCCTGAGCGTGTTCGAATAGTTATACGATAAAGTGAATCTCTTTTAGGTAATTTTTAATATTGGTGTGGAGTGAATCGAATGATGCTATTAATAGTGTTAGGTTTGATGGGATTTGATGTTTATCTCTGATAGATTTAAAATGTGGGGTCTCAATTATGTGGGAGATCGTCAAAGGGGAATTGCATAAAAGGCATGTAGGGGCTTGTTCATTTTGTAATAGGTGTCTATGAGTACTGTAAGTATGTCCCATCGCCAGTCTTCGCATGAGGACGTTTTCTTTTCTAGTTATATTGAAGGAGTTTAAGGAAGGGTAGACCAGAGGTTTGATAGGCCATAGCTTATTATCAGGAGGTATTAGGTCCCAGTTCAGTTGGAATAAGGAACGTAGGTTATGATTAAGGAGGGAGTTGAAATCTCTGGGGTGGTTTTCTCCCCATCCTATATAGTTTGAAAGGCGCCCTGCTTGAGTCGGTGTCGGAGATTCGTGACTTGGGTGTGCTTTTGGACAGTCAACTTAATTTTCGTGGCCATATTAATAAAATTCTTTGACTGAGTCTCAGAAATCTTGGTTTTGTTACCAGATATAGTAAACAATTGTCGGCTAGCACGTTTAGAGTGTTGTATTTTTCGATGGTCCGCTCTGGTTTGGAGTATGCTTCGGTAGTGTGGTCACCATCTTACCAGTGCCATATTGCTGAGATTGAGTCAGTGCAGTTTAGATTTCTGCGAACTTTATCTTTTAAGGCTGGAATAAATATTTATAAGTATGCAAGTTTTCATATTGACTATGGGGTGATTATGAAAGCTTTTGGTGTGGCTACTTTGGAGAAGCGTAGGGATCTTGCAGATGTTTTATTCCTATATAAACTCCTGAATGGCTTTGTTTCCTGTCCACCACTTTTGGAGAGCGTCCAGCTTAATACTGTTCGTAGGACTCGTGGCAGTGCACTGCTCAAAATTCCATTTCACAGTGCTAATTATGGCTATCTCACGAGAATGTGCCGATTATTTAATACATACGGCCTTGATCCCTTCAGTTGTAGTGTTAGCGAATTTAAAACGCTTGTAAGCGCGATCGGGGTCTGAGGTGTTAAACTGTTATAATGCTTGTTTTTTTTTTCTCCTTTTTCACGTTATGAATTGTATATGTGCATTGTGTTTTAATATTATTTTGTTTTTATATTACTATTGTAATTTTGTTTTTATATTACTATTGTAACTGGCTTGTCCGTTAAAATAAATAAAATAAATAAATAAGATCTGTTACACATAAATGAAATTGCTGGTTTCACTGTTGTAAACCATTTCAGCTATTTGGGATCTCTCATAACTAACAATGGTGGCTGTGAAGCGGAAATGGGAAGACGTTTGGCTATGGCTAGAAACTTTACGATCAAACTCACTAAGGTCTGGAAAGATCAGGTTGTCACAAAAAAACACAAGGCTAAGATTGCTATCCAACCTTATATTCCCCATAGCAACTTACTCCTCGGAAACATGGACCATTAAATAAGCTGACAAAAGACGGATCGATGCGTTTGAGATGTGGACATACAGAAGAATCCTCAGAGGATCATATACCGAACACCATACTAACGCCTATTCTTAAAGAGATAGGTGTATGCATAAGTTTTTGCCGGTTTTTGTGGTAAAGAAAACACGTAATTTTCAAGGGAAATTCATTTTTTGGCTTCTACACACTTCGCCCATCTTTCAGGTAAATTATGAATACCATGCCCGAAAAACTGCTTGTCTTTTGCGGCAACCCATTCGTCGAACAATTTTCCAATTTCCTCGAAATTGCTGAAGTGCTGCTCTGCAAGCGCGTGCCCCATTGATGCGAAGAGGTGATAGTCAGATAGCGCCAAGTCGGGAAAGTACGGCTTGTGCGGAAGGATGTCCCATCCAAGCGATTTCAAGGTATCTTTCACTGGTTTTGCTGTGTGAGACGGCGCATTGTCGTGTAACAAAATCACTTTGCCATGTCTTCTGGCCCATTCCGGTCGTCTTTCGATCAATGCGTGATTTAAATTAATCATTTGTTGGCGATAGTGTTCTGCATTAACGGTTTCGCCGGGCTTCAAGAGTTCATAATACATAATACCGCTCTGGTCCCACCAGACACAAAGCATGGTCTTGTTGCCGAAGCGATTTGGCCTTGGTATTGAAGGACCGGCTTCGCCAGGTGACAGCCACGATTTTCTCCGCTTCGGGTTTTCAAAATAAATCCATTTTTCGTCACCCGTCACAATTCGGTGCTGAAATGATTTTCTTTCGTGGCGTTGAAGCAGCATTTCACAAGTGACTTTACGATTTTCCATTTGCCGTTCATTCAAATCGTGTGAGCCCCATTTACCGAGTTTATTGATCTTCCCCATTGTTCGTAAACGTCTGCTGATTGTTTCTTGTGACACATTTAATGCTTTTGCCAATTGCTGTTGTGTTTGAGTTGGGTCATCATCAAGTAAAGCTTGCAATTCCTCGTCTTCGTACTTTTGTGGTCTCTCAGAGCTCGCACTGTCTTTCACATTGAAATCACCACATTTAAATTGTCGAAACCATGTTCTAATCGATGAAGCGTGTTCATCATATATTTCTACCAGCAAACGATGACTTTCCGCAGCATTTTTCTTTTGATTAAATAAGAAAAGCAATGCGTGCCGCAAATGTTCTTTTTCAGGCACAAAAGTCGACATGATCACTGAACGATACAATACAGACGCTAATGTTTGGCGGACTCAACTTGTGTATGTTGGTTAGGTTAATGTCAGACGAATAAACTGACGTATCTATCAAATTCATACACTGCGTACTGTTCGCTGGTGCCATCTCTTAGTGAAACCGGCAAAAACTTATGGATACACCTGGTAGTATAAATGACCGATTTTGAAATAGAATTAATAGACAGTACCTGAAATATTTTGGTCGCATTATGACGAAAGTGGATGCCATGGAAAAGCTTGTGGGGAAGGTAGAAGGTAGAAGAGCAAGGGGACGGTCTCCAATAAGATGGTCCGACCAAGTAAGATCTCTCCTCGGTATGGGTATGCACGAGTCAAGGCGGGTCGCGCAGGATTGAGATGCCTGGAGAATGACTGTTGAGGCAGGAACTGCACAGTATCAACGATACTCCTATTGGAGTGAAAGGATTGAGAGAGAGAGGAAGAACAGGCCACCTCGACAGTCCAATTTTCCAACACCATATCTATAAAATTAAAAATTACTGCTTCTAGTAATTTCATTTTCATATAAAAGTTATAATGAATATAATTCATTATAATATAATGCGAAACCTAAATTCCACAAATTAGAGCACATTATTAACAAAATCCCGAACCAATCCTCTTAATTTATGTTTTATTTATTGGCCTAGTCTATATAAAAGTTTGGATTTTAAATCCTTGGTCGTTAGTTAGCGAAAACTATCTAAAAAGCGATCAAATTGACGTATGATATAAAATATTAGATAAATAGGACACAAAATCGCGAGAAAAATGTAGTCTAGTTCTGTTGATTTAAAAATATGTGTGATCATCTGTGTTTTTGAAAAACAAAGCGGGTATCTGAATTATTAATGTTTTAAAAACTGTTTTAGTTGTATGTGATCGCGGAAATAAACACTAATTATTGTGTGTATAGTGCTTTAACGATTACTATTACGCGTGTTTACGTGAAAAATAACCATTACTTGCGTAGCCAAGTCTAATGTAATGAGTCTGAATATGCTAAAGAGCAAGAATTTTGATTTTTTGGATGATTTCAGGCTTAAACCAAAAAGAAAAGTAAGAGAATATCATTTTACAAAAGAGCAAAAAGCTCAAATATAAAGGTGTTACCTAGCTATGAAAAAAATTCTCAGAACTTAAAACAGGATATTTTTTGCTATGTTTCAGCGAATTCTGAAAATAATTGAATAAATGAATAAAAAATAATTATCAATTTAAGACGAGATCGTCTTTCTTCCGAACTTAAACATAATTGTTTACAAATAAAATGTATTTTACTAATAAAACACAATTATCATCTTTATATAATACTAGCAGGGCCCACGGCTCCGCTCGCGTGGATTTGATTCACTACTATCATCACTGCTTACTCCGTATGTTACCCGTAATAAAATATCTCCCATTTTTTCCCCTTATCTCCCAATATTTCTCCTTATCTCCCATTATCTCTACATAATTTTCATTATCTAGGCTTATTTCTGCTCATCTCACATTATTTCTCCTTATCTCCCATTATCTCGCCTTATCTCCCATTGTCTAGGCTTATCTCGACTTATGTCGCAATATTTCTCCTTATCTCCCATTATTTCTTCTTATCTCCCATTATATCAACATAACTCCCATTATCTAGACTTATCCCTACTTATCTCCCATTATCTTACCTTATATCCCATTATCGAGGCTTATCTCGACTTATCTCCCATTATTTTTAGTTATCTCCCATTATCCCACCTCATCTCCCATTATCTAGGCTTATATCGAATTATGTAGAACATACGTATAAATTTATAAAACACGTAAATTAGATAAGTGGTTATCAAGTGATAAGCACATTAACGGACAGACAGACAGGCAGAGAGACAGGCAGACAGACACGAGAGACGTTGCATTTTTATATATATTCTAGATAGAAGATTGTAGATAACCTGGCCAGAGAACAAATGTATGAATTTAAAAAAAACACGTAAATCTGATAAGTGGTTCTCGAATGATAAGCATACTAACGGACGGACAGACAGACAGAGAGACGTTGCATTTTATATATATTATATTCTTTGCTACATGATATTGTTCCATATTTAATGCTTTAAGCAGTGTATTGCAAGAGAACGCGCTAGCGGCAAACTTTTCTCCGACTTGATTTACTATTATCGTCACTGCTTATTCCTTATGTCACCTAACGTAATAAAATATATCCTATAACCTGGCTAGAGAACATATGTTATGTTTAAAAAAAAAGCACGTAAATCGGATAAGTGGTTCTCCAGTGATAAGCACACTAACGGACAGACAGACAGACAGAGAGACGTTGCTTTTTATATATATTACAGATATTCATTGCTACATGATATTGTTCCATATTTAATGGTTTAGCATGTTTAAAAAAAAAAAAGCACGTAAATCGGATAAGCGGTTCTCCAGTGATAAGTGCACTAATGGATAGACAGACAGACAGAGATACGTTGCATTTTATATATATTATAGATGTAATAAAATATATATCTATAACCTGGTCAGAGAACATATGTATGAATTTAAAAAATCACGTAAATCAGATAAGTGGTTCTCGAGGGATAAGCGCACTAACGGACAGACAAACAGACAAAGAGACGTTGCAAGTTCTACTTTAAAAAATGATTTTACTTGCTAATCATGTGTGAAAAATTTTCTGCCCCCCCCTGAGTTCATGTTCCGATATTTGCACAAAAGGAAGTCGCGAGACGCTAAATCTGTAGAGTGGATGTTTGTAACTTGGTGAATCCTCAGCTTTCGGTTGCAGTTTTCATTCAAGAACAAAATTTTGGTTCTCCATAAATTCAGACGTTTTTCTCTAGGGCGTAGACCAGTTGGGCCAAAGGTAGTTGAAAATTTATAGTCCGGTAGGTTGATGTAAAGGGGAAGGACTAAGGCCCAATTCAACATCAGAGAAACGCGCAGGTAAAAACTAAAACCCAACAATTTATTTTAGAAATTTATTAATTATTATTAGCATATTTAAAAGAAATACATCTAATAAAATTTAACCTAGTAATATTATTTGATTTTTGACAATACAAAGTTTTGCATAGTTTTAACTTGTGGTCTCAGAACTTTTGTAAATTTATGAGCAGTGGTAATTTTAATGTATGTTTGTTTTTTTTTTTTATGGGTCTAGCACACGTGCTGTAGGGAAGTCCCGAAATCGATACAGGAGCAACACTTGTGTGGAAAAAGCGATTCACGTTGTTCTTGAATCGCTGTAAATTGTACTCGGTGGGAAACGCAGTCCTGGGCAAATTATTCCAAAGGGATGATGTTCTCCATATAAAAGACTGCTTGAAAAGCATTGTACGAGGAGTGACAAGCTGAACCTCATACGGATGTGAAGTATTAGCGCGACGTGTATTTCTAACATGCACCGCTCTAGAAGGAACTAAGCGGGCTACATCCTTCGAACACTTTCCATGAAAATACTTGTAGAATAGGTTCAAGTCGCCAACTGTTCTTCGATGTTCCAGCGAATCAAGGCCGCCGGTCAGTTCCGGGTCTCCAATCAGACGAACAGCTCTTCTCTGAATAGAATCCAACAAATGCAATGGGAGCAGTATTCAATAGTTGGTCGAATTTGAGCTTTGTAAAGAATTAGCAGTTGTTGTGGAGTGTAAAGCTTTCTGGTTCAAAATAATATTCCCAACTTTTGAGAAGCTCTCCTTGCTATGCCTGCGCCATGTTTATGCCAGGACTTATTTGCTCCCAAGTTAACGCCCAACAAATTAAGTGACGATGCTAGAGAAATGGAGGGCCCCGCCATAAACACGTCGGGTTCAGCCACATAAAAAACGCCCTCGTAACATGGCACCAGTAATGCTATAGCTTCCTGTGTGCTTTTTGGGTTTTATACACCTTGTATGATTTAAAAAAAGGGCAATGGAACTTCTGCAGATAAAAAAAAAAACGTAAGGGTGTGTGTTTAATACCTGAAAGGTAAATTTTCTGTGTGTATAAGTAGTTAGGGAACAAACAAAATCTACTACTCTGAAAATATTGGATGACATTGCTTTTCACACCATGTTAACAAAGAAGAGGGTGAGAATATTCGTTTATTAAAGGCTTCCGGTTTGACAGGTGTGAATATTTTCAGGTTAAAATGATAAAATATGACGACAAATAGAACTAAAAATATTTAAAAAAAATTGTTAGCATAATATTTTTTTTACTTTGTTGTTTTGCATTTGAAAATTTATAAACGTCATAAGTTAATTAACTGATTATATTAGTTAATTTTTAAGCTGTTTGACTTAGTTTGAATCAACTAAGAGGGTGGATCAAATATAAACGAGATTTATTTATTTATTTCTTATTTGCTATAACAAATAAACCAAGTACTTATCATTTTTCGACATAATCTCCTATTTTGGAAATGCACTTTTCCCAGCGCATCGGAACCTTTTTGATACCGTCGTTGTAAAAGGAAAGGGGCTGTGTCGGTAATCAATTGCGCAAGGAGCCCTCCACCGCGTTGTCGTCATGAAATCGTTAGCCTCCCAGCGTTTCTTTGAATGGCCCAAAGAGACGAAAATCGCATGGCGATAGATCAGGGCTGTAGAGAGGGTGATCAAGTGTTGTCCAACTCATTTTCTCCAATTTTTCGCGAGTGAGCATTGCAGTTTGGAGTCGAGCGTTGTCATGGAAAAGAATCATATCTCTTATCGGTTGGTCACGGCTTTTGCAGCGATAAGCAAGTTTAACCTCATCTAAAAGGTTGCAGTAGTACGCCGCATTGATGGTGCAACCTTCGTGCAAGAAATCAATGTACAAAACGCCACGACGGTTAAAAAAAACAGTTGCAAGCACCTTGCCAACTGACAGCCGAGTCTTGGCTTTCACTGGGGCTGCCTTATCCTTCTTTCGCCACTCCATACTGGCTTGTTTTGACTGGGGCGTATAGTGGTAAACCCAAGTTTTATCACACGATGCGATTTAAAAATGCGTCCCCTTCTTCCGCAAACCGTGCTGATAGTTGCTCACAGATCTGTAAAAGTGCCAATTTCTGTTCTGCAGTCAAAAGACGAGGCACTCATCGGGCAGATACTTTACGGAATCCTAGGTCCTTTGTGATGATGGCTTGAGTACTCCCATAATTTATTCCAACATCAGAAGACATTTCGGAAACCGTCAAACGTCGGTCGCCTTCAATAAGGTCACGAATGTTCTCGGTAATGCTCGTCCGTGGACAACGATCATGGCTCTCATTTTCGACCTTTTCACGACCTCCCATGAACTTCTTATGCCAGGCGAACACACGAGACCTTGACAGTGTTTGATCCCCGAAATGTGCCGTCAATCTCCGCAGAATTTCGGTCGGTTTCATGCCTTCACGAGTGAGAAATTTGATAACGACGCGTTGCGCAATCGAAGGGTGCACGTCTCGCTCCGATATCGTGAGCTATACTACTGAATGCACCTAGCGAGGCCAACCGATCGTTTTTCCCCACTCCTCACAAACCCAACCAACATTGCTAGAAGCGGCGGCTCGCTCCGAAGGATACTAAGCGCTCAGCACAGAAAGTCTCGTTTACATTTGATCCACCCTCGTATGTACACTACATTAGTATTGAAACATATATAAACACTTTAAATAACGTTTTGTATAAAATTCACGTCACTAATAGTTAAAATTTATAGTTTAAATTAATTATTGCATACTTACTCAATCTGTAACAATAAATCACAGCTAATCCACTAACGAAAATAGAGCTGCAACTAACCTACATAAAAATACCATTTAAGTGTTAAAATGGCCAGAATCCGAAGCGACAAATCCTGTGCCTCCGACCCATACAGGCTATCACGCAGTATGGTTCGAAAATGATCACGCCTCACGTTCGCCGGTTAGTGATCATCTACTAACTTCACTACCTGTGCAATCTGAGAGAACCAAGGGTAACTCCCCTCTGCATCTTCATTGCTAATGAATCAGCCGAGGCACAGGTGGCCGGTTCTCCAGGAAGGCGTTTCAATTCCTCCAAAAACTCCGGTGACTAGGACCACCATTGCTACTGAATTATTATTATTATAGTATTTTGACCCGATGTACTCATAAATTAATGAAATTTAAATTTAATTAAATTCTATTGATTAGAGAGCCTAGCCTGTAAGTATGGTTAACAACTATAATAAATAGTATGTTAGTATATTAAGTTAGATAGAAACAGTAATCAGTAGGTAACTAATTTCACAGTGCGTCTCTGTGCAACCATCCGTGATTATTGCAGAATGACTTGATGTATGTAAATTCAAGCGCAAGCAAATGGTATGGAAAATAGCTAATTCTTGATATAGTCTTGCTGTTCCAAATCATTCCGGTTCGCCATTTTCAAAAAAAAAGTCTAATCTTATGACTCTTTCTTGTGCTAGTCTTTTAGGAACTACTTATTTACCAAATCCCTATATATCCGAATATATATATATATATATATATATATATATATATATATATATATATATATATATATATACAGGGTGTTCCATTATTCCGTGGCCATAGCACTACTACGTATTTTTTGGAATGAAAATAAGTCGATTGGACATAATTAACCTCTATACTAAAGTGCTTCGTTTGTCCGTTAGAGGGCATCAAAGTAAAAAAAAATAAACACATTTTTTAAGATATTTTAAGAACCGATATTCCGATTTTAATGAGATTTAGGGTGCCCATGTTTTGCTAGGCGGTCTAATATTTGACTTTCACAAAAAAACACGAAAGGGTTCGAGAACTGTGAAAACTACCCTCACCCCTACATAAATTCTAGTAGAAATGTTTTGCAACTTTAACGACGACTCTGAATTTTTTTTCATAAAAAGCTCCTTCTATTTATTTCATTTTTTGTCTATTGTACAAAATTATTCTGGCTAATGATTTACGCAAAAATAAGAAGCATTTTACTTATAATTAAAATTAGTTGGTGAAATTAACCAAGTAAGTATGATATTAATTATTATTACGAGTTTTATTTAACACAGGTAATAGTATTTTTTACAAAAATTGTTCAATATGACCACCACCTTCGTTCCTGCACATAACAATACGGCGCAAAAAATTGAAACTAACTCTCTCTAAAATATCATTATTTAATGTATTCTCAGCATTTTGAATCCTACCCCATAGTTGATCGGCGTTGTTTATCTGGACCTTGTATACCTTTGTTTTCAACGCTCCCCATATAAAAAAAAATCGCAAGGATTTAGGTCCGGGGAACGAGGTGGCCATTGAATTGGAGCTTCTTGACCTCTACCAATCCATCTACCACAAAGATTCTCGTTCAGATAATTTCTTACAGCACGCGCAAAGTGGGGTGGAGCTCCATCGTGCATAAAAAACATGTCTCTTCTTACATTCAGAGGCAGTTCTTCTAATAATTCAGGTAAAGAATACTGTAGAAAATGTAGATAGCTATCTCCGTTTAGGTTATCAGGCAACCTATATGGGCCAACTAAAAAGTTACCAACAATCCCCATCCAAACGTTAATTTTAAATTTTCGTTGAAAATGTCTTTCTGTAACTGCATGCGGATTTTATTCGGCGTAAACATGTGTATTATGCAAATTTATCATACCACGACGGGTAAAACATGACTCATCCGTAAACAATTTTTTTTTTGTGAAATAGCCTATTAATTGCTCTGCATTCTAAAATATTTCGTACAAATCTCAGACGTGAGTGATGATCAATGGGCAACAATTCTTGGACGGGCTGAACGTGAAATGAACGAATGAGTTGTTTATTTAAAATCCGGTTAACAGTGCTTTTTTTAACTCTTTGTTCAAGTTCTAACCTAATTCCGGGTTTCAATCTGTTCGTCTAACAATGAATTTGCACGACGTTTCGCCAAAAAATCTAATTTGGCATTTTCAAGTGCTCCCGCTGTTGCTGCTACTCGATACTGTGATCTTGCTGCTGCTGCTACTCGATACTGTGATCTTGCTGCTGCTACCGCTCGAACCTAACTCTATAGTAACGTTAATAATCGTAATTTTACTGGTTTCCACTAAAGGTTAAGTATATTTTTATATAAAAACGAAACATAAATCTTTCGATGGAGAGAATTGGTCTAATATCGTGTGGTTGGACGAGTCTAACTTCAAGGTATGTATTTTTTATTAAGCCTGGATATTGTTTTAAGCATTTATTTTAGTAGAGAAGAAACCCGAACTTATTTTTTTTTAGATTTTTGATACTCTTAGATCTACTTAGGTAAGGCGCTGGATAGAAGAGGAGTGTAATTCCGATTCCATAGTACCCCTCGTCAAACACGAGGGTGACAGTATTATGGTGTGGGGGTGCATGTCAGCACGTGACTTGCGCGAAATAGTAGTTTACTAGGGTCAAATGAATTAACAAAAGTAAATACTGCACTAGAACCAGTATTTTGTGAATTGTTTGGTGATACAAACATGGAGCATGTGCGTTTCTAGCAAGATAACCCACCGTGTCATACAACGGCACCGACATCCTCAAGCGGAGAATCAAAAAAACACTCAATCTCATCAAAAGATACCTTCAAACGCGTGGAACCCTATTTCCCAATTCAAAAAGTTAATTTCGTTATTACCAGCGGTAATAAAAGCCAAAGAAAAATTGTTGTAAATATTCGTTTTATAATAAATATACAGTTTAAATTAATGTACGTCTTTCATTTTGTTTTATTCCAACACAGTTTTAATTAGGTAGCAAATACTTTTAGCCAAAGCTATATATATATATATATATATATATATATATATATATATATATATATATATATATATATATATATATATATATATATATATATCTGATATTTGTATAAATTATACTTCTAGGGACTTTCGTAGTCTAATATACACTTGATTGCATATTTGTTTTAATTCTTCCAACAAATCTCATTAGCCGTAATGCACTTCGATTAAATTAAAGTTGATCCAACAGCATAAATAAATCTGGTCATTCCATATTGAACATTACGACAAAGCGGATAAATTAAGCGTGTTTGCGCTAAAAACAAATGGATGGGTCAAACAAACATATATTGAAGCTGATATTACTGGGAAAATAAAATAACTAGTATAGATTATTCTACATGATTTTTTGCTTCTGCTTTGTTAAATGATCGTAAGTTAAATTTCAAGTTGCTCCCTAATAATCCTACGTAACAGAGACATGAAGCCAGTAAACCTTCGCCCTCTAGTAAATACGAATTCGAATATACCATATCATATTATTTACATGTTCCTTTCAGTTCTGGCTGAGCAAGGGTGGGAGCATAGGGATCTATGCTACGCTACTACTCTTCAGGACTCTGGGAGTTGAGAAATATTAAAATCATGCATTTTTTTGTTAATAGAAATAACCTCAACTAACCTTTCACAGTAAAGTAAACTAATAATTGATAACCAGAGGGAAAGATATTTTTCACAAAAAAGACCATACTTATATCCAGTGTAACAATCAATAAGTGGGAGATAAACATTTTTTACAAAAAGAACCCCCATTAAAAGAGCCCCGTTTCTTATGGGCGTATTTTCTACGTCCATAGGGGCGGGAAGCACATCTTCCTCTTGACCATAATACAAATTGCAGATTAAACTAAACAATACACACACACACATATATATATATATATATATATATATATATATATATATATATATATATATATATATATATATATATATATATATATTATATATATATATATATATATATATATATATATATATATATATATATATATATATATATATATATATATATATATATATATATATATATATATATATATATATATATATATATATATATATATATATATATATATATATTCATATATCTATATATATATATATATATATATATATATACAGGATGTTATAAAAATAGTTTATTTTAATAAAAAGTGTGACTTCCTGAGTCTATTCGAGACATTTTATGTAATCATTAGGCTAGGTAATTTTAAAAAAATCACCATTAGAAGATCAACATATTGTAATATATGAACGAGAAAGAGAGAGAAGGTTTTTAAGACGAGATGAAGAGGAGCGGTAGACCGGTCACCAACAACTGTAAAAAGTGATATTTACGTCGTGAAACGTGCTGCAAGATATTTTTCGTGAAATAATGCAAATTTGTAACACAAAACAAAATGTCTAAGAGTTTTGCTGATTTTGCCGGAAGTAGTGACAGTTAGTTTTTAACACAATTTGCAGGTTATGTTGTATATTATATCTAATTGTTAACCTATATTTAATGTATTTATGACATTTCTTACTTCGGAATTTTTTTTGGTGAAGTGAAACACTGATTCTTATTTTGTTGCATACCAGTAATAGTTGGATTGCCCCAAACGGTATTCAAGTTAGAAAGTGGAAGCAATGCTTTTGAATTAATGGCTACAGAGACATATCAATTTTAGTAAGCAATTTGCATAACATTCTATATATATATATATATATATATATATATATATATATATATATATATATATATATATATATATATATATATGTACATATATAGATATATCGAGAGAGAGAAAAAGATTTTTTTTTTTGCAAAAAATATTTATTAAGTAGTATTGGAATAAAACATTCTTCTTCTTCTTCCGGTCCCACGTATTCACATCAGGGTCTCTGTACCAGCAGCGTATTTTTCATCTTTAGAAAGGTATCCTTTGCCGTGCCAGTCTGCAGTTTAACCTCCCCATCATAATCCCATCGTTCGTTGACGACAGAGCCAAGATATTTGAATTTAGTAACCCTCTCAATCTCTTGATCCTTTAAAAAGAAAGATGCATCCTCTTAGGGGTGTCTACTAATCACCATCATTTTGGTTTTTCCAAGATTTACACGTAGACCATACTCCTCGCCAATGTCATTCAGCTTATTGATTAGAATTTGCAGATCTTCCATGTTATTGGCAACTATTGCAGTATCGTCTACATACCAAATATTATTTATAGGCTTTCCATTAACGTTTATCTCTCTGCATTCATCTTCTAGAGCAAGTCGAAATATTTTCTCTACGTAGATATGAAATAATACTGGGGACAGTATGTACCCCTGCCTAACACCTATCTAGAAGTTTTAAATTACCTAACAACCTTTTTAGTGAATCTGGCTGGTCGCTTGGATTAAAATAAATAATTTTTGAAAAAAGAAAGGCGGTAGGACTTATACTTCCTTCTAAGGTAACCGTAGATTATACTGTTCTTTCTTAAACGATGTCAGGACTTCGTGCAATTTAAATATCGTAATATGTTTATTTAAAACCGCTAAAAATGGATACGAAATTGATCATAATAAAGTATTTACTTATTTCGAAGGTTTAATTAGGATCTTCAAAAGAAAATTTGTCTTATACTGATAATCTAACCAATTATTGATATTTTTCTCCTAATTGAACTGTGTATTTTTATGTATTTCTCATGTATTTCCGCCTTTATGTTAACATAATTTCAAATTAAACAAAACTGACCTATTTGTATTATAACGTGTTAGTCAATATCCTGCGTGGCACACCTGTTCACATATTGATCATTTCTCGGAACTGGATTCCACAACCCGACCGACCGATTGACTTACTTATTTATGACGTCACAATGGTCAAAACATGTTCCCCAGTTTAAGTAAATAAAACAGTGTTGTGTAAATTTGTGTTGTGTTTTTGTCCTCAAAGGAAAACAGTCAACACCACTGTCAATATACCTAAAGTCCGTCCATACATACAGTGAAGTGACGAAACTTAATCCTTAAAGAGTAAAAACCATTAACCATAAATAGACAATGAAATAAAATTTTATGGTTTTCTTTGGGCACTTCAGAAGCAGATAAATGATGGACCGTACTTAAAAATATGATATCTGTTCGTTTTACCTGCTTGTAAAGAACAAAGGTGAATCTTAAATAACACAAGTCTGCAAAAAAAAAAAAATTGAGAGCTGTTTTGTTTTTTTTTGCGTAATTCTTATGTTTTTGGGTGTACTGAATCCGAAAATGACTTTCATTTTGTCATAGAACGTCACGTTTTCTGACAATGTAGGTATCTATGTTAAAGAAGTTATCATCTTAAAATAAAATATAAAAGACTAAAAAATTTTTTTTTAATTTATAATTGCGTAACAAAACTTATTTTTTTATCTAAAATACATTAGTAAGCACTAAACACATTTCTTTTTCCTAGTGAGACTCCTTTTGGTACATTTTCGCTTGTAGGAAGCATCTGGAAGGTCTCTCTGAAGCGTCCAACAGTAGTCTGCCATCATTGAGAGGCTCCATCTTCCCTAGTATCTTTTTTCCATCTCTTTAATATCTTGGTGAAATCGTTCACCTTGCTCTTCACTCAAATCTCCTAAATTTTCTGGAAAGTAGTCGAGGTGAGAATGAAGAAAATGTACTTTTAAACTCATTAGGCAACCTAAAGCTTGAAATGCTTTTAACATTCTTTTGACGATTTGTTTGTAGTTAGGGTCTTTGTTATTGCCTAAAAATTTCTCTATGACCTCTTTAAAGGCAATCCACCCTTCTCTTTGAGGATCCGTCATAGTTGTGATGAATTGTGGATCAGCCATAAGCCGTCTAATATCTGGTCCAACGAAAACACCTTCCTTCAACTTTGCCTCCGAGAGGCCTGGAAACTTTGATATTAAGTATTTGAAGCAATTTCCATATCTTGGAAGTGACTTTACAAATTGCTTCATCAATCCCAGCTTTATGTGAAGCGGTGGTAGAAGAACTTTATGAGGAGGCACCAAAGTTTCATGCAGGACGTTCTTTTCGTCAACTTCAAGCTCCCTCGGAGGCCAACACTTTTTGGTCCAGTGATTTGCTCGGTCTCTACTATCCCATAGACACAAAAAGCAAGGCAATTTGGTAAACCCAGATTGTTGTCCGAGCAACATGCCCAAGATTTTTAAATCACCGCACACTTGGGGGAGGTGTTTCGGCTATGAATGTTTAGCAAGACCGTAACAGTTTTCCAAGTGCCGTTCGTAAAAAGACCAGAATTCTGACAAAATAATTCATAAATTTTGCATTACGATAAAACATCACCAATTATTTTATTATATAATTATTCTTAACCAAAAATGATGACCATAAACTTTGTACTCACCGGATACGGCACCGTGTGACTTTTTTCTGTCCTCCCCAAGGTAAAATTACGACTCTGTGGACCCTATTTTAAAACTCAAAAAGAAAAATAAATCATTCTGAAGATTGGTAAAAAAACGTGTATTGCAGGGAGAGAACATTACTTTGAAGGGGATCAAATAGATTCGGATGAATAAATTCCCTTCCACAAAAAAATCGAGATTCAAAACTGCCATAAGTTTGATAATCTACAGCGTACGTTATAAATAAGTTCCTATTTGATTAACGTAATATTAAATATGAGTTACACCGTGTAAATAAAACCCAGAGGGATCTACTAATCTCAACGAACTATTCCAACTTTAAATGAACCTCGGAATACAGACTAAGGATACCAAAAAGACTTCGTTAACCAAATATTTGAACGCTTTTCATCATTTATCAACATTTTATTCTGGTTAAAGTAAGAGCCGTACATTTTTGAGGATAACAGAGGTCGCACAATTGCTTTTAATTCTGGAAAGTACAAGGTGTTCTATAAAATAGTCAATTGAAAAATATTTTCGATACAAAAACTGACAAATTCCTGATATTTTATATAACTCTTCCAGGGAAATTATTACAAGAAGAATTACAAGGTCTACGTTGAGGCTAATTTATGTCAACTTTTTTTGTAAATCAGTCTATTAAGGAAAATTTCTCAAATGGCTGGTAAAGATGTGTTGGATTTGTGCATCTTCATAGATGTTCCCTTAATTTTTGAATATAGGAAGGAATACCTCAGATGTTACTGTATTTTCTTCTATTGTGGAAAAAATCGGTTTATTTTGGAATTAAAGATGTATTTTACAAAATTTTAATAGCGGTTTTGTTGTTGTTATCGGGAAAAGTAAACAAATAACGTTATATTGCGGCTCTTAAATGTCACATTTCATCCGACTTTTTCTAATGTGTTTTATTAAATAAAACATTTTCTCAAAAATGCCTTATATCCCCCAAAAGCCCGTTTTTTTCTTTTTAAAGAGATATTCTAAAAATACAAACGAATATAAATGTATTATGTAAGAAAAATATGACGACGTTCTTTTTGTATCGTTTTGATGCGGGTAAAGCTATATCTTGATAATATTTGTTGTTGGCTCTAAGAAAAGTAAATGTGATCGACTAACGATAAACCCATATACTAAATTTGACTTTTTATAAGTAAAATTATGTTTTTTTGCTCTATTGGATCCGTTTTTAAACCAGATTAGCTTCTATATTCCATCCTCATCGAAATATGCGCCTGCAGCACGGCCATTTTGGCGGCGTCGTCGGTATCGTAGCGTTTTGAAAATTGATGAAACACATTAAATAATGATTAAATCGTAAAGTGTCTGTTTTCTCGAACTTTTTCATCAACTTTTCACACCAGGTCATCGGTCACCCATTTCATCCCTCATCATGCACGTTTGTACGGCCAGCTTTAAATGCTCTATCCCATTTTCTTACCATTTGATCGTTTATAGCATTTTCGCCATGCACTTCACTAATCTGCTGTTCAACCTCGGCCGCTTTCACGTCTCTTGCATTTAAGAAACGAATTGCTGCGTGTATTTCACAATCTGCGGGATTTTCAATAATCTGAGGCATTTAAATACGCACAAACAAACGCAAACTCGGACAAATGCTTCCGTAGTAGCGTACTCAGCACACATGCGCAGAATGGCGGGCACAACGTTGCAGAGACCATATTTCAAACGTATTTACTTATAAACCGCGCCTCATTTATTTATATATATATATATATATATATATATATATATATATATATATATATATATATATATATATATATATATATGTAATATATATGTATATAGAAAAATACACAATATTCACATCCCGTGTCTCTACGAATCCTGAAAAGGACATATATACGAAGCAACCCCTCTAACCCTGAGCTCATTTACCCTTATATGTTTATTTGTTTGACCGAGTCATAAAAGAAATTTTCATATTTCCAGACCCCAAGAAGCCTGAAAAGGACGATAGATACGAAGCCATTTCACTAACCCCACCTCATTAATCTTTTATATTTTTTTTTTAGTTGGGAATGTGGAATCTTTGGCACAATGATACTACTTAGTATATATCACCACTACACCAAACACTTTATTTTTGCACTCGACGCGCG
The DNA here is from genome assembly GCA_019049505.1 of Pachyrhynchus sulphureomaculatus. Taxonomy (NCBI): domain Eukaryota; kingdom Metazoa; phylum Arthropoda; class Insecta; order Coleoptera; family Curculionidae; genus Pachyrhynchus; species Pachyrhynchus sulphureomaculatus. The sequence continues at coordinate 158,995,568 of CM032455.1, read as the reverse complement.
TTTCGCTAACCATGTTAGCTTCATCAGGAGCGATGATTGAGTCAATCATCGCTCCTGATGAAGCTAACATGGTTAGCGAAACGCGCGTCGAGTGCAAAAATAAAGTGTTTGGTGTAGTGGTGATATATACTGAGTAAAATCTTTTATATGTTAATACAAAAATAACACGATTTTCAGACGAGCAAGAACCACGAAAAGGATATATAACACGATGCTTACGAAGCAACCTCCCTAACACACCCTCCTCACCCCTCTAATCCTTTATATGTCTGATTGTAAATAATTAAGCCTAAAAGTTCTTTATTGACAACTAAACACCAGAACAAATCTTATAATGATGTTAAACATGTACAAAATTGACCGAGCCCCTACTCCTTTTACCCTCTTTGTCTAAAATAATATCATCGCTCAAAAGCGATAGGTTCCATTCTTACGTCCAGTAGTACATGTGTACCAAATCTGAAATCGTTAACTTGTTTTATTAAATTAACTTGTATTATTAAAATTATCATGCTAACAAACGGACAGACTAACTGAAACAAAGTACTGCATTTTTTCTGATCTAAGGACCCTGAAACGTAAGGAAAATGCAGAGATATCGTAAGGAAATTTTCTCACAAATACAATATTTCCCATTTGCAACGGAAGTAAGAAGTCAGAAAATAATGCCCTAGTCTCCCAAATAACGTTCCGTCTATAATTGACAACTGCGATCTAATTTACATTATTTATGCTCCAGACTAGAAGTCGCCATTACTTGCATGTCTCGAAGTACTTTTTTCCAGCTCCGCACCACTGACAAAATGCTCTAGAAAAATCGATCAGGTCTGGATTATATGTGCCCGTGGCATGATCCAATTTTGTTTATAACCAGCAGCTATAAATTTGGAAAGCAAAAAGGTTCATCATATATACGTTTATGATGACGATAAGGCCGTATCTACACTATATATATATATATATATATATATATATATATATATATATATATATATATATATATATATACCGTATTTTGTTGTGATGTTTGGACATCTCGTACACCTATAAATTATAATTGGATGTTACAGCTTGAGAAATAAATGACACGCGTGAGTTTATGTCCCCTTTTTTGTGTTCGAGTTAGGAAATTCCAAAAATAGGTTAATAAGAAATACAAGGCTGGTTTGAAAAGTCCGTGCAAAAATAAAAACTACTTATGTGTTTGGGGTAAACCTTTTTTATTTTTCGACATAGTCTCCTTTTAGGCTTATACACCTCGTCCAACGATGTTCTAGTTTGTTGATCCCTTCCGAATAATAGGATTTGTCCAAGTCTGCAAAATATCCATTAGTGTCTGCAATCACCTCCTCGTTTGAATAAAATCTTTGTCCCGCCAGCCATTTCTTCAAATTGGGGAACAAATAGTAGTCCGAGGGAGCCAAGTCTGTAGAATAGGGGGAATGTGAAACGAGTTCCATTAATTTTGCGACCACAACTGCTGAGGTGTGTGCTGGTGCGTTGTCGTGATGGAAAAGGACTTTCTTGTGGGCCAATCGCGGGCGTTTTTCTTGCAGCTCGGTTTTCAAACGGTCCAATAACGATGAATAATATTCACCTGTAATAGTTTTACCCTTTTCCAGATAGTCGAGGATTATCCCTTGCGAATCCCAAAGACAGTCGCCATAACCTTTCCGGCCGAAGGAACGGTCTTCGCCTTTTTTGGTGCAGATTCCCCCTTGGTAATCCATTGTTTAGATTGTTGTTTGGTCTCAGGAGTATAGTAATGTATCCATGTTTCATCCACAGTGACGAAACGACGCTTAAAGTCCTCCGGATTCTTCTGGAACAGCTGCAAACCATCCTTGCAACACTTCACACGATTCCGTTTTTGGTCAAGCGTGAGCAATCGCGGCACCCATCTTGCGGACAGCTTTCTCATGTCCAAATGTTTATGCAAAATATTATGTACCCGTTCAGTCGAGATGCCCACAGCACTAGCAATCTCACGCACCTTAACTCTTCTGTCATCCATCACCATATCATGGATTTGATCAATGATTTCTGGAGTCGTAACCTCCACAGGCCGTCCAGAACGTTCAGCGTCACTTGTGCCCATATGGCCAGTCCGAAAATTTTGAAACCACTTATAAGCTGTTCTAATCGAAGGTGCAGAGTCACCATAATGTTTATCAAGCTTCTCTTTAGTCTCCTGAGGCGTTTTGCCTTTCATAAAGTAATGTTTAATCACCACACGAAATTCTTTTTCGTCCATTTCTTGAAAATCACTCGACTTCCTTGATTCACACGAATGCCAAACACAAAGAAATAGACCAATATGACTGAAACTTGGTGTGCGTTCATTCAAGAGATGCTACTAACTAAACATGACCTCGATACGCGCCGGTGGTGCCATCTCTCGGACTTTGCACGGACTTTTCAAACCAGCCTCGTATATACAACCCATAACACCAACTTTATGTAGATTTATTAAATTATTCTACAGAAAAAGAATATTTTCTTCTTGCTGGAAATGCGCTAGTGTTCAGCTGATACCCAAAAAAGGCAAAAAGACTTCGTTGAACAACTACCGACTATTTACATTGCTGTAGATAATATTAAAAGTTATGGGGCAGGCTATCAATCGGCATTTTTAAAAAATATTTGGAAGGATTTAATAATATCAGCGACAATAATTATGGCTTAAGGAGATTTTAGGCAATATAAAGCTGTTGCACATGATATTTATAAATAATTAAATAAATAAATATCGTCTTTATTAAGATGTTAATACGTGTGATATGAGTACATATTACCCACACACATCGTGTAGTAGAAGAGGCGAGATTTAACCATCGGTTACTCTTACATCTAACCTCTTCAACACACAACGCGCTTACAAACAAAAATCAAGCAACAATTACATACTAACATAGTAAAATTAATAATCCAGAAGAGACATCAAAATACAAATAAACTATGTCTGAGAATTCTGCTTATTTAACAGCCCATATCTATATAATCGACGAAGTCGGCCAATTTTTTTTTTATGGGTCTAGCACACGTGCTACAGGGAAGTCCCTAAAGCGCTACAGGAGCGACACGTGTGCGGAGAAAGCGATTCACGTTGTTCTTGAATCGCTGTAGATTGTACTCGGTCGGAAACACAGTCCTGGGCAAATTATTCCAAAGGGATGATGTTCTCCATATAAAAGACTGCTTGAAAAGCATTGTACGAGGAGTAACAAGCTGAACTTCATATGGATGTGAAGAATTAGCGCGACGTGTACTTCTAACATGCACCACTCTGGGAGGAATTAAGCGGGCCACATCCTTCGAACACTTTCCATGAAAGTACTTGTAGAATAGGCTCAAGTCGCCAACCGTTCTTCGATGTTCCAGCGAATCAAGGCCGACGGTCAGTTCCGGGTCTCCAATCAGACGAACAGCTCTTCTCTGAATAGAATCCAACAAATGCAGTGTATGTTTGGGAGCGGAGCTCCAAACATGGGAGCAGTATTCCATAGTTGGTCGAATTTGAGCTTTGTAAAGAATTAACAATTGCTGTGGAGTGTAAAGCTTTCTGGTTCGAAATAATATTCCCAACTTTTGAGAAACTCTCCTTGCTATGCCTGCAACATGTTCATGCCAGGACATATTTTCTCCCAAATTAACGCCCAACAATTTGAGTGACGATGTTAGAGGAATGGAGTGCCCCGACATAACTATGTCGGGTTCAGCAACATTAACTTTTTTAGAATAAACTTGAAAAAAAAAAACTGCCGCCTGGGTTTTTGTAGGGTTAAATTCCACTTGGTTACTGTCACCCCCAAGATAGAATTTCTTCCAGGTCTTTGTTAAGTTGAATGACTTCCTGCTGTCTGCGGATATTCGTCTGAGTAGCGGATGTCCGAGCGTTCAAACTGAATGAAGAGATAAGTGTACTGTCATCTGCAAAGCTGTAGATTAGATTCTCGGTCTTTTCCAGAAGATGGTTAATGTAAATGAGGAAGAGAGTAGGAGCCAGTATGGAGCCTTGGGGTACACCGGTGTTGATAGTGAAGGTGTTAGAAAGAAATCCGTCGACTGCCACTCGTAAAGAACGCTCTCTGAGGAAACATGAGAGCCACAAACAGAACTTTTCCGACATACCATAAGAACGTAGCTTAGCCAACAGCCCATCGTGCCAAACACGGTCGAATGCCTTGGATATGTCAATAGCAACCGCTCGAGATTCTCCAAAGTGTTCAATTGCATTGTTCCAAACATGTGTTACATAAGTCAGAAGATCTCCTGTTGATCTATTTTTACGAAAGCCATATTGGTGATCGCTAATAATGTTGAATCCTTCAAGATATTTTAGAAGATGCTGCCATGACTTTCGATATTATTGAAAGCAGTGCGATTGGTCGGTAGTTATTTGGCAAGGGCTTCTTGCCTTTTTTAGGTATCGGCTGAACTGTAGCACATTTCCAGCAGGAAGGAAATATTCCCTTTCTGTAGGATAGGTTGAAAAGTCTACAGAGAACTGGTGTTAGTTCCCTCGCACAGATTTTAAGAACTATGGCAGGTATTCCGTCAGCGCCAGAAGCCTTTTTGGTGTCTAGCTTCATCAGAATACGCTTTATGATACGCTGTCTGAAGACAACATCGAGCATCCTTGACTGCACTATGGGAATAGTAGGTGGTGTTGTTCCTTGGAAATCGACAGTAGAATGTGAAGCAAAGAGTTCAGCCAACAAGTTCGCTTTCTCAACAGGTATCGTTGCAATAGAATTATCTGGCCGTGTGAGTGGTGGTATGGTGGATTTGGTAAAATTTTGACTAACTGCCTTAGCGACTGACCAAAAGGACCTTGAATTGCCGGGACAGGCGAGAAGTTTGTTTTTAATCCGTCGATTGTGTACCTTCTTGGTTTCGTCGATAATTTCTTTGCATCTGTTCCTGGCACGAACAAATGTGTTTACGATTTATGGTGTTAGGATTTTCGCGCCATTGTCGGTATGCAAGATGTTTAGAAGCAACAGCTTCTTTGCATTTTCGGTCAAACCAAGGCTTGCCGTTGGAAGGGCATTTCTTCGAAAAAGGGATGTAAGCCTCCATACCGGCCAAAATAACATCGGAAACCTCCCTGGCGCAGTCAGATGGGTCGTCGGATCGAAAACAAACGTCCAACCAAGGGAAAGTTCGAAAATATTCCATGAGATCTTCCCATTAAGCAGACTTGTAGTGCCAAATCTTGCGCGGTTTAGGCGCCTTTCTGTCATTGCCAATAGTGCACGTTTTCAGTTCTGGGTTCATGGTATTGTATATATTTACTGCATTATATGTAAAACTGCGCTGAAACAAGGCAGTGCGATGCTGAGGCATAGTCAAGCGATCAGGCCGTCTAATATACCTATCATGCACCAAATTTCGGGACACTAGCTTCTCCCTTAAATAAATCGGGACTGAAGTTCCTAAGAGCCTCATTAAGAATATTACGAAGTGCAGTTGCACAATATTAGCAAAATTTAACCATTTTAGCTCATTTATTTTTAAAGATACATGATCATATTTTCTCAAATGGAATATAAACCTACAGCAGACATTCTGTACATACTGCAATCGTCTCCTTGAAAGCGCGTCCAAGCAAGGATAGTACACAATACTACAATAATGAAATGAAGACAAGACCAAAGACTCACACCATTTTTTTCTCATCTTAAAATTCAGAATAAAACGATTTGCATATAAAACCTTCATTTTCGCGTAAATTTTTTGCAGGAGCACCCTAACATGTTCACTGTCTGAGATGTGTATCAATGCAAAGACCCCTTAGCACAATCAGAAAACAGCAAATCCTGACCAGCCAGCCTCAGTCTCAAAGCCATGCTCAAGGTTGGTCGCCGATTCTCCTTGCAAAACAATAAAACTTGCGTCTTGTCTGGATTTAGCCTCAAATTATGTTCATCTGAGTAAACTGACAAAGCCATGAGATCCTGATCTAAATTTTCTGCTGCAGACTCAGGATCCGATGGTTCAGTGAAATGAAGCAACTGTGTGTTATCAGCATATGACTGAACCGATGAATATGCAGCAGTTTGGAATATATCAAAAGTATATATAAGAAACAGAAGAGGCCTCAGTGTTGAACCCTGGGGCACTCCCGAGATTATTTTACCAGTTAAATTCAATAAAGCCGTTGATGTGCTATGACCCCTCCGAAAGCCAGATTGATGCAAGGGGAGCAACCCATTAGCCAAGAGATATTCTGAAACCTTTGCATGCACTGCCCTCTCCAAAACTTTTGACATAATTGGTAACAAACTAATTGGACGCAAATCTCTGATGGTCAAAGGATTTTTAACTTTAGCAACAGGGCACACAATAGACTCTTTCCAGCTCTGCGGAAAATACCCGCTCTCCAGGCCACAATTAACTATATGGTTTAGATGATATACCATAAGATAACAGGTAAACTAAGTTTAAGCATAAAAAGTGTCAAACCATCATTTCCAGCAGCATTGGACTTTATACTATTAACACACCTGCCAATTGACTCAGGGGTTTCCTGTAGGAAACTAAAGTTCAGATCTAAATTCTTCTTATTGTTACTGTAATAATGTATTTCGAAAGTATTCGACCGTTTTTGGTATGACTGATTGTGGCCTAAAGCTACGTTCTTAAAATATGTCTCAAAAGTTTTATTTATAGCCCTCGAGTTTCCTCAGAGAGCAGTGGCAGTTGTCAGATTTCTTCCAGATACCTTTATTATCAACGTCCGTGTGTCCAAAGCTCCATGTTGTCTCCTACTCTCTTTCTCTTTTACTTTGACACTGGTGGGAAGGGCCAGGAATATAATCTACAGGTTTTCCGAACAGTTGTTTATCTATTTACCTTGAATACTTGAATCGCTACCTGTGCAAATATCCGCAGACAGTATTCAACTTAACAAAGACATGAAAGGGTTTTATGTTGTCAGAATTTAACGCTACAAAAGTCGAATAGTTAGATAAGTTAACGTTGTAAAACCATACGTAGTTATGTCAGAACACCCCATTCCACTAGGAATGTTCCTCATCCTGCTGAGGGTTAATTTGGGGAGCGCATATGTTTTTTGCTTGATTATATTACATAAAAGGAGTTTCTTAAAATTGGCCAGCAAACTTTCATAGGAAGTGTTCGATGGATGTATCCCGCTTGATTCCTCCCAATACGGTGCATGCTACGAATATACGGCGCAGTAAATTTTGTGTAATTTCGGTAGTGATGAGTTTCGAATATATCGTGATATTACGTCCTTTTCAGGGTCCTTAGCCGCGAGAAAACTGAAAATTATGTTATTTTTCATTATTTCCAATCTTAACAAAAAATTGTATGTAAAGGAATGTGGTTATAAAGTCACCCAAACAAAATAAATTCATTTTGCTACTTGTATTAACAAAAGTAGTCCTAGGTACTACCTTAATCAATAGTTTGTTTTCGAATATTATCAATTTTTATCAAAAGTTTTAGCTACATTATTCCCTAATGTAAAACAGGCCTAACATTTAAGCACCCCAATAAATTACAAAATAAAACCAAGATTAATGGTTTTCCAGTTTCCTTTTAAGATAATCAGGGGAACGTTTTTTTCAATATATGTAGGGCAAAATTCCTTTACGTAATAGAGCCCCGTTTTGCATGTTCATGTATGGAAATTGCGTGTGAAAATAAGTAACGAATTCTGCGGCGAATAAAAGGATTTCCGTAATAATAGAGAAATTTTGCAACGCTTATTTTAGCACGCCTTTGTCGTTATCTTTATTTTAAGCATGCGCAAAATTAAATAGAAGAAGTTAAATACGAAGACTCCGTTGTTATCATTATTTGAATCATGCGCAGTTGTAAAATAATGGAATTGTTCCTCTGTTTACTACAATGAATGCTGTTATTTAAAAGATAATGATATCTAATTGGAATCCACCGTTCGAAGCTTGTGCAGTATTAGAACCAAATAAGAAATAACAATCTTTCGTATTAACGAAGTTATAAGAAAACTTATAAGAGGTTCGTTATTTTTATCGCTATTATGGTAGGGCCTGTTTTTTTTTCACTTATGTATATAAGGTACTAAAGAAATACACTAAAATCGAAATTATAATCTTCTATTACAAATAACACTAACAATCAATTAGTGTAGGTTATGTTAAAATTTTGGATTTTTTGGCACAAACCTTTATTTTTGTGCTTGATACGCGTCTTTCTAACCATGTAATCTCTTCCTAGTTACCAGAACTCGTGTCGAGCGCAAAAATAAAATGATTTGGTGTAGTCGTAATAACTGTGCAGTGTTAAGATGGTATTATTTTTATATGCACAAATGATTGTGAAAGTGAACTAAAACTGAAACTATGAAGGTATAAAGGACGAAACCAAGGAGGCACACAATCAGCGAATTAGAAACAAACTTCTCGCTTGTCCCAACAATTCCAGGTCCTTTTGGTCAGTCGTTAAGGCAGTTGGTCAAAATTTCACCAAATCCTCCATACCACCACTCATAAGGCTAGATAGTTCTATTGCAACGACACCTGTTGAGAAAGCAAACTTGTTGGCCGAACTGTTTACTTCACATTCTACTGCCGATTTCCAAGGAAAAACACCACCTACTATTCCCATAGTTCAGTCAAGGATGCCCGATGTTGTCTTCAGACAGCGTATCATAAACCGTATTTTAATGAAGCTAGACACCAAAAAAGCTGCTGGCGTTGACGGAATACCTGCCATAGTTCTCAAAAACTGTGCAAGGGAACCAACAACAGTTTTCTGTAGACTTTTCAACCTATCCTATAGAAAGGGAATATTTCCTTCCTGCTGGAAATGTGCCACAGTTCAGCCGATACCTAAAAGAAGACCTTGCCAAACAACTACCGACCAGTCGCACTGCTTTCAATAATATCGAAAATCATGGAAAAGGCAGTCAATCAGTATTTTCTAAAATACCTTGAAGGATTCAACATTATTAGCGATCACCAATATGGCTTTCGTAAACATAGATCAACAGGAGATCTTCTGACTTATGTAACACATGTTTGGAACAACGCAATCGAACACTTCGAAGAATCTCGAGCGGTTGCTCTTGACATATCCAAGGCATTCGACCGTGTTTGGCACGATGGACTGTTGGCTAAGCTACGCTCTTATGGTATGTCTGAAAAGTTCTGTTTGTGGCTCTCATGTTTCCTCAGAGAGCGTTCTTTACGAGTCGCAATCGACGGTATGCCCAACGCTCCATACTGTCTCCTACTCTCTTTCTCATTTACATTAACGATCTGCTGGAAAAGACCGGGAATCCAATCTATAGCTTTGCAGATGACAGTACGCTTATCTCTTCATTCACTTTGAACGCTCGGACAGGCAGTTTTTTCTAAAAAAGTTAACGTTGCTGAACCCTACATAGTTATGTCGTGTTGGAAATAAACTTTGTTGAAAACTCATTTGGGGTGTGTTTTGTGAAGTCACTGATCATTTTATACTTCTGTTACAACATTTTTTATTTTAAAAGCAATCAACGTACGGAACACTAATTGCGCAAGTTCAACTTGCACTTGACCGGTTATTTATCATAACATTGAACCGGCTCACAGAGGTGCTTTGACAACGGCAAAACAGATCGGATTAAAGTACGAATTGTTAGAACATCCACCGTATTCGCCAGATCTGGCTCCATCTGACTTCCATCGGTTCCCTAACGTCAAAAGAATTCTACGTGGGAAGCGTTTTTCAACAAATGATGAGGTGATAGCATTCATAGATGAGTATTTTGAACGTCTTCCGGAAAACTATTTCAAAGATGGGATAAATGTATTGGAAAATCGCTGGAAAAAATGTAGTGAGCTTAAACGAGATTATCCTGAAAAATAAGTGTATTTCGGCTCATTAATTCTTCCTGTTTCATTTCCGCTATCAAAACTTATTGACTGACCTATAATAGCCACGGGTGTTAACTCCCGTTTCACAGATATCGGCGGGTCATGTGATGCATAAAAAAAAATTCCTTAAATTTATAGTAGATGTACACTAACCTAACCTATTTCTTTTTAGCGAGGCTGGCACATGCCATGAAAGTTTAAATTTAAGATATTTTGCATATTTTTGATGATAAGTATAAAATTATTTGTAAATTCTATAAACTGAACAGTTTTTGTCATCCTACATGGCAGATGTGTTGGTCTTTGTTTACAAGTTCTTAATTCATCGTAATCAGGAATATGCATAAAAAAATATATTTTTTTTCGGAAAGAATTTTACCGTGTATTAAATTGTGGTCCAACCTACATGAGCCTTGTTAACACATTTTTAGTGTTCCGTACGGAACACTTATAAGATCACTTCGGTGTCTGTCCGTCTGTCTGTCCGTCTGTCCGTCTGTCCGTCTGTCACACCCGATTTTCTCCGAAACTATTTGTCATAGAAAGTTGAAATTTGGTAGTAATATAGGAATTGATGGCCTCATCAGAGCCATGTAGTTTTGAAAGTTAAATTTTGACTTAAGGGGTTAGTTTTGGGGGGTGAAATCGGAAGTGAAAAAAAAAATTTTTTACTAGGTAATCGAGTGTGATGTCAAATGAAAGCTTGCGAAAACACGAGTAAAAAATATATATATAATGTAATACTTGCGCGCACTTTTCTTTGTATTATTTTTAAAAAATCGCGAAAAATCGCTGTCCACCCGCCTTATCTCGGAAAGTACTTATCAAAAAATTTTGAAAAAAATTCTGGAATATTCTCCACGGGATGTAGATTGAACGAAAATTATCACCAGTGCATTACCTGTAATAATTTATCTGGTATATAAAAAAAACAGAAATTTCAAGGTCATCAATTTTCAGTAAAGATTGGAAATAAACTTTGTTGAAAACTTATTTAGGGTGTGTTTTGTGAAGTCACTGATCATTTTATATCACCGTAACATAAATTTTGACTTAAGGGATTCGTTTTGAGGGGTGAAATCGGAAGTGAAAAAAAAATTTTTTTACTAGGTCATCGAGTGTGGTGTCAAATGAAAGCTTGTGAAAACATGAGTAAAAAACATATATATAATGTAATATTTGCTCACACTTTTCTTCGTATTACTTTTAAAAAATCGTGAAAAATCGCTGTCCCCTACCTTATCTCGAAAAATACTGATTAAAAAATTTTGAAAAAATCCTGGAATATTCTCCACGGGGTATAGATTGAACGAAAATTATCATTACCTTTAATAATTTATCTGGTATAGAAAAAAAACCAAAATTTCAAGGTCACCAGTTCTCAGTAAAGATTGGAAACAAACTTTGTTGAAAACTCATTTGGGGTGTGTTTTGTGAAGTCACTGATCATTTTATACCACCCTAACAAAATTTTTTATTTTAGAAACAATCGACGTACGGAACACTAATTGTGCAAGTTCAACTTGCACTTGACCGGTTATTAATTTGTCGATTCGTTTTTAAAACAAAAAAGAAAGTGAATCACACAAATAATATGTTCACTTCTCCACTTCGTAAATATAAAGATACATAATAAGAAAGTGTTTATTTTAAGGTATTTCTTACGAGAAGACAGAAAGAACATTATATTAGAGAAAGACGCGAAATAATTTGGTTTTCAGGGTATAATGAATATGGCAACGTAGCTTCTCGCATGCTTCCAGCCGCATGCAATTACGTGTTATTTATAATAACCTTGATACTTTGATATGATATACAATAAAAATTGTGTAATTAATTAAAACGATACTTTGGATTATTTATTAAAAATATATGAATTATTAAGTGTTGATGCATTCAAAATTTGAAAGAACGTCCGCGTCTGCGCGCACAGTCTTCTTCAAGCTACGTTGCCACAGCGAAAATTCGCTTCAAAAAATATATCAAAAAGAAATATTTATCTAATATTTTTGCAACAGCTAGGAGGTAAACTGCCTTCATATTTTAACAAACAAAGTAATTTTTATGTATATATTTTTTGTGACTTTTTCCTTTTTAATGCACATACGATAACAAAAATTGTAAAAAACGCATGCTTTTGATCGAAGAAAAAGTATGGATTCCTATCTTTTACGTGTTAAATATCTGAAACTTTTACAATTAATATGGCAATACGGCGTGGTATGTCAAAATTTCAAGCAAAACTACTTTGAACAGTTACTGGTAAGAAATACCTTAAGAGTTGGAAAGGCTTTTTAGCTGCAAGTCCTTCATGTTTATATTGCGCATGCTTTTCATAACGATAACGATAAAGACATGTTGAAAATAAACGTTGCAAAATCTCTCTAATGTCTCCGGTTTCGCGTACCCAACATATGTATACATAGAGCTATGGACTTTACGGTTTCTTTTTTCAAGACATAATAAAAATTATTGTTAGACGTTTATATTAATTTAACTAACACATTTGAAACAAACTTGTTAAAAAAAAGTCTTACATCATCCGGTTATTTACCGTATATTTGCGAAACATTCACACCACACCAACAGTTGCATAGTAAACCTAAAACAGCTCAACTTAAAACAGCAATAAAAGTAACGGTCACTTCTCTATATACAGGATGTCATAAAAATAGTTTCAATATATTAAAATGAGTGACTTCTGAAGTAGGAAACACGCCTAACAGTTTTTTTTATAAATTTTGACATAGGGGGATGTTTTTTTCTAATTACACAGGGGAACAGCTGTTTTGGTGTCGAGGTTTTTTGAGCTGATTCTAACATATATCAATTTGATGTCCTGAATTCAAATAACGTATTCATTTGTACCTAGGAGCTCAAATTTTTAAGATATACAATTTTAGAGAAATATAAGTTACATCATTGTAACTCAAATCCGTAAGTGTAGTAAACAAAAGTAGATACGAAATTTTTATTTTAGTATACAAAATACAATATTATGTCGTACTTACAAACAAAAAAAAACATTGAAGAAATGAAATAGTCACTCAACACTTGGAAAGCTTCTTTTCCGCGACATTCTTGAATGTTTTTTTAAACAGTCCCTTTTTAAACTCCAGCAGTAATCTGCCATCATGTGCATGTCCCATCTTCCTTGGTAGCGGTCCTCCGTAACTTTAATATCTTGGTGAAATCTTTCACCTTGTTCCTCACTCATGTCTCCTAAATTTTCTGGAAAACGGTCTAAGTGGCTGTGTAAATAGTGTATTTTAATACTCGTATTGCACTCTAAGGATTTGAAACTATTAAGCATCTTGTTAACCATTTTAACATAGTTTTGAGCTTTATGTTTGCCTAGAAAATTTTCTACAACTGCAACAAATGATGTCCAAGCTTCTCGTTCAACTTGATTCATTGAATTTATGAAGGCAGGATCCTTAATTAATTGTCTTATTTGTGGGCCGTCAAATATCCCTGCTTTGAGTTTTTCTGTGCTCAACTGATGCATTTTTACCCCTATATATGCAAAACAAGACCCATTCCTATCAAGAGCCTTTACAAATTGCTTCATTAAGCCCAACTTTATATGTAACGGAGGAAGTATGATTTTTTCTCTTTCAACCAAAGCGTCGTTAATGACATTCTTTTCCCCAACGTCCATGTTTTCTCTCTGAGGCCAATCTTTTCTAACCCAGTGGTGTGTTTTGTCCCTACTATCCCAGAGGTACGAGAAACACGGATATTTCGTGTAACCACTTTGCTGCCCAAGAAGAAAGTTTACCATTTTTAAGTCTACACAAATCATCCATTGATGTTCGTAATACTTTATCTTCTGCAAGACCAAAGCTATGGTATTATATTCTTCTTTCAGTTTCGTTGAGTGAGCTAGTGGTATTGAACCATATTTATTCCCATTATGTAGAAGGACACATTTTAAACTTCGCTTTGAACTGTCAATAAATAGGCGCCAATCATCTGGAATATATTCAGAAAGTCCCATTTCTTTCATGAGTCCCCTAATTTCGTGACAAAATACAAGATTGTCTTCTTGAGAAAAGAATGGTAGCAGATCTTTTTCTCTTGTACGGTAAAAGGTAATTTTGGTTCCTTGTTCCAGTAAATTTTTGTCGTTCAACCTAGAAGCCAGTACTTCAGAAGCTTTTTTCGATAAATTGAGATCCCTGGTGAGATCATTTAATTCATTTTGATTGAAGCGTTGAGGAACTGATGACGTCCCCTCATAGTCACTGTTAGTTTCATTAGCATCAGAACTTTTATTAGCATCAGAAGAGCGATCAGAGGGAAAATATTCGTCATCAGAGATATGTGGTAGCTGATGAAATGTTGGAATCGGTATTTCATCTGAGTGCGGGATAGGGCGTATTGCCGAGTCTAAATTGGGATAAGTCCACTTACTGCGGTTATTTCGATTGATTCCATTAGTATTTACTAAACAGAAATAACAATCATTAAAGTGGTTTTTTTGGTTCTCTCCAAACCATTGGTACGCCGAATTTTAGACATTTTCTTTTCCCGGTAGTCCACTGCCGTAAATGCTCTGTAAAAGTTTTACATATGAGATGCGGGGCCCACGTTTTGTCCTGATCACCAAGCTTAACTCCAAAGTATCCAAGATACGCTCGCTTTACAAAGTCAGTAATAGTTTGTCTGTTTTGTTGAAACATGTATTCTCCGCATATATAGCAAAACACATCAGGTTGATTTATACAACTTCTTCTTGAACTGGAACCTGAACTCATTTTAATTCTGTTCAATAACACAAAAACCCTCTTTTCTTAACATAAAATAACACGCCGAATTCGATCTACTCTCATTAGTAAGAACGCACAAACTGACGAGACTTACCCGAGTTAGGTGATTAAAAGGGTCAGTTCAGGTACCTGATAGGCAATGGTTCCACTATTTATAGATTTACCTGGAATTTACTCAATTACAGACTGACAATAAAACCATTGTACCTACATTAATGAATATATAATAATTTTAGAACTCTCATAAATGAATATACTGAATAAAAACCACATTGGTAGATAAGTTGATGTATCTAAAAAAGTAGAGCTGATAGAGAAAAACGGATTGCATGTATAGATTTAGCGTCCCAAATATAGTTAAAATCAGCTCTAAAATCCCAGGCACCAAAACAAAAATATTTTTTTGTTGCCCTGTGTTACTACCTAGCTATGAAGGACAGCTTGCCGAGAAAGTGTATTTGGTTATTTGGTGCATAACTACAGTCTACATTAATACACTTGCTCCTGCATATCTCGACTTGTTTTCAACTTGTTATTTTGAGGAAAATTTTCGGCCTCTGAGGTTTTCAGATGGTTAAAGAACAAGTAGTGGCAGGACGCTAAATTAGGACTTTAGGTTAGTTGGATTAGGTCGTTTTTAGTGTTCCGTACAGAACACTTATAAGATCACTTCGATGTCTGTCCGTCTGTCTGTCTGTCCGTCTGTCCGTCCGTCTGTCACACCTGATTTTCTCCGAAACTATTTGATATAGACAGTCGAAATTTGACACTAATATAAGAATTGACGGCTTCATCAGAGCCGTGTAGTTTTGAAAGTTAAATTTTGACTTAAGGGGTTAGTTTTGGTGGGTAATTTATTTAATGTAATACTTGCGCACACTTTTCTTTGCATTATTTTTAAAAAATTGTGAAAAATCGCTGTCTCCTCCTTTCCTTGAAAAATACTAATCAAAAAATTTTGAAAAAATTCTGGAATATTCTCCACAGGGTGTAGATTGAACGAAACTTATCACGAGTTCATAATATAATAATAATTTATCTGGTATATAAAAAAAAACACAAAAATTTCAAGGTCATCAGTTTTCAACAAAGATCGGAAACAAACTTTGTTGAAAACTCATTTGGAGTGTGTTTTGCGAAGTCATTGATCATTTTATACCTCCGTAACAAAAATTTTTATTTTAAAAGCAATCAACATACGGAACACTAATTGCGTAAGTCCAACTTGCACCTGGCCGGTTATTTCATCATTTTGTAATAAGTAACAACGGCTCATTCCCTGCGAATAGTTTTTGATACACTTGAAATTCAATATAAAGTGTGCCAATTAGAGACTGGCTGTATGGCAGAACTGCCCAAGCCAAAATTTAAACAAAACAAGACAAAACATAATTTTTAATTAACTGCAAAGTGTATGCTCCCAAATCCGCTCCAGGTATTAATATTATTTCTCCAAAATCACCGACCTCAACTCATAAGAGAGCTTTACAACCTTTTAAAAGTTAGGACAGTGAAAACTTTTGTTTCAATTTTGAATTTAACGGTCAACACTGCCCTGTGCATTTCCCCTAATGACCGAAACATTAACTTTTCCATTTTCGACAAATGGTCCTGAAGTGAAACCGGTATTCGGAATCTCCTATGTCACAGAACGGTCGAGAAGTGCTTTAGTAGTTCTAGTTTCGAGAATTGTGCAAAGTTTTGTTAACTGTCAAGGTTTTGTCCGGAAAATGTACCGTTTTGGTTTTGGGATTAATTTCAATCCTACTTTCGGTGTATATATATATAGTATATCCGTTGGGATTGCAGTTAGCGCACTCTGGTTTTGAAATGAGTTTATTTAGAAACCGGGTAACGAACTAAAACGATGGCTTGATTAGCTGGAACTAGTTAATTTATTCTGCCTATGTGTGTATATCAACATAAGAAAGTAGCTCTTGTGGGTGCCGCAAATTGTAACGAAGCGATTCATGATTCAACTAAATCCGCAAACGAAGCTAGACGACCATTTCATACACGTTGAACATTGGCCGACTGACTGGTGAAGAATCAACCAATAGACGGCAATTTTGTAAAGAAAATAATTTTTAGTGACGACGCATATGTTCACCTTAGTAGGTATGAAAACAGCCTTATATTAGCAACTTACGCATCGGAAACATGGACGATTAAATAAGCTGACAAAAGACGAATCGATGCGTTTGAGATGTGTGCATATCGAAGAATCCTCAGAGTATCGTATAGCGAACACTGTACTAATGTATCTGTTTTTGAAGAGCTTAGTATAAATGACCTATTTTTCTGACCAGTATCTGAAATATTTTGGTCACATTATGAGGAAAGTGGATACCATGCAAAAGTTTGTAATAACGGGGAAGTTAGAAAATCAAGAAAAAAGTTAACGTTGCTGAACCCGACATAATTATGTCGGGGCACTCCATTCCCCTAGCATCTTCGCTCAATTTGTTGGGCGTTAGTTTGGGAGCAAATATGTCCTGGCATGAACATGTTGCAGGAATAGCAAAAAGAGCTTCTCAAAAGTTAGGAATATTATTTCGAACCAGAAAGCTTTACACTTCACAACAACTGTTAATTCTTTACAAAGCTCAAATTTGACCAACTATGGAATACTGCTCCCACATTTGGGGCTCCGCTCCGAAACATACACTGCATTTATTAGATTCTGTTCAGAGAAGAGCTGTTCGTCTAATTGGAGACCCGGAACTGACCGGCGGCCTTGATTCGCTGAAATATCGAAGAACGGTTGGCGACTTGAGTGTGTTCTACAAGTATTTTCATGAAAAGTGTTCGAAGGATGTAGCCCACTTAATTCCTCCCAAAGCGGTGCATGTTAGAAATACACGTCGCGCTGGTGCTTCACATCCATACTTGTTACTCCGCGTACAACGCCTTTCAAGCAGTCTTTTATATGGAGAACATCATCCCTTTGGAATAATTTGCCCAGCGCTGTGTTTGCCATCGAGTACAATTTACAGCGATTCAAGAACAACCTGAATCGCTTTTTCCGCACACATGCCGCTCCTGGAGCACTTTAGGGACTTCCCTGCAGCACGTGTGCTAGACACATAAAAAAAGGGGGATGGTCCCCAACAATATGGTTCGACCAAGTAAGATTTCTTTTTGGTATGGGTATGCATGAGTCAAGTCAGGTCGTGCAGGATCGAGATGCCTGGAGAATGACTATTGAGGCACTAACTGCATAATATCACCGATACTCCTATTGGGTTGGAAGGATTGAGAGGGCATGACAACAAACAAAATCATCGGGTTATTCAAGAAAGGCCCGTGCACACCCAACGAGAGATAGTTTGGTGAAGATTTTATTTCGACGGAGTGGGTGGACCGGTGTTTTTTTTTGAAAACGAGACCGAAAATGCAGTGACTGTCAATGATAAACATCATCGTAGGTTCATATTGGATTTCTTTGTAGCCTCATTTGGTGGGCACGGATTTAGATGTCATGTGACACTAGTAGGGTGGTGCCACTTGTCATGCGACCCGTTAAACAATATATTTTTTGCGGCAGAAGTTTATGGGAGACTTATCTCGCTTCATAGGGAAGTGAATTGCCCACCAAGATCGTTCAACCTCACAACGTGTAATTTTTTTCCTCTGGGGGTTCCTAAATTGAAAATAGAAATTCGAATAGTTCTCGATGAAATTCATCCTCTATTGTACGAATAAGTACTCTAGAATTTTTCTTAAAGGGGGTAATAAAGGGTTGTTGAAGAAGTATTGAGCCTTTTAAAGTCAAAATTGAGACAATTCTTTCTTTATATTTTGAAAAAACTTTTCATCGCTCGTGATTTACCGCTTCAGAAATGGCTGGATTTCGTACAGTTTCTGTAGAGATTCGCAGGTGTAAATTCGACCAAGTAAATTTTTTAGCGTCAAATTATGTGGCTTCAAACTTCTTGTTGTAGTCGGCGTTCTCTGAATGGTTTAAAACTATGTGGTGTCGGATATTTCGTTCCTTGACGATGTTTTGCTAATATTAAAGGACGTCCCAAAATTCACGCAAGAAGTAATTTTGATAGAAAACACAGGTTTTTATTTAAAAATTGTAATTTTTTTATTGAATCATAAAGTATACAGTATGGGGTTATGTATGGAATAACATATCGGGTAAATAGCCTCCACGGTTTTGCTAGCACATACGCACTCTTTTGTCGAAATTTCCTCCTTTAAGTCGTGAATGGTCGTGGGCTTAGACTTTAAAAAACCCCAAAGAAAAAAGTCCAACGGCGTTAAATCGCATGATCTGGTTGGTCAATTCTGATCACCAAAACGGGATATTACACGTGCAGTAGTTGAATTGTTTCGCGGGCTGTATGGCATGTAACACCGTCTTGTTGAAACCACATGTCGTCCACATCCATATCTTGCAATTTAGTCACAAAAAACTGGATTATCATATCGCGATAACGAGATCACCATTAACTGTTATTGCCTGTCCAACCGCATTTTCAAAGAAGAATGGTCCGATGATGCCTCCAGCCCAAAATCCACACCAAAAAGTGACACGTTGTGGATGCATTTGTTTCGCAACAGTCACGTCTGGATTGTCTGAACCCCAAATATGATAATTTTGTCGATTAACGAAGCCATCAAGATTGAAATGAGCCTCATCGCTGAAGATGATTTTGTTCAAAAAATCAGTATCCACTTGTTGTTCCATAATCCATTCAGCGAACTCTCTTCGTTGTGCGTGGTCTGTAAGTTTCAGTTCTTGAGTCAATTGAACTTTGTAAGCATAAAGATGCAAATCTTTCATGAGAATACGCTATAGAGAGCTTCTCGAGATGTCCAATTCTTGACCACGGTGCCGAATTGATATTCCTGGAGTCTCAGCAGCACTCTCACGAACTGCTTCAATGTTTTGTGTCGAACGACTTGTTGAAGGACAGCCAGAGCATTTAAGATCACTAATTGATCCAGTCTTTCTTAATTTTTCAATTAATCTCTTCACAGTTGATGAGGTTAAATCACTATTCCGACCATATTTTGTACGAACTGAATTTTTTAAATATTGCTCAACAATGAAAACACGTTCTTTCGTGTAGCGCTCTATTTTTAATAACCCTGAACTGTGTTTTTTGTTTTGTTGGCAACACTTTACCATACAAATGGCGCCAAATTCAAATCTTGCGTGAATTTTGGGACACCCTTTATTACTCATTTTAGAGGGGCTCTGAATTAAGTCGGAATAAATGAATGCCAACAGTTTTTGCAGGTCTACTACTGTCAAATGTCAGCTTTCAACTGACTCTAAGTATGAAATAGGGTGATGAATTTTAGATAGCTAATGTCATTCATAAGTTTATTTAATGAGAAAGAAAATCATATTGTTTATAATAGAGATTTTGCATCGCTTACTTTTCACATGCCTTTGACCTTATCGTTATTTCAACCATGCGCAGTGGTAACGCGAGGGAATTCCAAGGTTAGGTTAATATTCATCGTCTATAAACTTAGGGGATTTTTCTTTCATTCATTTCATGATTAAATACACCGTTTATTGGTATTTAATGGGTCAACACAAGTTTCGAAATTAAAGCTGTGTCTAGCAGGTTTCTATCATTTCCGTCAATATTTCCAAGGTAATACGAATGTGCGTTAAATAAAATTTCATTTGTAATTAGCACTACACGCATTGTAATGCCATGGTGGCAAAGATTACAAAATTCCAATATAATCTGAACACTAATTCGCTGTTGTCAGTGTTATTTGCAATAAAAGATTATCATTTCTATTTTACTATATTTTCTTAGTGGTTTATTTACAAAAGTAGACCCTACCATAATAGCGACAACAATAACGTACTTTAAATAACCTCTCTTGTAAGTTCCTAAATAAGGGAAATCGTTATCGTTAATAAAGGTTTCTCTTTTTTTGTCTCAATACTGCGCAAGCTCCGAATAGTGGGCGCATGCTTCAAATAACGATAACAGTTCATAGACATAGAGAATGGACTGAGCGTTCCGTATCCCGCTGTGAAATAAATACGGACGAAAAAGTGTGAGAGAGTCAAAGCGAATATGCGGCCAGTAGCTGTCTCTTTCTCTCCTTGAATTCTGTCTCGAGGTACTGCTCCTTGGTTATTACAGGCCTACAGAAATGAGAGTACGAGGCTGGTTTGAAAAGTCCGTGTAAAAATAAAAACTACTTATGTGTTTGGGGTAAACCTTTTTTATTTTTCGACATAGTCTCCTTTTAGGCTTATACACTTCGTCCAACGATGTTCTAGTTTGTTGATCCCTTCCGAATAATAGGATTTGTCCAAGTCTGCAAAATATCCATTAGTGTCTGCAATCACCTCCTCGTTTGAATAAAATCTTTGTCCGCCAGCCATTTCTTCAAATTGGGGAACAAATAGTAGTCCGAGGGAGCCAAGTCTGGAGAATAGGGGGGATGTGAAAAGAGTTGGAATCCTATTTCCATTAATTTTGTGACCACAACTGCTGAGGTGTGTGTTGGTGCGTTGTCGTGATGGAAAAGGACTTTCTTGTGGGCCAATCGCGGGCGTTTTTCTTGCAGCTCGGTTTTCAAACGGTCCAATAACGATGAATAATATTCACCTGTAATAGTTTTACCCTTTTCCAGATAGTCGGTGAGGATTATCCCTTGCGAATCCCAAAAGACAGTCGCCATAACCTTTCCGGCCGAAGGAACGGTCTTCGCCTTTTTTGGTGCAGATTCCCCCTTGGTAACCCATTGTTTAGATTGTTGGTTGGTCTCAGGAGTATAGTAATGTATCCATGTTTCATCCACAGTGACGAAACGACGCTTAAAGTCTTGCGGATTCTTCTGGAACAGCTGCAAACCATCCTTGCAACACTTCACACGATTCCGTTTTTGGTCAAGCGTGGGCAATCGCGGCACCCATCTTGCGGATAGCTTTCTCATGTCCAAATGTTTATGCAAAATATTATGTACCCGTTCAGTCGAGATGCCCACAGCACTAACAATCTCACGCACCTTAACTCTTCTGTCATCCATCACCATATCATGGATTTGATCAATGATTTCTGGAGTCGTAACCTCCACAGGCCGTCCAGAACGTTCAGCGTCACTTGTGCCCATATGGCCAGTCCGAAAATTTTGAAACCACTTATAAACTGTTCTAATCGAAGGTGCAGAGTCACCATAATGTTTATCAAGCTTCTCTTTAGTCTCCTGAGGCGTTTTGCCTTTCATAAAGTAATGTTTAATCACCACACGAAATTCTTTTTCGTCCATTTCTTGAAAATCACTCGACTTCCTTGATTCACACGAATGCCAAACACAAAGAAATAGACCAATATGGCTGAAACTTGGTGTGCGTTCATTCAAGAGATGCTACTAACTAAACATGACCTCGATACGCGCTGGTGGTGCCATATCTCGGACTTTGCACGGACTAGTAGAGTATTGGCCGCACAGTCGTTTTGACTCTTTTTAGAGAGTGATCAATTTTGTGAGGCTAATGCTCAGTCCATTCTCTATGTCGATGATAACAGCTGAATCATTATATTTAATTTCTTCCCTTTACTACTGGGCAAGCTCCAAACGATGGGCGCATGCTTCACATAAAGATAAAGATAGAAGTGTTGCAAAATCTCTCTAATAAGGGGTTATTTATTTTTTACAAGCTAATTATAAATTTTCATTAACATTTTCTTAATATTTCTGTTCTACTTTCCACAACAATTTAGTTCATAAGAATTTTTCTGTAATTGCGTGTCTCGATCGTATTGTTTGTTTTTTCAATTTCAGTGACACACGTTAATTCATCATTATAAATCTTTTATTTGCATTTTTTCCTCATTTGTATTGTGTCAATTATTTATTGTTCTTAATGTGAAGTATGTCGTTGTTCTCTCACATATTTAACACTAATTAGTGAAGTGGAACAAAAGGAAAAGTAGAGATAATGACGAAATAATGTTGTTTTTTGTCATTAATATTAGCGCCATATTTGGAAACGTAACTTATCTTTAAATTATAAAATAATATATTTTGGTTCATATTTTTAAAATAGAAAATCGTTAAAGAGATTCAGTACTTTCCTTGCAACTTGCTATAAATAATTATATTTATATTAAATGCACGGTTTTAACAAAATATAATTTCAGGTGGTTTTATCTTAAAACTTTAAAAACAAAACTAGAAATGTCTATTTTTTTAAGGTACTAATACGAGGCGGGTTTGAAAAGTCCGTGCAAAGTCCGAGAGATGGCACCACCGGCGCGTATCGAGGTCATGTTTAGTTAGTAGCATCTCTTGAATGAACGCACACCAAGTTTCAGCCATATTGGTCTATTTCTTTGTGTTTGGCATTCGTGTGAATCAAGGAAGTCGAGTGATTTTCAAGAAATGGACGAAAAAGAATTTCGTGTGGTTATTAAACATTACTTTATGAAAGGCAAAACGCCTCAGGAGACTAAAGAAAAGCTTGATAAGCATTATGGTGACTCTGCACCTTCGATTAGAACAGTTTATAAGTGGTTTCAAAATTTTCGGACTAGCCATATGGGCACAAGTGACGCTGAACGTTCTGGACGGCCTGTGGAGGTTACGACTCCAGAAATCATTGATCAAATCCATGATATGGTGATGGATGACAGAAGAGTTAAGGTGCGTGAGATTGCTAGTGCTGTGGGCATCTCGACTGAACGGGTACATAATATTTTGCATAAACATTTGGACATGAGAAAGCTATCCGCAAGATGGGTGCCGCGATTGCTCACGCTTGACCAAAAACGGAATCGTGTGAAGTGTTGCAAGGATGGTTTGCAGCTGTTCCAGAAGAATCCGGAGGACTTTAAGCGTTGTTTCGTCACTGTGGATGAAACATGGATACATTACTATACTCCTGAGACCAAACAACAATCTAAACAATGGGTTACCAAGGGGGAATCTGCACCAAAAAGACCGTTCCTTCGGCCGGAAAGGTTATGGCGACTGTCTTTTGGGATTCGCAAGGGATAATCCTCATCGACTATCTGGAAAAGGGTAAAACTATTACAGGTGAATATTATTCATCGTTATTGGACCGTTTGAAAACCGAGCTGTAAGAAAAACGCCCGCGATTGGCCCACAAGAAAGTCCTTTTCCATCACGACAACGCACCAGCACACACCTCAGCAGTTGTGGTCGCAAAATTAATGGAAATAGGATTCCAACTCGTTTCACATCAACCCTATTCTCCAGACTTGGCTCCCTCGGACTACTATTTGTTCCCCAATTTGAAGAAATGATTGGCGGGACAAAGATTTTATTCAAACGAGGAGGTGATTGCAGACACTAATGGATATTTTGCAGACTTGGACAAATCCTATTATTCGGAAGGGATCAACAAACTAGAACATCGTTGGACGAAGTGTATAAGCCTAAAAGGAGACTATGTCGAAAAATAAAAAAGGTTTACCCCAAACACATAAGTAGTTTTTATTTTTGCACGGACTTTTCAAACCAGCCTCGTATATTGGGATAATATAACAATTGCGAAATATAGCACAGCATATGAGGTTCTGAACTGTTTTCGAAAATAAAGGATAGAACGCCTATTTTGTACAATAACTTCGTAGTTTATAGATTGTCTTGTTTACAATGTGAGGCTTGTCACATTAATTGGTCCGACATCACAGTAGTTAAAACAGAGGCTCATACAACACAAGAGTGACTGCCGATTGGGAAAAAATTCATGTGCCGTAGTGCAACGTCATTTAAAAACAGGTCATAATTTTGACTGTTTTTCTTACGACGCCATCTCCTCACGAAGGTTGGCGATCCATATAGCTTTAAAAACTGCTGCTCGAAAAATATCACTCGAAGCACATCTAAACCACCTTCTCATGTCTTTCAGCCAAGAATTCTGTCGTCTTCCTGTCAATCGTTTGCCCCTTATTTTACCTTCAATAATTAGACGTAGCAATTCGTACTTTGTTCACCTTATTATATATCCGAGGTATTGAGTTTTTCTTATTTTTATGGTTGTTAGTAATTCCTTCATTTTGTTCATTCTTTCCAGTACTTCTGTGTTTATTATTTTCTTATATTCATGGTTAATCCAAATCTTTCGCTGACTGTTACGACTGGATATAATTTGCTACTAGAACAGTAGCATTCGTATGTTGTGCAGAGTACTTCCATTATCCGTTATTCCATCAATGGGTTCATAGATGGCCTCATAAAACACAGCATCAGAATAAAGATTGAACAAAAGTGGCGAGGGAATGCATCCCTGGCTTACACCTTGGGTTATTTTATGCTTTCGGACTTTTCCAGCTCAATTTTAACTTCCACTGATTGATTCCAATACAGATTTTTAATAATATTTAAATCTCTTTTGTCCATATTTCTTCTTTCTAGAATTTTTATTAATTTTTCGTTCATTACACAGTCAAAAGCTTTATTGTAATCTATAAACCATGCATATATATTTACATTCATATTTTTACAACACTGGATCAGTACATTTAATGAGAATAAAGCTTCCCCTGTGCCCATGCCTTTTCGGTTTCCGAATTGTGACTATAACAACGTTAAAATTTTAGCTCACGACAACAACTATAATAGGAGACTTTTTAAAGAAAGTACCACATAAATAAGGACTACCAACTCAATCAACTATAAATCAGACAGTAATCAACTTAGTAATATCTACAGCAATATAATCAATGCAAATTATTCATTTACAATTACAACACTAATAATTAAAAATTTGCCACCTCTTGGTATAAAATAAGTAAATAAGCATTTTTCTTTGCTATTTTTTCCGTTCATTTGGAATTTGCGTCAGTATATATGCACCGAGGATGTTTACTCTCAGTTTGTGTAGAAAAATCGAGATGTCGAGTTTCGATTTCGAGGACTAACTCGCATTTTCGTAAGTTATTTTATTTATTTATTCGTTTGTTTTATATTTCAACATTTTAATACCTAGATTAAAAATAGCATTGTTTTTAATATACCTAATCCGAGTATTTCTCTTGTAGTTAGATACTTCTGAAGAAGTTATCAATCGATAACGAAATATTGAGTATTAAAGAAGAAAAGAGTTTTATTTACAGTCCAGACTGATCAACCAATATAAATAAATAAATAATATATATATATATATATATATATATATATATATATATATATATATATATATATATATATATATTACAAAATAGATGCTTATACTGCACTCTATCGATGACTTATTTAAAGTCTTTCCAAACAAAGCGGTCAGAGCACGACTGGCACTTAATTGCAGAAGCGTACCTTCTCTCGAGCTTCCCGCTCAAAGGCATAGATGGCATTGGTGAAGCAACTAAGGCGAATCGGAAGATCTGTACTTCAGGAGTTCCCAAAGTGTTCTTTACATTTGTTAAACCATCCCAAGACGCGTTTCGCCTTATCTTTTTTTTTATTTTTTTGTTTGCTGTTTATCTATTATGTCATGGTTTTCCGTTAGTACCCGGATAAGGACTGAAATTGTGTTCTTTATATTTGCTGAACCTTGCCCAACTGATGAGCCGTGATACGGCGAAACACGTCTTGGGATGGTCTAGCAAATACAAAGAACACTTTGGGAACTCCTGTTTATCCTGTTTATTATCTCAACAGAAAGCCCGAAAAAATTACCATATTACTATTGAACCGTATAAAAGTTATTGGCCTTCCACTCTTTTTACCTCCCTTCGCCTTAAGCGATCTCGCCCGCAACTATAGGCTTTATCTCTTGATGAGATATTATATATGTATCGAGTTTGAAATTAATAACTTATTTCGTTCAAGAATTATCGTGCCAATGGAATGGCGGAAATGAGTGACTATGTTCTTCACTTCCTTGAGCAACGAAAGTAAAAACTAATATCGTATACCTTTTTTCAGCCTCCTATCCAACGCCAACTGACCACTGGTTCAATACCTCGAGAGAACCTCTCTCCTCACCAGGATTCTAAAGATGATCTCCGATACGTTCACAACAACAACATTAAAATCTCTCCGGCCGGGTCGCCCCACCCATTGGGGGGCACTACGCCGCCTCTGTCTCCCCAGCAACCGCCCCAATCGAGGAGGATACTCCAGGAGACGCTGGCGAGGCCTGGACCTTATCCTATGATAGCTGGACCACCGAAGGGGTAAGTTTGAAATAAGTTTTTCTAAACACTTTTTTCTAATAATGTTTTTGCTATTTTACCAGAGTGACTGGTTTGTCTACTTTTTTTTTGCAAAATTGACTTTATTCATCAACATAGTGTCTTTCAAAAACCATACAATCAGTCCAATGCTGTTCTCGCATTTCTATACCTTTGTCGTAGAAGGATTTGTCTTTGCCTTCAAAATAGACCTCAGTTTCGGCGATCACTTCTTTACTGGAGCCAAATCTCTTTCCCGCGAGCATTTTTTTGAGGTCTGCGAATGGATAATACTCGCTGGGGGCAAAATCTAGATAATACGGTGGATGAGGAAGCAATTCAAATTTAAATAAATGCAATTTTGCCATCGTAACCATTGACTTGTGACAGGGTGCATTGTCTTGATAAAAAAAGCACTTTTTTCTTGTTCATTCGGGGCCGTTTCGTTGCAATTTCTGCCTTCAAACGCACCAATAACTTCTCAGCATAGTCGATGATGTTATTATTTCATGCGCATCCCAAAATACAGAGGCCAAAACTTTCCCAGCCAACTGCTGAGTCTTTGGTCGCTTCGGGCAGCTTTCACCGGCTGCTGTCCACTCAGCTGTCTTCCGATTTTATTCCGGTGTGTAGCGGTGAGTTCATGTTTCATCCATTGTCATATCGCATGAAAAAATCCTTTTTATTGCGTTTAAACAGGTCCAAACAGCGCTCAGAATCATCAACACGTTATTGTTTTTAGTCCACTGTGAGTAAACGTGATACCCATTGCGAACAGAGGTTTCTTATACCCAAATGTTCATGCAAAATAGGGCCAACACGTTCTTTTGATATCTTTAAGGTGTCAGTTATTTCAGGCAATTTCACTTCATTCAAAACAATTTTGTGGATTTTTTTTTGTGTTTTCCGGTGTAACCACCTCATTTGGGCGTCCAGCATCATTTGTGTTTATACGACAGCATTTAAATACAGCATACCAGTAAATGATGAGTAATTTTCCAGGGGCAGAGTTCCCGTAACACTTATCAAGCCACTGCTTGCAGCCTACGTGTTATACATATATATATATATATATATATATATATATATATATATATATATATATATATATATATATATATATATGTTTTTCTTTTTTCCTGACCGTTAATGAATAAATTTAGGACAGTTTTTTGTTCTTGGTCTTGCAGTCAATTTTTAATGAAACAAGTTTACTTTTGGTTAACGTTTCGGTTTATTTTATTTAAACCATCTTCAGAACTACAAGAAAGAAATTTTTTTTTTATTAGTATTAATGTTTAAGATGTAAAATTGATGATTAGTATTGTTTTATACAGAAATATATGTAGAGAATAAATATTAGTGTTTACTATATTTTTCCTACCTTATATCTAGTTGGATCTTTTGTTAACTTGTAAATCATTTAAACCAAAAGATCCGACTAGATATAAGGTAGGAAAAATATAGTAAACACTAATATTTATTCTCTACATATATTTCTGTACAAAACAATACTAATTATCAATTTTACATCTTAAACATTAACACTAATAAAACTTTTTTTTTTCTTGTAGTTCTGAAGATGGTTTAAATAAAATAAACCGAAACGTTAACGAAAAGTAAACTTGTTTCATTAAAATATAAATAATACATAATACATAAATAATTTATTACAGATATTGGGCAGACGGTACCGACCATGAAGAACAATTTGATCACCGAGGAAATCCCATCATACCACATCAAACATGGCGGGCGAAAATTGAAACAGACGATACGGCAAAGTGTTACAGGAGATTTTTCGTTGGCAGGGTAAGTTTTAAAGGATAGAAGTAATAGGAACAGAGATATAGCAACGCGATACATCTTAATAATAATATGAAAAATCAAGATATAATCCCTGTCTAACTCCTCTCCTGATTACATCAGTAATGGTTTTTTTGCGTCTTGACAACCGCTTTTTCATTAAAATAAAGATTTGAAGTGATTGTAACGTCTCATACCCAAGAAACAGCGTTTCTTTCTCCCTTGGACTACTATAACATATTATAAGAAAAGAAAATAATATTTTCATGGTATCACTCCCTGATCATTTTTTATTCTTAAGACTAGATCTCGAGAGAATAGTAAAGAAACAAGGCGGCACAGCGCGTAGGCGAAACTCCTCAAAGCGAAAAAAACCGAGTGACGCGCTTTCATTGTGTATTGTATTGTAGAGACGTAGTGCACTACTCCCATAGCTCGGTCGTGCCTATTGTTTTCGTTGTATAGAATGCCCCGACCTGACGACGACAGCTAGACTTCATAGTTTTTAGTCTTTGGGTTTTCTTATTTTAATATTTTGTATAAAGGTTGTCCCCGTGAACACCTACAGGTCATGACAAGCTATAATCAATTCATATAAATTATAGTTTTTTTTTAATCTTTAAAACCACAGCGAAAGAACGAAAACCTTAAAAACATATGAACAACGAGGGTCGCGTTTTAAGATCGCGTTATTGAGATGTGACATCATTGTTATAAAATTTGACATTTGTTATTGTTAAAACAGCGACAGCTCAGAAATTGGCTGAAATAGTTTGTTTACAGTGAGCGTTGAAAAAAAAAAACAGTTTTGTGAACAAATGGAAATTTCACCTGAAGGTTTTCGTTGGATGATTTTTACGATTTTAGTAAAGTCCTAACTCAACCACAATGCCTCGAATCGCTTCGTTCAACTTTTGGTAATGAATCACCATCAGAAAAGACTGTTTACAATTGGTTTGCAGAATTTCGTCATGGTCGTGCTTCCGTCAGCGATGAATTCCGTGAAGGTCGACCAAAATCGGTTGTTGCTCCAAAAAACATCGATGGTGTGCGCAACATGATTGAAGAGGATAGGCATGTGACTTACCGTGAGATAGAAGCATCCTTAGGCATATCGAAAACTGCGGTATAGCCTGTCCAAAAATATAAGATCCTGATTTTTGCCGTTTTAAGTGAGCAATATAAAAATTCTGGCCTTTTGTTTATGATAGGTTGCAAAGATGGACTTAAGAATTTTATTCATTAATGCAAATAAATAAAATTATAAGTATTTTTGGAGATCTTTATTTATAGATGCATGTAAAAACAAATAGATAAGAAGTACAAATATACAATTTGAATGAATGGGGTTTACAAGAGGGGACATATTGTATAAATAAAAATATATTTTAACTTAAGCCTAATTCGGTTTCACTATCACTGTCATCAGCTGAGGTAATTATCAGTGGTTTATATTATTTACATAAATATATGAATCTTCAACTTTAACAACGTGCTGAATGGAATGCTTCCAGCTTTCACAAGGTATATCATTTATAACTTTTTTTACTAATTCAGCCACTGACACGCTTAAAGTAGGAGAAACGTTTTGTGCCCTTATTTTTTATTTAACTTGATGCCAAATATGTTCAATTGAATTAAACACACAATAATACGAAGAAAGCCACACAACAGTGCGTCCCATTTTCTTGGCCATACTGTCACAAACATATTTCTTTTTCAATTTATAGTTTTTCAAAACTTACAAAAGATCACTTTTTTATAACTAAAGTCAAAATAAATGTCATTTTCTAACATATATTCCTGTATTTCCGATTTGCTGTTGGCTGCATTAGGAACCTTATTTAGAAGGCCACTGTGGTAACTTGCATTGTCGATAACTATAATACTCTGTTCAGGAACATTTAGCAAAAGGGAATTTTGAAACCAATTTCCAAAAGTTCTGCGGTCGTGTCTTCGTGGTAGTCCAAACTAGAATCTTTTATGTTTTTTGCAGATAATAGTAGACAATTTGAAATCCAGCCGTTTTCAGATCCAGCATGGCAGATTGTATAATTGTCGGGTTTAAAATTTTATTGTGATAAGAAAGTTGAATTTTAATGTTTTATGTACTGAATAATACACAATATAGTGATTACACAAATATATTAAAATAGTGTACAGTGTCCTCGCGTACCTCTGTTACAATTTTAGTTATTAATTAATATCTAGTTCAATTTCGCTATCGCTACTATCTTGCAAATCAATAATAAGTTATTTTACAGGTTCTAAACTATTTATATTTATGTATATACATCTATATGAGTTTTCAATTTTTTTGACGTGTTGAATGCAGTTTCTCCAGTTTTCAACGTTTACATTTTTGACTTCTGTCTTTATCAACTCAATCACACTACTCTGTAAAGTGGGTGTATTATTATAAGCACGTATAGTAGACTTTATTTTATACCATATCAACTCGATCGCATTAAAAATACAATAATATGGTGGAAACCGAATTATTTCGTGTCCTGCTTCCTTTGCAATTTTATCACAAACATATTCCTTTG
Organism: Pachyrhynchus sulphureomaculatus; assembly: GCA_019049505.1. NCBI lineage: Eukaryota > Metazoa > Arthropoda > Insecta > Coleoptera > Curculionidae > Pachyrhynchus > Pachyrhynchus sulphureomaculatus. The sequence continues at coordinate 158,964,435 of CM032455.1, read as the reverse complement.
AAAAATTGTAACTTTTTAAAAGTTCTAACAATTGTTTAACTGTATAACTTTCATGGAAATATATGTCACGTTCGCACAAAAAGGCTGCTATTTCCCTTTTTCTACTGGTGGAACTTGGTACCTTATTCATTTGGCGACTACGATAGGTTGCGTTATCCATCACAATACAGCTATTCGGTGGTATATTCGGCATTAATTTGTTTTGAAGCCAATCTTCAAAAACTCCATCCAAAACAATGATAACACAGCCCCACAAAAAAAAAAGTGGGGTATACTTTTGATGCGATATATCAGATCCGTAGTATTTTTGCCCGCGGATCACGAATCTGACGTCAGAATATCGCCATCACATCTCAATTTTTTTCTAACCTCAAAAAATAGGTAAAAATTAGTAAAAATTAAGAAAAATATACTCCTAAAAAATTGATTCAAGCTTTTTCATGAATCCAAAGATGTATTAATATGTATTCGGACACGCTAAGCTAATATTCATCGGTTGGATTGAGCCATACAGTTCTGTTTTCTTTCTAACCTCAATAAATCAGACAGATATAGTGCTTCTCGAATGCAAAAACGAATTCAAATTAAAATTCAACCGATCCTTACCAAATTTGGTACACGGGGATTTTTTGGGTCGCTGATCACGAATCTGAGGTTGGATTTGCAAAATTCAAGATGGCAGATGTTTTCGCGCCATTTTGAACGCCGAGAAAATTCATCGGTGGATTTTTATTCTTCTACCTGCATCCAGGGCACCTCCACGTGGTGACGGTGGGCAACGGTGTTACTCCACTAGCCGGCAGAGTCCCTGGATAACGGCTTAGATGCCGTCATGGCAGGTAGAAGAAAGAGAATTACGATGCAGGGACTCGGAAACCCAGTATCGGCGGTTGGTCAGGGTGGGAAAGCGGGCCCGCAGCCTTCGTCATCCAGCGACCGTAGCTCTTCATGTGTGGGTGACTTGGCTCATGTAGAGTATAATGCTACAAGAAAACGGTCTCACGGTAAAAGGACTTTTCATAAGTGCGATAAAAACAGTGATTCATTTTGTTATATTTGCTGTCAACACGTATTGAGTAAAATGGGGTCACCGATAACGGATAAGATTAAAACCTTATATAAGGATTGTTTTAACATTGAAATACAGCACCAGGATACAGATTGGATTCCCCACATCATTTGCAGTTCTTGCAAAATAATGTTGTACATCAATAAGAAGGCGATTAAATATTCCAGACCAGCAATATGGAATAGACCATACAGTGAAAATGATTGTTACTTTTGTATGAATGTTGTATCTAGGCATAACCGAAAAAATAAAAGCACTATTACTTATAACGATGTTTCGACAGTAACAAGACCAACTAAACTAATTCCGCCTCCTGAACCACTTGATGCTGATGTTATGGAAACAAATGATTTCACCTTATCAGTTCATGCCGAAAACATTGAGACTGTCGAAAAAGATTCAAACACTGTTACTAATGAATGTTCTAGTGACAATCTATCATATACTAGTGACACAGATAAAGAATTTCTACCATACAACCGTAAACCAGAACCAATACTCGTATCACAGTCAGAACTTAGTGATCTAGTCAGAGATTTAGGCTTATCCAAAGATGGTTCAGAGCATCTTGCTTCCTTTTTAAAGAAAAGACATTTACTTAAGCCAGAAGCTACGATTTCTTATTATAGAAACAGAGATGAAGAATTTCGAAAATATTTCACAATGGACGAGGAATTGTCACTTTCATATTGTACCGATGTAAAAGGTCTAATGGATGAATTTCAAAATAACTCATACGATCCTGAAGAATGGAGACTATTTTTTGAGGTCTATTTTTTGAGGTTACAGGGTGTGGGAGTCTAAGGTTTCAGGGTTTAGGATTTAAGAGTATCAGGTTTGAGGATTCCCCAACTGTATACCAAATTTGGTAGGAATTGGTTGGTTTTCAAAAATTTTGTCCGCCATCTTGGATCCGCCATTTTGAATTTTGCAAATCCGACCTCAGATTCATGATCAGCAACCCAAAAAACCCCCGTGTACCAAATTTGGTAAGAATCGGTTGAATTTTAATTTGAATTCGTTTTTGCATTCGATAAGCACTATATCTGTCTGATTTATTGAGGTTAGAAAGAAAATAGAACTGTATGGCTTAATCCAACCGATGAATATTAGCTTAGCGTGTCCGAAAACACATTAATACATCTTTGGATTCATGAAAAAGCTTGAATCAATTTTTTAGGAGTATATTTTTCTTAATTTTTACTAATTTTTACCTATTTTTTGAGATTAGAAAAAAATTGAGATGTGATGGCGATATTCTGACGTCAGATTCGTGATCAGCGGGCAAAAATACTACGGATCTGATATATCGCATCAAAAGTATACTCCACTTTTTTTTTTGTGGGGCTGTGTAATCCAAGCTGGAATCTGAAATATTCTTGGCTGCTAGAAATAGACATTCTAGTACCCAGTCTTCTTTTGACCCCGCATGTAAAATAATTATTTTTTTACCTTTCTTTGATGGAGCTTTGGTGTCGCATTTTTTGGATTTATCAATCCATCCTTTACTGGCTGTGTCGTGGGTGTCATACCAAGTCTCATTTAGGTAGATTATCGTTTAATTTTCCGATCTAAATGTATTAATTTTTTCAAGATATTCCATTCTGAGTTGTGGTAAGCTCCGTGATCCCATTATAACTTGCCTTTTGTCTATTTTTTAGAACAAAAACCCCAAACGACGTAGAATACGCCCTAAAATTGTAGTGGAACATTTTATGTCACAACTATCCTCGGACAGTCTCCGTGAAAGTGACAATAACGTAGGAACTTTTTGTTCTGCGCACATTTCATAAATTTTGCGGCGAATTAAGTCTTCTTGACAGAAATCATTACATTTCAACACACCTTTGTCTTTTCGTGTTTTTTTAGGCGCTATCGAATTATTTACAATTTTCCAAACTGTACTTTCAGGTTTGCTTGTTAAAGCTGATGTCTCCATCAATGAAAAGTACTTTTCGTGGCCTCGCTCCACTAACTTTAAATAAACACTTTTAACTATCACTTTTGCCCCAACGGGCAAACATTTGCGGCTTCTGATGGAAAGGGCTTCGGACATTTTAAGACACTATTGAACTTTATAATACACACTATTTCAGTATAATACTGCAGATAAAATGAAGAATATTCTTTATATTTATAAACACGAAGTAGCCAATAAAACGCTAGATTAAAAGGGAGGTATCTATATATATATATATATATATATATATATATATATATATATATATATATATATATATATATATATATATATATATATATATATATATATATTGTAGCCTATGTAAAGGGTGTTTAATTGCGCCCCACGTACACTGCGTCATTTTGTAAGCTGTGAAAAAGTGTTCTCAGTTTGAGGCATCTTTTTTTTTTTTGTACCCTGTGAGAAGTTGTTTGTCCCACGCTTGAGCGCAATTTTGTAACCTTTGAACTTACCCGCTTTAATTTCTGATACTGAATTGAGTGAACCCTGATTTTAAAAGAACTAAAGAAATTAAACACACACTAGCTCAGTTTTCTTTGGTAGAGAGATATGGGTAAGAGATATTTGTCTTACGTCTTGTTGGAATTATTTTCTATTTTTTAAAAAGCTTCAGTTGTACAAGTCTTTTGGGCACCACTCATTTTAAAATAGAAAGGATTTAACTTCAGCTAAAAAAATGAGAAAAAACTGAAGTGTTTTATGGATATTACTAAAAAGAATTAGTCTAGTACAACTTATCCCGAAAAGAAAAATAGGTATTCAGTGAGACACTAGCTTTAATCAACAAAAAGAAAATTTATTCATGTTTTTAAAATGAAAAGTTCTAACCTTACAGTTTTACCAAAAAAATTCTAGCCTATCTAGTAGTTGTTACATTTAAATTTTAAACTATTATAACTCCCGAAGACGAAAAGTCGTGCTTTACACTTCACTTTTTAGTCTGTTTTAAATTGTAGTTAAGGCACTACTCCGGGATAAGTCTATTGAAGGAAGTTTTGTTGACTTACTGTTCTTATTCCTGTTTTGATGGACTACGCCCGATTTCACACTTTTTCTTAGCAAACACTTAGAAAGCCCACTACGGCTTTTATTTAAGACACTGGTGCTTTTACTTAGCGGCTCTGATGAAAATTGGCCTACTTCGGCTAGATGGAAAATAGCCCGGCAGCGGCTTGATGGTACTGCCTGGTTGCGGCTAGATGGAAAACAACCTGGCAGCGGCTTGGCGGAAAACAGCCTTGGTCGGCGGCTAGATGGAAACGACCTCGATTCAAGCTCTGCCGAGCCTTAAATAAACCGAGCGACTTTTTCCTGCAATATCGCGACGCTCGAATCAAAACTGCGGATCAAATATTTCACCAATCGCGCGCGGCGGTAGGTTCGGTCAGGAACCCGCACAATACACTATATACCGAACGTCTTGGAACTTCTGTTTAATATACCGTTCGATACAAAAATGAAAATAAGTACAATTTGAAATGGAAAAATCAGTAACATTACATGGTCTTAAAATCTAGGAAAAAATGAATGTTACAATATATATATATATATAAATTACGACCCTGTTACCGCCAGGTACGTGCGAAGATCCTAACGGTCGTTTAATGTTTTTATTGCATCAATTTGCCAAATCACTTTCTTAGATCTTGAAAAATACTATACCACACCACGGGTGGTACTTGCTCGTCTCCAAATGTTCAGATAATTTTCACTTACTGCTGCGTTATTGTCCAGTAAGCGGACGAGTCGAATCCGCATGCGAGTTTCTTGATTCACACTCGATCCAGTGTCGTCAAATTTTTACGTCAATCTTAAATTTATCGACAAAATAATAACACTAATTTAATAATAAAAATCATGAGCAGCAGTATCCCATTAATAGGGCGCAATTTATTTTTTAAATAAAACGCTTTTTTTCAATGAATAATGGTAATTTTATTTAATTGCAAAATGAAAAAGTTGCGCCTCTCATGGAGAAGGGTCGCCACCGGGCACACCTACCTCACTCATTCTTATTTGTTGAAAGGTGATCCACTACCCAGATGTCCAAACTGCGACAATACTCTAACTATTAACCATATTTTAACTTCAAATGAATATTTAGACATTAAGACAAGGTTAGATCTATTAAAACCTCTCGATCAAATATTGATTCCAAATGTTACAAATATCTCCAGTTTGATCAAATTCTTCAAAGAAACACAATTATTTTCTAAGATTTAAACATCCCACTTATGGCGCCAAATGATCCTCGATATCGACGCGCCAAACTAAAATAATCAATCAATCAATCTCATTACACACTTGTGATCTTTTAATAACTTTTGAGGAGTTTTAGTTCAATATCGAATCAAAATTAGAATTACTTACGACAATTTAAACCGTGATTTCAAATATATAACATTCCCCTTTTTTTGCAATTTACCTGGACCAATTAAATAAAATACCGCCCGAAAATTTAAATTAAACAAATCTTTGTTCCCAATCCAGTAAATTCGAAATTTACAAATTATTAAACTTGTTAAGCCCCGCAGAGAACACTCTAACACAATTAAAACTTTTCTCAAGTTGGGGAAAATAAGGGGTGCAAGTTAAAAGTAATCGCCCATTTTAACTCTTAAATGTCCGAATTTAATTAACCGCCAGAAGAAACTTCTTTAAATTAATTATGATATTTCTAACTTTAAAATTTTACACGGTAGATATCGTTTGTTTTTTACGTTCCATCATCCATCAGCCGTTCTCATCCACTGCTGGATATAGGCCTCCTCTAACAACTTCCACTGATATCTGTCCTAAGCGGTGTTAACCCAGTTTCTTACCACTCTTTTGATGTCATCGCTCCATCTTGTTGATGATCTACCTCTGTTCCTTTTGTCTTGTCTAGGTCTCCATTTTATTAATCTTCTACACCATCGGTTCTCATCCCTTAGGACAGGGGTGCTCAAACGGTCGATCGCGAGTGCTTTTTGAGTCGATCTCGAGAAAAAAATTCCGATATAGAAATATTCACAGATTTTGTTTTAGGTAACTAAAACAAAATGTAATGAATAAACTACTAAAATTTATTCGATCCATAATTAGGCCAGAATAACCCCCTCATCACTTTCTTTTATCGTAATAACCCCCTGCTAGCGGCAAAAGGCGGCTTTATCAAAGGAACGCGCGGTACTTGTCAAAGAAAAGCCGCGTTTTTGATTCCCGCCGATTTTTCTAGAAACTTCGGGCGGCGTGTTTGACGGGAACATTCGAGACTTCGTTCGCGCCGATATAAATGTTGCGCCTGCAGGAATAGGAGTCAGTCTAAGTTGTAACTTGAAGGCGATACATCGATACAAAGTTTATTAATAAATAGTCCAAAATGAGCGCGGCGAAGAGAAGTAAAACTTATCATTTTAATAACGATTGGGACTAAGAATTTTTCTTTTGTATGGTAAAGGATAAGTGCATTTCGCTCATTTGCCGTGCGTCAGTTGCAATACCTAAGCGGGGAACTTAGAGAGGCATCATAAAACGGTCCATAAAAACTATGAAAAGGATTTTCCGTCACAGAGTGAATTAAGAAAACGAAAAGTACGTGATTTGATAACTTGTTTGAAAAAAGAACAAACCATGTTCACAAGACCAGCCAAACAATCAAAAGCTGCAACGATCGCGTCATTTAAAATATCTCATATATTGGCGAAACACAAGAAACCATTTGATGATGGATTGGTTGTGCGCGTGTGAAGCGGGTGAGACTTTAGTTGGAGATTTTAAAAATAAAGCAGATGTCTGCTATTAGAAAACTTCAGTTATCTCGTCCGACTGTCACAAGGCGTGTTGAAGTCATGAGTCAGGACATGGCAGATAAACTAAAACATGAAATCATGGAATGTACATACTTTTCTTTACAGTTCGACGAATCCACCGATATGACAGACACTGCCCAGCTGTGTATTTTTATTCGAATGGTATTCAATGACATGTCGGTTAAGCTAGAGTTTTTGACAATGATTCCTCTGAAAGGAAAGACCCGTGGCGAAGATATATATGACGTTTTCTTCAATTTTGTAACAAACTACAAGCTACCAATAAATAAACTAGTGTGCATTACAACCGATGAAGCACCAGCAATGACTGGAAACAAAAACGGTTTTGTGGCGTTGTGTCGAGCTAATGATGATTTCCCTTCATTTTTCTCCTTCCATTGCATTATACATCAACAAGTTTTGTGTTCAAAAGTTCTAAACATGGAGGAGATTATGGGCATTGCAATAAACATTGTGAATTCTATCCGTGCACGTAGCTTGCAACGACGGCTCTTTAAATTGCAGTTGGAAGATAGTGAGTCAGCTGAACACACTGATTTAGTTCTTCACACGGACATCAGGTGGTTGAGTCGCGGAAAATTCCTAGAAAGGTTTCAAGAATTATTGCCCGAAATAACAGCTTTTCTGAACGAGAGAGATGCTGAAAAACGGAAAATGGCTGACTGATTTGGCATTTCTGACAGACATCACAATGCATTTAAACACCATTAATTTGGAGCTTCAAGGTAAGGGAAAAACTATTATTGAGATGATTAGCGCAATAAACGCATTCAAAAGTAAATTGCAACTTATTATAGATCAACCGAAAAGAAAGGATCTGAAAAATTTTCCGTCTTTGAAAGCAAGGATTCCTCAGTTGATTTATGATATTTATGAGGCAGAATTATCAACTACTTTGGGCCTATTCGAAATACGTTTTTATGATTTCAGTAAATTGGCAAATATCGCATCATTTATGAGTTATCCTTTTTCGTGTAAAAACATTAAGGAATTAGCTACTGAAATAGCAAGTCAGTTTAACATGGACTCATGTTCTGTTGAAAATGAGTTAGTGCAGATTATATCAGATATGCATCTCAAAGCCACAGCATCTGATACAAAATTCTGGTGTTTTATATCTGAAGATAAATATCCGAATCTAAGGCAAATCGCCCTTCAACTGACGGCAGTGTTTGGGTCAACTTACTTGTGCAAGTCTGCATTTTCTGAAATGAAGTCAAAATATCGCAATCGACTAACTGACGAACATATGTCATCATGCTTGCGATTAGCACTCGGTAATTACGTACCATCTTATGAAAAGTATGCTGAGGACATGCAGTGCCACGCTTCAACATCCAAAGTCACTCTTTAGTTAAGTTTAGACACTAGAACTCGTTCGTTTTGTAAGAACCAATAAACTCGCAATTTTGAATAATTATAAATTTTTTCACTGACATTTTAGAGCAGATCTACACTTACCTCGACTAAAAAAATGCATATTGTGCGGAAAACTAATATCTATGTCACGATACACCCTACCTAGACGACAATCCTGCATCACACTTACTTGCAGCCTCTCAGAGTCGATCGATCGTAGTCTAACAATATTGAGATAGATCGCCAGCAGTTCAAGTTTGAGCACCCTTGCCTTAGGACTATATGGCCTGCCCATCTCCATTTAGATTGCGTATTTTTTGGATAATATCTATCACTTTTGTTCGTTGTGTTATGTTTGTTATTCTATTCTTTCTTGTGATACCAGCATAGCTCTCGCCATTGCCCTTTGCGATACTCTCAGTTTGTTTGCTGACTGTTTTGTTAATGTGAGTGTGTCGGCGCCATATGTGGTTACCGGCAGAACGCATTGTTCATAAACTTTCTTTTTTAAGCACATTGGCAAATTATCTTGCAGCTTAACTTTCAGCTTCCCAAAATCCATACATCCCAAACCCACACGACCGTGTATCTCACGGATTTGGTTATCTTTGCCAATTTGTAATTCATGACCCAAATACTTGTAATTTTGGACATGTTCCACCTCGCTCTCGTTAAATTTCGTATTATTGTTCTTAACTGAATTAGTCATAAACTTGATTTTCTAAAAGTTAATATTTAGATCAGGGGTGCTCAAACTTGAACTGCTGGCGATCTACCTCAATATTGTTAGACTACGATCGATCGACTCTGAGAGGCTGCAAGTAAGTGTGATGCAGGATTGTTGTCTAGGTAAGGTGTATCGTGGCATAGATATTAGTTTTCCGCACAATATGCATTTTTTTTTAGTCAAGGTAAGTGTAGGTCTACTCTAAAATGTCAATGAAAAAACTCATAATTATTCAAAATTGCGAGTTTATTGGTTCTTACAAAACAAACGAGTTGTAGTGTCTAAACTTAACTAAAGAGTGACTTTGGATGTTGAAGCGTGGCACTGCATGTCCGCAGCATACTTTTCATAAGATGGTACGTAATTACCGAGTGCTAATCGCAAGCATGGTGACATATGTTCGTCAGTTAGTCGATTGCGATATTTTGACTTCATTATCTTTATTTCAGAAAATGCAGACTCGCACAAATAAGTTGACCCAAACATTGCCGTCAGTTAAAGGGCGATTTGCCTTAGATTCGGATATTTATCTTCAGATATAAAACACCAGAATTTTGTATCAGATGCTGTGGCTTTGAGATGTATATCTGATACAATCTGCACTAACTCATTTTCAACAGAACATGAGTCCATGTTAAACTGACTTGCTATTTCAGTAGCTAATTCCTCAATGTTTTTACACGAAAAAGGATAACTCATAAATGATGCGATATTTGCCAATTTACTGAAATCATAAAAACGTATTTCGAATTAGCCCAAAATATTTGATAATTCTGCCTCATAAATATCATAATTCAACTGAGGAATCCTTGCTTTCAAAGACGGAAAATTTTTCAGATCCTTTCTTTTCAGTTGATCTATCATAAGTTGCAATTTACTTTTGAATGCGTTTATTGCGCTAATCATCTCAATAATAGTTTTTCCTTTACCTTGAAGCTCCAAATTAATGGTGTTTAAATGCATTTTGATGTCTGTCAAAAATGCCAAATCAGTTAGCCATTTTCCGTTTTTCAACATTTGAGTGTCATCACCTCTTTCGTCCAGAAAAGCTGTTATTTCGGGCAATAATTCTTGAAACCTTTCTAGGAATTTTCCGCGACTCAACCATCTGACGTCCGTGTGAAGAACTAAATCAGTGTGTTCAGCTGACTCACTATCTTCCAACTGCAATTTAAAGAGCCGTCGTTGCAAGCTACGTGCACGGATAGAATTCACAATTTTTATTGCAATGCCCATAATCTCCTCCATGTTTAGAACTTTTGAACACAAAACTTGTTGATGTATAATGCAATGGAAGGAGAAAAATGAAGGGAAATCATCATTAGCTCGACACAATGCCACAAAACCGTTTTCGTTTCCAGTCATTGCTGGTGCTCCATCGGTTGTAATGCACACTAGTTTTTATATTGGTAGCTTATAGTTTGTTACAAAATTGAAGAAAACGTCATATATATCTTCGCCACGGGTCTTTCCTTTCAGAGGAATCATTGTCAAAAACTCTTCCTTAGCCGACATGTCATTGAATACCATTCGAATAAAAATACACATCTGGGCAGTGTCTGTCATATCGGTGGATTCGTCGAACTGTAAAGAAAAGTATGTACATTCCATGATATCATGTTTTAGTTTATCTGCAAGTCCTGACTCATGACTTCAACACGCCTTGTGACAGTCGGACGAGATAACTGAAGTTCTCTAATATCAGACATAATCTCTGTTTTATTTTTAAAATCTCCAAATAAAGTCTCACCCGCTTCAATAAATGCTTCCTTCACAACCAATCCTTCATCAAATGGTTTCTTGTGTTTCGCCAATATATGAGATATTTTAAATGACGCGATCGTTGCAGCTTTTGATTGGCTGGTCTTGTGAACATGGTTTGTTCTTTTTTCAAACAAGTTATCAAATCACGTACTTTTCATTTTCTTAATTCACTCTGTGACGGAAAATCCTTTTCATAGTTTTTATGAACCGTTTTATGATGCCTCTCTAAGTTCCCACGCTTAGGTATTGCAACTGACGCACGGCAAATGAGACAAATGCACTTATCCTTTACCATACAAAAGAAAAATTCTTCCTCCCAATATTTATTAAAATGATAAGTTTTACTTTTCTTCGCCGCACTCATTTTGGACTATTTATTAATAAACTTTGTATCGATGTATCGCCTTCAAGTTACAACTCAGACTGACTCCTCTTCCTGCAGGCGCAACATTTATATCAACGCGAACGAAGTCTCGAATGTTCCCGTCAAACACGCCGCCCGAAGTTTCTAGAAAAATCGGCGGGAATCAAAAACGCGGCTTTTCTTTGACAAGTTCCGCGCGTTCCTTTGATAAAGCCGCCTTTTGCCGCTAGCAGGGGGTTATTACGATAAAAGAAAGTGATGAGGGGGTTATTCTGGCCTAATTGTGGATCGAATAAATTTTAGTAGTTTATTTATTACATTTTGTTTTAGTTACCTAAAACAAAATCTGTGAATAGTTCTATATCGGAATTTTTTTCTCGAGATCGACTCAAAAAGCACTCGCGATCGACTTGTCGATCGCGATCGACCGTTTGAGCACCCCTGATTTAGATGAATATTTGCTGATGTTATTTGCAATTTAGTAAGCATTTGTTGGGCATCACCTAGATTATCGACTATTATGATAATATCATCAGCAAAGCGCAGGTGATTTAGGTATTCGCCATTGATGTTTATGTCTTTTCAATCCCAATTAAGTTCCTTAAAAGCATATTCTAATAACACCGTAAAAAGTTCAGGAGAGATCATATCACCTTGTCTGATTCCACGTTCCTCTCAGTATTTACTTGTGGATTCATGGAGTCTTACACTTGCTGTTGCGTTATTATAAATGAATTTAACTAACTGAGTATATCTATAGTCTATTCTCATTTGCTGCAGGGCAGACAGTATCGCCGGCAACTCCACGGTGTCAAAAGCTTTTTTAAAATCCACAAACATTAATGTGAGTAGTTTGTTGTATTCAATAGATTTCTCTATAAGGATTTTGATGGTCTGTAAATGATTGTTAGCACCGTATCCACTTCTAAAGCCACCCTATTCGCGTAATTGATAAAAATCTAGTTTTCGCTCTAGGCGTTTTGTTATGATTTTGGTGAACTACTTATACCAATGGGAGAGCAAACTGATCGGTCTATAATTTTCAAGGTCGTTTATGTCTCCTTTTTTATGAATGAAGACTGTCACTCCCATGTGCTTGAGATTATGCTATTTTTCAGGCCTCAACAAGCCTTCGCCACTCTTTTTACAGTTTCAATTATGATCTGATCTTCTTCGGAAGCTTTGTTACTTTTCATTTCTCTGAGAGAAAGCCTTACTTCTTCCATTGTTATCTCCGGTAATTCTTCTGAACCTTGGTTGATCAATTTATGTATTTGTGATTTCCTAGCTTCATTTGTTGACTTGTGTATAGGCTTCTATAGAATTCTTCTGCAATTTCTATAAGTTTCTCTGCTTGTCGTGTCTTTTACAGTGGCATTGTTGTGATGATATCAATGTTTCGGTAATTTTGTCGTCTAAGTTTCGACGTCATTTGGAAAGTTATAACTCAATCAAAACTCAAAATAGGTAAAATCTATATATTCATCGATATTTTCTGGTTCGTTCCAAATTACTTTTTTCTTCTTGTACACCATTTTTGTTTTTCATTTTTTAAGTCCATTCGAATTGTAGCTCTCACTGCCCGGTGATCACTTCCCACCTAATATGACGGTGACATCAGAAATGTTTCTTTTCTGTTTTGTTATAAAGAAGTCAATCTCATTTTTAGTTTTTCCATTAGGACTTACCCACATTATATATATATATATATATATATATATATATATATATATATATATATATATATATATATATATATATATATATGAGGCTGGTTTGAAAAGTCCGAGAGATGGCACCACCGGCGCGTATTGAGGTCATGTTTAGTTAGTAACATCTCTTGAATGAACGCACACCAAGTTTCAGCCATATTGGTCTATTTCTTTGTGTTTGGCATTCGTGTGAATCAAGGAAGTCGAGTGATTTTCAAGAAATGGACGAAAAAGAATTTCGTGTGGTGATTAAACATTACTTTATGAAAGGCAAAACGCCTCAGGAGACTAAAGAGAAGCTTGATAAACATTATGGTGATTCTGCACCTTCGATTAGAACAGTTTATAAGTGGTTTCAAAATTTTCGGACTGGCGATATGGGCACAAGTGACGCTGAACGTTCTGGACGGCCTGTGGAGGTTACGACTCCAGAAATCATTGATCAAATCCATGGTATGGTGATGGATGACAGAAGAGTTAAGGTGCGTGAGATTGCTAGTGCTGTGGGCATCTCGACTGAACGGGTACATAATATTTTGCATAAACATTTGGACATGAGAAAGCTATCCGCAAGATGGGTGCCGCGATTGCTCACGCTTGACCAAAAACGGAATCGTGTGAAGTGTTGCAAGGATGGTTTGCAGCTGTTCCAGAAGAATCCGGAGGACTTTAAGCGTCGTTTCGTCACTGTGGATGAAACATGGATACATTACTATACTACTGAGACCAAACAACAATCTAAACAATGGGTTACCAAGGAGGAACCTGCACCAAAAAAGGCGAAGACCGTTCCTTCGGTCGGAAAGGTTATGGCGACTGTCTTTTGGGATTCGCAAGGGATAATCATCATCGACTATCTGGAAAAGGGTAAAACTATTACAGGTGAATATTATTCATCGTTATTGGACGGTTTGAAAACCGAGCTGCAAGAAAAACGCCCGCGATTGGCCCACAAGAAAGTCCTTTTCCATCACGACAACGCACCAGCACACACCTCAGCAGTTGTGGTCGCAAAATTAATGGAAATAGGATTCCAACTCGTTTCACATCCCCTCTATTCTCCAGACTTGGCTCCCTCGGACTACTATTTGTTCCCCAATTTGAAGAAATGGCTGGCGGGACAAAGATTTTATTCAAACGAGGAGGTGATTGCAGACACTAATGGATATTTTGCAGACTTGGACAAATCCTATTATTCGGAAGGGATCAACAAACTAGAACATCGTTGGACGAAGTGTATAAGCCTAAAAGCCCAAACATATAAGTAGTTTTTTATTTTTGCAAGGACTTTTCAAACCAGCCTCGTATATATATATATATATATATATATATATATATATATATATATATATATATATATATATAGATAGCCTTAGCTGAAAATATTTACCACTTAAAAATCTTAAAACTCTGTTGGAGTAGAACGAAACGCATATATTGAATTAAACAATTTCCTTTCCCTGTTATCACCCGCTGCAATACTTTTTTGGTAATTAATAAATTAACTTTTTTGTATTTTTCTTTTGGAAATAGCGTTCCATTCTTCGAACACAATTTACATGTGGCGACTACACATGTTCTATAGGATTGAGATCTCGTGACTGTGGAGGCAATCCAGAAGCTTTACCCTTTTCTCCCGGAACCACTTTGTAGTCGCTGTCGCTTTGTGACACGGCGCGTTATCTTGCTGGAAACGCGCATTTTCCAAGTTTCTATCACCATACAATTTACAAAATGATGGTTCTAGCGCAGTATTTAGAACTTCTGTATACTCTTATAAATTCATTCGACCCTTGCCAACTATTATTTCGCCCACTACTTGCTGACATGCATCTCTACTTCATAATACTGCCGCCCCCGTGTTTTATAGTGGGTAATAGGCAATCGGAATTATATTCCTCTCCTTTCTGGAGCCTTGCGTAGGTATACCTTAAACAAAAGAAAAAGCAAACATTACAGAAAAATTAAAATTAAAATACTTTTGCGTTTCTTATTTATTAAAATAAATGATTGAAAGATTTATATTTCGGGGCTTATGCTAAGCGCATTTTTTTTATTCTTCTATAGGCAGGGTTTTTCTAGTTTCACAGCCTTTGAGCCCAGCATTTTGAAGCTTTCTTCTCACTGTTTAAAAAGGAATTTCTTTCCAATATCTTCAGATAAATCACCACATAGCTCGGAAGATGTCTTTTTACGATTTTACAAAGAAGCATGCATCATCTGTCGGTCTTCTGTCGCATTTATAATTCGTTTTCAACCACTGTTATATAAGTTTTTATGCGTTTTTACCATTTTAAAGCAATTTATAGTATCCCTCACCTTATTATCTAGACATTTCATTATGTTTGTAATATCTAATTCTATTGTTCCACTGATTGAGCGCACCGTGAAACACTCTGTGAAGATTCATGTTTGGGAACTTCTTTCGGAAAAAAGTTTTGGAAGACTCTTCATCTTTACCTTCACTTTAAACGCTGAAACATCCGAGTAAAATGTGTAGCCAGTAGAAAGGGATATTCGGAATTATCACACTATTAGGACCCCCCCTTCGCCCGATCCAAACCAAATCGAAAACGTCTGGTCATACGTCGAGAAAGTTCGTAATAAAAAGGTATAAACCGTGACGCAGCTGTCACGGCAAATTCGGGAAATTTGGAGATCTTTGCCTCAAGAATACCTGGAAAATCTCGTCGAAAATATGCCCCGACGATGCCAGGCGATCATCAACGCTAATAAGGACTGTACGAGCTACTAATGGCGATCCTTTATGGCCGAATGATGTACAAAATCTTTTAAATAAGTACATTTTTTCATGAGCAATGCGCGACATTTTCTTACTTGACTGACTGTAACGTCATATAACATCAAAATTTAACTTTAACCAAAGTGGGTTGCAAAAAACGTTGCCACTACATTATGCGACCTTATTCTTCATTCTCATTAAATAATACCAACACAGTGCAAACAAAACCAACATAATCGTAAACAAACCGTGTTAAAATAAAGAATTATCAGACCAAAAACGCATTTAATTAATAATGATCTGCAATTAAAAAAAATACCGAGTGCCAATTATTACTGAATAATAATTAATAAATAATTACGGTTTGTTCTTCACCAGAGCACGGTGTGTAAGCGAGAACAGACGAATGTGGGAAGTTTCCCATTCTCATGGCTTGTAAAACAATAGGCGTTCGGCGATTAGGCCTTTTTGGCATTTTATTATCGGAAGGCCTGAGTAGGTAGAGGTGAAACAACGAATACTTAGATGCAGAGATAGATATTCGCCTTCGACGTTAATTCACGTCATTTGTAAACATCGATACGATGATAAAAGTGGCCACGAGACATGGACGGCTTCTTTTTTTTAGTCCAGTATTTCTATGGAATACTTTCTAGACTATCAAAAAGCGGTTGATAAAGTACTGCACATCAAACTGATAGAACAATTAAAGAACATCCAGCTTGACCAGAAAGACATAGAAATAATAAAACATCTATTGAAATTAGACGGTTATAGTACAAGTAAATGAAATAGTAACAGATGAAATAGCGATTCAGCCAGGAGTCAGGCAATGCTGCGTACTGTCACCTGTATTGTTTAACTTATATTCCCAAGTCATCTTCAAGAAAGCATTATAGAAACGAAGCGAAGGAATCAGGATAGGGGGTGAAGTGATAAACATCATTCGCTTTGCCTGTGACACCGTGATCTTAGCAGAAACATTAGAGGACCTGCAAGCATTGGTTGACAACGTGAATAGGGAAAGTGTCGAAATGAGCCTGACGATAAATACGGAGTCGAAGAAAAAAAAAAAAAAACAAAATTTATGGTCGTTTCTAAAGATCAAACCAACAATTGCCAATTATTCCTCGATGGAAAACAACTAGAACGTATAGAAAAGTACAATATTTAGGCACCTATATCACATCCGACATTGAACAAGACACTGAAATTAAAACGAGAATAGAGGTTGCTCTAAGATCCTGGAATGCTACGTGTGGTCCCAACTTTTGTATGAAGTCGAGACGTGGACGTTGAAGCGATACACTACTAAGAAGCTAGAATATTTAAAATCCCATCTACAGCCAGGATCACTAATGAGGAAGTTCAACAAAGGATAGGCCAAGGCAGAAAACTCTTGACAATCATAAAAGTACGAAAAACATCCTATTTAGGTCGTGTACTCAGAAATGACAAATATTTACTATTGCAAACTGGCATGCAGGGAAGAGTTGACGATAGAAAGGGTGTTGAAAGAAAGATAAAGTCTTGGCTGAGAAACATCAGAGAATGGACCGGCATGAATGTGGGGGAGTTGTTTCATGTTGCGAGGGACAGAGAAACATTTAGAGAAGTGGTCACCAACCTCTATTAGGAGAAGGTACGAGAAGAAGAAGAAGACGCTAAAGAATAACTTAATCCAGGCAGTACAAGAGAACTCTTGAAGAATCCACTTCTCATCTTTGTCGACAAACGACCGTTTGACAGTTGGTACTAATGATTTCTTGTAAATCTGGAACATTTTGTCAGCATTCAAATTGTAGGTAAAGATGAAGAGTCTCACAAGACCTTTTTCCGAAAGATATCCCCAAACATCAATCCTCACGGTGCGCTAAATCGGTTAGTGAAAATTGACCAGGATGGGGTGATAACATAACCCCAACATGAAGCTTAATAGGAAAAAATTACACTCCTCCAGTCTCAATCTATGTTTCGCTCTGCCCACGCGTGTCGTTTCTCTCTATGTTTTTAGCTGATCAATGGTTTCTTAATTGTACTCCGCCAGTTGAAATCGTTAACCTGGAGATAAGTGCGAATCGTTTCATACAATATATGCCTTTTTGCCTTAGTTTTTCCGCCCCTTGGCGTAAAGTTAATTTGGGATTTCGGGAAAATCACTAGTAATCACTTTTCCTCTCAAAACACGTTCTGGAAGATGATCAACGCATTTTACGTCAATTGTGAGACATATCTATGCCTGATCGACTACCAAAAGATCTTTGGTAGAGTCCAACATCAGAAAATGGTCGGAATTCTGAAAGACCTTGGGCTATCTAGCCCAAGGATCTGCGGATTATTGACAATCCCTACTGGAACCAGATGGCATTTATTAAGGCAGAAGGGGAGCGTTCAGAAGCAATATCGATTGAGGGTGGAGTAAGGCAGGGTTGTGTCTTGTATCCACTATTGTTTAATATATACTCTGACCAAATCTTCAGAGAGGCACTGGAAGAGGCTGATGAAGGAATACTACTCAATGGGGAACGAATAAATAATATTCATTATGTTGACGATACGGCGGTTATGGCTGATAACTTAAAGGGTCAACAAAAATAAACGAAGTGAGTAATCGATACGGCCTCGAACTTAATATCAGCAAAACAAAGCACATGGTAAATCAGCAAGCCTCCGGTTCCCGCTACCTTGTTGATGATTAACAATCAACAAATACAAAGAACTTCATAATATTCATATCTAGGTACCATAATAAACGAACAGTGGCATCATAGATGGTAAAATTCATCACTTTTCAAAAGTCCTTGTTTACGGTATGGAATCTTGGACGCTGATTGAAGCCTCTTCTAAAAAACTTGAAACATTTCAATTATGACTATATCGCAGAATTTTGAAAATTTCTTATACTGACAATATTACCAATGAGGATGTCTTACATCGCATGAACTACAACCTGGAAATTATGGAAAATGTTAAAGTAGGAAAATTGAAGTATTTAGGACACATAACGAGAAATTCCCACAGATATGGATTACTGCAGCAAATACTCCAAGGAAAGGTTTTTGGAAAAAGGAGACCAGGACGGAGACGTATCTCCTGGCTAAACAATCTGCGAAATTGGTTCGCAACAAATACTACCGATCTTTTCAAAGCTATAGTAGATAAAGTAATAATAGCCAGAATGATTGCCAACATTCCAACGAATAGGCGCTTTAAGAAGAAGAAAAACGTCCCACCCACTTGCTAACAAATCTGCTCTACTTGCCCATATACTTTGCAGCCGCGTAGGCGCCATTTTCCGACCTTTTGAATGATTATATAGAAACACAACCTCGAAGCTTAAAGCGTATGCGGCACTCATGTTCGATAATGTACTACGAGGCTGGTTTGAAAAGTCCGTGCAAAGTCCGAGAGATGGCACCACCGGCGCGTATCGAGGTCATGTTTAGTTAGTAGCATCTCTTGAATGAACGCACACCAAGTTTCAGCCATATTGGTCTATTTCTTTGTGTTTGGCATTCGTGTGAATCAAGGAAGTCGAGTGATTTTCAAGAAATGTACGAAAAAGAATTTCGTGTGGTGATTAAACATTACTTTATGAAAGGCAAAACGCCTCAGGAGACTAAAGAGAAGCTTGATAAACATTATGGTGACTCTGCACCTTCGATTAGAACAGTTTATAAGTGGTTTCAAAATTTTGGGACTGGCCATATGGGCACAAGTGACGCTGAACGTTCTGGACGGCTTGTGGAGGTTACGGCTTCAGAAATCATTGATCAAATCCATGATATGGTGATGGATGACAGAAGAGTTAAGGTGCGTGAGATTGCTAGTGCTGTGGGCATCTCGACTGAACGGGTACATAATATTTTGCATAAACATTTGGACATGAGAAAGCTATCCGCAAGATGGGTGCCGCGATTGCTCACGCTTGACCAAAAACGGAATCGTGTGAAGTGTTGCAAGGATGGTTTGCAGCTATTCCAGAAGAATCCGGAGGACTTTAAGCGTCGTTTTGTCACTGTGAATGAAACATGGATACATTACTATATGTTACTCCTGAGACCAAACAACAATCTAAACAATGGGTTACCAAGGGGGAATGTGCACCAAAAAAGGCGAAGACCGTTCCTTCGGCCGGAAAGGTTATGGCGACTGTCTTTTGGGATTCGCAAGGGATAATCCTCATTGACTATCTAGAAAAGGGGTAAAACTATTACAGGTGAATATTATTCATCGTTATTGGACCGTTTGAAAACCGAGCTGCAAGAAAAACGCCCGCGATTGGCCCACAAGAAAGTCCTTTTCCATCACGACAACGCACCAGCACACACCTCAGCAGTTGTGGTCGCAAAATTAATGGAAATAGGATTCCAACTCGTTTCACATCCCCCCTATTCTCCAAACTTGGCTCCCTTGGACTACTATTTGTTCCCCAATTTGAAGAAATGGCTGGCGGGACAAAGATTTTATTCAAACGAGGAGGTGATTGCAGACACTAATGGATATTTTGCAGACTTGGACAAATCCTATTATTTGGAAGGGATCAACAAACTAGAACATCGTTGGACGAAGTGTATAAGCCTAAAAGGAGACTATGTCGAAAAATAAAAAACGTTTACCCCAAACACATAAGTAGTTTTTATTTTTGCACGGACTTTTCAAACCAGCCTTATATAAGGTTAGAAATAAATCTCTTTCCACAAAACATTGTTTGCAGGGGTGCCAACAATAACCTCCAAAAAAAAAGGAATTTCTTTTACCGACTACACATTATAGGCAACACGTTCTTACTTGACCGACTGAATATCATTTCGTTTGAGTATTGTCGCGTCAATCGACCAGAATGACAGACAAGCAGGTCGACAAATATTGGAAATCATGTTCTTCGTGTAGAAACGTTGAAACATAAAGAAATCCAAAAATCTCGGAGAATGATTTTATCAGAAATACAATACTGTCTGTCTCTCTCCGTGACCGGTTGATGAAATAATAGATGTGCTTTTGTGAAAATTATGCTGACGTGAGAGAATGATCACAGTCTGTCAAGTAAAAACGTGATCGCTCGTATTCTTGTACATTGTGTGTTTCGAGAACATTTTTTGCCATCAATGTATTCTTTGGTGTGGTAACAATGGCACAATTACTTTGGCAGGTTGTCCAATCGCCTCTGCATCAATAATCGCCTGGCATCTTCGAGGCATGCTGTCGGCGAGATTTTCTGCATACTCTGCAAATTTTTCGAACCTCGCGAGACAACTGAGTCAAAGTTCTCAGGCCTCGTGGGCCCAAGCGAACCGCTTCGCTACTTGATTTTCGCCCAGCAAAAGTTTCTTCAACGTGCTTCGGAATTTGATATTATGAGCACGAAGAATGGTGGTCGAATGGTCTCATGGGACACATTCAAACCCGCTCCTTGATACAGCGTCAATTTCGAGTCCCCTGAAAACAAGGACACGATTCATTTTTCGACTTTCGGACTGACTGTCCCTACCGAGTCACGTTTTGGCAAGTCGTCGACATTTTTCATCTCGTTAAAATGATTTACCCACTTCTTCACAAACGATACCGACTTTTTAAGATATTTAGTGGCCGTAGAAGGTGTCATTTTAAGCCCCTTTGGATGGGAACAAAGAAAGACTGCCTCGAACCGACAAACAAGTGACTCATTTTAGATTTTACGTGATTTCGACGAAAGTTCGGAATCGACTGATACTTTTACTAAAATGCATCGTAAACAAAGATTCTACCGATTTTTTGTTGAATCGGTAGAATTGCATCTATCAAAAATGAATTATCGCGGACACGTTCTTACTTGACAGATTGTACCTACAGTCCCTGGCCAAATTATTAGACGCGCACTGTATTTTTTTTAGTAATTTTATGTTTCTTAAGAGTTTTTATGCAATAATGGTATATTTAAACTACAATATTATTGATTTTTATTTAAAAGAATTGTTGTAGACTACATATTTGTATTTATTTTTAACATATGGCAACACTGTGTTGACAAAGTGATACATGAACGTAAATAAGTACAAACCTGTATCAGTCGCGATCGGAATCGAGTCAGGTACGGACGTGTTTCTGTGGCTTTATGGACTGTGATTGTTTGTTTAACAGTTTTATACTACTCAGTTATTAGTTTATTATGTATGCAGTGTTTTAAAAAAGTAATTGGACTATTTTCATTATGGGTAGAAAAGGCGATCTTTCACCACGTAAAAAAGCTGAAGTGAAGGCCCTTGTGATTGCGAAAACATTTACAAACCGAGAAATATCACGAAGATTGGAGGTTTCTGAAGCTAATGTACGACGCATAAAAAAGAAAATTGAGTCAGGGAAGGAATTAAGCCCGAAAAGAAAGAAAAGATGCGGTAGAAAACCAATTTTCACTCCACGGTCAGAGAGATGTTTGAAGAAAATTTATGTAGAAAACAGATTTGCTACCACAAAGGTAATAAAATCACAACTCCAGGATGCTAGCGTAAATGCTTCTGAGCGCACTGTTCGAAGAAAATTGAAAGAATTAGATTTTAAGGCCTGTCGCCCCGCCAGGAAGCCCAAGTTAACAGCTGCAATGAAAGCAAAGCGCCTGAAGTGGGCCAAACAATGGCAAGACAAAGATGTGGACTTCTGGAGATCGGTAAGATACAGCAATTTAATCAATAATTGATACATTATTATCATTTTCAGTTAAATAAAGCACATAAACATGGAAGTTTATATATTTTTCCTATTTTTGAGGTCTGCTTCAGTGACGAAAGCACATTCGAAATTTTGCAGAATAAAGCTCAGTATGTGTCGTCATGGAGAAAAGTTTCATCCTGATTGTGTCGTCCCGACGGTTAAACATCCCACCAAAGTGATGATTTGGTCAGTCATCAGCGGCAAGGGCACTGGACGTCTGTACGTCGTCAAAGGAATAATGAGGCAAGATCAGTACAAAGAAGTATTACAAAATCGGTTGATTCCGCAGCTCAGAGAATGGTTTCCAAATGGGGAACCATTCACTTTCATGCAAGATGGAGCTTCCTGCCACACTGCTCGGTCTGTTAAAGCTTTTGTTGGATTGGCTGGGTAATACCCTGATATGAACCCCATTGAAAATGTGTGGGAGCTGATGAAAAGAGAAGTGGCTAAAGATGTGATTACCACCAAAACCCAGCTCCTAGAAAAGATTATTCATGTGTGGAATCATCATCCTCAAATGCAGGAGACAGTACAATCTTGCATTGATAGCATGCCGCGCAGAATTAAAGCTTTGATAGCGGCTAAAGGTGGCTCAACTAAATATTGACTTTTACTAACATTAATTTCACTTTTCTTTAAAACTTAATAAACTTATGCTTTTCTAAATTAATGCTGTTTTATTTATGTCAAATAAATAGGTAATTGATTGGATAATATAAAAATAAAAAACAAATCAATTTAAAATAATAAAACGGTACAATATCACTCGGTAATTAATATTTTACATGAAATCTTGCAGTGCGTCTAATAATTTGGCCAGGGACTGTAACATTACTTCCCTTTTTCTGGAAAATATTTAACGTTAAGTCTCAAATTACCTTAGTGAACGAAGTAAAAGAGGAAACTGAGAGAAATTTTCTGCTAACTAATGCCGCCCTGCCGCCAACTTCAGGTCAAACCAGAGTGGCTGCAACTCAACTTAAAAGGTGTAATCTTCAATAACAGTAATTAAAATTTAATTAAAACCTCCCACCAAGGCACTCTGTATCATTTAATATACGATGCCAAAGCTAAATAACATGTTTTCCCTGGCCAAAGGTAAATTATCGGAGTAACAAGGCGCCAGATTATCTCCGGGTGGGCGCAGAGAACAGTTGTTAGATAGGCACGGTAAATTCAGCTCGATATAATGGGTACGTGTAGTGCTAGGTGTATCTCGACTCTAATAGACGGGGCTTTATTCTGTGATGGGGCTCGTCATAGATGTAAATTTCTACATCGCAGAGATAACATTTCCTGTGTATGTGTGTGTTAACTATTCGAGGTCCCGTCGACTATGGAAATTAAATTTTTTAATAAGGTATTGTCTAAAATTCGGGTTTAATACTCTCTTTAAACTCTCAAAAAGATGGAATTATATCGAATAAATTCACGATACGGAGTGTTCATCAGATTGATGATGCATTGTTTAACAGATTAATAATTACTAAAACAAGTTACGTCGTCAAGTATAGGTTACATGTTGAATACTAAGAAATTAAAACTATACTTAACATTGCATCACAATTTACTTGCCTTTCTTTCACATGTTTCTATCTTGACATTTATAGGAGAGATCTTAAATAGAACCGATTTAAATACCATTAAAAAAAAACGGTCAAGTGCAAGTTAGACTTGCGCAATTAGCGTTCCGTACCGTGATTGCTTTTAAAATAATAGAAAATCCTTATCTAGGCTAACTTAATCCGGTCCCTGACATGTATAACACTGGTCAACACTAGTCATGCCACACGAACTTTGATAGCTAATACTGTTTTAGCTAACTACCCTCATTATTAAACTGCAGTTGTTTTGTTTCAATTAGCCTCAGTTTTCCTGTGATACGGTAATACTTACGAGGCTGGTTTGAAAAGTCCCTACAAAAATAAAAACTACTTATGTGTTTGGGGTAAACCTTTTTTATTTTTCGACATAGTCTCCTTTTAGGCTTATACACTTCGTCCAACGATGTTCTAGTTTGTTGATCCCTTCCGAATAATAGGATTTGTCCAAGTCTGCAAAATATCCATTAGTGTCTGCAATCACCTCCTCGTTTGAATAAAATCTTTGTCCCGTCAGCCATTTCTTCAAATTGGGGAACAAATAGTAGTCCGAGGGAGCCAAGTCTGGAGAATAGGGGGGATGTGAAACGAGTTGGAATCCTATGTCCATTAATTTGGCGACCACAACTGCTGAGGTGTGTGCTGGTGCGTTGTCGTGATGGAAAAGGACTTTCTTGTGGGCCAATCGCGGACGTTTTTCTTGCTGCTCGGTTTTCAAACGGTCCAATAACGATGAATAATATTCACCTGTAATAGTTTTTTACCCTTTTCCAGATAGTCGATGAGGATTATCCCTTGCGAATCCCAAAAGTCGCCATAACCTTTCCGGCCGAAGGAACGGTCTTCGCCTTTTTTGGTGCAGATTCCCCCTTGGTAACCCATTGTTTAGATTGTTGTTTGGTCTCAGGAGTATAGTAATGTATCCATGTTTCATCCACAGTGACGAAACGACGCTTAAAGCTCTCCGGATTTTTCTGGAACAGCTGCAAACCATCCTTGCAACACTTCACACGATTCCGTTTTTGGTCAAGCGTGAGCAATCGCGGCATCCATCTTGCGGATAGCTTTCTCATGTCCAAATGTTTATGCAAAATATTATGTTCCGGTTCAGTCGAGGTGCCCACAGCACTAGCAATCTTACGCACCTTAACTCTTCTGTCATCCATCACCATATCATGGATTTGATCAATGATTTCTGGAGTCGTAACCTCCACAGGCCGTCCAGAACGTTCAGCGTCACTTGTGCCCATATGGCCCGTCCGAAAATTTTGAAACCACTTATAAACTGTTCTAATCGAAGGTGCAGAGTCACCATAATGTTTATCAAGCTTCTCTTTAGTCTCCTGAGACGTTTTGCCTTTCATAAAGTAATGTTTAATCACCACACGAAATTCTTTTTCGTCCATTTCTTGAAAATCATTCGACTTCCTTGATTCACACGAATGCCAAACACAAAGAAATAGACCAATATGGCTGAAACTTGGTGTGCGTTCATTCAAGAGATGCTACTAACTAAACATGACCTCGATACGCGCCGGTGGTGCCATCTCTCGGACTTTGCACGGACTTTTCAAACCAGCCTCGTAGTAACGATCCTAACTCTTTCCATTATGTTTGTGGTGAACTGACTTTCAAAAAACAAAGACGAAATTTCACAAAACTAGTCTTGGAGAGTTATCACCGGTATTTTGGTTTCGCTGTGGCCCATCAAGACAAATCCTGTGCCCCTCATATTTGTTGCATAACGTGTGTGAAGAATTTAACCGATTGGAAGAAAGGGTCCCGTCATATGCCGTTTGCTGTACCCATGATTTGGACCTAACCAAGAGATCACATCGGACTGCTATATTTGTTTTACTGACGGAAATGGTATAGATTGACGATACACAATCCTCCACTTCAAGCCAATGTGTTGATGAGGACGATGACTCTGAGTTTGAAGAAATTCTAACCAAGCCACACTTGATAACTCAAGGAGACCTAAACGATTTGGTTGGCGATTTGAATTTATCAAAAAAGCAGTCAGAACTATTAGGATCTCGATTAAAAGGATGGAATTTGCTATATCATGAAACTAAAATCAGCTATTTTCGAAATCGTGATCAACACTTCAGTTCATAGTTTTCTCAAGACGGGGATGGGATTATGAAGATTTTGGAAATCGATTTTGACCCCTCCCAGTGGCGTTTATTCAATGACTCTTCTAAAACAAGTCTAAAAGCAGTGTTACTGCATAACGGAAATATACTTCCTTCTGTACCTCTGGCCCATGCTGCCAATATGAAAGAAACTTATGAAAACATGAAGTTATTACTTGAAAAAATCCAGTACAGTACATATTCTTTCAAAATCTGTAGCGATTTAAAAGTTGTTGCTCTATTACTCGGACTTCAGCTGGGTTATACTAAATTATGCTGCTTTTTATGTGAATGGGACAGTCGAGACAAGCATTGGGTTGCAACATGTCACTCAAGATTCATTTTTTAGACTCACACCTGGATTTTTTTCCTCAGAATTTGGGGGCTGTGAGCGATGAGCACGCAGAAAGGTTCCATCAGGACATTTTTAAAATGGAAAAACGTTACCAGGGCAAATGGAACACAAATGTGTTGGCAGATTACTGCTGGACAATCAAAAGGGACCAATCAGGATCTAAATTTGCTAGAAAATCTTAGATCGTAACTTCATAATAACACTTTTTTACATTTTTGGTTTAGGAGGTTATTGTTTTTTGAAATATTTTAAATTACTTAAGGGAATAAAATTCTTGGCTAACAGATTTTTTTTAATGTTTGTTTTTACTGCCAATCACCTATTGAAGTAAAAAATATTATAAAAGTCCATGTGGCACGACAAAGTTTCAATTTTGTTTACGAGTGTAATCGATAAGTAAGGGCCGTTTAGTCTTAAAAAAATATATTCGTTAGAAAAAGTTTTTATTGACGGTTTTCGTTTCCTACAAACCTACGTCACTTTTCCACATAATCGCCGTTCACTTCTAAGCACTCTCGTAAGGGCGTTTTCACATTTACCGGCAACGACACCGGCACGATACCGACACGACGCCGGTCCCGACACGACACCGGGGGAACGTTTTCACACTTACACAACATCGCCCCGACATGACACCGACAAGTCTTCAAATTCTATAATTTTTTTTATGTTACCTACAATTTGCGATTCTATTTTGTAAAGCTTGAAATATTCTTAAAAGTATAAATAATAAATCTAACCAAAAAGAAATCGATTTTTTGAAAATTTTATGGTGGCGTAACCCCTTAAGCTGTAACGTTCAAAAACTACAGGCTTCATCCCCTCGTTAAACATTATCTATATATCAAGTTTGAAATTGATATCTCATTTCGTTTGAGAGATGTCGTGTCATCAGACGGACAGAAATGGGTGACTACGTGTTTCGTGATCTAGGAACCCTAAAACGTGAAAAAAAAATTCTCGAAAGGTAATTTTTCCACGAATACAAAACGTTTCTTTAGCAAGGAAAGTAAAAAAGATAAAGGTCCAAGGTTTCACCCGTTATTTTAATCCAAGCACGAAGACAAAACAAACAACATATGACAAAATTTATTAGATAATCAAATTACTCTTATTAAACCGACCCTTGGACAATCTTTAAGGCCTGCCCTTTCAAAAGACTCTCATAAAAACGAAAACCTTGTTCCTAACCTAATTTTAATTTGGAGGAATTTTAACCCGCCCGCCTATCCCTATGAAAAAGCTAATGACCATAAAGAAAAACATTTTATGGGCGGAGCCGTCCCATTCTGGCCTATATCATTAAGGTAGGCCTTTCGAATTAATTTGACGTTTGGACAGTGGGTGTGCTGTTTGAACTGATTTTGTGCACGGGCGATAAATATATATTACACTCTCTAACTTTAAAGGTATAATTTTTATTAAAAAATAAGATTAATTTATTACCTTTTTACTTGTATTTCATTAGTGAAAAAACCGGTCAAGTGCAAGTTGAACTTGCGCAATTAGTGTTCCGTACGTTAATTGCTTTTAACATAAAAAATGTTGTAACTGAAGTATAAAATGATCAGTGACTTCACAAAACACACCCCAGAGTTTTCAATAAAGTTCATTTCCAATCTTTACTGAAAATTGATGACCTTGAAATTTCTGTTTTTTATATCCCAGATAAATTATTACAGGTAATGCACTCGTGAGAATTTTTGTTCAATCTACACCCCGTGGAGAATATTCCAGAATTTTTTGAAAATTTTTTGATAAGTACTTTTCGAGATAAGGCGGGTGGACAGCGATTGTTCGCGATTTTTTAAAAATAATACAAAGAAAAGTGCGTGCAAGTATTACATTATATATATATTTTTTACTCGTGTTTTCACAAGGTTTCATTTGACACCACACTCGATTACCTAGTAAAAAAAATTTTTTTTCACTTCCGAATTCACCCCCCAAAACTAACCCCTTAAGTCAAATTTTAACTTTCAAAACTACATGGCTCTGATGAGGCCATCAATTCCTATATTATTACCAAATTTCAACTTTCTATGACAAATAGTTTCGGAGAAAATCGGGTGTGACAGACAGACACCGAAGTGTTCGGTACGGAACACTAAAAATGGCTCTCTCTCGATTGGCGTGTAAGTGATTAGTTTACTTTTAGGAGATGGTTAACTGCCTTTGCAGTCCAGTATTGCTATTAGATTATTTGCTCTGGACTACACCGCTATCAGGTGATTTTACCACACCAATTTCTTATGCTAGTAAATGCGATATGATGTTTCCTGATAGTGCAGTGAAAAAAGGTCAAAATAATGATGAGATAGGCATAGTTTAGTTACAGCAATATTATGATTTTATCCTCTCTGGGGTATCACCAGGAGTATTGTCCTGAGTTTTGGACCACGAAAAACTTATGCTCTTTTTTTTATAAACAATTGAAGTTTTCAAAACGCGTTTTTTGAGCTTAAAATGTGAATAACTCCGGTTCTGTAAGTCGGATCGAGACAAAAAAAACAAACTCTTCGTAATGAAATTTTCAACAAATCCTCGTTAGTTTTAAGTCGCTCAAGTACCAGGTGTACAAGTATGAAATGCGGATTTCAGACAACAGATGGTGCACCAATGCAGTTTGTGCTATAAACATTTGATACTGCGCCATTTTGTTGTGTCATCAACAAGTGTCAGACGCGCACGAGTGATAAATTGGAAAAGTGTGTGCATAGTGTGCTCAATATGTCGCAATTTATACCGAACAAAGAGCATTCGCGGACAGCATTAATTTTTTGTTTTCATTTGAAGAAAACTGCTGTTGAATCATACCGATTACTTCGAGAAGCTTATGGTCAACATGCTCCATCGCAAGATACGTGTGAACGATGGTTTCGGCGTTTCAAAAGTGGTGACTTCGATGTTGCAGACAAGGAACGTGGAAAACCGCCAAAAAATTACGAAGATGTGGAATTGCAAGCATTGTTGGACGAAGATGATTCGCAAACCCAAAATCAACTCGCCCAGCAATTGGGCGTTAGTCAACAAGCTGTTTCCAATCGGCTACGAGAGATGGAAAAAATTCAGAAGCTGGTAGATGGGTACCACATGAGTTGAACGACAGGAAAATGGAAAAGCGCAAAAACACGTGTGACATTTTGCTCGCTCGGTACAAAAGGAAGTCGTTTTTGCATCGTATAGTTACAGGGGATGAAAAGTGGATTTATTTTGAGAATCCCAAGCGCGAAAAATCATGGGTAGACCCAGCCGCACCATCCACATCGACCGCAAGACCGAATCGCTTTGGTAGAAAGACGATGCTCTGTGTTTGGTGGGACCAGAGGGGCGTGGTCTATTATGAGCTGTTAAAACCTGGGGAAACGGTTAATACTAAACGTTACCAACAACAATTGACAGATTTGAACCGGTTGCTGCTTGAAAAAAGGCCAGAATACCGAAAGAGGCAACACAGAGTCATTTTTCTTCATGACAATGCTCCATCACATACGGCAAAACCAGTTCGCGACACGTTGGAAGCACTCAGCTGGGAAGTTCTACCCCATGCGGCTTACTGACCAGACTTGGCTCCTTCCGGTTACCACTTGTTTGCATCGATGGGTCACGCACTTGCTGAGCAGCGCTTTGGTTCGTACGAAGATGTGAAAAAATGGCTCGATGAATAGTACGCAACAAAGGGGAAGATTTTTACTGGCGTGGTATTCACAAAGTGCCCGAAAGATGGGAAAAATGTATAACAAGCGATGGAGCATACTTTGAATAAAGCACTTTTTATCATTCTTCCGAATTTAACATGTTTTTTTAGAAAAAAAATCCGCATTTCATGCTTGTACACCTGGTAAACATTATATAAGGGAGAATGTCAGAAGGCAGCTGAAATCAGTATTTATTGTACAACTTACGTGCAAGGAAAATTCTGGAAGTATACCGTTTTTTCCACGCTTCTCACGAAGTGTATTTGGGTTGCCAGAGATAGTTATTTTACAATTTTTATTAAACCTGTAGATCCAGTTTCAGAATTCAAGATCAGAAGTTAAATAAACGAATCTTTTCTGTCCTAGTCCCAATACTGTATTAAATTTCTCGCCAACTACATAATCCTTCAAGTTGTAGACATGTTTTTTCATTATTCCTTTCGAATAATAGATTTGAAAACCGAGACGAAGCGGAGCACTTCGTCTACTACACGCGAATGAATAAAACTCGAATTTGCAGCGAAATGAGATTTTGTTGCATTTAGTAAATCTAATTCGAGTATAATGCGATGTTTTTAAGATTATTGTTGTGTAATAAGTGGTGCATTAAGGCAAAAATTTATGGATAAAGGATTTTGTTTACAGCATTATTATACTCTATTTATTTGAAAATGATAGAAATAAAACATCTAGAATTATGAAAATTAGCATCAAGCAGTAGTAAGGGCCTCAGAGTTTTATCTAATATTCGCAATCTCTTATATTAGAATACAATAGGAAAACCACCCTTTTTTTTGTTTTATCTAATATTCGCAATCTCTTATATTAGAATACAATAGGAAAACCACCCTTTTTTTGTTGTTTGTGGCTAAATAATCTCAAATAGTTCTGGCCAGTGGTGGTGCGCCTGGGCGTATACGTATTATTCGCGAATAGTATGAATGGATGCACACCAAACCAAAATTCTTGCAGACGAAATTATACTAGAAAATACTTAAGCTTTCACTGTATTTAAATTCCTACGAAGGGTCGATTACGTCAAGATTATGAACTGGAATTTGATTTTGTTTGTGTAGACAGCCAAGAAGGATAAATAAACATAATAAACATATAACTCAGTCACAATATTTTTATCTGCACCATAAAGTAGTAGAAAGGAACAAATGAATCTTTCAAAGCCTGCGAAAATTGAAAAGAAGATTGATACGGGGCTTCTAATGGCGACTAGCTTCAATCGACACGTAGGCATTATATTTTGCAACTTGTATAAAATCCCCGTCAAATAAATATAAATTTAACATTGATTGTCGTAGCAAAACATAGTATCTATAAAACATGACTAATTCATTTAAGTCAACATTTAGAAAAAAATAGTGTCCAAAACATACATTCAAACAGGCTTCGCTTAATAATTTAAAATCAAATTAAAAATCCTTATTTATAACTTACTTATTTACTTACTTAATCCTTATGCCTTTTTCTACCCCTTTTGTTAGAAGTGTAAGGCGCGTGGAGTTGAGTTATTCTATATCTGTCTTCTCCATATTTCCCTCTATATCCTTCCATCCTGTTTAAATTGCCGATTGTTTTATAATGTTTAAACATTTATTAGAAAAAAATAACGAAACGTTATTAATTAAAAAATATACAAATGAGGAAGTCAAACAACAATGATAAAAGTATTACTAATCTTCTATCTCCGACATGCTTAAAAAACTATCATTGTCCGACTTATTGAAATTTACATGTATAATTAAAGGTTCAACAATGACATGCACTGCCATGTCCACATTTTCTACCCTCAATACTTACTTGACGCATTTTTTTTGCCAATTTTTTTGTTGTTTTGTACGTCTGCTAATTTATAGGTCGTATTGTTCCTAACGACTTCACCGTTAACCTGTGCCCATATAAGTTCTATCGGATTGAGCTCGCAATGATATGATGGCAGGCGATAAACAGTAATATTACGTTTTTTTTTTGCAATTTCGCCGATGACGAAACTTATGCACTTGTCTTTATTTCTGAGAACTTCAAGCTTTACAAGTTCTAATAATTCTCTCTTAACGCTGTCTCGTAAAAATGAAATGTTTTTCTCGGTCATCCAAGATTGTATGTCCTTATTCAGTCAACACAAGATTGGAACTTTTTTAGAATGACAGTTTGCCTTATCCATTACAATAACAGAACCGCTAAAAAAAATACTTCAATTTTTATAGAAAATGATTTAGTATCTGGTCTGGTATTAAGTCTATCATCTGCGAAAACCAACCTTCAAATACATAGGAATTTATATCCTCGTGATAATCTCCTGCTCTTAATATTAAAAGACCTCTGTCTACAAAAACACTTTCGCTTCCAAAATGCTTAATAATTAACTTACGTCCTTTACCAGATGGCGGTTTAAGACCAGTAGAGAGAGAGACCTTCATTGATTGCTTGGCGAGCATTTTTGATATTCCCATCTTGCCAAAATTTCTTGACCGTGTACCCTTCATTTATCCACGCCTCATCTAAGTAATATGCCCTGTTTCCTTCAGAACGCGCTTTTCTAACTTCCCTTCTCCATTGTACAATTTCTCTACTTTTTTTCAACAAAGATTTTCTTTCACAGTTATTCCAATAAAAATTCATACCTTTTAAAACACTCCACAGTTTTACTCTACTCATTTTCGGTATTTCTGGGTGGCTTGTCGCAGCCTGCAGGATCATATCCAAAGTTGGAATTCCTTTTTCCATAAAAAAGTCATAGACAATTCGCCTTACTGCTTTTTTGTATTGTGTGTCAGCTGAAGTTCTTTTCTGCCTGGTCTCTTTTTTAGAGAGTCTATAACCCCCTCCGGAAGAACTGGTAACAGAAAGAACGATGACGTTGTAGGAAAAACGATCAACGACAATGAGAAAACACTAATCGAAACATGTAGAGCATTCAAACTAAAAATTCTAAACGGTTTCTTCAAACATAAAGACATTCACAAATACACCTGGCACCAAGAAACGAGACAACTGCGGTCGATTATAGATTATATCATATCATAAAACAAGAATCACAATGGAAAATAAATTGTCCGGGTGTATAGGGGAGTCGAATGCGGATCAGACCATTACATTCTGAAAGCAAAAATCAAAATTAAGTACAAACACTCAGGACAAAATGACGAAACATTTGCAGAGACCGGTAAAATAACTAAAACCGAATATAATATAAAACATCTACAAGAGGACAGTACTAGATACCTCTACCAGAGGAGATTAGATGAAAAATTAGAGGCAATCAATATGACAAGCTGCACGATGGAAATATATAGAAAAACCATTGCTGCAATACATGATGCAGCAAAGGCAGCCTTGGGTGTGTGTGAAGGATCGGAAAAGGTGAGAAACGACACATTAACGTGAACAAAGACTGGGAAGAAAAAAAAGCAAAATAAACAGAAAGCATACGAACTGTAGCTTACGACGAAAAAAGATACAGACAGAAAAAAATACAGACACAAAGAAACTACAAAAAAAATGACCTTTTCGAAAAATTTATAAATGGCGACCAAATTCCTGAAGAATGGAAAATGGCATGGATAACGCCACTTCACAAAATGAGAAGGAAGGATAAATGTGAGAACTACAGGTGCATATCGGTCACCAGCTCCTTAAGCAGACTTTATGGAAAACTGATTAGAGCAATAATTGAACAAGAATATGCTCCACACGAAATTGAACAGCAAGCGGGATTCATAGCAGGAAGAACTTGTATGGATAACATTTTTAGCCTTAATCAACTAACCGAAAAGAAAGTAGCAACCAACAGAGAAGTCCATCTAATCTTTATTGATTTAACAAAGGCCTACGATAATGTACCAATAAAGAAACTGTGGCAGGTATTGGAAAGAACATCTATTAACGTTACCACCATACAAGCGATAAAACAACTATATTCAAATTGTCAATCAAGAATAAAGATTGGTAAAGAAATATCTGAAAGCTTTCACATCACAAAAGGTCTTAGACAAGGGTGTTGCTTGTCCCCAACGTTATTCAAAGTATGTATTGATGCGGCCCTCGATCATTGGAGGAAGAGTTGTCGAGGAATGGGTATCGAAATAGACGATGAGACAACACTCGTGGTGGTGGTTATCGCCCAAGATCCAGAAGATCTGGAATATATGACAAGAAAGCTCACAGACCAATATAACATTTGGGGACTCACAGTAAACATGAGCAAAGTACTTGCGGATCGGTGGGGATAGGCAGGACCTGAAATTGGACAGTAACATCGAAATTGAACCATGCGACCAATATACTTACCTGGGAACTAGAATAGATAGCACTGGAAGAACAGAAAATGAATTGGGAGAGAGGATAGCAAAGGGGAACGGCCTAATCGGTGCCATGAATTTCATTCTGTGGTCAAAAAATGTCAGTAGGCAAAGAAAGCACCAGATTTACAACGTCATCTTCAAAAGTATAGTTCTATATGGGTGCGAAACATGGCAGCTAAACAAAACTCTTGAAAGAAGGTTAAATGTTCTGGAAATGGATTTTTGGCGAAGATCGGCAAGAATTTCCAAGCTCGATAGGATATCAAATGAAAGGGTCCGGTCAAAAATGAAAATAACACTGATAGAGGACGTACAGGAGAGACAATTAAAGTGGTACGGTCATGTCGAAAAGATGCAACACCATAGAATCCCAAAACAAATCCTACAGTGGACACCTACAGAAAGAAAGAAAAAGGGAAGGTCGAAAATAACCTGGTCTATAGGCATAACAAAAGCAATGTCCGAACGAAATCTACGACCAGGTGACTGCTAGGAACCGGAAGGCGCAAAGTGACGCTATAAACATATATATGTATGTATATATGTATATATATATATATATATATATATATATATATATATATATATATATATATATATATATAACGCCCTCTTTTTCTTCTCTTAAAATTCTGTAAACTGTAGTTTTACCAATTCCGGTCACTAAGGAACATTTTGTCACTCAATCGTCCACACTTAAAACTCACAATTTTGATTGTTTTTAACGTAGTCAAATACATTTTTAAATATACTCTTTTCATTATGACGTTTCGCTGGAGAAAACATTTTGTTAACACACTAACTGACTTGTCACTAACTGGTTTGATACTTGTTTTATTTATAGTTGGGGCAACAGGAAGGTATGTAAATAAAATGATTTGATCGGCATTCAAACTTTATTACAAAAGCGCATTGTTACCTGAAAAATACCTGGGAATAGATAGCACGCCTCTGTTATAAAACAACCGGTCAGTCTGCCGGCATTTTTATTTTAATAAATAGACTATAACTAAATTTTCACGATCGGCAAAATTTGGCTTTTTTTTATCTGAGTAAAACCACTGCGCGGAAAGTATGCATCATTGTTTCCTATAAGTCTGCTCCAGCATATAAAACGTCATCCTTTTTAATTGATTTAATCAAATATCATACCAAATTTGAACCTAAATACAGTATCAAAAACTCATACGAACTCGTTAAGAATATAACAGTACCAGATAATTCTAAATTAGTTTCTTTCGATGTCAAAAACTTATTTCCAAGTGTTCCCCTAGACGAAACAATAATTTTAATAGAGAACTTATTAACAAAAAACAAAGTAAATGAAGTTATAAAAATGGACATAATTAATTTATTAAGAACTTGCCTAAGACAAAATTATTTTTCATTTGACAATAAATTCTACAATAGTAAGAAAGGGTTAATTATGGGGAGTCCATTAAGTCGATTACTTGCCGAAATTTTCATGGACAATATTGAAACAATGATATTTAACAACCATAATAGCAATAGTAATAATTGTCTATACTGGTATCGATATGTAGACGATATAATTGTATGCTTTACAGGTACGCACAGACAATAACTCACTTTTTACAGTACATTAATTCTTTACATAGAAATATCAGTTTTACAATGGAGGAAGAAGTCGAAGGGAAATTCAACTTCCTAGACTTAACAATCAGTAAAACCATGAAAAAACATGAATTCGCAATATTTCACAAACCTAGTCATACCGATAGCAGAATTCACAATAGTTCTCACCACCCTAACCATCATAAACTCGCGACTTATCATAGTTTTATACATAGACTAACTAATATCCCCTTATCAGAGGACAATTTTACTAAAGAATTAAACTACATAAAAACAAGTAGTCGTTAACAACGGTTATTCAGTTACTTTAATCGATTACATCGTTAGGAAAAAACTTAGAAACAAGGCAATCTCAGAAATATACCCATGTTTTAAGGACAGAAAAACCACATTTAAATGCTTAACCTACTTCGGCAAACCAACAGAAAAACTGGGAAAATTTTTAAACCAAAAAAATATCAACATAGCTTACAAGACTTAACAATACTATAGGGAAATATCTCAAAAACTACAAACCACAAATCAATAAAAATAATAAATCAGGGGTTTATCAATTAACATGTGGGTCATGTCCTAAAACATACATAGGACAAACTGGACGTACATTTATACAAAGGATCACAGAACACGAAAAAAGTTTCATCCATAGAAAGTCTAATTCAACATATGAGAGATTGCAATTAAATCGATTAAGGACTACAGGTACTTTACTCAACGACCAGGTAGATTTAAACAATTCACCATTATTGAATTTATTCTCCTAATTCCAAATCTGTGTGGATTTCCCAATACTATCAATGTAATTTAATTAGGTGCAATATTATAATTAAGAAATTATATAAAATTGTGAATATTACACCTAACTTGACAGTGTAAAATGTAGATCTGAAGAAGCTGCATCGACAGCGAAACGCGTCATCGCAATTTAAATAAACCATTGGAAATTGACTAAAAACAGTTATTTATTATATATTTATGATGAATTTCCATCAAGTGGAAGCTACAACCACCCGAAATTTGAAACTTTATTTATTCTGCAAGAAGGGCGATGGAGGCTCTGTTGGACCTACCCCGCATTTATATGAAAACGCCGGAGCATCGCGTCCGGCTTATCGGCTGCTTGTATAAGAGCATCTGAATACAGAAGCCCTAGGACAACGTAGCATATGGGCCAAAAACAGCAAATGACTGCTCTCTACTGCAGGTGAGGATGGAAGTCTCCAATAGGCATTTAACGTTAAGCTCCTAAAAGTTGTTTTATTACCAAGAGTGTACTAAGATGATTCAATCTGGAAAGTTGCTCTTCCTCTTAAAGGCTGTTGGCCTTCGAGGATCCTAAACTGAACGACTACAACAGGCCCTTAGGAAAGCTAAATGCTGAAGGCATTCAAACCACCTGCTAGCCGTCTCTATCTATCTATCTATCTCAAACCCTAAATTAGGCTAATAGGGACCAGTTCAACAGACAGGGGATACAAAGTAGCCAGGAGACGAAAGATTCACTCTGTAGCTTTACTGATGACAGTGCACTTAGTTCTTCTCACACTTTCACAACATCAAATATTCAAAACAAAAGTCTTCCATTGTAACTTGAGGCAGCAAAATAGTAGATGGGAATGGTCGCACTTTTTCAACATTCTTTCTTGTTTAAATAATTGGTGCAGGCCGTGGAATCAACGCGAGCAAGTATACCATAAATGCGTTTTTTTCATGCCTCGCGCATAATTTCTTCCTTTCTAATCACTATAAAAGCTCTGATTTACATAGCGGACAAATTTTATACAAAAAAGTCGATTTCCGTCAAAAAAAAAAACGCCGCTCGATGGTAAAACGTAATTATAAGAGGATTGACGGTAATTCGAAAAAAATGGCAATTCTCTAATATATGTTTATCCACGATGACAAATTGCGGGAGGTCTCGTATCGAGGAAAATCGTATAATCTTCTTAGACGGTTGATAATGCGATAACGTCGTCAGCAAAGCTTCAAGACGTTATATGGGATTAAAATTATTTATTTTGTGGATGAAGATAGTTGGTTTTATAGTATACTTGGTTTAGGTTTATATGGAGCCATTTTTTTGGGTATAGAAGAATGTTCGTGAGTCTGGCTACGTCATGAAAAAGCGGCCTAGTTTCAATGTATATAATCAGAGAACAATGTCAATCATCAACTTCAAAGAGCAGACGACACCTAGATATATAGGACGTTTCTTTAAGGAAAAAATAGAGAACATCAAAAGCGGAGCGACTTATACAGTTGTGGTCAAAATAATAGCAGTGGTTCAATAAAAATAACTAAAACTGTTGAAAGGTAACTGCAAAATTCCATTAAGGCAAAAAATATTTTATCGTTTAAAAACTTATCAACTGTGCTGAGGTTTCAACAAAAAATATGTATATAAAAATGAATATAAACAAAGTATTTACGGTTTTTGTAGCAGGAGATGAATTTTGCTTGGTCAAAATAATAGAAGTGTTCGCTTAACACTGGTGTGTTTCAGACCTAAATGATTTTTGCTCCTTGTGTTCGATTAAATTGTCAAATTTAGAATAGTTTTGTGTCAGATCCATCAACACTTTTTCTGTTTTCAATACAACTATGGGAAGGAAGAAGCACTGTTCTCAAGGAAAACGTGAATTGATAAGAAAATTGCGTCGTGATGGAAAATCTTACATGCAGATTCAAAATATTTTGGGATGCTCAGCTAAAATGGTAGCAAACGCTTTAAGATGGCAACCTATACCTGAAACTCGCGGTCGTAAACGCAAAGCTACATCCAGACAGGACACACTTATAAAGGGTGGGCCATCAATCGGTTTAAATTTGAACCACCGGTTATTTCGAATCTGGCAATACTTATGTGATTCTATTCTGTTACAAAATTCAGTATATTATCTCCACTGAACGAAATGAATCGATTTACGCTTGAGCAACGTTGGGATTTATTGGAAATTTATTTCCAAAACAAAGACAATTGGTCGGAAATTGCACGAAAATGTCGTACAAAATTTGGTCGCAGAGAAGGACCAACAGTGCCCGCAACTTTATTGCTAAAGTTCGTGAAACTGGTTTCATTGTCGATGCGCCAAGACGTGAGCGTGCTCGTACAGTGCGTACACCCGAAAATATCGAAG
This sequence comes from Pachyrhynchus sulphureomaculatus, assembly GCA_019049505.1. Lineage (NCBI taxonomy): Eukaryota > Metazoa > Arthropoda > Insecta > Coleoptera > Curculionidae > Pachyrhynchus > Pachyrhynchus sulphureomaculatus. The sequence goes on along the minus strand of CM032455.1, from coordinate 158,925,370 downwards.
CTGTGGCTGAGAGTGTGCGTGAGAATCCATCAACATCAACTCGTCATCGTTCTCAAGAATTGAACATTTCACGCACCAGTTTACGTCGAATTTTGCGAAAAGATCTCGGTATGACGCCTTACAAAGTTCAATTGGTTCAAGAGTTGAAGCCGCATGACCATCCGCTTCGTTTTCGCTTCGCTAGATGGGCCAACGAGAAACTGCACGATGATGTCGATTTTGCCAAAAAAATCATCTTTTCGGATGAAGCTCATTTTCATCTTGGTGGGTACGTTAATAAGTAAAATAGCCGTATTTGGGGCTCAGAAAACCCACACGTGGTCTTACAGAAGCCAATGCACCCATTACGAGTGACTGTTTGGTGCGGCTTGTAGAGCGGAGGCATCATTGGCCCATATTTCTTTGAAAATGAGGACGGCGCAACCATTACGGTCAATGGAGACACCTATCGCACCATGATAACCGATTTTTTTGTGCCCGCTCTTCATGGTATTGATGTGAACGATGTTTGGTTTCAACAGGATGGTGCAACTTGCCACACATCTCATGCCACAATCGATTTATTACGTCAAACGTTTGATGGCCGTTTAATTAGCCGAAATGGTGATGTCAATTGGCCGCCAAGAAGCTGCGATTTGACGCCGTTGGACTATTTTCTGTGGGGCGCCGTTAAAGACAAGTGTTATGCCGACAAACCAGAGACAATTGAGCATTTGAAGGCCAACATTCGTGATGCCATTGCCGAGATACGACCCCATACACTCGAAAAAGTGCTCGAAAATTGGTCCGATCGAATGGGGTACTGTGAGGCCAGCCGCGGCAGCCATATAAATGAAATAATATTCCATCTCTAACCGGAACAATTGTACTTCACAACAAAAAAATAGATTTGGCAAAATTTCAAACCGTTTTTATTTTATTGCATTTTTAAATTTAAACTTTTAAATGGCCCACCCTATAGTTCAAACTTCACAAGTAAACCCATTTGCTTCGTCAACACAACTTCAGGAGATTATGGGAGTGGATGTAGCTCCTAGGACGATACGACGACGACTTAAAGAAGCAAAGTTACCAGCAAGAAGTCCGCGTAAGGTACCCTTGGTAAATAAAAGACACAGAAAGAAGAAAGAGGCGATTAGAGTTCGCGAAGGAACATATTGAATGGCCTCTATTTAAATGACGTAATATACTGTGGTCCGACGAAAGCAAAATTGTATTATTTGGAAATGTAGGCCGTTTCAAAAAAAAAAAAAAAAAAAAAACGGTACATAATTAACCCGTATCTCCCTCGCATACACCAGGTCTAAACTCTCTAATACCTTTAATTCTAGATAATTATACTTTAACTTTCTTGAGTCTCTTCCGCTGAAGTAGTATTACTCAAAAACTGTAGGAACCTACAGTTCTTACTTCAAGCATTATACGTATGTCAAATTTGAAATCGATGTCTCAATTTGTTTGAGAGTCAACTTGGTAAGAGGCACAAGGTAGACAGACAGACCCGACAGACAGACCGACCGAAATTGGAGCTATGTTTTCCATGAGCTAAGGGTCCTGAAACATGAAGAAATGCAAAAACCTCGAAGGGTGATTTTTTACGAAAATAAAAGGTAAAATACATTTTTATACCTGAAACTCTAAAAATTAACAAGAAAGAAACTGCGAAATGATTTGTACGCCACTGAAATTTGACCGACACCAAAAATATAACTCTCAAATGTTACCTTATAAGGAATATCTGCAAGCATTGTTCCTTGATCTAGTTCGGTAAAGCGAAAAATATGAATTTACGTTGAATGTATATAATATGTGCTGATACAAAACACCCAGTTCTTATCTCGATGTATCTCTGTGAACAATCACTCTGCTTAAATTGTGTTTGTATGAGATTTCGGTTTTGCCGACTTTTGTACATGGGAAAATTGACATATGGCGATTTATTAAGGATTACAGACTGTATGTTCGAGGTAGTCTTGAAGGAAGGAAAACAAACATGAATTTAAACCTGATTAAGTAAGTTGTTATATAGGTTGTTCTTTATTCTTTAAAGATCCTTAATCTCAACCAGTAGAAGTACAAGGGTGTGAAAAAGTGCTACTGAGACGTATGAAATGATTTGGAAACATAGGGGAACGAAACCCTGATCTGCACGCAATTGTCAGTGGTTTTTACGATTTAAGGCTTGCCTGAACTTCGGTGTAAGACGAAGTGCGTTCCGGAAACCTGCGACTGCAACTACTCCTGAAATTCTCACCAAAGCTCAACATGTATATATATATATATATATATATATATATATATATATATATATATATATATATATATATATATATATATATATATATATGTATATATATATATATATATATATATATATATATATATATATATATATATATATATATATATATATATATATATATATATATATATATATATATATATATATGTATATATGTATATATATATATATATATATATATATATATATATATATATATATATATATATATATATATTCCTTTTTCAAAAACATCAAAATTATCAAAACCGTGTGCTGGAATCCATTCACATACAAAAAACACCCACTGCAATCAACGAAAAAAAAAAAAAAAACGTAAACAACCTAAACCGTATCTACCTATCAGTCATATAAAATCCTTCATGTTAAGTGTTGTTTGTAGTATGTAAGAATGTGTTTTTGACAATATTTAAAATAAATACCCCAATATATATACTTTCTAAGGTTAATTTATACAATTAAGGGTTTAAAATTCAGAACGGCAAGAAGCTACAAATATTTTAAATCCTGAAATGCACGACAAACAGATTAATCTATCTTATCTAAATTTAATTCTTCTAATTTCATCTTTTAGAGCAAATTCTGAAGGTCGAAACTTTAATACCAGGTGTACGACTATGAAATGTGGATTTCAGACAACAGATGGTGCACCAATGCAGTTTGTGCTATAAAGACTTGACACTGCGCCATTTTGTTGTGTCATCAACAAGTGTCAGACGCGCACGAGTGATAAATTGGAAAAGTGTGTGCATAGTGTTGTGTTGTTGTGTTCAATATGTCGAAATTTATACCGAACAAAGAGCATTCGCGGATAGCATTAATTTTTTGTTTTTATTTGAAGAAAGCTGCTGTTGAATCATACTGATTACTTCGAGAAGCTTATGGTGAACATGCTCCATCGCAAGATACGTGTGAACGATGATATCTGCGTTTCAAAAGTGGTGACTTCGATGTTGCAGACAAGGAACGTGGAAAACCGCCAAAAAAATACGAAGATGTGGAATTGCAAGCATTGTTGGACATAACAACTCGCCGAGCAATTGGGCGCTAGTCAACAAGCTGTTTCCAGTCGGCTACGAGAGATGGGAAAGATTCAGAAGCCGGTAGATGGGTACCACATGAGTTGAACAACAGGCAAATGGAAAAGCGCAAAAACACGTGTGACATTTTGCTCGCTCCGTACAAAAGGGAGTCGTTTTTGCATCGTATAGTTACAGGGGATGAAAAGTGGGTTTATTTTGAGACTCCTAAGCGCAAAAAATTATGAGTAGATCCAGGCACACCATCCACATCGACCGCAAGACCGAATCGCTTTGGCAGAAAGACGATGCTCTTTTGTTAGTGGGACCAGAGGGGCGTGGTCCATTATGAGCTGTTAAAACCTGGGGAAACGGTTAATACTAAACATTACCAACACAAAGTCATTTTTCTTCATGACAATGCTCCATCACATACGGCAAAACCAGTTCGCGACACGTTGGACGCACTCAGCTGGGAAGTTCTACCCCATGTGGCTTACTCACCAGACTTGGCTCTTTCCGATTACCACTTATTTGCATCGATGGGTCACGCACTTGCTGAGCAGCGCTTTGGTTCGTACGAAGATGTAAAAAAAAGTGGCTCGATGAATGGTTCGCAGCAAAAGGGGAAGATTTTTACTGGCGTGGTATTCACAAATTGCCCGGAAGATGGGAAAAATGTATAACAAGCGATGCAGCATACTTTGAATAAAGCACTTTTTATCATTCTTCCGAATTTAACATTTTTTTTTTTAGAAAAAAAATCCGCATTTCATACTTGTACACCTGGTATATATATGTATGTATATATATATATATATATATATATATATATATATATATATATATATATATATATATATATATATATATATATATATATATAGATAGATAGATTTTTGACTTGCCTGATTGATATTGAAAAACGGATTGATAGTATAACGTTAATCCTTGTATTTTTGGCAAATAGACTAGATATAGATAACTACCAAATAGATAATAGATAACTACCGAGTGCATCGTGAGGATATCAAGACAAAAATTAAAATTCAGAAATAATACGTGGCGAAACATTTTTTGCCACATTCAAGGTATAATGATACAATGAACCACGCAAAAATTATACAAGAGTCATTGTTCTTTTGGAACATTATACACAACAGTTATGGTTATATAATTATGTCCTTGAAAAAAAATGTCAGTTATAACGAATTTCGTTTTACGGTCGCGCACGACTGAATTGTCCAGCGTAACGTGGGTCACGAATATAGGAAAAATGCGTTTAGATTTAATCATTCTTAGCATTAAATTATATCGAAAAAAAAAATAGTATTTGTTAACGGTCTTTTTACACAAGCGACATCTTTGAGGAAAGCCGACGACCCAGAATTCGGGCCATAATTTTGGCCACAAATTTAAATGTAGCTTCCGCACACAAAAAAAACTGTTTTAAAAACGTAAATTTAAACAACTATTTAAGATCACAACTTATATTTATTGTATTAGAGCTGACAATGGTTTCGACACACTGTGTCTTCTTCTGGAGCAAGATGTAAAAAAAATGTTTTTTTTTTTTTACCTTAAGGATGTTTTGTAGGTATATTAAAAGCGATGGGAATTCTTTGAAAAAATTATATGTTATTCTGATAAGTCTCCAGAATCTCCTCAAAAAAATGGAAATTTTTTACAAGCCCGTTCAAAAGTTATTGCATTTTTTAGTTGTAACAAAATTACACGTAGTTAAATGGAAAACATGCTATCGAGCCGAATTCAAATAAAAATAACCGGTCAAGTGCAAGTTGAACTTGCGCTATTAGTGTTCCGTACGTTGATTGCTTTTAAAATAAAAAATTTTGTTACAGAGGTATAAAATGATCAGTCACTTCACAAAACACACCCCAAATGAGTTTTTAACAAAGTTTGTTTTTAATTTTTACTGAAATCTGATGACCTTGAAATTTTTGTTTTTTTTATATACCAGATAAATTATTAAAGGTAATGCACTCGTGATAATTTTCGTTCAATCTACACCCCGTGGAGAATATTCTAGAATGTTTTCAAATTTTTTTGTTAAGTACTTTTTGAGATAAGGCGGGGGACAGCGACTTTTCGCGATTTTTTAAAAATAATACAAAGAAAAGTGCGTGCAAGTATTACATTATATATATATATATATATATATATATATATATATATATATATATATATATATATATATATATATATATATATATATATATATCGTTCTGGATTTAAATAAAATCACAACTACCAACTATTAGAATGTTACGCTGTTGTCACGTTTCACTAGTTAAAAACTAGACCTATTTTATTTAATTTATTTAAATTAAATTTATAGTTTTTTGAGGTATTTTTCTGTCTTCTAATTTTTTTTTAAGTATATGAGAAAATTTGCAAAAGTGATTTCTGATGTAAAAATTTTACGTATTTTCTCTTTTTAAACTTAAATTCAAGGTACAGTTCCAACAAAATTTTTTTTTATTGTTAAATATATTAAAAATTTCATTGAAAAATTAATTAAAGTCGAACGAATTTCGATTTTATTAAAAAGTTGATACGAAAAACAAGCTTGTAAAAAAAGACATTTTGTTATAATGCCATATTTTAAAAGATATTGGTTTGGTCAGAATTTCATGTACTTTTGTATCCGATTGTACCTACAAATCATCCTTAAATAATTGTTTACATTTTCGTTCCTAGTTATTATGGATCTCCATGAAGTAACAGCTAAATCGGTGCAAATTGTATTAGTATAATGCATTCCATTCTATGGAAAAAGTGCAGACAAGGTTGCGTGTACGATTGAAGATTCGACAACTTCTCGCCTTCATTCTTTTTAGTGTTCCGTAAGATCACTTCAGTGTTTAGATCTGTCTGTCACACCTGATTTTCTCCGAAACAATTTGACATAGAAAGGAATTGATGACCCCGTCAAAGCCGTGTAGTTTTGAAAGTTAAATTTTGACTTAAAGGGTTATTTTTGGGAGGTGAAATCGAAAGTGAAAAAAACAATTACCAGGTTATCGAGTGGAATGTCAAATGAAAGCTTGTGAAAACACAAGTTCAAAGACATACCAGGTGTACAAGTATGAAATGCGGATTTTTTTTCTAAAAAAACATGTTAAATTCGGAAGAATGATAAAAAGTGTTTTATTCAAAGTATGCTCCATTGCTTGTTATACATTTTTCCCATCTTTCGGGCAATTTGTGAATACCACGCCAGTAAAAATCTTCCCCTTTTGCTGCGAACCATTCATGGAGCCATTTTTTCACATCTTCGTACGAACCAAAGCGCTGCTCAGCAAGTGCGTGACCCTTCGATGCAAACAAGTGGTAATCGGAAGGAGCCAAGTCTGGTGAGTAAGCCGCATGGGGTAGAACTTCCCAGCTGAGTGCTTCCAACGTGTCGCGAACTGGTTTTGCCGTATGTGATGGAGCATTGTCATGAAGAAAAATGACTTTGTGTTGCCTCTTTCGGTGTGTTGTTGGTAACGTTTAGTATTAACCGTTTCCCCAGATTTTAACTGCTCATAATAGACCACGCCCCTCTGGTCCCACCAAACACAGAGCGTCGTCTTTCTGCCAAAGCGATTCGGTCTTCCGGTCGATGTGGATGGTGCGCCTGGGACTACCCATGATTTTTTGCGCTTGGGATTCTCAAAATAAATCCACTTTTCATCCCCTGTAACTATAAGATGCTTTTGTATCCAGCGAGCAAACTGTCACACGTGTTTTCGCGCTTTTCCATTTGCCTGTTGTTCAACTCATGTGGTACCCATCTACCGGTCTTCTGAATCTTTCCCATCTCTCGTAGCCGAGTGGAAACGGCTTGTTGACTAACGCCCAATTGCTCGGCGAGTTGTTTTTGTGTTTGCGAATCATCTTCGTCCAACAATGCTTGCAATTCCACATCTTCGTATTTTTTTTGGCGGTTTTCCACGTTTCTTGTCTGCAACATCGAAGTCACCACTTTTGAAACGTCGAAACCATCGTTTACACGTATCTGGCGATGGAGCATGTTCACCATAAGCTTCTCGAAGTAATCGGTATTATTCAACAGCAGTTTTCTTCAAATGAAAACAAAAAATTAATGCTGTCCTTGTAAATAGTAACTTGTATGATTCATGTCATTTTTAGTGTCCTGTACGGAATACTTATGAGATTACTTCAGTGTCTCTCTGTCTGTCTGCCCGTCCGTCTTATCACACCCGATTTTCCCCGAAAATATTTGACAGATTTGAAATTTGGGACAAATATAGAAATTGATAACCCAATGAGAGCTGTGTAGTTTTGAAAGTCAAATTTTAACTTAAGGGGTTAGTTTTGGGGGGTAAAATCGGAAGTGAAAAATTTTTTTTTTACCATGTCATCGAGTGGGGTGTCAAATGAAAACTTGTGAAAATGCGAGCTCAAAAATATATACGATGTAACACTTTTGCTCACTTTCCTTTGTGTTATTTTAAAAAAATTGCCAAAAATCAATGTCCCTCCCTCCTTCCTCGGAAAGTACTGATCAAAAAATTTTGAAAAAAATTCTGAAATATTCTCTATAAAGTGTAGATTGAACGAAAATTATCACAGGCACATTACATTCGACAATTTTTCTGGTGTAAAAAAAAACTATGAAAACTATGTTTCTTAGCGAATGGTGGTGGTAACTATAACCCAGTGGCGAGTCGCTCTTCTACTGAGATGTAATTTTATTTTATTTTAAACGCAATCACCGTACTTGCACCTGACCGGTTTCTCTCCGTCATTGGGTATTTTTTTATTTATTTATTGGTTTGAACTTTTATAATCTTTAGAATAGCAATACTAAAACGAAACTTGGTTTGTGCACCTCCCTGTATACATTCATTAGGATCTCGTAACATTAAAACAAAACAAAAATTTATTCGATAGCCGAGTGGCATAAAGTACGACAGTAAATAACGTATTCCTCGTATCCGTAGAGTGCATACCACAGAGCGAGGCAACATTTCATAGGGAATTTAGAGATTGTAGAAAAAGAACAGAAAGCCGCTTTCGACTTCAAAGCCCGACCGAAAGTTATCGGCTTATGGAAATAGCCTTGGGCCATTCGTAGCGTCATTTTTCTGTGCAAGACAATGAGTAAAATAAGTAGCCTTGGGAATAATCTAACAAATTTCAATGATCGAGCGCACGGTACATGGAAACATAGGTTACATCAACGCAACGTTTCTATGTTAATTCATGTTTACTATTTTACACCTTCCACATATAGTTGCGTGTAAAAGTTTTAGACCAAAAATATTTTTGTGATTAATATTGAGATATATGTCAATGATTTGCCTCACTACTTAGAGGACATTAACATTATAGAATATGCAGATGACACCACCCTATACTCTGCTCATAAAAATAAGCACAATCTGAAAATACAATAAATGTTAATTTAAATAAAGCAGAAAAATGGTTCCAAGCAAACTCACTAGCTCTCAACCTAGGTAAGACTGCCATACTAAACATGTCACTAGGTAAAAATTCAGAAGATAATCCTGTTAAGTTTTCGGGGCTTTATATTGACTCAAGCCAATCAAATATAATTTATGAAACTTGCATACATGGGCCTTTTCTATAGTCGGCTAAATTATGCAAATTTATTATGGGGAAATACGCTTGATTGGCCAGTTATCTTTAAGCAGCAAAAGAGGGCTATAAGAGTCATAGTAAATGTGTCACAAAGGCAATCCTGCCGAGAATACTTTGGGCAATTAAAGATTATGACAGTGGCAGCATTTTATATTTACCAATGCTTGTCTTTTGTTAAAAATAACCTGGATTCCCTAACAACACATGATGATATCCACGATTATGAAACAAGAAATAAAAATAAGATCATCATTCCTCGGTACAGGCTGACTGCAACTCGTAAGAGTTTTATCATCTCTGATGTAAAATTTTATAACCACCTTCCAGACAGCTTCAAAAATCTCTCACGTAAATTTAAACATGAAAATAAAATAACCGGTCAAGTGCAAGTTGAACTTGCGCAATTAGTGTTCCGTACGTTGATTGCTTTTAAAATAAAAAATGTTGTAACGGAAGTATAAAATGATCAGTAACTTCACAAAACACATCCCAAATGAGTTTTCAACAAAGTTTATTTCCAATCTTTACTGAAAATTGATGACCTTGAAATTTATGTTTTTTTTATATACCAGATAAATTATTACAGGTAATGCACTCGTGATAATTTTCGTTCAATCTACACCCCGTAGAGAATATTCCAGAATTTTTTCAAAATTTTTTGATAAGTACTTTTCGAGATAAGGCGGGTGGACAGCGATTTTTCGCGATTTTTTAAAAATAATACAAAGTGCGCGCAAGTATTACATTTATATATATATATATATATATATATATATATATAATACTGGTATTTTCACAAGCTTTGTTTTGACACCACACTCGATTACCTAGTAAAATTTTTTTTTTTACTTCCGATTTCAACCCCCAAAACTAACCCCTTAAGTCAAAATTTAACTTTTACAACTACATGGCTCTGATGAGGCCATCAATTCCTATATTATTACCAAATTTCAACTTTCTATGACAAATAGTTTCGGAGAAAATCGGGTGTGACATACGGACAGACAGACAGACAGACACCGAAGTGATCTTATAAGTGTTCCGTACGGAACACTAAAAACTATTAATATCAATACGCCCGTACAATTCCAGAGTACTTTGGGACAATTTGAATATATACGTGTATATTGTCTTACATTATTGTCTGTTTGGTTATCGATTATCGATTTTGTTATTTTTAATTTACTTACATATATAAATATTTTATTTTCAACTGTATTTGACGATGCAAAGACGATGTACAAGTTAGGTTTGCTTAACATGATTTGTGCAAGTTATGCAAATAAAGTATTATTATTATTATTATAAAGAGAGAAGAGAAAAAACCAAATACACCATCATAAACTACTTTAATTATACAACATATTCAACTCAAAACTCTTCTACTATAAATAACCATTATTTATAACAAAAATAACATTTTTCGGCTGTTCATAAGTATTGGGTCAACTTCAAATTTCACAATAAAAAGGTATATAACATAGCAAAAATCACTATAACTCAGAAAAAAGTGGCAGTAAAAGACACATTCTTATCAATACTTCGTAGCCATACCCTTCGAAGATATTACGGCGGCACATCGTTAAGGCATCAATTCGATTAATTTGGGAAATCTGTCTCTGGTGATATTGGTCCACTCTTCTTGAACTTTTTTCCAGAGAGCACCTTTACTGGAACAATTCTGAATTCCTACTTTCATTTTCAATTCTTCCCACAAATGTTCTATGGGGTTCCAGTCCGGAGATTGACTTGGCCATTCTAAAACTCGAAGATGTTTCTTTCTGAAAAATTCTCACGAAAGCTTAGATCAACGTTTCGAATCATTATCTTGTTGAAAAATCCATCCTCATGGCATATTTCGACGTCCATAAAGAAGCATGTGTTCTGATAGAATATGTCTGTACGCGACCAGCGTCTTCAATTTTAACTATTGGACTATCGCCTTGCCAAGAAAATACACCCCAAAGCATAATACTACCATCGCCCTGCTTAACAGTTGATATTTAATAAGGAGAATCATGTTAGTACCTTTTGGTCATCGAATATATTTTCTTCGATCATTTCAAAATAAATTTAGTTTCGTCCGAAAACAGCACTTTTTTTCAGTCTTCAACTGTCCAATTTTGGTGTATTTTTACAAATTCTATACTGCCCTTCTTATTTTTTTTACTGATGAACGGTTTTTTTACTCCAACACGTCTAACTTGTGTTAGTTTACGAAAAACTCCTACTGTGTCAGCTAAATTTTCTTCACTTACTTCACGTGCAATAATTGCAGCATTCTGTTTTACGTCTGCGACTGCTTTTGTTTTAATTACTTTGTCGACACTAATAGTTGTATTTGGTCTTCCAGAACATGGTTTATCATTCAGAGAACTTGTGGATTCTCATTTTTAATTATATTGTTAACCGTTGTTTTTCCTATGGATAAAAGTTCGGCTATTTTACGTGAAACTTTTCCTTTACCGTACAACCTTACAAGAGTTTTCTGAATGTCTAATGACGTGCGTTTCGGCATCTTCCCTCAATGATATCGATACACAATTATGAAATGAACTAAATTCTTGATGTTTACCTGGATTCACGATCAGAAATGTAAACATAACAATAAATCACAGTTTCTTAGAAGTTGGCCCAATAATAATAACCGAAAAATGTTATTTTTGTTAGGAATGACTGTTATTTATAGTAGAAGATTTTTTAGTTGGAAATGTTGTTAATATAATTAAAGTAGTTTATGATGGTGTTTTTGGTTTTTTTCTCTTCGCCCTTTATAACTCAATTAATCACAAAAATATTTTTGGCCCAAATCTTTTGCACGCAACTGTATATTTTGAACTTTTCTTTGTTTCAGGAACACTCAAATCTGATCGGTACCGACGAAAATCTGGGACCAGTGCTACTTTCGATCAAAACCGAAAACGTAGCCTCACAGGAACACACCCGAATTCTCTTGCGGCTACGGCCCGGTACCAAACATGAAATCGTACCTTCGGCTTATCTCGGGCCCAATCCGAGCCCGGCTCGGATGGCAAAACTACTCAATGATGAGGTTAATGTAGACAATTTTCAACCAGTAAGTATAGCTCTTTTAATTTTTGTCTTTCGCATATCAGGCAGTTACCACGATTATGTCGTTGCGTCCTCTTACCTACACCGTCTGTCCAAGACTAAAAATAGAGTGTTATTACTTTAGATATTGTGCATAGTGTCCTCCAATCTCAATACAACACGTTCGGCACATTCGTATAACCATGTAAAGCTCCTAGAAACTCTTTTTTTGAGTTTACTTTAGGTAATAAAAAAAGTCACTTGGAGCCAAATCAGGTGAATATGGGAGGTAGAATATGTTTCCACGCCAAAAACGACTTCATTAGCATACGGTCAGTGTGCGTGGGCGCTTTTTTATTAAGCAAGAAGAAATCCTTCCTGATCCATCGTTCTGGGCGAACCCGCTGAACGCGGTTCCAAAGCCGCTTCATGACGGCCACTTAGTACTGAGGATTTACTGTAGTACCTTGGGGAATAAATTCTTTGTGGTTAGTTCCCTGAGCGTCAAAAAATGTAACAGCACTTTACACAACAAGTTAGCATGCCTAGTACTTAGCACTAAGTGATCACAACCGTCAGATCGAATGCACATGTATCATTTATTGTTGTTATTGGGCGTGTGAATTAATTTTGAGGTATTTTTCGGTGAAAATATCGCTTTATTGTAAAAAAATGGTTACAAACTGATTATTTAAAGTATTGTCCATTGCTAGCCACTACTTGAATACCACGTTAAAAGAACGACTCAACATGTGGCCCAGTATTGTCATGTTGAAAAATCACTTTGTCGTGTCTTTTCGCATATTGCGGTCGTTCTTCCTTCAAAACTCGGCTCAATTGCATCAATTGTTGTCGGTAACGTTTCTCACTAATAGTTTATTTGGATTAGAGCAGCTCATAATACACTACACCCAGCTGATCCCACCAGATACACAGCATAAGCTTGGAGCCATGAATATTCGGCTTTAGCGAGGATACTGATGGTTCACCGGTTTTCATCTATTAATTTTTGCGCTTTAGATTATTGTAGCGTATCTATTTTTCATCACCAGTTACGATAGAATGCAAAAAACCTTTCCGATTGTGCTGTTGAAGCAGTCGTTCACAGATGAAAAATCGCCTTTCAACATCTCTCAGTTTCAATTCGTACTGCACACAACGGGCCAGGAATTATTAACTAAATCAGACAACCCCGTCAAAAGGGTGGATATGATCAAAATGATCCCGAAAATAGAGTCAGCAACCACAGAGGAACCAGTTTTGAACGCGAAACTCTAATTCAGGTGAAAATTGTAATTTCTTCCCCTCCAATCCCCATTTTCACTCCTCAAAAGGGTATATATGATCAAAATGACCCCGAAAATAGATTCAGCGACCCCAAAAACCCTCGAGAAACCAGTTTTAACCGCGAAAACTTGAAATTACGTTAACTTCGGAATTTCACCCCTCAATTCCATGCTGCTTTTTGCAATTTAAAAAACTTTGGAGGTTATGTTTTGAAAATCTACTTCCTTACGTTTGTCAGGAATTTGCTTACGAGTATTTGAAAAAAAAATATCTGATTTCGTTAATAATTGAGAGCTCTAGACAATTTTAAACGGAAAATCAGATTCCTGGCCCACAGTGCGGCACTCAATTTTCTTGCTTTGCCTGGACGTTCTTGGTCTTCCGTGTCGGAATCATCACTTTTAAAGTGTCGAAACCAGTACACACATGTTTTTATCCATGAAATATAATCACCATTGATTTCGGAAAGCAATCGATGACTTTCAGCAGTGCTTTTCTTCGAATTAAACAAGACCCCCCCCCCCGGGCGCCGGCGGGGGCCGCCCCCCCCGCCGGGGGCCCCGGGCCGGGGCGCTCGGCGGGGGGGGTCTAAAGTAACGATTCCCGCAGATAGTGTTTCGTTGGCACGTAATTCGATATGTTCGCTCAAAAAAAAATATGTTGTTTACACTTCGTTAAAATAACATATACTGAAAACTTAGGTCTAATTATGGTGCTTCTCCCTGAATATAGCAGCAATATGCTCCGATGATAGAACTTCTCTCTTAGAAATCCCTCAAAATTTATTCACACTCCTTACAGTTCAAGGTTTCACTATACAGCCTTGGGCAAAAGTATTAGGCACCCTACAATTTACTTCATTTCTTGTGTTTCAGGGTAAAAAATTAAATTCGTATGTTTTGTAAAATCGTATATTGAGGTAAAATTATGAAATAAATTAATATTTGGTGTGTCCGCCCATATCTTTAATTACGGCAGCAATTTTTTGGGGCATGCTGCGTACAAGCCTATTACATTCAGTTGTAGTTATAGCATCCCACTCATCCATCAAAGCGCTTTTTAGCGCTACTTTTAATGTTATGCTATGCTCCCGTATCTTGCGCTTCAGAATACCCCAAAGATGCTCGATAGGGTTTAGATCTGGAGACTGTACCGGCCAATCCAACAAGACAATGTTACTGTCTCTAAACCAGCACATCATAGCCGCTGATTTATGACAAGGTGCATTATCTTGCTGGAATTTGATGTCGTCTAAATAAGTGTCGCCAAAAAATGCGCATTAGCAAAGGCATCAGTACAGTTTCTAGTATATTTACCTTCACAAACGAACATTTCGCCGACACCTTTAGCAGCAATGCAGCCCCTCACAAATGTCACACCTGACGTTCCGAATAGCTGTAAGAATAGAAAAAAATACTCAATTAAAAAATTAATTATTATTTTGACTAAAACTGATAAAATCAAGAGTAATTATATGTAGTTATTTGTTAAAATAAATCATATAAAAACTTACCTCAAAGTTGGATTCGTCGGACCATATAACATTAGACCAATCCTCTTCAATAAAATGTTGGTGCTTCAGAGCCCACTCTAAGCGTTTCTTTCTATTGGTCTCTGAAAGCCAAGGTTTCTTTCTAGCTTTACACCCTCTTAATCCAGCTTCTGTCAGTCTTCTCCTTGCCGTTCGAGAACTAATCGGCATCCCCATCTCTTCCGACAGAGTTGCAGCGAGCTCAGATGATGTTTTTTTTTTTTCGATTTTTAATAGACTCGCGGATGAGTTTTCTGTCATGTCGCTCATTAGTCTTACGTTTTCTGCCCGTTTTCATTTTGTTGGCATGGGAGCCAGTCTTCACAAACCTTTTAATAGCACATTGCACTGCGCACCGAGAACATTTCACTAACTTGTCTATTTCTACTTGGGTCTTGATTTGTTCATGTAGGGTTTGAATTTTAATTCGTTTTTTTCGATACCAAGCTCACTTTTCTTAGGGATTTCTCAAATATAAGAATGTTCAGTTCACAAATAAAAACACGCACAGAAGCTTCTTGACACTACAAGTAGTAAAGAGAGACTGATAAAACCTTAAAAATATTTTTCAAAAAACCACATTATCGGAATTTTGTGGGCCAGGTGTTTTATGGCCCTGTAAAAGAGATTGTCTATTGTTTAAGTTAGCTTTTGACAGCGCCGCCTATAGTATTGTTAAAACAATTAGTTTTTTTTTTATATTTTATGAGTTTCACGTGTTTATTAGGGGTGCCTAATACTTTTGGTCAAAGCTGTATTTCTAAAAATGTCGATGTTTATAAGCCGGAGAAAAATCAGTCCCTGACTTTTTGGTCCAACGGTGTAATATTTATCTACTTACTGGTGATCTTACATAGTTCAATAACAGTACTAGTGGTTACTAAAGATTCTTGTTTTAATTTTTTAGGTATTACATCCCAAAGCATCTCAACTAATAGCGACCTACGACGAACATGTTCTAGTAACCAACTTCAAATTCGGTATACTGTATCAGAAATTTGGGCAAACCACCGAGGAAGAATTGTTCTGTAATAATGAGACCAGTCCTGCCTTTGATGACTTTCTTAGCCTGTTAGGACAGAGGATACAACTTAAGGATCACAAGGGTTACAGAGGCGGTTTAGATATACAAAACGGACATACAGGCGATACGGCAGTATACGAAGTAAGAACACTATCAATATACCAGGTGTTCAAGTATGAAATGCGGATTTTTTTTCTAAAAAAACATGTTATATTCGAAAGAATGATAAAAAGTGCTTTATTCAAAGTATGCTCCATCGCTTGTTATACATTTTTCCCATCTTTCGGGCAATTTGTGAATACCACGCCAGTAAACATCTTCCCCTTTTGCTGCGAACCATTCATCGAGCCATTTTTTCACATCTTCGTACGAACCAAAGCGCTGCTCAACAAGTGCGTGAGCCATCGATGCAAACCAGTGGTAATCATAAGGAGCCAAGTCTGGTGAGTCAGCCGCACGGGGTAGATCTTCCCTGCCAAGTGCTTCCAACGTGTCGCGAACTGGCTTTCCGTATGTGATGAAGCATTGTCATGAAGAAAAATGACTTTGTGTTGCCTCTTTCGGTATTCTGGCCTTTTTTCAAGCAGCGAACTGTTTAAATCGGTCAATTGTTGTTGGTAATTTTTAGTATTAACCGTTTCCCCAGATTTTAACAGCTCATAATAGACCACTCCCCTCTGGTCCCACCAAACACAGAGCATCGTCTTTCTGCCAAAACGATTCGGTCTTGCGGTCGATGTGGATGGTGCGCCTGGGTATACCAATGATTTTTTGCGCTTGAGATTCTCAAAATAAATCCACTTTTCATCCCCTGTAACTATACGATGCAAAAACGGCTTCCTTTTATACCGAGCGAGCAAAATGTCACACGTATTTTTGCGCTTTTCCATTTGCCTATCGTCCAACTCATGTGGTACCCATCTACCGGTCTTCTGAATTTTTCCCATCTCTCGTAGCCGATTGGAAACAACTTGTTGACTAACGCTCAATTGCTCGGCTAGTTGTTTTTTGTGTTTGCGAATCATCTTCGTCCAACAATGCTTGCAATTCCACATCTTCGTAATTTTTTAGCGGTTTTCCACGTTCCTTGTCTGCAACATAGAAGTCACCACTTTTGAAACGCCGAAACCATCGTTCACACGTATCGTGCGATGGAGCATGTTCACCATAATCTTCTCGAAATAATCGATATGATTCAACAGCAGTTTTCTTCAAATGAAAACAAAAAATTAATGCTGTCCACGAATGCTCTTTGTTCAGTATAAATTTCGACATATTGAACAGAAAAACACAACACTATGTACACACTTTTCCAGTTTATCATTCGTGCACGTCTGACACTGTTGATGACAAGTATGAAATCCGCATTTCATACTTGTACACCTGGTAATTTCTGTTATCTTTGCCTTTGTATCGTTATTCCACAACTAAAGATGTATCAGATAGAGATGTAAATGGAGTCATACATGTAAATACTATATGGTGTCAAAAATGCAGCTCTATTAAGGTAGCAGGGCGCATATAGCAGAATCCGACCGAACCTAGGGGGGGTCAGATCTGGGAGAATTTCTAGCATATGTATAGCAATTTATAGCTATCAAGAAAAAATTTATAGCATCAAACAAGTTCTAGAAAACGACGTCCTGCTAGCTTAAATTTAAGCTAGCAGGGTTTAAAAAATAAAGCATAAAAATTACTATACAACAATATATACCTGACCAAAATTTATAGCATTGAAAATGAGGCAAGAATATGTTACCCAATTTTAAAAAAAATACATAACCTAAAAAATTTTAGGCGAAAATAATTCATATGGTTCCAGCCACTCTGCGAACTGACTTTTGAACTCAGCCGTGTAGTGATTGATCCAGGTTTCATCCATTATTAGGAATCGACGCAAAACAGTACCAAACAGCATTCTGAATCTTCGACACGTTGCTGTTTTTAGTGTCCCGTACGGAACACTTATAAGATAACTTCCGTGTCTCTCCGTCTGTGTCACACCCGAATTTCTCCGAAACTATTTGTCATAGAAAGTTGAAATTTGGTAATAATATAGGAATTGATTGCCTCATCAGAGCCATGTAGTTTTGAAAGTTAAATTTGGACTTAAGGGGTTAGTTTTACGGGGTGAAATCGGAAGTGAAAAAAAAAATCTACTAGGTCATCGAGTGTGGTGTCAAATGAAAGCTTATGAAAACACGAGTAAAAAATATATTTATAATGTAATACTTGCGCGCACTTTTCTTTGTAGTATTTTTAAAAAATCGCTGTCCACCCGCCTTATCTCGAAAAGTACTTATCAAAAAATTTTGAAAAAATTCTGGAATATTCACCACGGGGTGTAGATTGAACGAAAATTATCGAGTGCATTACCTTTAATAATTTATCTGGTATATAAAAAAAACAAAAATTTCAAGGTCATCAATTTTCAGTAAAGGTTGGAAACAAACTTTTTTATTTTAAAAGCAATCAACGTACGGAACACTAATTGCGCAAATTCAACTTGCACTTGACCGGTTATTGATCAATCGTGATAGTGCTCGGCACACATTGGGGCGACGGCGTAAAAAAATCGGATATTGGATGAAAAAAATTAAACCATATTGGTGGGATAAAGAAATTAAATACAAAATTGAAGAAAAACGGAAAAGCTATCACAAATACTTAAGTTCAAAGAGCACAAATGACAAAGTAAAATACAAAGAATCCCAAGCTAGAGTACGCAAAATGATTAGTGACAAAAAGAACAACCAATGGGAAAAGACATGCTCAAGACTCAACACTTACATAGGAGGAAGAAAACGCACAGAAAGCTGGAGACTTCTTAAAAATATGAGAACAGAACGGAAAAGAGAAATCTTCTCACCAATAATACCAGAAAAATGGAACCAGTATTTTACAAATATGCTAACAGAAGATAGACCAGAGTTCAAAAGTACCCAACATGGAAACCCAAATATAGTTATACGAGGATCCCCAATAAGGATAACAACATCAGAAGTTAAAGAAGTATGTAAAACGCTAAAAAATGGTGGAGCTCCAGGACCAGGAAACATCCCAGGAGAGATAGTAAAATACGGAACTGAAAAGCTATTTAGCGCTTTGAGGAACTTATTCCAAAGATGCATTAACACATCAGAAGTACCTGAGGAATGGAAAATATCATACATATCAACAATTCATAAGAAAGGAGAGAAAAATAATTGCGATAACTATAGGGGAATAACGGTTACAGGATCTATTAGCAGACTATACGGAAAAATACTTAAAAATAGAATAGAAACGGAATACGCGGACGTAGAAGCTGAAGAACAGGCAGGCTTTAGAGCAGGAAGATCCACAATAGACCATCTCTTCTCACTGACACAAATCCTAGAAAAGAAAACCGCATTTGATCAGGAAGTCCATGTCTTGTTTGTTGATTTAAAAAAGGCCTACGACAGCGTGCCCCTAATGAGATTGTGGGAAACACTACAACAGAGTAATGTAAGCACCGAAATAATTAAAGCCGTAAAATCCTTAAACCAAGACGCAAGAAGTAGTGTGAAAACAAAATATGGTATAACAACAGGGTTCCCGGTCACAAAGGGTCTCAAACAGGGCTGCTGTATATCCCCAACGCTATTTAAAATCTATTTGGAGAGTGCACTGAAGAACTGGAAAAGGAAATGCAGCAGTATGGGATTACCACTTGATGACGATACTACATTGTACACGCTATCATTCGCAGATGACCAGGTAGTAGTCGCTCAGGACATCGATGATATGGAATACATGACACGAAAACTTATGGAGGAATATGAAAAATGGGGCCTAGAAGTCAATATTAAAAAGACCGAGTACATGTGCGTCGGAGGACAACAGCAGGACTTGAAACTGGCCACAGGACACACCATCAAACACTGTGCCAGTTATAAGTATTTGGGAACGAGAATATCTAGGGACGGAACACTGGAAGAAGCAATATTCAAGAGGAATATCCAAAGAAGAAAAGCGATTGCAATGCTTAATAGTATACTATGGGATAAAAACATAACCATTGAAAATAAGAAGAGAATTTACAACTCAACAGTGAAAAGTATAATAACTTACAGCTCCCAGGTGTGGCCATTAAAGGAAAGAACAGAAAAAATACTAAAAGCTACAGAAATGGATTTCTGGAGACGAGCAGCCAGAAAATCCAGAAAAGACCGCATACCAAATGACACGATAAGGCGAGCTTTAGAAACAAAGCACGATATAGTGGACGAAATCAGAATCCAACAGTTAGTATGGTACGGACATGTACAGAGAATGTCACAAGACCGACTACCTAAAGAGATTTTAAATTGGAACCCTCAAGGAAAAAGAAAGCGAGGAAGACCACGCCACTGCTGGAGAGCAGGAATCAACAAGGAAGTACTAGAGAGAGATCTGGGGGAGGAGGGATGGAGAAATCGGGAGGAGTGGAAATTAGGCATCGGAAGACGGAAGACGTTATAAAACCGATTGATATATATATATACGAGGCATGTTTTTTAAGTAAGTACCGTTTTGCGATTCCGCCGCCGCAGCGATACGGTCGGCGTTCCGCGCATGCGCGCTGGTAACCTACATCTCATGTCTACGCACTGACGCCATTACAGTCTGATTCTTCATTGTATACGTTGTTTACTGAGTGTTTAAGATGTCTCCGACAATCGTGAGTCCCGCCGATTGTGAAGTACGGGCTGTTATACGATTTCTTAGTGCTAAAGGCGTAAAACCGATCGATATTCATCGTGAGATCTGTGAAGTTTACGGACAAAACATTATGAGTGATGGAATGGTAAGGAAATGGGTGAGAGCATTTAAAGATGGCCGCACAAATGTGCATGATGAAGAACGGAGTGGGGGGGTCCTTCGGTCGTTAATGAAGATTTGGTGCAGAAAGTGGACGAAAAGGTGAGAGAAAACAGACGCTTTACAATTTCATCATTGTGCGACTGCTTTCCTCAATATTCTCGTAGTGTTTTGTATCGCATTGTGACCGAGAACTTGAATTACCGGAAATTGTGTTCACGTTGGGTTCCAAAAATGTTGACGGATTTGCACAAAACCCAACGTTTAGGCAGTGCATTGACTTTCCTTGAGCGGTACCACAATGAAGGTGAACATTTTTTAGACCAAATTGTTACTGGTGACGAAACATGGGTGGCCTACGTCACACCAGAATCGAAACAACAATCCATGGAATGGCGACATTCATCATCACCCAAAAAAGTGAAGTTTAAGCAAACAATTTCTGCCCGCAAAATCATGTGCACAGTTTTTTGGGACAGAAAAGGAGTATTGCTAGTGGAGTTTCTGCCTCGTAATGAGACAATCAATGCAGCGTCTTATTGTGAGACATTGAACAATCTGCGTCGTGCAATCCAGAACAAAAGACGTGGCAAGTTGAGTAAGGGTATCGTTTTGCTGCATGACAATGCCCGTCCACATGTGGCTAATCGGACCAAAGATCTCATCAAATCTTTTAAATGGGAAACTCTAGATCATTCTCCATACAGAAAAAAAAAAAAAAAAAAAAAAAAACCCTGATCTGGCGCCCAGCGACTACCATTTGTTCCTGCACTTGAAGAAGCACCTGGGTGGTCAGCGTCTTCAAGACGATAACGAAGTCAAAACATTTGTGATACAGTGGTTAACAAGTCAGGCGGCAGAATTTTATGAGGAGGGTATTCAAAAACTGGTGCCACGTTATGACAAGTGCCTCAATATTCACGGAAATTATGTAGAAAAGTAGATTAAGGTACAGGCTTTCATGTAAAAATAAAATTATAGCGATATCTTTGCACGTCTTTTTTTAATTCCAAAACGGTACTTACTTAAAAAACATGCCTCGTATATATATATATATATATATATATATATATATATATATATATATATATATATATATATATATATATATATATATATATATGTATGTATGTATTTTTCGAATATTGACGATTTTTTTCCTTTAATATATATCATAAACCATACATAAATATGTTTATAACTAATTTATTCTTTCTGCCTTCCTTAAAATTATCCATTGAAATGTGACATTTTCGTCAGTGTTGGAATTTCTGTAATTCGAGAAATTATATTCTAAATTCTCTGTGGACAACATAACTACGAATATGAGTTAAACGCTTACTAGAACAGAACTTGTTTATTAGGTTTCAAACAACAAATTAATCTTAATGTAACGTCATTAGAGTGCTACAATATATTAATAAACATTTGACATATTCGACACAAAAAATTATTCTTACTTCAATATTCAAAGATGTATAAAGTTTTTGGAATGAGGTGGAATGAGATGGCGCTTTCACCCTCTAATAGGGCAAAGTCTCTAGTTTCTGGAGATATCCTATTTTTATCCCCCTTCGTCCCCCTTTGTTAAAAAAATGGACACTAAAGTTCCCCCGACTTGATCTAACGTTCTCCACTCAGCCATTCTCTCGGACAATATTCTAATGAAATGAAAAAAAAATGACGATGTACTCCTCATTTCTTATGAAGTATACACTTCTAAAAAAGGGCAATTAAACTCTTGTTGCCTCTTTTCGGCAACGCGGCTTGACTACTTTGAAATTTCGATCTCAATGCGAGTGTTTGCTTACATCGCGCGCCGTAGTGAGACAAATACGACATTTTTCGGTCATTTGCTCATAACTTCGACATTTGTCAATGGAATGACTTCAATTTAATATACATAATGTACGATTTATATATTTTCAGAAATATGAAATCAAAATCATACAATTTATTATCACGAGCACGATAAAGCGTAAAGATAATTCATGTAAAGATAATTATTCACAGAATCAAAACTATTCAGCAGATTATAAACGATGCATCGGCAAAAGACATTTTAAAGCTAAATAAATGTTGATACTTACGCGTAGTATTAACGAAATTTATGAGAAAAAATATTTGTGCCTGTGTTATGTCATGAAAATCCTTGAAATCGTCGTTTTTTGCAAATTTCCGTCATTTTTCTTAAAATTACGACGCGGTAGCCAAATTTGGACAACGGATTCGTGTTCAGCAGGCAAAAATACATTGAAAATGACTATTCGCACTCATGTAATTGAAAAATTTTTCAATTTGTTGTCTAGTATTTTGAAATAATCATCTTTACGCTTTATCGCGCACGCGATAACAGTATATAGTATGATTTTTATTTCATATACTGAACATATATTAATCGTACATTATGTGTATTAAGTTTGAAGCCATTCCAATAACAAATGTGGAAGTTATAAGCAAATGACCGAAAAATAACGCATTCGCCCCATTGTGCGGCATCCAACGGGCTCATAGCTTTTTCCTATGCAAATATCCATGCAAAATATGCCCCTCGTGTTCTGTTGATATTTTCACAATGTCAGCTATCGCTCACTTTCCCTTTGCAGTCATTCAGAACAATATGACATCGACATACAGTGGCTTTCGACAGAGTATATGTGCCATGTAAGCCATTCTTGAGTTCTGAGTGTATTTTTACCCATCAATAAGCAGTGTTTAATCAACACACTAAATTCTTTTCGTTCCATCGTCTTGCAAAAATCAAAAGAAGCGTCAAACTAATAGAAAAAATGTCACGAACATTTACCACGAATCTTCTGACAGTTGACACTAACTGAAAATCATATGGCTTTTTGTTTGTGCTGCTACCTCTTGGAGAGTCTTGGAACTTTTCACCCATGTTAATGACGTACAAGAATTAAATCTATTTTTAGTGTTCCGTACGGAACACTTATAAGATCACTTCGGTGTCTGTCTGTCCGTCTGTCTGTCTGTCTGTCCGTCTGTCACACCCGATTTTCTCCGAAACTATTTGTCATAGAAAGTTGAAATTTGGTAATAATATAGGAATTGATGGCCTCATCAGAGCCATGTAGTTTTGAAAGTTAAATTTTGACTTAAGGGGGTTAGTTTTGGGGGGTGAAATCGGAAGTGAAAAAAAAGTTTTTTTATTAGGTAATCGAGTGTGGTGTCAAATGAAAGCTTGTGAAAACACGAATTATAAATATATATAATGTAATACTTGCGCGCACTTTTCTTTGTATTATTTTTAAAAAATCGCGAAAAATCGCTGTCCACCCGCTTTATCTCGAAAAGTACTTATCAAAAAATTTTGAAAAATTCTGGAATATTCTCCACAGGGTGTAGATTGAACGAAAATTATCACGAGTGCTTTACCTGTAATAACACAGTGCAACACGAAAAAAAATAACCATATACGGACACCACCACGTGATAATAGACCAAAAAAAAAAAAAGACCCGTGTCTCCCAGTTTTTCCGAAAGTCATGTACTTTTTTTTTATGGGCCCCTAAAGATTTGAGGCCTGGGTGTAATTTTTGCAAAAAACTCGTCATATTCTGAGGCTCATATCTTCCAAACCGTTCGGAATTTTAATTTACTTTCTGTGGCAAAGTTGTAGCCCTTGTCATAAGGAACAAAAATTGTGAACATTTAAAGTAAAAAAAACTTCATCTTCAAGATCAAAATAGCAAAAAACTGTAAAAAATTCGTTTTTTTTACCTTTTTTTCCCTGTTTAGGCCCATAGCTAGCAAACCGTTCAAAATTCAAGGAAACAATCAACTACAAAAATGTAGCTAAGATCTTAGTAAACAACTTTTTAGAATATATGAACTTCCTAGGAATGATTCTTAACACTGTTTAGGTAGCCGCAAAAGTGAAAATTTTCCCGAAAAATCTACTTTTTTAAAGTTTTTTGCGATTTTGATCTGGAAGATGAAATTTTTTGGATTTTATATGTTCACAATTTTTGTTCTTTATGACAAGAGCTACAACTTTGCTTCAGAAAGTAAATCAAAATTCCAAACGGTTTGCAAGATATGAGCCTGAGAATATGATCAGTTTTTTGCAAAAATGACACCGAGGCCCCAAATCTTTGGGGCCTCATAAAAAAAATGCATTACTTGGGGCAAAACTGGGAGACACGGGTCTTTTTTTACCCGAGGCTCCCAGTTTTGGCCCAATTCATGGACTTTTTTTTATGAGGCCCCAAGGATTTGGGGCCTCGGTGTCATTTTTGCAAAAAACTGATCATATTCTCAGGCTCATATCTTGCAAACCGTTCGGAATTTTGATTTACTTTTTGAAGCAAAGTTGTAGCTCTTGTCATAAAGAACAAAAATTGTGAACATATAAAATCCAAAAAATTTCATCTTCCAGATCAAAATCGCAAAAAACTTTAAAAAAGTAGATTTTTCGGGAAAATTTTAACTTTTGCGGCTACCTAAACAGTGTTAAGAATCATTCCTAGGAAGTTCATATATTCTAGAAAGTTGTTTACTAAGATCTTAGCTACATTTTTGTAGTTGATTGTTTCCTTGAATTTTGAACGGTTTGCTAGCTATGGGCCTAAACAGGGAAAAAAAGGTAAAAAAAATCGAATTTTTTACAGTTTTTAGCTATTTTGATCTTGAAGATGGAAGTTTTTTTTACTTTAAATGTTCACAATTTTTGTTCCTTATGACAAGGGCTACAACTTTGCCACAGAAAGTAAATTAAAATTCCGAACGGTTTGCAAGATATGAGCCTCAGAATATAACGAGTTTTTTGCAAAAATTACACCCCGGCCTCAAATCTTTGGGGGCCCATAAAACAAAAAGTGCATGACTTTCGGAAAAACTGGGAGACACGGGTCTTTTTTTTTTGGTCTACTATCACGTAGTGGTGTCCGTATATGGTTATTTTTCCATAACTTAAAAAATTACACACAGTGTAATTTATCTGGTATATAAAAAAAAAAACAGAAATTTCAAGGTCAATTTTCAGTAAAGATTGGAAATAAACTTTGTTGAACACTCATTTGGGGTACGTTTTGTGAAGTCACTGATCATTTTGTACTTCCGTTACAACATTTTTAGTGTTCCGTACGGAACACTTATAAGATCACTTCGGTGTCTGTCTGTCCGTCTGTCACACCCGATTTTCTCCGAAACTATTTGTCATAGAAAGTTGAAATTTGGTAATAATATAGGAATTGATGGCCTCATCAAAGCCATGTAGTTTTGAAAGTTAAATTTTGACTTAAGGGGTTAGTTTTGGGGGGTGAAATCGGAAGTGAAAAAAAATTTTTTTTACTAAGTAATCGAGTGTGGTGTCAAATGAAAGCTTGTGAAAACACGAGTAATATATATATATATATATATATATATATATATATATATATATATATATATATATATATATATATAATGTAATACTTGCGCGCACTTTTCTTTGTATTATTTTTAAAAAATCGCGAAAAATCGCTGTCCACCCGCCCTATCTCGAAAAGTACTTATCAAAAAATTTTGAAAAAAAATTCTGGAATATTCTCCACGGGGTGTAGATTGAACGAAAATTATCACGAGTGCATTACCTGCAATAATTTATCTGGTATATAAAAAAAAAGAAATTTCAAGGTCATCAATTTTCAGTAAAGATTGGAAATAAACTTTGTTGAAAACTCATTTGAGGTGTGTTTTGTGAAGTCAGTGATCATTTGGTACTTCCGTTACAACATTTTTTATTTTAAAAGCAATCAACGTACGGAACACTAATTGCGCAAGTTCAACTTGCACTTGACCGGTTATTTATTTATTTTAAAAGCAATCAACGTACGGAACACTAATTGCGCAAGTTCAACTTGCACTTGACCGGTTATTTTCATTAATTCGAATTTCTAAAAAAAAAATATCAATTTTACAGATTTTTAAAGAACGTGAAATAATGTTCCACGTCTCGACCCTCCTGCCCTACACGGACAACGATCCCCAACAACTTCAGCGGAAAAGGCATATCGGCAACGACATCGTCGCCATAGTATTCCAGGAAGAAAATACTCCATTCTGTCCGGATATGATTGCTTCGCACTTTTTGCACACTTTCATTGTTGTGCAAGTAGTGGATCCGAGTACGCCAAATTGCAGGTAAGATAATATAAAATATATTATTTTCTTAGCGCACGAGTACATTTTTTAACATTTTTAAGGAAAAAGTAATATCGGAATTATGCCCGTGCACCGTAACTGCAGGCACTGCTGACTTTCTGGTAGTTTAGAAGATATATGTTGACAGGTCTCCCAATTTTAAGGACAAACGAAACAATTTCTTGAGAAATTTAAATTTTCTACGACTTAAATAGCTACAAGTTTTACCATTTTACAAACTTAAAAATATATAGCGCACTTTTACTTAAAATACACGTGCTTAGAAATACTTATTTCGCCTGGAAATTGTTTTAATTTTCCGTTTTCTAGAGTTGATATCTTGTTTATATGTTCTGCTGAGTACTTAGAATTTTTAATAGCGCTTTCAGCAATTAGTGATAACAAATTATATCGCGTATCTTTTTACCCTACATCGTTGTGTCTTTAATGAAACTAGAAGAAAAATAAAATAATTTTTATAAAGGAAATGCAATGTTAAATAAAATTTCATTTTTTGATGGAAATTTCTTTGTGTATTGGTTCGTTAGTCAATAATTTCTTATAGAGTTTGCTTTTGTAGCATCAGGCGCTTTAACTGAAAAGAAATTGTTTTGATATTTGATTCATCATTCATATACAGTGAAGTCTGCTTATAACTAACCCGTTTATAGCGAATTTCCGGTTAAAATGAGCTATTTTATAATGCACGAAAAAACTTCCATAAGACCAATTTTTATCGGTTATAACGAACCCGGTTATAACGAACTTCCGGATAAAGCGAACCAAACTTGGATGTTTTGTGTCCGTTTATAACGAACTTGCCACTCTTTGTGCTCAATGTCGCGCGACTTGATCTAGGGAATACTTGTTTCCGCCGCGTCGCTCGTTCGAGCAGTATTATTTTCAATTCACTTGTGTTATGCGGTTCTAATGCATATTTGATCAAAGTAGCAATGTGAATGTTTAAGTTTTTATTTCAAAATGAGTACACAAAAACGTAAAGCGTTTACTTTAAAAGACAAACGCGATATTATAAGGAAAATAGAAAATGGGGTTAAACAAAGTGATGTTTGCAAACAGTTGAATTTAACTAAATCTACGGTTTCTACCATATGGAAAAAGAGGCAAGAAATCTTATTAATCTATGGTAAAAGGAATTTTAGATGTAAAAAGTAAGAAAATCTACACATGACTAAGTCGATAAAGGACTCCTTAAATGGTTTAGTCAAAAATGACATGAACATGTTCCTATTACCGGCAATGTAATGTAATGTAATATAATAAAGGTGGGGTCTGGCCCAAAACGGCCCTTTGCACTGCGACCATCGTTGATCTATTGTGCCTCCCCTTGTCTTTCACGGGTTTAATACGTCAAGAACCGGACCAGCTCCTTCAATGGGAGTGTTAGCAAGTCCTGTTCACCCAGCGTATAGGCATGTAGTAGCCTGTATCTCCTGTGTCCCAGTGCCACACAGTTAGTGATCAAGTGTTCCATTGACTCCTCTTCTTCACCGCATAATCTGCAAGTGCTGGTATTTGAAATGCCCATTCTGTATAGGTGCTTATTACAGGCATAGTGACCCGTGACTGCCCCCGACAGTGTCCTTAGGCTTTTCCTATCCAGTTTCAGAGCAAAGTTTGCCCTCTTAGCATCAAAGCACCGGCAATACTTTACAAGAGAAAGCTAGTGAATTAGGAAGGAAAATATAGAACATCGAGTTTAACCGTTCTAGAAGTTGAATTGAACGATTTAAAAGCGACATAAAATTAGTGGGGGTAAGATAGTAGAAGAAACTGCAGGAGTGGATATAATTGTTGTTGATTACTGGTTGGCCAATGTATTGCCGGAAATTCGAGAAAGTTATGAATATGTGGACATTTTTAATGCGGATGAAACGGGTTTGTTTTACAAGATGACGCCTGATAAGACATTAAAGTTTATCGGAGAGAATTGTGCTAGTGGAAAATTATCAAAAGTAAGTGTGTTGGTAACTGCAAATATGCCTGGAACGGAGAAAAAAAAATTGTTGGTGATAGGAAAGTACGCCAATCCCAGGTGTTTTAAAAACAAACATTTACCAGTAAAGTAGAAATCAACCAGTAAAGTCTGGATGACATCAGAAATTTTTAAAAATGAACTGATCGAATGGGACAAAGAATTAAAATTTACAAACAGAAAAATATTATTTTTGATTGACAACTGTCCAGCGCACCCTGAAGTTGAGCTACAGCAAAATAAAATTGGTTTTTATGCCTCCAACAACACAGGTGCAAAGCTCCAGCATATGAATCAAGGTGTGATACATTCTTTAAAATGTCATTATAGAAAGATTTTACTTATGAAAATGTTAAAGACGATCGATAAAAGCAACATTTTTTCTGTAACTCTCTTGGACGTTATAAACTTTATCCATATGGCTTGGCAAAGAGTCAGTAGAGAAACCATTGCAAATTGTTTTAAGCATGGCGGATTTTAAAGGAAGGAATGTAGATATGACTCAGATGATGAGCTATCGTTGACTCAGTGGATTGAAAAACATCGAGAAGATGCTACTGCTGTCTAGAATTTGTTTACCATGCTGATAGTCAACAAAGTACAGTGGAAATCGAGATTAAAAAGATGTTTAATCACTTTAATTGTGAAGAATATGTATGTGCTGATAATGAATTAATGACGAGAGAAATATTAACTGATGATCAAATTGTGACTTCAGTTACTTCTGGAAAGATATTAAGCGATAATGACGACGAAGACGAGCTTGGACAAGGAGATAATATTTATGTTCCATCTATTTAAGAAATGACTGAAACTGGCAATTTTTTGGAATCTCCTGAAATTCCTGAACATATAACTAAACTAGTTTTTGTGACCTTGACAATTATATAAACACTTTTTTTTCAAGTAAAATTATACAAACGAAAATTACTGATTTTATTGTATAAACTATGTATTCTAATGTTTTCATTTATATTCGTATATGTACCAACATACATAATAACTTTAGTGTGACTTGTTTTATTTTCCTTTTTTCTTTTAATTTAATAATATTATTATTCATTTTTTTAAACATTAGCGCCTAATCTAAATAAAAAAGTAGTGAAAAATGATATTAGATTTTTGTTTACTGTTTGTAACGAACTTCGGATATAGCGAACCATTTTTAGTGATTTTTTGAAGTTCGTTATGAACGGACTTCACTGTATATCAAAATTTTGTTGTTTCACCGATGAAGAAACGTGTAGAAGTGTTTGTCCCGGAATATATATGTTCGTTTGTTATACTCGGAGTGAAATTTTGTAGGCGTTTCGCCAAGGTCTCACTTGGCATTTTCATTACAGCCTGGTCGGAGTCAAGTAATTTACTGATAGCTTACGTTTCATATCTGCGCCTCAGGTTGTAATGCCTCTGATTGGCCGTAGTTGGTTCCGCTCCGACCATTGTTTTAGTGGCTTCTATAGCTGTTATGTGTGTTCTGTCTGTTGGTTCATGGATTTCTCTTTTAGTCATTGGTTTTTCAGGTGTTGGGCAAGTTTATAGCATCGTCGGTCTTGTTCAAGTGTCCCACTTTTTTTATTTCGATGGTATCTGGGATTATTCTTGTCTTGTAGTTTGCTATGTTGGCTACTGTTTATAGCTATTAAACTCTATTATGTGACCTGTCTGGACTGTAAAAAAAGATTACGTAGTTTGTTTTTAGGTGTAATTAATGGCCGATTTTCTTCTGTTATTTTGTCCAACGTATGATTTACTGCCAGTTCCACATGATACACGTTAAACACCCTAGTTTTGCAATTGAATTTTGTCTTTGGGACTTCTTACAATAAATCTTATTGCCCGCACTAGTATACAGCCGATACACTAAATATTCGAAGGAAGCGTCCAATCATGTCGGTAGTCTCATCATTATAAACTATATTATGAAACGCCGAAGATTAGCTTGGGTTAGTAGTGAATTGGTACCTAAACCAAGTACATCTCAACTTAATTTTGAAACACTCCGCAGTAAACCACACCAAAATTAAAATTACGAACGTACATTAAATTGCAAAAGGTCTCAACCATAAATCCCCATCATATATCCATGCTACCGTCCCATTTTTCTTATTAGAGAAGTGCATGTCTAAGGTACATCATGTGATTTGATTTTAAACTAGGAACTACCAATTTAAATGATTTAAAATCGGTAATATTCCGCCTGCACACGCGAAAACCAGACGATTTTCCTGGTTAACTACCGCTCAGCACAGAACAAAAATTGTTTGCCATTGTATCACGCTATTTTTCGATTCACCTTCGTGGTTACTGCAATTAAAAACATACCGTGACCTCGAAAACATTTCGTCTTATATTTGCTTTACGAACTATTTTATTACCGATCCTATACAGGGGCGGATCTAGAAGAAATATTGCGGGATTGGATTAGCCATTTCACAAAAAATTTTAATATTGCCCTTTTTCGGTTTTTCAGTTTCCATTAGATAAAAACAAAAAAAATCTTTTGTACAAGAAAACAAAAATTGAAAAAAGCTCTGACTTAGGGAAACAACGAGATACGTCAAGAGATCCCTACACGTCATTCAAGTATCTAATGCATTGCGCTTGTGACACCGAGGGCCTCCTCAAGATGGTTTTTTTTTGAGTCTGCTGAAAAGGAAAAGTCACACACAGCCATATCGGGTGAATTCGGTAAATATTGTATTGTATTGGTGCTGTTTTCAGCCAAAAATTATCGTAAATCAATGCGTTATGAGATGGTGCGTTATAACGATGTAAAATCTACGAATTGATTTTCCATTAATTCTGTCTTTTAAAACGCACAGCTTCACGTAAACGTTTCATAACACCAAGATAATGCTATCTATCGACCGTTTGACCTTCCGGAGGAAATTTAAGATGCCCAAAACCATTGTAATCGATGAAAAGACTAAACATGATTTTTAGTGTTCCGCACGGACATTTATAAATTTATTTCGGTGTCTGTTCGTCTGTCACACCTGATTTTCTCCGATTTGACATAGAAAGTTAAAATTTGACCATAATATAGGACTTAATGGCCTCATCAGAGCCATGTAGTTTTGAAAGTTAAATTTTGCCTTAAGGGGTTAGTGTTAGGGTGTGAAATCGGAAGTGAAAAAAAGAAAAATTATTGGGTCATCGAGTGAGGTGTCAAATGAAAGTATGTAAATGTAGATCTAAAAAGACGAGTTCAAAAATATATATAATGTAGTACTTGCGCACAGTTCTCTTTGTACTATTTTTAAAAAAGTGCGAAAAATTGCTGCCCCCCCCACTTATCTCGAAAAGTACTGATCAAAAAATTTTGAAAAAATTTTGGAATATTCTATACAGGGTGTAGATTAAACGAAAATTATCACGAGTGCATTACCTTTAATAATTTATCTGGTATATAAAAAAAACAAGAATTTCAAGGTCATTAGTTTTCACTAAAGACTGGAAAAAAACTTTGTTGAAGACTCATTTGGGATGTGTTTGGTAAAATCACTGATCATTTTATCTTCCGTAACAAAATTTTTTATTTTAAAAGCAATCAATGTACGGAACAGTAATTGCTCAAGTCCAACTTGCATTTTATCGGTTAGTTTTACTGGAATCGACGTATTTTTTTCGAGTTTGGCTCATCTGGAGAACCCCATTCAACTGACTGATGTCGTGTGTGTGTATAGGCCATACGTACATACCCACGTTTCGTCACCAGTAATTATGCTTTGATTGAACGTTAGATCAGAATCATGGTTGAAAATCATCTCTTGTATCAATTTCAGCACGTTGACATTTTTGTAACAAATTAAGCTCTGTGGTAATAATCCTAGCAGTAACAGGTCCAAATGATATTAAAGAATCTTGTGCTCTCTCATAAATAGCTAATTTTTAGTTTTCTTTGATCACTGTTTTGATTTTGTGTCGATGTTCTCATCCGTTTTCGAAGTTGGTAGTGTTCCAGGTCTTGGATCATCTTTTACTGATTTATGACCGTTTTTAAAGAACGGATCCTACTCATTAGTTGTTGTTTTCAATAAAGTTCGGTTATCGATATCAGAAGAGTTAATTTCATTTTTGAAACGGAATTTAAAATATGTTTGCTATATCACTGAATATCAAGTTGAAGTTAGAGGGAATATTAATACCATGTGTGGCGAAAAAATATTATGCATGCACCTTTTACGCGAGAAGTTTAAATTGAGTTGACCGAGTGTTTTTTTGATGATAGTAGTATACCCACATTTGTCCATGTAAAAATAAAATAACTGTTCACTCTCTCTTCTTCGTTCTTACGTCTAATTTGCACGAATTTTAATTGTAAATTGTTTCATACAAAATTTAAAGGTTAAGGTAGAGAGATGTAGAATTCAAATATTCCAGAATATATTGTTTAAAAATGAAATGAATGTTGTTTGGCTTGTTTGAGATGCCCTGTCGCCATTGTAAGATGGCGTCAAAAATTAATTTGAATAATGATGAATCGTTAATAATACTATTAAAACTATACAAGATTGACAGGTAAGGCAAATTGGAAACTACATGTTTCCTGATTTGAGGAACATCTCCGAGAGTGATTTATTCACGAATAAAATATTTGCTTTAACTCTAAAAGTGAAAAAACGCGAAAACTTGAACTTATAGACTCGAAGAGTTAAAACCAGTTGAGTTAAAACATATTGTAACAAATATTCGCTTGTATACCATAAAACATAAATATGCTTTTATCTTTAAAACCTATGAGCAACGTCAAACCGTTTAGCATAAAAATGGATACAGTATTTATTTCGCCATTTTAAATGTACGAAGCGAGATTGAAAGAGAAGCTGCAGCTCTCAAAATCCCCGGTCATTATCCAGCTTTCAAAACGAATTGTCGCCTACAATGTTCCGGCGAAACGTGTTATTTGTATAAAATGGTAGAGTTAAGTAAAACGAGTAGATTAAATGTGGATAAATAAAATTAGTAAAAAGATAAAACATGTGAACTGCATTGAGTATTTTTTGTTTCTTTTTTTTTTGTTTATTACGTTAAAAAATTCTTTTTAAGGGTCAGTTTTTTTGCCTACATAATGTGGCGTAGTCAGGTAGAGGACAGGAGATGTATGCGACTTTTCACAGTACCGTTAGTTAAAAAACACCTCCATATAAGCCATTTTCGCTTTACGAATGTTTAATTTTATATGTTTTCTATTTTCGCTGAAAAAAAGCCTTTGGATCCATTTGCTCCTCTGCCTTTAAAATCTTGCTGCGGCACTGCCTACATAAAAATGATTTTTTTTTTCATGTTTTAAGGTCTTGAAAATTGTTTTCAACAAAAACATGTAAGCAAATATGGTATTACATACTAATTATTCCTTCGTTTTGATGATTATGATTGTTTTATATTCTGCTGAATAGTCGTCATTGTTTATGAGGTATTTCAAGAAATAAAAAAAAAAGAAAAATTCGGTTGTTTCATTCGTATTGCGACAAATGCTTATAGAAGGTATGTACGACACTATTACGTAGTGCGATCCAAAATCTGGACTAGCGCCACATAATCTGAAGTAGTTATTTTTAAGGTTTCGTGACTCCTGTCAGCTTCAAAGTAGTTACCCTTCACCTTAATGCACCGAGCTCAGCGCTTTTGTCACAACGATAAACTTCCCTCTGGGCGATCTTCTGGCATTGATAATGACTTTATCCGTAATTTGGTGAATAATAACACAGCCCCACAAAAAAAAAGTGGGGTATACTTTTGATGCGATATATCAGATCCGTAGTATTTTTGCCCACTGATCACGAATCTGACGTCAGAATATCGCCATCACATCTCAATTTTTTTCTAACCTCAAAAAATAGGTAAAAATTAGTAAAAATTAAGAAAAATATACTCCTAAAAAATTAATTCAAGCTTTTTTATGAATCCAAAGATGTATTAATATGTATTCGGACACGCTAAGCTAATATTCATCAGTTGGATTAAGCCATACAGTTCTGTTTTCTTTCTAACCTCAATAAATCAGACAGATATAGTGCTTCGCGAATGCAAAAAACGAATTCAAATTAAAATTCAACCGATTCTTACCAAATTTGGTACACGGGGGTTTTTTGGGTTGCTGATCATGAATCTGAGGTCGGATTTGCAAAATTTAAAATGGCGGATCCAAGATGGCGGACAAAATTTTTGAAAACCAACCGATTCCTACCAAATTTGGTATACAGTTGGGGAATCCTCAAACCTGATACTGTAACTTTAAAAATGAGACCCAATAAACTCAAAACTAGGACTTTTAAACCATATACTCTCAAATAATAGACCCTTAAGCCCTAGAATTGCGAAGGTTAGACCCGCGCCTAACTTTCCTTTTTTTGGCTGTATCTGTGTTCTTTTTCCGCGAATGACCTATTCAAAGGCTTTCTGCCTAAACGCTTTTGAGGACTTGTTTCTCTTTTTAGCGACCAGCAATAGTCCGCTAGCATATGGTCATCCCATCGTCCTCGATACCGATTTTCTATGATTTTCAGATCTTGGTGAAAACGTTCCCCTTGCTCCTCACTGTAGTCACCAAGATTATAATCTTGGTAACTTTTTTTTTTGTGGGGCTGTGTAATCCACGGATTACCACTGAAGAGATGCTGAGAGATTAAATGTTGACAATTCGACTGCATTTCGTCATTTTATGCCACTTGGATACACTTCGAAACTCTATATATGGGTTCCGCACGTTTTTACAAATCCGAACAAACTGAACTGTGTTTCTACAGCCATTTCTCTTCTCACCCGTCAACAAAACGAACCTTTCTTGGATCAAGTCATAATTGGAGATGAAAAATGGGTTGCGTATAACAACATAATAAGAAAAAGATGCTGGAAGCATGGAAGTGAAAAAACAGAATCTACGGCAAGGACAGTGTTGTTATGTGTCTGGTGGGATTGCAGAGGAATAATTTTTTACGAGCTAAGCAATAACTAACTGCGGTGAGCAACTCACCCAACTCAATGTTGAAATCCAGCAAAACGTCCAAATTTAGTCAATCGAGAAGGCATCATCTTTCACCATGACAATGCTAGACCACATGTCTCTCAACAGATTCTACAAAAACTTAGTGAGTTAGAATGGAAAATCCCCCAGTACCCTGCGTATTCCCCTGACCTTGCCCCTTTAGATTTTCATCTGTTTCGTTCTCTGCAAAATAATTTGAATCTATGGAAGAAGCCAAAAACTACCTTACGACTTTCTTTGAAGAAAAAACCACGCAATTTCTACCAAGAAGGAATTCAAAGACTTATAAAACGCTGGCAGACAGTTACAGAAAATTATTGATTAATAAAATACTACTGAAAATATGCTGTATGTAATTTAGTTTCAAGAAATAAAAAAAAAGAAAATCGGTTGAAAATTTTTTGAACGCCGATACTGTCACTGCCTACAACGCCACCTGCGAGTCGCGTTTTATGAAATGCGCGACATGAAACCCCGTAAAACATATGTACTTCCCCCACCCTCACGGCTTTAGAAAAAGCTCTTCTCTCTGTAATGTTCTTTTTTTACAAAAAAATCCTCTCCTCCTAATCATATTAATAAGACCTAAATTTTACAAAAAGAGATATGTACATTACTAAATAATTCTATGCCTATGCTTAAACAGTTGTAGAAAAAATTCGGAAATTTTAAACACGTCAGAAGTTATATCCTTTATTTGCATTTTCATTTCGTTTTCAAGCAACTATTTTCAAAGAAAAATTTTTCATTATGAATAATTATTCTCCGTAAAAACGCCAAGTTTAAATTGATTTTTTCCCATTTCTTTTTCCGTCCAAAGTAAAACTTTCATAATTAAAAGAAATTTGTAGACTTTTCTACGTTCTTTATGATTTTATTGTACCTACAATTTTATTTAATATTCTGGGTTATAATTTTAAATTATTCCTCTTCCTTTCATAAAGTTTTATTTTACTGCTCTACAGTGGTATAGATAAACGTTAGATAAAGACAGAAATTTGTATAAATATTAGATAAATATTAATAAAATAAATAATTACTATGGTAGCTGATACCAATTTTTAATGTTCCGTACGGAACACTTATAAGATCACTTCGGTGTCTGTCTGTCTGTCTGTCTGTCACACCCGATTTTCTTGGAAACTACGAGGCATGTTTTTTAAGTAAGTACCGTTTTGCGATTCCGCCGCCGCAGCGATACGGTCGGCGTTCCGCGCATGCGCGCTGGTAACTTACATCTCATGTCTACGCACTGACGCCATTACAGTCTGATTCTTCATTGTATACGTTGTTTACTGAGTGTTTAAGATGCCTCCGACAATCGTGAGTCCCGCCGATTGTGAAGTACGGGCTGTTATACGATTTCTTAGTGCTAAAGGCGTAAAACCGATCGATATTCATCGTGAGATCTGTGAAGTTTACGGACAAAACATTATGAGTGATGGAATGGTAAGGAAATGGGTGAGAGCATTTAAAGATGGCCGCACAAATGTGCATGATGAAGAACGGAGTGGGCGTCCTTCGGTCGTTAATGAAGATTTGGTGCAGAAAAGTGGACGAAAAGGTGAGAGAAAACAGACGCTTTACAATTTCATCATTGTGCGACTGCTTTCCTCAATATTCTCGTAGTGTTTTGTATCGCATTGTGACCGAGAACTTGAATTACCGGAAATTGTGTTCACGTTGGGTTCCAAAAATGTTGACGGATTTGCACAAAACCCAACGTTTAGGCAGTGCATTGACTTTCCTTGAGCGGTACCACAATGAAGGTGAACATTTTTTAGACCAAATTGTTACTGGTGACGAAACATGGGTGGCCTACGTCACACCAGAATCGAAACAACAATCCATGGAATGGCGACATTCATCATCACCCAAAAAAGTGAAGTTTAAGCAAACAATTTCTGCCCGCAAAATCATGTGCACAGTTTTTTGGGACAGAAAAGGAGTATTGCTAGTGGAGTTTCTGCCTCGTAATGAGACAATCAATGCAGCGTCTTATTGTGAGACATTGAACAATCTGCGTTGTGCAATCCAGAACAAAAGACGTGGCAAGTTGAGTAAGGGTATCGTTTTGCTGTATGACAATGCCCGTCTACATGTGGCTAATCGGACCAAAGATCTCATCAAATCTTTTAAATGGGAAACTCTAGATCATCCTCCATACAGCCCTGATCTGGCGCCCAGCGACTACCATTTGTTCCTGCACTTGAAGAAGCACCTGGGTGGTCAGCGTCTTCAAGACGATAACGAAGTCAAAACATTTGTGATACAGTGGTTAACAAGTCAGGCGGCAGAATTTTATGAGGAGGGTATTCAAAAACTGGTGCCACGTTATGACAAGTGCCTCAATATTCACGGAAATTATGTAGAAAAGTAGATTAAGGTACAGGCTTTCATGTAAAAATAAAATTATAGCGATATCTTCACACGTCTTTTTTTAATTCCAAAACGGTACTTACTTAAAAAACATGCCTCGTATTTGACATAGAAAGTTGAAATTTGGTAATAATATAGGAATTGATGGCCTCATCAGAGCCATGTAGTTTGAGAGTTTTATTTTGACTTAAGGGGTTAGTTTTGGGGGGTGAAATCGGAAGTGAAAAAAAAAAAAATTTTACTAGGTCATCGAGTGTGGTGTCAAATGAAAGCTTGTAAAAACACGAGTAAAAATGTATATATAATATAATACTTGAACGCACTTTTCTTTGTATTATTTTTAAAAAATCGCGAAAAATCGCTGTCCCCCGCCTTTTCTCGAAAAGTACTTGTCAAAAAATTTTGAAAAAATTCTAGAATATTCTCCACGGGCTGTAGATTGAACGAAAATTATCACGAGTACATTACATTTAATAATTTTTCAGGTATTTAAAAAAAAATAAAAATTTCTAGGTCATCAGATTTCAGTAAAGATTGGAAACAAACTCATTTGAGGTGTGTTTTGTGAAGTCACTGATCATTTTATACATCTGTAACAAAAATATTTTATTTTAGAAGCAATTAACGTACGGAACACTAATTGCGCAAGTTCAACTTGCACTTGACCGGTTATTTTTGTTATTTGCAGTGGAACAACCTATATATGAAGTTTTTTTTTAAATTATGTACCCACTTAT
The DNA here is from genome assembly GCA_019049505.1 of Pachyrhynchus sulphureomaculatus. NCBI lineage: Eukaryota > Metazoa > Arthropoda > Insecta > Coleoptera > Curculionidae > Pachyrhynchus > Pachyrhynchus sulphureomaculatus. The sequence goes on along the minus strand of CM032455.1, from coordinate 158,886,451 downwards.
GAAGGATTGTCCTTCTATATACCCCTCAATTAATTGTGGACCCTTTTTTCATATACAATGAGCAAAATTCCTTCACATTCTAAAAAAAATCGGTCAAATGCAAATCGGACTTGCGCAATTAGTGTTCCGTACGTTGATTGCTTTTAAAATAAAATTTTTTGTTACGGAAGTATCAATAACTTCACAAGACACACCCCAAATGAGTTTTCAACAAAGTTATCTTTCTGATCTTTACGGAAAACTGATGACCTTGAATTTTTTTTATACCAGATAAATTATTAAAAAATAATTTTCGTTCATTTTACACCCTGTGAAGAAATTTTTTGATTAGTACTTTTCGAGATAAGGGAGGGACAGCGATTTTTCGCAATTTTTTAAAAATAATACAAAGAAAAGTGTGCGCAAGCATTACATTATATATTTTTTTGAACACCCCACTCGATGACCTCGGTAATTTTTTTTTCACTTCCGATTTCACCCCCCAAACAGACACCGAAATGATCTTATAAGTGTTCCGTACGGAACTACTGAATTTTCGCTTTTTTTGGAGCACAAGGCCTTTTTAACGATTTTATCTTTACATGAACTCCCCGACCTTAATCTACTTTTCAGCATAATTTCCACCTATATTAAAACACTTGCTGTTTTGTAAGACCAGCTTCTGTATTCCATTTTCATAGAGATCTGCCGCTTGGTTTGCTAACCACTGCAGCACGGCCGTTTTGGCGTCGTCGTCGGTGTAGTAGCGCTGACCGCCAAAGTACTTCTTTAAGTGCAGGAACAAATGACTGGGTGCTAGGTCAGGGCTATACGGGGTTTAATCAAGTTGTTTCCAGCCATATGACGCAATTTGATAGTGGGTTCGATGAGCCACATGTGGACGAGCATTGTCCTGGAGCAAAATGATCCCTCTACTAAGCATGGCACGTCTTTTGTTTTGGATTGCACGACACACAATATATCTCAGCATTTACTGTGTACCCCCAGACAAAAAATTCATAAGCAACATCCTCTACTTATCCCAAAACACAGTGCATATCATTTTTTCGGGCTAAAATTGTTTGCTTGAACTTCCCTTTCTTGGGTAATGTTGATAATACCTTTATTCCATGGAGAGAACACTTTTTGTAACTTAAGATAAGAAACTTAGATAATGAAGAAATCATAAAGCGTCTGTTTTCTCAAACTTTTTCATCAACTTTCCACATCAGGTCAGTAATGACGGACGGTCGCCCACTTGTGCATACTCATTTTCTTACCATTCCATACCTCATAAAGTTTTCGCCATACACTTCACTAATCTGCCGATGCCAAACCATTGTAAGCTTCTTTCTTCTGTTGGGTGATTGTAAAATTTCGTGCCCGATTTTCATAGATGGCAGAAGCATGCACTTTTGACTGTGCTTACATAACCTTAAAACCTTATATTGTTAACATAACCTTTAACAAAGTTTATTAAAATTACACTGTGTGCAAGGTTAATATTCAAAATGGAAAATTAAAAGTTATATTTCCGTCATGTTATGTTATATGAATTTAAAAAGGGGAGTGAGTGTTGGAACTGTAACAAAAAATATTCAAGACGTTTATTTGGATTGTGCTTCTACCCTTAGGACAGTTAAAAAGTGGTTTGGTCGATTTCGAAATGCTGACTTTAATCTGAACGATAAACTTCCCTCTGGGCGATCTTCCGGCATTGATAATGACTTTATCCGTAATTTAGTGAATAATAATCCACGGATTACCACTGAAGAGATTGCTGAGAGACTAAATGTTGACAATTCGACTGCATTTCGTCATTTAATACCACTTGGATACACTTCGAAACTCGATATATGGGTTCTGTACATTTTGACAAAACCAAAAAAACTGAACTGTGTTTCCACAGCCGTTTCTCTTCTCGCCCGTCAAAAAAACGAACCTTTCTTGAATCAAGTCCTAATTGAAGATGAAAACTGGGTTGTGTATAACAACATAATAAGAGAAAGAAGCTGGAAGCATGGAAGTGAAAAAAAACAGAATCTACGGCAAGGACAGTGTTGTTATGTGTCTAGTGGGATTGCAGAGGAATCATTTTTTACGAGCTGCTTCCATATGGCTAAACAATAACTAACTGCAGAGAAGTACTGTGAGCAACTCACCCAACTCAATGTTGAAATCCAGCAAAATGTCCAAATTTAGTCAATCGAGAAGGCATCATCTTTCATCATGATAACGCTAGACCACATGTCTCTCAAGAGACTCTACAAAAACATTAGAATGGAAAATCCTCCAGCACCCCCTGCATATTCTCCTGACCTTGCCCCTTTAGATTTTCATCTGTTTCGTTCTCTACAAAATAATTTGAATCGCAAAAAAAGTTGATTCTATGGAAGAAGCCAAAAAAACTACTTTACGACTTTCTTTGAAGAAAAACCACGCAGTTTCTACCAAGAAGGAATTCAAAGACTTATAAAACGCTGGGAGACAGTTACAGAAAATTATGGAGGGTACATTATTGGTTAATAAATACTACTGAAAATATGCTGTATTTAATTTAGTTTCTAATCGGGCACGAACTTTGGAAATCACCCAATACAACTGTATCCTCGACTTTCATGATGCGTTTCACAAAATTGTTTTAGCCAGTATACACTTCAACTTTAACCCACTGTGCATCGTTCTTAGAGCTATTCATGGCAGAAATTTGCGAGTTACTTTGACATTTAAATAACCTGAAATTTCATTTGGGTTTTTGGCGAGTCATTGAACAGTAAAATTTGTGTTTTAGATAAGGTATTTATTATCCCCAAAAAAGAACACTGTATGCGTTTGATCTCATCGCGTCTAGACTATTGAGCGACCTAAAAATAGATAATGATGAAAGAAGATTCCTTTAAATACCAAATCGGGATATATTTGGATATTTGGGAGGAACGGCCTATACTGCTACCAATATTATATTTCGTAATAATGGCAATTTTTAAGGGTATAATGCAGTGACGCATGTGCCCTTGTCTTTTTTTATTAATTTTGTGACTATTATTAATACAGGATGTCGCATAAGCACAAATTTGTTTGGCTTATGACGCGAACGCAACCAGCGGGAGGTGCAAGGTAGTATGAAGCGTAACCTCAGCCCCGGAACGAAGAATCGTTCGAAGATGTTAATATTGTAGAAGGACTTCTCCTCAACCTAAGGCATCGCACTAAAATAACTATTTATCTTTTACAAAAAAAAATAAATTGTTAGATATCTGATCGCATCGTAATGAAATACATATTAACAATGACCAGCTGGTTATCAGCATATGAACGTCTATTTTCATATACCAGATGTGCGAGGATCATAAATTAATCAGAGCGGGCCAAGGCTTCAAAAAGTTTAGAAATGTTTGTTATCGTTAGCACGTTATTTAAGGCAAATCGTAACTGATTCTAAATTAATTTGTTGGAAACAGACGAGTTTAATTTACCTGTAATATACGTGGTGCGATCCAAATGTTTTCAGACTAACGCTGTATAGCAAGAACACGAAACAGTATCGACCCGTGCCGAAAGGTAGCGGTACTTACATCCCTAACAACGCTGCGTGACAAGTTGCAACTTAGGCTGGTCCAATGTATACGAAAATACACAGATCTATATAAAACCTAGTACATAACAAATATGTACAGGAAGAGGTGTAAGACAGGAAGATATTATCTCTCCTAAGCTATTTATTACATCTCTAGAACACGTATTTCGCCAACTAGATTGGACAAAGAAGGGCCTAAAGATAGGTGGTGGGTATCTAAGTCATTTAAGGTTCGCAGCCGATATTGTAGATGAATTAGAATATCACTCAGAGACAGTTGGTCTTAAAATGAATAATAAAAGTAAGACAAAAATATTTACCAATACTAATAATAACTTGTACACTGAATAAAGCCAATATACAAAAACTAGCTCGGACTCAGAGAGCACACGAAAGACAGATGATCGGGATAAAATTAGAAAAAGAAACAAATGGATACTTGAGCAAACGAAATTAAAGGCAATGGGCTGGACATGTAGCACGCAGACCGATAATCGATAGACCAAGCGAACATTAGAATGGATACCACGGGAACAGAAAAGGAGCGTAGGGCGTCCCAAAACAAAATGGCGGAATGATATACAGAGAGTTACGGGCATTGGATGGATGATAACAACTGCAAATAGATTGAGATGGAAATTTAGGGGGAAGGCCTACATCCAGCATTCGATAGAACCTGGCTTATAGTGATAGTGATTGGTTCGAAACGACATATGGAGGGAGATGACTGACTAGGAACTTATTGATACCTGCTTTACAAAATTTTAATAGTTCATGATATTTTTCCGAATAACATGATTTCCAATACCAGGTGTACAAGTATGAAATGCGGATTTCAGACAGATGGTGCACCAATGCAGTTTGTGCTATAAAGATTTAACACTGCGCCATTTTGTTGTGTCATCAACAAGTGTTAGACGCGCACGAGTGATAAATTGGAAAAAGTGTGTGCATAGTGTTGTGTTCAATATGTCGAAATTTATATCGAACAAAGAGCATTCGCGGACAGCATTAATTTTTTTGTTTTCATTTGAAGAAAACTGCTGTTGAACATACCGATTGCTTCGAGAAGCTTATGGTGAATATGCTCCATCGCAAGATACGTGTGAACGATGGTTTCTGCATTTCAAAAGTGGTGACTTCCATGTTGCAGACAAGGAACGTGGAAAACCGCCAACAAAATAAGAAGATGTGAAATTGCAAACATTGTTGGGCGAAGATGATTCGCAAACACAAAAACAACTCGCCGAGCAATTGGGCGTTAGTCAACAAGCTGTTTCCAATCGGCTACGAGAGATGGGAAAGATTCAGATGAGTACCACATGAGTTGAACGACACGCAAATGGAAAAGCGTAAAAACACGTGTGACATTTTGCTCTCTCAGTACAAAAGGAAGTCGTTTTTGTATCGTATTGTTACAGGGGATGAAAAGCAGATTTATTTTGAGAATCTCAAGCGCAAAAAATCATGGGTAGACCCAGACGCATCATCCACATCGACCGCAAGACCGAATCGCTTTGGCAGAAAGACGATGCTCTCTGTATTTGGTGGGACCAGGGGGGCGTGGTCTATTATGAGCTGTTAAAACCTGGGGAAACGGTTAATACTAAACGTTACCAACAACAATTAACCGATTTGAACCGTTCGCTGCTTCAAAAAAGGCCAGAATACCGAAAGAGGTAACACAAAATAATTTTTCTTCATGACATTGCTCCATCACATACGGCAAAACTAGTTCGCGACACGTTGGAAGCACTCAGCTGGGAAGTTCTACCCTATGCGGCTTACTCACCAGACTTGGCTCCTTCCGATTACCACTTGTTTGCATCGATGGGTGACGCACTTGCGGAGCAGCACTTTGGTTCGAACGAAGATGTGAAAAAATGGCTCTATGAATGGTTCGCAGCAAAAGGGGAAGATTTTTACTGGCGTCGTATTCACAAATTTCCCGAAAGATGGGAAAAATGTATAACAAGCGATGGAACATACTTTGAATAAAGCACTTTTTATCATTCTTCCGAATTTAACATGTTTTTTTTAAAAAAAAAAAATCCGCATTTCATACTTGTACACCTGGTAAGGTGCAGTTTGCCTCTACGTAACCCTGTTGAATCTGATGGATTTTTTTCTTGTAGAGATGTCTCAAAAGTGAAGTTTACAGTATCAATCCACGCGAAAAAATATCCAGCAAGAACTCAGAGATCACGGTAACGACGTGCCGAACACTGATCAATAATTTCTCATCATTTGCATTTCTAAGAAATCACTTTCCAAGTACTACATGTTGATATGCATTTGTTTTTTACTATAATTATTTCAAAATTAAACCTTTCCATGGGACACCTTTTATTTCGGACTAAATTCGAATTACGAACTTCGTTTAGAACAGAGCTGTAAAAAGAGTCACTTTTTTCTAACTACTACTTTTAGAACGTAACTATAAAAATATTACACTTAGTAAAAACGCAACCCTTTTGTTTATTAATTAAAATAAGCTTATAGTGCAATGGATAAATACATTTTTATTTTCTTCCAGGTATAAAGTAAGTGTGACAGCACGGGACGACGTCCCATTTTTCGGTCCTACTCTGCCAACGCCCGCCATCTTCCGGCACGGTCCGGAACTCAAGGAGTTTCTACTGACTAAATTGATCAATGCCGAAAATGCTTGCTACAAAGCCGAAAAGTTCGCTAAGCTGGAACTTAGGACTAGAACGTCATTGTTGCAGACCCTCACGGATGAATTAAAGGTATTTTTTTATTTCAGGTCCTAAGTACCGAGACTAACTAGAATAACTTGGAAAATATACTTTATTTTCTATTAAAAGTTTAGTTTTTTTTGCCGTAAACAGAGCTGTAACATTCTCGGTACAATTGCGATTGCACAAGTAACATTAAAATACATACTCTTTTTTTTATAATTTGAAGTAATAAAAATTGCTGAGAATGGCTAAAGCTTTCGCAAAGCAAAATGAGGTCAAAAATATACCGAATTCGACAACGTCGCAACACTGATTTACATGCAAAAGCCTCTAACTCTTACTGATGACTTTGTAATACAGTCCCTGGCCAAATTATTAGACGCACTGCAAGATTTCATGTAAAATATTAATTACCGAGTGATATTGTACCGTTTTATTATTTTAAATTGATTTGTTTTTTATTTTTATATTATCCAATCAATTACCTATTTATTTGACATAAATAAAACAGCATTAATTTAGAAAAGCATAAGTTTATTAAGTTTTTTAAAGAAAAGTGAAATTAATGTTAGTAATATTTAGTTGAGCCACCTTTAGCCGCTATCAAAGCTTTAATTCTGCGCGGCATGCTATCAGTGCAAGATTGTACTGTCTCCTGCATTTGAGGATGATGATTCCACACATGAATAATCTTTTCTAGGAGCTAGGTTTTGTTGGTAATCACATCTTTAGCCACTTCTCTTTTCATCAGCTCCCACACATTTTCAATGGGGTTCATATCAGGGTATTACCCGGCCAATCCAACAGAGGGATATTTTTTCTGCCAAAAAAGCTTTAACAGACCGAGCAGTGTGGCAGGGAGCTCCATCTTGCATGAAAGTGAATGGTTCCCCATTTGGAAACCATTCTCTGAGCTGCGGAATCAACCGATTTTGTAATACTTCTTTGTACTGATCTTGCCTCATTATTCCTTTGACGACGTACAGACGTCCAGTGCCCTTGCCGCTGATGACTGACCAAATCATCACTTTGGTGGGATGTTTAACCGTCGGGACGACACAATCAGGATGAAACTTTTCTCCACGACGACGACGCACATACTGAGCTTTATTCTGCAAAATTTCGAATGTGCTTTCGTCACTGAAGCAGACCTGTCAAAAATAGGAAAAATATATAAACTTCCATGTTTATTTGCTTTATTTAACTGAAAATGATAATAATGTATCAATTATTGATTAAATTGCTGTATCTTACCGGTCTCCAGAAGTCCACATCTTTGTCTTGCCATTGTTTGGCCCACTTCAGGCGCTTTGCTTTCATTGCAGCTGTTAACTTGGGCTTCCTGGCGGGGCGACAGGCCTTAAAATCTAATTCTTTCAATTTTCTTCGAACAGTGCGCTCAGAAGCATTTACGCTAGCATCCTGGAGTTGTGATTTTATTACCTTTGTGGTAGCAAATCTGTTTTCTACACAAATTTTCTTCAAACATCTCTCTGACCGTGGAGTGAAAATTGGTTTTTTCTACCGCATCTTTTCTTTCTTTCCGGGCTTAATTCCTTCCCTGACTCAATTTTCTGTTTTATGCGTCGTACACTAGCTTCAGAAACCTCCAATCTTCGTGATATTTCTCGGTTTGTAAATGTTTTCGCAATCAAAAGGGCCTTCACTTCAGCTTTTTTACGTGGTGAAAGATCGCCTTTTCTACCCATAATGAAAATAGTCCAATTACTTTTTTAAAACACTGCATACAAAATAAACTAATAACTGAGTAGTATAAAACTGTTAAACAAACAATCACAGTCCATAAAGCCACAGAAACACGTCCGTACCTGACTCGATTCCGATCGCGACTGATACAGGTTTGTACTTATTTACGTTCATGTATCACTTTGTCAACACAGTGTTGCCATATGTTAAAAATAAATACAAATATGTAGTCTACAACAATTCTTTTAAATAAAAATCAATAATATTGTAGTTTAAATATACCATTATTGCATAAAAACTCTTAAGAAACATAAAATTACTAAAAAAAATACAGTGCGTCTAATAATTTGGCCAGGGACTGTATGATATGCTCTAACATGCTCTATAAAGACCATAAAAAAATGAAGAGATTAATGTTCTCCATAATAAGTATTTTTTCCTGTTACAATTTAATTCTAATCACTCAACTTTCAATAGTGTGGTGTCAGGTATTTTATGATCTTTGTTCCATTAAAACGCTGATCATGGTAGTAAAAGTAACAGTGTGTTTTGCCAAGCTGTCAGAAAATGAGTTTCAAACAAAGAACTTAACATTTGTGTTAAGTTCTTTGTTTGGCCACTTGGCGACCCAAACGTATCAAATATTTCAAGAAGCATACGATGATGAACGATTATCTTATTCTAAAGTATTTTAAGGCGATTTTAAGGTTATTGATAGGCCCTTGAGAACAAGGAAAATCGGTCCGTCCAAAAATTGAATTGAACGAGTTAGAAAGGTCATGATTTTATCAAACAAAACCCAACATCGTTCGGGAGAGAAACTGAAGACGCGTTGGGAATTGTACAATATTTTCACCGCTTGCAAGTACCAAAACTTCCTTGAAACGATTGGTTTTGGTAACGGAACGTGATTCGTTCGTACATCGTGAAATAGTTTTCGAGCAATAAAGTTTATGTGTTGAATCACTCGCCGTTTTCCTGGACTCTATTTGACACTGAAAGGTTCCAAAATACACCCCCCCCCCTACTGGAAATGCTGAAGCGACAGTGACTACGACCCTAAACAGTACGCCAAGAAATGACCACGCCAAACGTTGTTGTATCGAAAGTGAAGGAGAATATATCCGAATATACTTTATTTTCTATTAAAAATTTAGTTATATTTGGACAAAAAATATATGAAGATCATAAAAAGAAGAAGAGTTAAATTTTTGCCGTAAACAGAGCTGTAACATTCTCGTTACAATTTAATCCTGGCAAGTTAAAAACTCGTAAATCTGACTTAGTATATTTTGGTTGTAAACCGATGATTCATTTATATTGTAACCACAATGTAGCAGACAATGTTGACTTTATATACAGTCTGTCAAGTAAGAGCGTGTCTGCGATAATTCATTTTTGGTAGATGCGATTCTTGTGATTCAACAAAAAAACAGTAGACGGAACCTTTGTTTACGACGCATTTTAGTAAAAGTATCCGTCGATTCCGATTCCGAACCGTCGAAATCACGTAAATTCCAAAATAAGTCACTTATTTGTGCATAGGTTCAAGGTAGTTTTTCGTTGTTTTCGTCCAAGGGAGCCTAAAATGACACAATCTGCGGCCACTATATTAAAAAGTCGGTATCGTTTGTGAAGGAGTGGGTAAATCATTTTAACAAGACTAAAAATGTTGACGACTTACCAAAACATGGCTCAGTCTGCAAGTTACTTCGAAAGTCTTTGTTTTCACGGGACCTGAAATTCCGAAGCATGTTGAAGAAACCCTTGCTGGACGAAAATCACGCCGCGAAACAGCTCGCTTGGGCCCACGATAAGATACTAGAGGGGGCCTCACAATCGCCAGACGCCAAGCCTATTGAAAACGTTTGGTCCCTTGTAAAGAGAAAGCTCAGAAGAAAGAATCTGAGGACTTTAACTCAGTTGTCTCGCGAGATTCGAAAAATTTGGAACTCATTGCCGCGCGAGTATGCAGAAAATCTCGTCGACAGCTTGCCCCGAAGATACCAGGCGATTATTAATGCAGGAGGCAATTGGCAACTTACTAAGGTAATTTAGCCGTTGTTAGCACACCAAACAATACATTGATGGAAAAAAATGTTCTCGAAACACAACGGTCACGTTCTTACTTAGCAGACTCTATTTCTACAGCACAAAATACTATGATTTATTATTGCACATATTTCTGTTGTATTTTTTTTACGGTCGTAATTTTTCTGCAGATTACTAAACAACAATAACAACAACAGCAGCGCAATGTTGCGATAGTCATAATATCTATACCAATACATATTGCGAACAATATCCAATGTTCCATTAGTGTCGAGTAGGGTGTCACTAAACCTGTCAGTTGTCAGATTTAGTAGTTTTCGATTTCGAGTGAAATTGAGTCAAACTGACCTATTGTTCGTTCAAAGACCTTCCAACTGATATATTAACTGTTGTAAGCTGGGATTTGTATGTTTCAGTTGGGCAATTCTTTGAAAAAATACTTCTTTTTGGTTTTTTAAGGGTACCTGCTTTTAGCATACGCAGCAGTACAGGCGCGATTTCTCGTGAGCGATATCAAAGTAAAAACTTGTTTAAGATTACCGCCTCCGGTTTGCTTATATATATGAAGTGTTACAAAAATCATTTAATATGTTTAAATCGGTAAGCCCTTGTGTCAAGAGGAACTACAGGAAAATAGTGCTTCGCTATAAGGAACGAGAAACTCTACGCTGAATATTAGGATTTTTCATCATGTACGCAAATGGTTGTAGCCAATATCTATATCAAAAACAACTGAGGCGTCAATGTTGATAATAACCTGGAATGGAATAATGTCACGCTTGAAATTAACAGCTTGTTGTTTTATTTTATAACAAAGTAAAGAAATTCTACGTTTGTCATGTTACTAAAAAATCATGAACGTTTGGCAACAATATTAACGAGCGACCCAGAAGGGCTGAGGTTTTACACAATCTTTAAGATGTCCAAGATGAGAAATGAATGAATGTTCTTTTATTCGACCCAAGGAATCACCTATTTAAATATATTAAACGATTTCCATAACACCGTATATATATATATATATATATATATATATATATATATATATATATATATATATATATATATATATATATATATGTTTTTCTTTTTTCCTGACCGTTAATAAATAAATTTAGGACAGTTTTTTGTTCTTGGTCTTGCGGTCAATTTTTAATGAAAAAAAGTTTACTTTTGGTTAACGTTTCGGTTTATTTTATTTAAACCATCTTCAGAACTACAAGAAAGAAAAAAAAAATTATTAGTGTTAATGTTTAAGATGTAAAATTGATGATTAGTGTTGTTTTATACAGAAATATATGTAGAGAATAAATATTAGTGTTTATTATATTTTTCCTACCTTATATCTAGTTGGATCTTTTGGTTTAAATGATTTACATGTTAACAGTTTCACAGTTTTCGTAATACTAAATTTAAAAGGGTCACATATTTTATTTTACTATTTGTACAGGTAAAATGGGTAAATCCAAAATTTATTCTTTGCTTTCATATTGTTGTTACTTTAATTGTTATTAGTCTATTTTATGATTATTTTCAAAGTTTAGGATTTGGACATTATTAAAATTGAAATTATGCAATTCATCTAGGGCAGTATGGTTTTGGTTTGTGTTTCTTATGCTATTTTTATGTTCTGTTATTCGTCTCCTTAAATATTGTTTTGATTGTCCAATGTATGTTTTTGGACAGTTCATGCAGTCTATTTTGTAGATTAAGTTTGTTTGTTCTGCTGTTGGTATTGTTGGTTTAATATCATATTAAAGATTCATGGGATTTCCATAAAACAATAAAAGATAACAAAAAAATTCCAAACAGACACACTCGTTTCCTTTGATGTCGTCTCTTTATACACAAATATACCAATAGAACTTGCCATAAAAAGTATAAAAGATAAATGGAATATAATAAAAAACTTCACTAACATCCCTGAAAAGGAATTTATCGAGGCAACAAAACTTTGTTTAAACTCTACATTTTTCCAATATAATAACCAATTCTACTCACAAATTTATGGAGTAGCTATGGGATCACCAATTTCAGCTACTATAGCAAATCTCGTAATGGAACATGTAGAGGAAAATATTATAAAAACTCTCGACTACAAACCTTATTTTTTCAAAAGGTTTGTAGATGATTGTATTTTTTAGTGTTCCGTACGGAACACTTATAAGATCACTTCGGTGTCTGTCTGTCTGTCTGTCTGTCTGTCTGTCTGTCTGTCACACCCGATTTTCTCCGAAACTATTTGACATAGAAAGGTGAAATTTGGTAATAATATAGGAATTGATGGCCTCATCAGAGCCATGTAGTTTTGAGAATTAAATTTTGACTTAAGGGGTTAGTTTTGGGGGGTGAAGTCGGAAGCGAAAAAAAATTTTTTTACTGGGTCATCGAGTGTGGTGTCAAATCAAAGCTTGTGAAAACACGAGTAAAAAATATATATATAATATTATACTTGCGCGCACTTTTCATTGTATTATTTTTAAAAATTCGCGAAAAATCGCTGTCCCGGGCCTTATCTCGAAAAGTACTTATCAAAAAATTTCGAAAAAATTCTGGAATATTCTCCACGGGGTGTAGATTGAACGAAAATTATCACGAGTGCATTACCTTTAATAATTTATATGGTATATAAAAAAACAAAAATTTCAAGGTCATCAGATTTCAGTAAAGATTGGAAACAAACTTTGTTGAAAACTCATTTGGGGTGTGTTTTGTGAAGTCACTGATCATTTTATACCACCGTAACATAAATTTTGACTTACGGGGTTCGTTTTGAGGAGTGAAATCGGAAGTGAAAAAAATTTTTTTTTACTAGGTCATCGAGTGTGGTGTCAAATAAAAGCTTGTGAAAACACGAGTATATATATATATATATATATATATATATATATATATATATATATATATATATATATATATGTATATATATATATATATATATATATATATATATATATATATATATATATATATATATATATATATATATATATATATATATATATATATATATATATATATATATATATATATATATATATATATATATATATATATATATATATATATATATATATATATATATATATATATATATATATATATATATATATATATATATATATTACTCGTATATATGTTAATGTAATACTTGCGCACACTTTTCTTCCTATTACTTTTAAAAAATCGCTGTTCCCTACCTTATCTCGAAAAGTACTGATCAAAAAAATTTTGAAAAAATTCTGGAATATTCTCCACGGGGTATAGATTCAACGAAAATTATCACGAGTGCATTACCTTTAATAATTTATTTGGTATATAAAAAAAAAAAAAAATTTCAAGGTCACCAGTTTTCAGTAAAGATTGGAAACAAACTTTGTTCAAAACTCATTTGGGGTGTGTTTTGTGAAGTCACTGATCATTTTATACCACCCTAACAAAAATGTTTATTTTAAAAAACAATCAGCGTACGGAACACTAATTGTGCAAGTTCAACTTGCACTTGACCGGTTTTTGTATCCCAGAAACGAAACTTCAATACCCGCTAAACAAATTCAACTCATTCCACGAAAGACATACGAAAAAGAAATAAACAAATCAATAAACTTTTTAGACATAAATATTAAATATGATGATAAAGGAAACATAAAAACAAATTGGTATACCAAACCTGTATGGTCCGGTAGATATTTAAATTATAATTCATACATACCAGAAAAATATAAAAAAAGTGTTGTCAATTCGCTAGTTGATAGGGCAATATTACTAACTGATCCGAAAGACAGACCCCAAAACTTGAATAAAGTAAGAAACATTCTACGAAGCAATAACTATCCAAAAAATTTACAGAACCAATTATAAAAAACCGAATAAATAAAGTATACAATAATCATAAAAAATCTAAACAAAGCAACAATGAAATTAAGAAAAATTATATTTCCATACCATACATTCCTGAATTAAGTAATAAGACCAAAAAAGTCCTTAAACCACATGACATCAACATAGCAGAAAAACCGGCTAACAACTCAAAAAATATGTTTACCAAACTTAAACCAACAATACCAACAGCAGAACAAACAAACAAACTTAATCTACAAAAGAGACTGCATAAACTGTCCAAAAACATACATTGGACAACCAAAACAATATTTAAGGAGACGAATAACAGAACATAAAAATAGCATAAGAAACACAAACCAAAACCATACTGCCCTATCAAAACATGCCCTAGATGAATTGCATAATTTCAATTTTAATAATGCCCAAATCCTAGACTTTGAAAATAATCATAAAAAACGAAACATAAAGGAAATGAGACACATACGAAGAACAAATAACACCTTAAATTATCGAAATGACACGGAAAACCTAAGTATTTTATACAATGATTTAATAACCTAATAAAACCAATTACTAGACTAATAACAATTAAAGTAACAACAATATGAAAGCAATAAATAAATTTTGGATTTACCCATTTTACCAGTAAAAATAGCAAAATAAAATATGTGAACCTTTTAAATTTAGTATTACGAAAACTGTGAAACTATTAATATGTAAATCATTTAAACCAAAAGATCCAACTAGATATAAGGTAGGACAAATATAATAAACACTAATATTTATTCTCTACATATATTTCTGTATAAAATAACACTAATCATCAATTTTACATCTTAAACAGTAACACTAATAATTTTTTTTCTCTTTCTTGTAGTTCTGAAGATGGTTTAAATAAAATAAACCGAAACGTTAAACAAAAGTAAACTTGTTTCATTAAAAATTGACCGCAAGACCAAGAACAAAAAACTGTCCTAAATATATATATATATATATATATATATATATATATATATATATATATATATATATATATATATATATATATATACATATATATATACATATATATATATATATATATATATATATATATATATACATATATATATACATATATATATATATATATATATATATATATATATATATATATATATATATATATATATATATATATATATATATATATATATATATATATATATATATATATATATATATATATATATATATATATATATATATATATATATATATATGAAGGGTTTTAGTTCAAAACTGGACATGTCCAGAGACTGACTTTTTAAGAAAATCAATTTTTAAACTTTGCAAGCCGAAAACTGAGGGAAAACGGGTTATTAAAAAACGAAATAGTAATGTTTGTTTCAACAAATATATATAATTAAAAAATGTTCATTTTTTTTTGTTTAAAACTAAATTTTACTGTTTAAATTATTAATATTTAAAAAAAATGTCAAAATTTTTCTGTTCAAAACAGAATTTGTCCAATCTTAAATTGTTCAAAACAAGTTATGTCCATTATAAAACGACAACATTTTTCAGAACCATTAGAACTTTTCTGTAAATTATTTAAAATAAAAAAAATAAAATAAAATCAATAAGTACAAACTAATCGCTAAAATTTTGTAAATTATTTGTGTTTTTGTAAAAATATTGAAAAAAAAATAAATAAATTTTTAACTTTTCCGAATTTTGTTAAACATTTTCCTAGCTTTTTCACTACAAAATTTAGACAAGTGATCTCCTTGAATTTTCCTGCAGGGATGGGAATTTTCTTGAAATAAGATTGCAAAGGCAGCTGAAACTCGGCTGGCCTGGCATACGCTACTCATCTGGACGTCTTAGACTTTCTGGTCTTCGTGGACATGGACTGCTTGATTGGGTTGAGTGACTTTTGACATCTTAATTATTTCTTTGAAAAATACCGCTGCAGTTTGACCCGATTTGGAGCTCCCTTGTTTTTTGTATTGGAAAGGAGCATTTGCTTCTGTATTTTTGTCCTCAAAAAAGTTCATCCAACTTTTAATCAGCCGCTGCTGGATATTAATAACCTTGAAGGGACTAGGTGTTGCCCTTCCTGTCTTGAAATTCTCCACCCAATCCTCAAGAGTCTCCATTGTTTTGTTGATGTTAATAATTCTCATGTTTTTGTCGCACTCCACATCAGGCCACGAGGGACATACCCAGTTTTGAACTGTTTTTTTTTTTTCTGGACATATCTTGTTTTGAACTGAAATGAATTGTCTCTCTCTCTCTCTCTCTCTATATATATATATATATATATATATATATATATATATATATATATATATATATATATATATATATATATATATATAAATATATCCTAGCAAGCTATCAGACCTCCGCCCTATTAGTCTACTGCCAGTGTTATCAAAGATTTTTGAGAAAATAATATATGATAGAGTGGTCCAGTTCTTGTCCATTAACAATCTGTTCCCTAAGTTTCAGTCAGGGTTTCGTAGAGGGCACAGCGCAACCACCGCTCTCGCAGCCATAATGGATGATATACTTCGGGCTGCTGATCGTGATAAATCGTCAACTTTACTCCTTTTGGATTACAGTAAGGCATTTGATACTGTAGATTATAGTCTCCTCTGTACAAAGCTTCATTATTACTGGTTCTCTGACGAGGCAATAGATCTCCGGAGCTATTTGGTGAATAGGAGACAAGTTGCCTGGGGTCAGGAACTGTGGCGTACCACAGGGCTCTATTCTGGGACCATTACTTTTTATGATATATACCATGGATCTGGTTGAATCAGTTAATGACAATTGCTTAATCCATCAGTTTGCTAATGATACACAGGTGTATGCTAGTTACAATAGGGATAATGCTGAGCAAGTGTTCCATCGCTTGAATGCCACACTCAAGAATATTCAGTCATATTCGGAGAGGCAGAGTCTTAAGTTGAATCCATCTAAATCAGTGGCAATTAATTTTGGTAATGTGCTGGCGGGACTTGACTTGGGTGTTGTTGTGGATGGTGTTCCTGTCCAATTGAGGGAAACTGTAAAAACTCTTGGGCTTGTGATTGATAAGGACCTGCGCTTTAGAGGTCATGTTAAGCTTATAATGCAGAAGGCATATACAGCTTTAAGGAGCTTATATCGGAATAGAACTATTTTCACCAGAGACGTAAGGAAGAGGCTTTGCGAGGCATTAGTCTTGAGTCATGTTAATTATGCGGATGTGGTTTTTGGGCCATGTCTCGATGTTCGTTCCAGTTCCAGAATACAAAAGATTCAGAACTTTTTGTGTTAGGTTTATTTGTGGATTGCGGAAGAGAGATCATGTTTCTCCTCAGTTGGTGGGGCTGGGCTGGCTCAATATGTTTAGCAGGCGAAAATTGCACATGGCGGTATTTGTTCATAGAGTCTTGGCAACGGGTTGTCCTCTATCTTAGACAGAAACTGAGGCATCGGGTAGATGTGCACGATTTAAATACTAGAAATATTCACTTTTTAAAAATACCAAAGCACAGAAAGGCGATCTTTGAAAGATGTTTCAGCTGTGCTGCAGTGAGTGTTTACAATTCGGTACCGCAGGCTATTCAAAGCAGGTCAGTTAATGATTTCAAACTGATTTATAAGAAATTTCTCCTCGGGGATGCAGTTTGACTTTTATTTTTATTCTTATTTCTATTAGTCCTATCTTTTGGCGATGGATTGTCGTTGTCTTCTCCTTCACTTCTGTACGTTACGTTGTGTTTGCTGTTTTGCTGATTGATTGTTGTATGTTTTCTTCTTTTTTTCTTCCAGTACTATGTTAACTTGTATTTTTATTTTATATGATTATTATTATTATTTTCTTTTCTCTATAATGATGTAATGTTATTGTATGTATTTTTATTTAGTATTTAGGCATTACTTGAATGTTGCATTATTGAATTTGTATTTTTATATTTGTATTTTTATTTTTTTTGTATCTTGTATGCTTAGCTACTGGCTCGGTTGAGATGAGCAGTTCTTAACTGGACTTCGCCGAGTTAAAAATAAAGTCCTTTTATTATTATATATATATATATATATATATATATATATATATATATATATATATATATATATATATATAGTCCCTGGCCAAATTATTAGACGCACTGCAAGATTTCATGTAAAATATTAATTACCGAGTGATATTGTACCGTTTTATTATTTTAAATTGATTTGTTTTTTATTTTTATATTATCCAATCAATTACCTATTTATTTGACATAAATAAAA
Source organism: Pachyrhynchus sulphureomaculatus (assembly GCA_019049505.1). Classification (NCBI taxonomy): domain Eukaryota; kingdom Metazoa; phylum Arthropoda; class Insecta; order Coleoptera; family Curculionidae; genus Pachyrhynchus; species Pachyrhynchus sulphureomaculatus. The sequence continues at coordinate 158,868,322 of CM032455.1, read as the reverse complement.
CAGCATTAATTTAGAAAAGCATAAGTTTATTAAGTTTTAAATAAAAGTGAAATTAATGTTAGTAAAAGTCAATATTTAGTTGAGCCACCTATAGCCGCTATCAAAGCTTTAATTCTGCGCGGCATGCTATCAATGCAAGATTGTACTGTCTCCTGCATTTGAGGATGATGATTCCACACATGAATAATCTTTTCTAGGAGCTGGGTTTTGTTGGTAATCACATCTTTAGCCACTTCTCTTTTCATCAGCTCCCACACATTTTCAATGGGGTTCAAACCCGGCCAATCCAACAGAGGGATATTTTTTTCTGCCAAAAAAGCTTTAACAGACCGAGCAGTGTGGCAGGGAGCTCCATCTTGCATGAAAGTGAATGGTTCCTCATTTGGAAACCATTCTCTGAGCTGCGGAATCAACCGATTTTGTAATACTTCTTTGTATTGATCTTGCCTCATTATTGCTTTGACGACGTACAGACGTCCAGTGCCCTTGCCGCTGATGACTGACCAAATCATCACTTTGGTGGGATGTTTAATCGTCGGGACGACACAATCAGGATGAAACTTTTCTCCATGACGACGACGCACATACTGAGCTTTATTCTGCAAAATTTCGAATGTGCTTTCGTCACTGAAGTAGACTTGTCAAAAATAGGAAAAATATATAAACTTTCATGTTTATTTGCTTTATTTAACTGAAAATGATAATAATGTATCAATTATTGATTAAATTGCTGTATCTTACCGATCTCCAGAAGTCCACATCTTTGTCTTGCCACTTCAGGCGCTTTGCTTTCATTGCAGCTGTTAACTTGGGCTTCCTGGCGGGGGGGGCGACAGGCCTTAAAATCTAATTCTTTCAATTTTCTTCGAACAGTGCGCTCAGAAGCATTTACGCTAGCATCCTGGAGTTGTGATTTTATTACCTTTGTGGTAGCAAATCTGTTTTCTACACAAATTTTCTTCAAACATCTCTCTGACCGTGGAGTGAAAATTGGTTTTCTACCGCATCTTTTCTTTCTTTTCGGGCTTAATTCCTTCCCTGACTCAATTTTCTTTTTTATGCGTCGTACACTAGCTTCAGAAACCTCCAATCTTCGTGATATTTCTCGGTTTGTAAATGTTTTCGCAATCACAAGGGCCTTCACTTCAGCTTTTTTACGTGGTGAAAGATCGCCTTTTCTACCCATAATGAAAATAGTCCAATTACTTTTTTAAAACACTGCATAAACAATAAACTAATAACTGAGTAGTATAAAACTGTTAAACAAACAATCACAGTCCATAAAGCCACAGAAACACGTCCGTACCTGACTCGATTCCGATCGCGACTGATACAGGTTTGTACTTCTTTACGTTCATGTATCACTTTGTCAACACGGTGTTGCCATATGTTAAAAATATAATACAAATATGTAGTCTACAACAATTCTTTTAAATAAAAATCAATAATATTGTAGTTTAAATATACCATTATTGCATAAAAACTCTTAAGAAACATAAAATTACTAAAAAAAAATACAGTGCGTCTAATAATTTGGCCAGGGACTGTATATATATATATATATATATATATATATATATATATATATATATATATATATATATATATATATATATATGAATAAAAGATTATAATCAATATCATACTACTTGAAGTTTAGAAATTTTACAGACCTCATTTCTCTATAACTAGTTGGAATTTACTGAAAACAAGTCGAAGTTTTAGGTAATTCAATTATATTTCATCGTACGTGACCCTCTATTAATAATTTACATGGGTTCGCAACAGGAGGATTAATAGGACAAGATATTGGTCCGAAGTTAGTTCTTGCATACCCAAATAAAATGTAGGCTATTAAGTAGTGCAACAAAAACACTAAAAGCCGCATCTGAAGTCTGGAGTCTTAACAAATTATATGACTAACAAAATAATCTCAATAAAATTGTACTGGTCCACGAGCATTTCAGCTACAAGTTATATATAGTACTGCAATTATAAGTCCCGGTTTAACCACAGAAAGCAGCAAACCTGCAGCCATAACTTGAACTAACTGAAGCTATAACCCACCAGTTACGGCACAAAACCTTTGACGTGCTAGTTCAATTAACATTACAATGCTGTTAATAGATAAGAAAAAAAGAGACACAATTAAATCCACTTTACGTAGAACAGACCTACAGCAGCCGGCGTTCACCTGCCGCTTTGATAGCATCAGAATTCAATGAGCTTCAAAACAATGTGGATTAGAGAAAGTCGATATAACAACCAACAGCAGATTGTACATGGGGTTTATTTTATTAAAATGATTTCATTTCGATTTTAGTATCAATTAGATAAGTGAAATTTATATTATTTTATTTTCAAAGCTTTGAAAATTAGTTCTTTATAATGAGCAAATTCTGAATATTTTAATATCTTTCGTTTACTTTCAAAAACCTTCAAACCTACTTAAAATAGAGGATATAACTGTTTGATATTGCAGCGAGCAGAATGATTACTGCAGTCTACGTCAAATTTTAAAAATCTGTAAAGTTATTTACTTCGAACATTCGTCATAAACATAGAAGTTTTGAAATTTTCTTGTTTCAAATTTGGATTAATCCCTACTCCTCTACTGACCTACTTACAATTGAGAATAATAAGATATTGGTCCTAATGACTTCAAATTTATCGAATCTAACGAGGTAGTAAAAATAGCATCTCTTCTTCACTATGTACAGGATGAGTCAACGATAGATTAAAGTTCATTATCTCATTTGTTTCGGGAATGACGAAAAAAGTTAAATACAATAGTTTTAGGGAATGTTAAGGTGTACAGTTTAAAATTATTTTTGGGTATACAGGGGTACTTCAAAAAAGTGTGGCGGATATAACATGTTTTTTTTAAATGGAACATCCTATTTTTCTAATTTATTTTTAAATTCTGCGTAAAATTTTGTAACTTTTTTATAAATAATGTTACTTAAACCTAGTAGTTTTTCTAATATTTCAATTTTTTTAAAAAATACTAGTTTTCAGTTTTGTAAAAAATTGCCAGTAGCGCCAGTGTTTCTGAAGGTGGAATACTCATAATTGGTACGAGCGTTCTATAGAGATAAAAAAAGATATATGTAAAGAAATTTGAATTAGATGCTACAGGGTGTTCAAAGTAAATTTATGCATTTCGACTATTTTAAATTGAAAAATCTCAAATTTTTTAAATGGCACGCCCTTTATATTATTATTTTTTCTGATAGATTTTACAAAGCTTCCAACTTTTATTAAGTATGTCATATACCTATTTCTAATAGTTTTCGATTTATTTTGAATTTTCCAATTTTTACCCTTGTTTTTAATACACTTACGCTATAACATCATAGTTGCCAAGACAAAACAAAAATTTGGGCATTGTCAAATTTTGACATGTCTATTAAGCAAGTTAAAATAGTTTAATTTGTTGTAGTAAGTGACGTATAAAGGTAATTGTTATGGATTTTCCTAAAAATGAATTAATTGATATGGTATATACTGGGCGAGGCAGGAAAAAATTGTCTTCTGGCAGTAAGGCTTTACGGAGCAAAATACCCTAATAGACGTATATCTAGAAAATCTTTTCAGTGCTTAATGGAACGGTTTGATGGTAGTGGTAGCGTTGAGTATACGAAACGGGACGTAGTAAACCAGAATGCTACCAATGAGGAAAAAGAAACGGAGATTTTACTTCATGTTGAAGTTAATCCTCAGGTCAGCAGCCGTCAGCTGACTTATCTAACACATCCCAATCTACGGCTAATCGCACCACGAGAAAATGCAAGTATCATCCCTTTCATATGGAACTACACCAAGAACTTCAAGACCGTGATTTTGAACGAGGAGTAAACTTTTGTACCACCATGAATGAAGCCATAGAGGCCGATCCAAATTTTTTATCCAAAATAATGTTTTCTGATGAAGCTACTTTTCGCACTAATGGAGCAGTTAACAGCCATATATATATATATATATATATATATATATATATATATATATATATATATATATATATATATATATATATATATATATATATCAATCGGTTTTATAACGTCTTCCGTCTTCCGATGCCTAATTTCCACTCCTCCCGGTTTCTCCATCCCTCCTCTAGATCTCTCTCTAGTACTTCCTTGTTGATTCCTGCTCTCCAGCTTTAGTGTGGTCTTCCTCGCTTTCTTTTTCCATAAGGGTTCCAATTTAAAATCTTTTTAGGTAGTCGGTCTTGTGACATTCTCTGTACATGTCCGTACCATACCAACTGTTGGGTTCTGATTTCGTTCACTATATCGTGCTTTATTTCTAAAGCTCGTCTTATCGTGTCATTTGGTATACGATCTTTTCTGGATGTTCTGGCTGCTCGTCTCCAGAAATCCATTTCTGTAGCTTTTAGTATTTTTTCTGTTCTTTCCTTCAATGGCCACACCTGGGAGCTGTAAGTTATTATACTTTTCACTATTGAGTTGTAAATTCTCTTCTTATTTTCAATGGTTATGTTTTTGTATACTATTAAGCATTGCAATCGCTTTTCTTCCTTGAATATTCCTCTCGAACATTGCTTCTTCCAGTGTTCCGTCCCCAGATATTCTCGTTCTCAAATACTTATAACTGGCACAGTGTTTGATGGTGTGTCCTGTGGCCAGTTTCAAGTCCTGCTGTTGTCCTCCGACGCACATGTACTCGGTCTTTTTAATATTGACTTCTAGGCCCCATTTTTCATATTCCTCCATAAGTTTTCGTGTCATGTATTCCATATCATCGATGTCCTGAGCGACTACTACCTGGTCGTCTGCAAATGATAGCGTGTACAATGTAGTATCGTCATCCAGTGCTAATCCCATACTGCTGCATTTTCTTTTCCAGTTCTTCAGTGCACTCTCCAAATAGATTTTAAATAGCGTTGGGGATATACAGCTGGAACCCTGTTGTTATACCATATTTGGTTTTCACACTACTTCTTGCGTCTTGGTATAAGGATTTTACGGCTTTAATTATTTCGGTGCTTACATTACTCTGTTGTAGTGTTTCCCACAATCTCATTGGGGGCACGCTGTCGTAGGCCTTTTTTAAATCAACAAACAAGACATGGACTTCCTGATCAAATGCGGTTTTCTTTTCTAGGATTTGAGTCAGTGAGAAGAGATGGTCTATTGTGGATCTTCCTGCTCTAAAGCCTGCCTGTTCTTCAGCTTCTACGTCCGCGTATTCCGTTTCTATTCTATTTTTAATTATTTTTCCGTATATTCTGCTAATAGATCTTGTGACCGTTATTCCCCTATAATTATCGCAATTATTTTTGTCTCCTTTCTTATGCCATAACATGCATTATTATTCAACAGTTAATCCATTTTGGGTCCGGAAAGTTCAAAACCAAAACCATTGGTCGCTTATGTATGTTGTGGAATATTAAATTTTCGAATTATTGGTCCATATTTTTTCCACGAACCGCTTAACGGGCCTAGATATCTAAATTTTTTGCAAAACGAATTACCGCAGCTTCTTGAAGAAGTTGATAACTTTGAGAGGGAACAAATGTGGATTCAACAAGACGGAGCTCATGCTCTTTACGACCGGGCAGTTCGGGATCGTTACCCACAAAAATGGATCGGTAGGGATGGATTCATTCAGTGGCCTCCTCGATCATGTGACTAAACACTTTTAAACTTCTTTTTATGGGACTACATTAAAAATCGTGTTTATGTGAGTCCCCCTACAACACCAGTAGATTTGGAAAAGAGGATACGGGATGTTAGCTTCATCAGGAGCGAGTCAATCATCGCTCCTGATGAAGCTAACATGGTTAGCGAAACGCGCGTCGAGTGCAAAAGTAAAGTGTTTAGTGTAGTTGTGATATATATTGAGTAGTCTTCAAGTTATGTTGAACAAAAGTTCTCACGCTCAAAATTCAAAAGTTCGGCCGCCAGTCGCCTTTGAAGCCTAAAAATATAGACGAATTAGATTCTTTTATTCTCTATTTTTTTAAAATTATTTTCACTTTTGAAGAAAATGTTTCAGGCAAAAGATTCCCGATTTTTCCCAGGCTATCACGTAGGACCATCGGCGGCGGGGGAACACCCCCTCCCGTGGAGGAACGGTGCCTCACTTCCATTCACATAAATACATTTTTTCCAAAAGGACAACTAAAACTAATTACACCAGAAGTGGGGCAACGTTCCCCCACGGTTCCTATGCCCCGTAAAAAAATTACTCTTGATGGTTTCCGATTTGAGCTAGAAATCAAATTAAGTAATAAGGTTTCTATTCAAAATTTGGAAGGGGGGCACCGTTTCCCCACAGGAGGGGGTGTTCCCCGCCGTCGATGGTAAAAATAATTTAAAAAAAGAAATAGAAAATAAAAGAATCTAATGTGGTCTATATTTTTAGGCTTCAATGGCCACTGGCGGCCGAACTATACATTAATGGCAAAAAATATTCTCGAAACACATTTTTTAAGAATACCAGCGGTCACGTTCTTACTTGACAGACTGTAGAAGAAAAGTAAGTTTATAGGTGGATTCTCTATCACTTGAAACCCAACAAATGATTTTGCAGTGCCGATTGACATTTGTCGTTTATTTTTACCTTATTACTTGCAGTTTGAAGTTTTTGTTTTTAAAAAGCACTCTAGCGTCATAATTTATTGCAAAACATAAAGGAAAATAAGGACATTATTATTTATTAACCAGCGATTAATTTATTTCAATACTTTGAATGTTTTCGAGATTTTCCTTACAGTATAAATTTGAATTCACGTATATCGACATGTTATGTATACAATTCACAAAATATACAACCCATTCACGATACGTAAGTTTTTTTCCCCAAAAATTTCGAATCTTTTTAAGTCTTGAAAACCAAAGAATTAAATTAACGCTCGAACCTTTTTTCCTAATAACTTATTACATAATTACATAAAGTTGGCTATGGATGAAACAGAAGAAGTATGTTTGTATTGTCACTTCAGTAAGGATGTCATTTAATTTTAGTATCTGTCAAATGGTATGTAAGTGCAATGGCCGCTGAAAAATTGTCTCTGCAAGAAATAATTCAAATCATTTTAATATGTGGCGATAATTATTAGATTTCGCGAAATACTGTTAGTATATTTAACGAAAGGCGTCCTGGTAAAAATATTTATCATTTGTGGCAAGGCTCTTAAATAAACATCTTAAGAATATGGTTCTGTAGATAGCCGATTTAAAGTCCGTCATAACAGCCGTGTTGCTAACGAAGAAGTAAATTTTAATGCAATGTTCTCAACTGTCGACAATCTCCAAACGGCGCTATCTGAAAGACGTGATCAACTTAGAATGTCAGAGCAGTCGATCAGGCGAGTATTAATACAGAATAAATTGCGTGCTTTACAAACCAAAATTTATTCACGTTTTACAGGAAAGGGTTTACAATGCGACTAGATATTTCCTCTTGGCTACAAGGAAAGAAGGAATAACTGGTCCACTACCCTCTTTAATGACAAACTATCAATGAGCAATACACCAAATTGCTATCATTCATTTTTTAGAAGAAAATAAATCGTAAAAACTCCAAAACAGAACGACCTCGTACAATATTTAATCTAAATACTTAGAACAGCACATAACTCGAGAACGAATAATTCAGTTTTCATGTAGTGTTTCCTTTAAATATAGGCGATTTTGATTGCTGTAAATTCTCTCAGCGTCTAATCATAAAATTTAATTATTTACCTTTTCTTACAGGAAAAAACAGCAGAATTTTTAGGAGGTTCTCAACTCCTCGCCCCTCCAGGAACACCCAAAGGCGACTCCGGTCCGGGTGCCCGGTTCATAGATACGGTGAAGAAGGCTTGGAGCGCTGCTAAAGTCAAAACTAGTCAGAGCGATAACAATTTGGGACCTGGAAGTAATCACGAAAAATTGGGCAAGAAATCCAGCCAGCCACCTATATCGGAATCGACGCCTTCGGTACGTTTATTTTAAAGATTGTTATTTGGAAAATAAAACTATATTTTACTTGCTTTTTTCCTCCAGAGCGGAAGGTCGATCTCGAAGTCCTCCATCGTCTCCAACTCAAAAAAATCGGGCGGCTCGGGAAGCACCGGGAGCGGCCGTTCTTCGACGGCTTCGTCGCCAGATTTGACAGCGCACGCGCCTCCAAGTGCCAGGCCAGCACTTAGCGAGGCCAGTGACGACTCGTCGCTCACATCCGAAGATTTGGAACATTTGGCTGGAGGGTAAGCTGGAAAAAAAGCATTTTGTTAATTATTATCAAAAATTAAATTAGGGAAAAACCTATTATTGAAACAAACAGTTGCCCTGAACGTAATATAAATATAAACTCTTATTTAAGCAATGAAAGCCGTCCAGTAAATTCAAGTTAACACTGGAAAAATATCATTGATCGACAAATTGTGAATAACCATAAACAGGTAAAGAGAAAGAATCCAAATTAATTCCTAGTTTGTAATTATTCTAGGTATGTCGATAGTGATACTGGCTTGGAATCGATGTCGTCGGCCGAAACTGCCGCGAAAGCATGCAGTGTTTGCCAGGATAGGCCCGGCAGCGAAACGCCGGGGCAAGGGGGCTCCCAACAGGACGCTTTAGCTCAAGAGGTTACCAGGTTGAAGTGTGACAAGTTGGACTTACTTAGACAGAATGTGGTAAGTATGGTTACATCTGATTTGTTAAGGAAATTACAGACTCACCACTTAAAAACATTTACCCCGATATATATATATATATATATATATATATATATATATATATATATATATATATATATATATATATATATATATATATATATATATATATATATATATATATATATATATATATATATATATATATATATATATATATATATATATATATATATATATATATATATATATATATATATATATATATATATATATATATATATATATATATATACAGTAATACCCCGCTTAGCGCGACCCCGTTACGCGCGGTTTCACTATAACGCGAATTTCAAATTTCGCGCTCATGTAGTCATTAACTTCTCTATGGTCGCGGGGGGATCCCCGCTTTCTCTGAATATTCTCTTTGAAGAATTGGGAATTCCCTGTCCTTCGACTTTGTTCTATGGGGATTTCCTCGTTCGTTTCGTGTGTTCATTTGTTCCGTAATGTTAGTTCGGTCGGCTGGCAGTTTTGTTTTAATATTTATTGGAGATACATACATACATAATTTAACCCTACGTTAAAAATGCCACCTGTAAAGAAAAAAGAGCGTAAAAGCGTCACTTTGGAATTGAAGATGAAAGTGTTAAGAAGAATGGAAAATGGAGGCAAAGCAACAATTGTTGGGAGAGATTTTGGACTCTCAGAATCGACTGTGAGAACGATTTATAAAAATCGGGAAAAAAATTAAAATCTCCAGCGAAGGTTCAACACCTATAAGTGCAACAAAACTTTCTCGTTCGAGATCATCTATCTTAGAAAGAATGGAGAAATTACTGTCAGTCTGGATCGAAGATTTGAATAAGAAGAACACACCACTAAGTCAAGATCTCATATGCACAAAAGCAAAATCTTTGTATGAGATGCTGAAAACAAAAGAAGGAGAAGGGAGTGCCACTCCGACTTTTGCTGCCAGCAGAGGCTGGTTCCATCGGTTCAAGCAGCGTTCTAATCTTCACAATATCCACATAACAGGCGAGGCGGCCAGCGCGGACATTCAAGCTGCAGCTGAGTTTCCAGACAAGTTTCAAGACTTCGTTAGACGAGAGAAAATTCCTGCTTGTCTCATCTTCAATGTTGATGAGACCGCACTTTACTGGAAAAAAATGCCATCTCGAACATTCATTTCTAAGGAAGAACGTCAAGCCAGTGGTTTCAAAGCTGCGAAAGATCGACTAACACTTCTGCTGGGTGGTAATGCCACTGGTGATTTCAAACTGAAACCTTTACTAGTGTACCATTCAGAAACACCCCGTGCAATGCGAGGCACAGACAAGACAAGTCTACCAGTTGTGTGGCGATCAAACAGAAAGGCGTGGGTTACACGGGAAATTTTTCAAGAATGGTATTCTAATAGTTTTTGCCCATCAGTCAAATCATACTGTGACAGAAATGGGCTTGAACCTAAAGTTATATTACTCTTAGACAATGCCCCAGGACATCCAACCTCACTTGATACGCCTAGAGACTTAAAAGTGTACGTAAAGTTCCTTCCACCAAACACTACGTCAATATTACAACCTATGGACCAGGGAGCAATAGCAAACTTCAAAGCTTATTACCATCGCCGCACTTTTAGCCAACTAATTCATGAAACTGACGGGGAAGGAAGACAGTCTATGCGAGAGTGGTGGAAGTCATACAACATTATGAAGTCTATTCACAACATAGAAGAGGCTTGGAAGGAAGTTAAAATGAGTTGTATGAATGGGGTGTGGCGTAATCTTTGGCCAGATGTAGTGGAAGCACCTAGAAGAATTGTCCAGATGCAGAGACAAGTGCTTGAAGACATTGCTGCAATGATTGAGGGGTCTGAACTTGAAGATGTCACGGTAGAAGATCTCGTAGAACTTGTAGCAACGCACGACGATCCTATTAGCAATGAAGATCTGATCGAGTTACAGAATAATCCTATCTACGATGAGGAAGAACAAGTAGAAGAGAAAGTTTTATCTTCAGGGGAAATACAAAATGCACTTTCAAAAATTTATTCAGGTTTGGACATATTGCAGAGTATAGACAATAATGATGACCGTGTCTTGACCGTGTGTCAAACAATTAAAAACAGTGTTGGGTGTTATGAACGTATTTTACAAGAACGTAAACAAAACGTTACCCAAAAGACAATAGATGTATTTTTCCGTAAAAAATAAGAGTATGTATTGCATAAAGTGTTCTTAGAATTAAAGTGATTGATTAAAATGATTTGTATTTTTTTGTATTAAATTTTGACTATGTTTAATCATAAACCTCGATATACGCGAATTTCAGTTAACGCGATTTTTTTCGGAACGTATCCCTCGCGTAAAGCGGGGTATTACTGTATATATATGTGGCATTGGTGAAGCAACTAAAGGCGAATCGAAAGATCCGCACTTCAGGAGTTCCCAAAGTGTTGCCAGACCATCCTAAGACGCGTTTCGCCGTATCATGGCTCATCAGTTGGGCTAGGTTCCGCAAATACAAAGAACGCAATTTCAGTCCTTATCTGGGTACTAACGGAAAACCATGATTTTTTTTCATGGTTTTCCGTTAGTACCCGGTTAAGGACTGAAATTGTGTTCTTTGTATTTGCTGAATCTAGCCCAACTGATGAACCGTGATACGGGGAAACGCATCTTGAGATGGTCTGGCAAATACAAAGAACACTTTGGGAACTCCTGAAGTGCGGCTCTTTCAATTCGCCTTTAGTTGCTTCACCTATACCTTCGAGCGGGAAGCTCGAAAGGGTGCGCTTCCGCCATTAAGTGCCAACCGTGGTCTGGACGCTTTGTTTGGAAAGACTTCAAATAAGTCACCGATAGAATGCAGTATAAGCATCTATTTTGTCATATATATAATTTCTCCATCCTTGAATCCATTTACACTACAAAAGGCGCTTCTTACAGAGGACGAGGGGACGCGATTCAATAACAATTTTAAAAACAAAGTCGGTAGTGGAATGTTACAGGCTTAAACTATTTCCATCACAAGATCAAAAAAATAAGAAGTGGAGGAGACGACGAAGAAAAAAACCCTCTTTTACAGTGAAATTAAAAAAAAGGCATTCTTTCCTGAGGAGCCTTTTCCTAATTTTGTAGGTGCTGGCATATGCCTCGCGGTCCCCCCTTGCCCAATTACTAAAAATGAACAAAGGCCAGTTAACCACTCTTCTCTCATCTGTGAATCCATTTCGGGACGCCGTATCACGGTTTACTAGTCGAGCTAGGATCGGCAAACAAGAGAATTAAAACTCAGAGTACTTGTTGCCGTACTGATGAAGCATCACAGCAAGATACAACAAATTTCAGTGTAAATGTATAAAAATCGATGAACAAATTAATAAATAATGCCAGAGGTATTGTTGCCAATTTGTATATATGTGTGTATGTATATATATATATATATATATATATATATATATATATATATAGGGTGTTATGAAAACCACTGTATATATTGGAATTGGCACCTCCTTGTAGCAAGACCGATTGCAGAAAATTCACCTTAAACAGCAGATCTAAACAATAAAGGGAAAATCAACCCTAAATAAATGAGGAAATGAAGATATTGTTTTCGCTCCGCCACTGGTAAACAAAACAACTAAACAATGTAGCCAATTGTTAACAAGTACGTGACTTTGATGAGGTTAAACTCAATGCAGGCGAATTGTACGAACAGCAGTGGTGATTTCCAAAACGTTCTGTGTCTCTCTCTGTCTCTATATATATATATATATATATATATATATATATATATATATATATATATATATATATATATATATATATATATATATATATATATATATTCATATATATTCATACATACATACATACATACATACAGGGTGCGGCGCCAAAATCCGAACAAAATTTAATTTGAATTTCCCGCCGTTCTATACCACTTTGAGAGGTCGCGATTGGCGTCCAAATAGCTTGAAGCATGTACCAAACATTCAAAACCTCGAAACAGTCGCAATGTTGAAACCAAGTGCGGAGTATAATCTAAGAACCTCGTTTATTGAAATTGTTCGCGCTGGGCGCTCAGCTACAGAAATCATTCGATTCTTCGGGCACCCAAGATCGACAACGTCGACATATTTTAGCTCAAAGAATTTTGGCCTCCCAACAGCCCAGATTTAAATCCTTTGGACTTCTACGTCTGGAGCGTAGTTGAAAGGGTCACTAACAAGTTCAAACATCCAAACATCGCATCATTGGGAGCCGTTATTGAAGCGGCATTCGCCGATATGGACCGTGACTCATTAAAACGAGCCTGTGACCGCGTCAGACCGAGAATTGAGGCGATCATTCAAGCAGAAAGGGTTTATATTGAGTAAATGTGTTTTTTATGACCTAACAATCACTTTAGTAAAAAAAATGATTATAAACTTCTCCATTTTTGCAATAAAAATTATGTTTCAAAAAAAAATTTGTCCGGATTTTGGCGCCGCACCCTGTATATATATATATATATATATATATATATATATATATATATATATATATAGATATATATATATATATATATATATATATATATATATATATATATATATATATATATATAACTATATATATATATATATATATATATATATATATATATATATATATAACTATTTTTGTCTCTTTTTATTTTAGAGCTGCCAACGGGACATTAAACGACTAAGGGAAAAAGAACTACTTCTACAAGGAGAACTGGCACAGGCGCATAAAGAAATTATGCGGTTAAGAGAACTGCTGAAGGATTAGATAGTATCTGACGTGGTTCTTATGAAAAAAAAATGTTTGTTTCTGGCTATGTTTTTGTTCTGATTACACACAAACCCTGCTGTAAAAATTTTTACAAAATTTTTAAAAAATATGCAAACTAGTGAGCACAGACGAAACACATCTATAAGACATAATCATGATAAAAAGAAAGTTATAAAATAAAAACTTATCCGAAAACAAAATTTTTTAAAATATATGTAAAAAGGATAGTATGAAAGAATTTTCTTTTTTAGTTGATACTATTCAAAGATTAGAGCTTTTGTTGGAGCTTTAATTCTTGTTTTTTTTTTACCTGATTTCAGTTATTAAAACTAAGTTTTAAGTTAGTTTTGGCTTACGTAAGTTGTAATTCTTTGTTTTATGTAATACTTTCATTTTTTTTAAAAGTCAATATAGAAATGTTGAGGATGACAGAATATTCGTATCTACAAGGTAAATAGGTATAAACAACTTTGAAGTGACTCATTTTCTTATAAAGGCAAGAAATATGTTTTTACAGAAAAATACATATTTTCTTGAGTTTCAGAAGATCCTCAACATTTTACTTGTTACATGACTTTGTAAGAAAAAGCTTTAGTGTTCTCTAAAGATCATTTTTTCTTGTAGTTTCAGTTACCAAAAACAGAGTCTATTTTGTTCGGTTATGTTAAATTTTCTAATAGACAAAGAAATAAAATACAAAAGCGGTTTTTTTTGTAAGTTGCTGGCGTTTCTCCCTATATTTGCTCGAGATATTATTTCAACCAGTTCGAGAAATTGCCTGGTGACCAAAAAAAAAAATTGACTTATTAGAACTAATTAAGTAAATAATTTAGAAAAATGAATGTAATACTAAAAATGCCTCTTGCAGAATATTATACGGTAGTTACCACTAGAGTAGGAAAAAAGGTATATTTTAAAGCGTTCCTCTTATAAGTGACCAAACACTAAAGGAATGTGTATCTTTATAAATATACAACTTTTAATCTTCAAACTGCTTAAGAGGTCGACCACAGGAGGTTTCAAAATATTCCTTTTCTTTTCGATGGTTCTACAGGTATTTATCTATAATATTCTTTGCTCTTATTTTATAGTTAAACTATAAATGTTGCACATATTTTCCTAGATAAACACTGCTAAAAGTGGATGAATGATTATCTCGGAAACCATTAAAAATATTTCTTCGCTAAACCCTACATCACAAAAATATATAAATACAACTTTCTTTATGTTTTTTCCCTTTTTTCGTTTTGTGATATATTTGTTTTCGATTAAAAAAGAACTAAGAATATTAGTTGTTTTTTCCTTCTTTTGTGGAATTTAGTTTTAGGTATTTATTCGTTAATACAGTGTGTCTATTTTTAATTGAGTAGAGTACCGTTTTGCGATCCAAAAATGCTAAAACATTCAGTTTTACTAACTGTTTTTGTTATAGCTCATCCGGTAAGCTACCTTGTAAGGCTGACAAAATGTTATACGTCAAAAATGTAAAAGTGGTCATATTCTATTCAATGAAACATAGTAGTAGTGATATTGGGATGACCTTACTGTAAAGCAAACAGACGAGATAGAGATCAGTTTTACAAACTTCATTTAACGTCTCGGTATTATCGATTAGATAGTGTAATGTAGGATCCAGATTGCATGGTCGGCAGTTGATAATCTCAACCCGCTGTTTTACGGTCATATTCTGCACATCCCATCTGGCAGGAACCTTGATGAAAGATATTTTCCTACGTATGAATATCTTCGCATCACTACACTAAAGTATGTAGTAAATAAGTAGCATATATATATATATATATATATATATATATATATATATATATATATATATATATATATATATATATATATCGATCTGGGAAAAACTTCGTGGCGTTTTTTTAGTAAAATTCAACTAGTTTTCTTATAGTGTAAAAATGAATTTATTTAAACCAAATATGCTCCATTATTATCTACAATGTTTTGCCATTTTTGGGGTAGAGCCATGATGCCATCGGTGAAGAACTTCTGTGGTTTCTGGTTGAAAAACTGAATCAAGTGGTTTTCACAGGCTTCTTTTGAAAGCAGCTTAATTCCATTAAGAGAGTTCTGCAGAGATCGGAACAAGTGATTGTCAGAGGGTGCTATGTCTGGACTATACGGAGGATACATCAAAACGTCCCAACCAAGCTCTCGCAATTTTTGACGGGTCATCAAAGAGGTGTGTAGTCGGGCGTTGTTATGATGAAAGACAACACCTTTCCTATTAATCAATTCGGGCCGTTTTCTTAAAATTGCCTGGCGTAATCTCTCTAATTGTCCACAGTAGAGTGGAGAATCCAGTCCCACCACACATACAGCATCACCTTCTTCGGTGTCAATCCTGATTTTGCGAACGCTTGTGACGGCTCACCATCCCTTGTCACGATCCATTTTTCATCACCGGTTATGATACATTTTAGAAATGGCTCGATTTCATTGCGTTTCAGCAGCGCATCGCAGATGTTAATTCGGTCTATCATGTTTTTCGCGCTCAACTCATGAGGAACCCATACATCGAGCTTCTTTTTGTAGCCATTTTTGTGTAAATGGTTCAAAACCGTTTTGTGGTCAATGCCTAGCTCCATACCAATATCGACACTGCTGATATGCTTATCTTGCTGGACTTTTTAAAGAATTTCATCAGCTTTTTCAGTGACTGGACCACCAGAGCGTGACTCATCTTTGATGAGTCACGAGCGAGAGAACCATTTCCGCGCAGCAGATTTTAATAAAGTACCTTCACCGTACGCAGCACAAGTTTTTTCACAAGCCTGCGCAGCGTTCTTCCCTTTGTCGTAATAATATTGCAAAATATAGCGCAATTTTTCATTACTTTTCTCCATTTTCAAACGCAAACAACTTTCCAACCACTGCACCAATTTCGATGTTTATACACTCAAAGTAAAGCTCGAAGTGTCACCTTTCCGTCGTGCGTTTAGTGGTGTCGCTGCAATCTGTTTCTTGAGTTATTTGCAATTGACGCCATCTATCGGAAAAAACGCGACGAACTTTCTCCCAGATCCTATATATATATATATATATATATATATATATATATATATATATATATATATATATATATATATATATATATATATATATATATATATATATATAATCCCCCTCTTGAGAACTGGTCCAAGAGGTCTCCTATCAATAATATGCTGTTAGAAGTTCTTTTCAGGGTCGGCTCTTGGTCTTCCAAGTCTAACTTCAGATATGCGTACAATCCGTGTGAGTAGCAGGTAAAACGCTGCCGCCAGTTGCGGTCCTAGTGGCCTCTCACCAGCAATATGCCCTTTTACACCACAACGATTCGCAAGTTAAATAGGAGATACCTTTTTTCAGAAGTTAAATATTAAGATACAAGTGTCATCTCTAAATATCCTGTATTTTTTATGTCATATCAATAGGAAGAAAAGTTTTGACTTAAGTAGCTGACTATCGCAAGTAATGGGTAGTCACATTGTTTTTCAGATTCCAGGCGCTGGAGTAAGTGATAATATAGAAATATTAGAATAGAAGAGGTACGTTCTCGCAAGAAACGTGGAGCTCATAGAAAGAGAAAGAAATAATAGATGTCATTATGTCTCTCTCTTACTTGGCGTACACCCACAACCCTAAGTTAGAGTGCGTACCCGTGCGAGAATGTTATTCGTATTCTTCGCTCGCTCCTGATAAGAGACAGAATGACTCTTTTTTTCTTTTTAATGACGCCACGCTCTCGCTTACAGCAGGCTCTATACTTACCTCCTCTATTATATTATCTCTATGCATGGTACAGTTTCACTTGCTTATTTGAACTATATGAAGTCATTTCCTTCTCATGTAAAAAAGGCATATTCAATTATCCAATAAAAGTGGGACACACTGTAGAATTCTGTACATTATTAAAAAAAAACTATTACCAATACCTTATTTATACCAAAGTAACATTCCCCAAAAATGATTTTTTTTTCAGAAAAAGTTTATTATTTACTAAGTGTACATAACAAAAAAGTATTTATTAGGTTTTTAGGTTCGACTTGTAAGTTTTGTGCATATGTTTAGAGTTCTTTTCATATTTTTCAAGTTGTTTATAAAATTATAATTAAGTTTTCTTTTTTGTACAATTTGCAATATGTATTAACTACTAAATATTAGTATTACAAATTATATTTATATTCGTGTGTACAGGGATTTTTGAAATATCGATTTTTTTTCATCACGTATCTTTAACATTCTGATTAAACTACCTTTTTTAACATTATCGTGGGCGAATAACAGGAAATTGTGAACGCCTCTGTAAAATCGTAAATATTTGTAACTTAAATTTTGATTTATTGGATGTGTGAATTTATTTTGAGGGATTTTTCGGTAAAAATATTGCTTTATTGTAAAAAAAGGGTTACAAATTGATTATTCAAAGTATTGTCCATCGCTAGCCACTACTTCCTCCCATCTTTGTGGCAGCATATGAATATCACGTTGAAAGAACGACTCATCTTTTGAGGCTATCCACGAATCGACCCATTTTTTGGTATCGTCATAAGAATGGAAGCGCTATTCAGACAGGCCGTGCCTCATCGATCAGAACAAGTGATAATCAGAAGGAGCAATGTCTGGTGAATACGGCGGATGAGGTACAACATCCTATGCAAGAGCTTCTTGCGTTTCCTCGACGGGTTTTGCAACATGTGGCCGAGTGTTGTCATGTTGAAAAATCACTTTGTCGTATCTTTTGGCATATTGCAATCGTTTTTCCTTCAACGCTTGGTTCAATTGCATCAATTGTTGTCGGTAACGTTCCCCAGTAATAATTTCGTTGGGTTGGAGTGGCTCATAATACACTATACCCAGCTGATCCCACCAGATAGACAGCATAAGCTTGGAGATATGAATATTCGGCTTTGGCGAAGATGTTGATGATTCACCCGGCTTCACCCATGATTTTTTGCGCTTTGCATATCCATTTTTCATCACCACTTACGATATGATGCAAAAAACCTTTTCAATTGTGCCATTGAAGCAGTTGTTCTCAGGTGAAAAATCGCCTTAAAACGTCTCCCGGTTTCAATTCGTAAGGTACCCAATTTCCTTTCTTTTGAATCATTCTCAGTGTATGTGAGCGCTTGAAAATGGTTGTGCGATCAACTCCTAATGATTCTGCAAGTTCTTTTTCCATTTGGCACGGGTCTTCATCGAGAAACGGCTCGAAATCTTTTTCGGCTGGCCTGGACGTTCCTTGTCTTCTGTGTCGAAATCACCAGTTTTAAAGCGGCCAAACCAGTACTCACAAATTTTTGTCGATGGAATGTAATCACCATAGGTTTCCAACAGTAATCGATGATTAGCAGCGCTAGTAATTCGAGATATTCAATGCTGAAAAAAGATGTTGCTTAAACTTCGGCAAAATAACATATCCTAAAAATTAAAGTCTTATGATGGTGCTTCACTCTGAATATATCACCAGTATGCCTCGATCCGATATAATATAAGTTACGCCCCCCCTTAAAATCCCTCAAAATTAATTCACACTCCTATTTACAGAGAAACTAAAACGTCAAATTTGGTACAAAAGTTTGGTTTTAAAAAGTCGTATTTTCAAAATCCACGTACATTTTTACCTTGTATATATGTTTTTCACCAGTTCACTCTTTTTTTGCTTTAAGATCCTGCTGAAGGGATGCATTCACCATTATATTTTATATTAATTATATTTTTAATTTAAAATGTTTCCATAACCAACGCATATTGCACTTCGAAGGGCATAACATCTTTTTAAAAGTGGTAATCATTAAGCAACAATAACGGTCACTTTTAATATTCCTACACAACCTGTCACGTGATGACATAATAATGATCACGTATCACGTTCTTTCATATAGATATCATCGACCAAACTTATCGGCCTGGACGGTCTGAGAGAATTAAGAAAAGCTGTCCTGTGCATCTTCGTTGCAAGTGAATCGGGTGAAAATCAACAAGCTGGCATTCACTTCAGGTTAACCAGGAATGTTGTGTTCTTAATTCTTTCTAAAAATTCGATGACTAGGATCGCTATTATAGCCCAATGCAATAAGAGTGGGACCCAAAGTCCGTAGTTTAAATCTTTGTACTTAGAACGTTTTTCCTCCTTTTTGATTACTTATGTAACAGGAGCAGTTACAATAGTATTATCGGGCCTCTACCTAACGTTCACCTTCTTTACAAAAACTATTTTCCTGAATTTTGAGAGCTGCAAGTCCTTCCGAAAGTAATAAAACAATAAAATAAAATCTTGCATGCATCCTTTCTCAGACACTTAATACTAAGATATTTATAAGTTTTGATTTTGAAAAACTAACTAAAAGGCCTTTTGAATAAGAAGTATTAGTGAAAATTCTATTTCGTTAAAATTTCAGATATTTAGAAAAAATTATATATTACATGTGTAAATGTAGTTGAAAAATGTAAACTCATATATAATAACGTAACGTTACGATGTTTTTTTTTTGATATCTTTTTTCAGTAGCACGGCGCCATTTTGCGAATATATTTTTAAATTCATAACTCTGACCTGACCTAAACGAATGAAAAATCATTTTCCATAATTACTTTTGAATCTTTTTCACGAATTAATCGTTTTTTACAAAATCGGCGTTGTGTTATTTTTGAAAAAATACCTTTTCTTAAGTTTTAAAAATGAAAGCCTTAGTCTTCTTACTATGTAAGGATTTTTTGTATTTTTGTTCTATTTCACATTTGACGTTCTGTTCTGACGTTTTTGCTGCAAAGTCTAATAAATATCTTAATGTGGTTTTATGGTGTTTTTTTTTTGCAACTACCTATTGTTACCTTTTTATTATTAAGAGGCTATACCAGTGTAACTACCATCCTTTTCTCGAAGCTACTCACGGCACTTTCGACCCCCTGTAACTTCGTTGTGGATAAAGCTAGAAGCCCGAATTTTCAGTGTCCAAGAGGACCTACTATACTAGCTATATTCCTAAATTACCTACTATTTATATCTTATAATTTACGAACTATCGCCAGTCAAAGTTCTTTAATTTTGTCACTGACACACTCACCGATCATCAAAATTCTAAGGTACTTCTAGCAGACACACAAACTTCAAGTTTTGAATTTAGTTAGTGTTTAGCCTATAAAGGAAGGAAAAACTGAAACATCCCGAAATTTCAGTCCCGTTTTCTAAATTGTACAGTCACTTAAGCCAAAAAAAAAGAGGGTCAACCTCGGAATGAGAGATAATAAGCTGTAAACTTGTATAAACCTTTATTTTGGCATTCTAAAAGTTGTCTCAAAAGTCTCATAAAATCTTGTGTCCGCGTCTTACGATATTCAAGGTCAAAAGTCACAAAAATCGGTTCGCAAATATCTCACTTTCTATGGTTTCAATGATATTTGTATTTATTATGAAAATTGTAGAGCATAAAATTCTCTACAAATTTTGTTCTACACATTTTTTTATACGCTTAATCGTTTTTGAGATAGAGCGCGCAACGCTCAGCCGTACATAGCATAATGCAATTTCAACCGTGAATCCCGGTAAATAATACGTCGTATAAAGTTAATTAATCACTAAAAAATCCATAATTATGAATAATTTGTATTATTTATTAATTAATATATTATATTTAATAATATTTTTCATTTATAATAATAATAATAATAATAATAATCTTTATTGTCTAACAGATAAATACATCCATTAACAAGACAATGTGACTAAAGCTAAGTTAAATCTAAACGAGTCTGTTCGGATAAACACATTACAATATTAAGTTTCAGCTCTAATAATATACGCTACAATATTAGTTAATAATATTCCTAAGACAACGATCCCGTGCAACCTTCAAAAACTGAGAATATGTTAGATTGGTAATATCAATGCCGTTGCAATTCACATTAAATATCTTCATAGCTTGAAAAAGGGGGTCTTTTAACTGAAAATTTGAAGCATGGAACGGTAAGTTGAACACGGGATAATGTCTTAACGCACGAGATAGTACGTTAAAGTTTAGTTTTGACAATAAGTAGGGACAGTCGATAGCCGAGTTGCAAATTTTAAACAAAAACAAAACCAGCATAAAATTGCGACGATCGGCCAATGACGATATCTGAAATCTGCGAAGCAGAGTTTCCTGTGGCGAGCCTCGTGGTGGGAAAACACCCTCCATTTTATATACGAGAAATTTTAAAAATTTTCGTTGTACCCCTTCTATTTGGGAAGTGTACTTTGAGTGTATAGGATGCCACACTATTGCTGCGTATTCTAATTTTGATCGAACATATGCAAAGTACAGAGATTTAATTGTAACAATGTTTGAGAAATCACGAGAGTTTCTAAATATGAATCCCAGCGTTTGCATTGCGCTCTTGTAAACCTGATTTATGTGTTCCGAAAATGATAGGCGCTCGTCAAAAACTACGCCAAGGTCCCTGATGGATTTTAAATTCTTCAATATCTCAAGATTTATATAATAGTCAAAATGAGTTAGGGTCTTTTTATTAGCGTACGTCATTTTGTAGCACTTTTCGGCATTTAGAGGTAAGTTGTTAGCTGTGCACCAGTTGCTAACTAGTCTTATATCATCTTGCAGTGCAATGCAATCAGAAACGCAATGTATTTGTCTGAAAATCTTTAAATCATCTGCAAACAATAGAACATTGCTAGAAACATTTATGCCTATATCGTTAATAAACAGAGAGAATATCAATGGAGCCAATATACTGCCCTGAGGAGCTCCACTTGTAGCTTTGAATCTGAAGGAGTGATTACCACGAATATCGACATATTGATACCTGTCACTCAAATAGGAGGCAAACAGTCGAATAAGATTGTCATCGAAACCAAGCCACCTCAATTTAAGAAGGAAGACAGAATGATCTACTCGATCGAACGCCTTTGAAAAATCCATATAAATAGCATCAACCTGACCACGAGCATCTAAGATCTGACTTACAAAATGAGTGAAACTGGCCAGATTCGTGATCGTACTGCGACTTTTATAGAAGCCATGCTGAGATTCAGATACAGAATGTTTTACTTGATTAAACACATCTTCGTGAATCACCCCCTCTAATGCTTTCGCAAATGGCGATAGCATCGATATGGGCCTATAATTAGAGATGTTATTTCCATTGCCTTTTTTGAAGAGAGGAATTATCCTAGCTTCCTTCCATACCTGAGGAAATGAATGTGTTGTGAGTGCCATGTTATAAATGAAGCTCAATGGCTTCGAGAACGCGGATGCACAGTCCTTGACGATGAAACTGGGAATATTATCAGGACCCATGGACATTTTGTTTTTGGATTTTTTCAAGAACCTACTGACTGCTTCCTCTGATACACAATTAAGAGTTACATGAGAGCTTATATTAAAATTATTGTTTGGAGGGTGTTGGAAAGCATTACTCTGTGCAGAGTTGTTATAGACCGAAGAAAAAAAATTCGCAAAGAGGTTAGCAATTTCAATAGGATCTGAATAATCTTTTCCCCCCTCCGTAAACAGGGTTGGAAAAGAGCTTGAAGACCTTTTCGAGCTAACGAAGGCCCAGAATGTACTGGGATCGCCCTGCACAGAGTTTTCAACCTTGGACAGATAGTTCTTGTATGCTATGTTTATTCTCCTTTTTATATCCAACCTCAAGTCATGATATTGGTTGCGCCGTAATTCTGTATCAGATATTTTTAGTTTTCTAAAAATTCTATGCTTGCGCTTAATTGATTTAATAATATCCGTTGTAAACCATACTGGAAAGTTTCTTTTATGAATTACCGACGTGGGCACATACAAGCCAAATACACTCGCAACTGTTTCATAGAAAAATTTACAGGCCTCGTCAACATTTCTGGCACCATAAGTATTAGACCAGTCGGCACTCAGCAACCCGCTGTACAACTGTGGAAAATCTGCTCTTCGAAAATTATACCGCGTATGACCTGTGCCGATGGGAAATTGGCGGACCTTAGCAACATCGAAAAGCAATGAAATGTTCAAAGCAGGATGATGAGTATCCTCGGGCACCAGTGGTAGTAGTTCTTTAGATACTACGCATTGGATGTTTGATAGGACTAAGTCTAGAGTCCTATTATTCATGTTAAGAATATCATTGTATTGTTTTAGATCGAATAGGATGCTAAAATTATATAGTGATTCCAGTTTTTGGTCGCCCAGAATGTTGTCATGCAAATTTGGAATATTAAAGTCTCCTAAAATGAAAACCTTTTTTCCATAGAGATACCTAAGTGATTCGATTCCTTCGAAAAAGAGACACAAATTCAGCGGATGGTGTATCAGGAGGAACATAAATAACTATTACAAACACATATTTGTTGCTTATACAAACTTTGCATCCAATTACTTCTATTCTGGCAATGTTCGTACGGATAGTCTGTAAGTTCAATTGTGCCGCATTGTATTTGACTTTCACTGCCAACAACACGCCACCACCCCTCGAAACACCCGCATTGACAAGATCTCTGTCGGCACGAAACACCGAGTACCTCCTGTCAATTAGTTCACTTGATGAAACGTTAGCTTGAATCCAGGTCTCGGTCACTGCAATTAAGTCGTGGTCTGTACTACACACTGATTTATAAAAATCGTTTGTCTTTGTGTTGAGTCCTCGTACGTTTTGATAAATGCAAGATATCTCGAGCTCAGAGCCAGACGTTGAGATACTGTTAGACCTATTTTCTAGTTTAAAATATCCCCGGTGTTAATAATCTTCGGGACTCCATCAAAGTATTTGATTTTAAGGTTGTTTTCGCCGTTGTTGATGCGGGCGTTCATGATGCTCCTGAGACTTTTGTATTCTTGGATCTGTTTGGGTGTCCTGTCAAAGCTTATGGAAATGTTTTTGTAGGGATCAATCTTCTTCAAGTCCCTAGCCCGCCGAATGATCGCTGTGGCATCTGATGAGGAATTTAATACCACTTTAAGAGGTCGAGATCCGACCAGATTCTCCCTGCCAACACGGTACACCTTAATCTCGCTCGTGTTAATGTTTGGGTCTACATTCGTAATTATGTCCGCAACTATATTTTTGTCCGATTGCATGTTTAATTGATTGTCTTGAGTGGAATTTTCAGTCAGGCCAAATATCATGAGATTTTTTTTGTCGTTTTTGCCTTTCGGCAATCTCGCGCACTGATTCGTTAATCACATCATTAGAGACCGTATTGTCAAGTTGCTGTTTGTCTTGTAACTGACGTCTTATATCTGAGATTTCGGCTCTGAGTTCGGTATTAATTTTTAATTGATCTTCATATTTGCTCAGAAGAGATTCATACATAGCTGTCATGTTGTTTAACTTATCCATAATGTCCTTTAGGGTTATTGGCCCTTCCGAATGAAGTTCATTTTTGTTGGTGACTTCGCGATGAACTGTTTGATTTGACGTCCCCAAACCAATTGAAATGCGCTTATGGGACCGCATGGTAGTGCCAGGCAAGTCAAGATTGAACTTATCAGGCATGATGACATCGGATACATCAGTCGGTTGTACTGCATCCAATGAAGAAGCACTTGCCATGTCGTTGGTATTGGAGCCACTGCAAGCTTCACACGACCAGGTTGTTTTTTCAGATTTCTTCCATTGAGCTGCCTGCTTGTTGAATTCTTTGTTTGTAAGACCTGAGCATCCCTTGTGAAACCAAGATAAACAAATTCTACAAGATATTGAGAGTGAATTTGCTGCGAGCGGAAGTTCACAACAAGAGCATCTTATCTGTTTAGGGTTTCTCGAAGCCATTAAGGAGGAGTCCTGTATATGCACAAAATTGTAAATCGTATTATTAATTCCAGCACTATACGTTATTTTGTTTATGAACTGTAGATTTTATTATCAATGCCACCACTATACGCAAAAAAAACGTTGTTTATACTGATTATAATTATTGTTTCTGTTAAAAACTCGATTTTCGGGCGGACGGAAGGCTCAAACTCAGGAACGAGCTAACTCAAAATATAGTACGCAATTCACTACACCACCAAGCCAAAGAATCAAGATTTTTTGCTCACTCAATCACTTTTTACAGTGGAAAACAATTTACTCTACTACAATAATGTTCACTTACTGATATATATTCGTTTAATAATACTTACCTACTTCGTGTAATTAAAAAATTGTTAAGTGAAATACTTTAAGTATATTTTAATTTTAAAAAAGTATGAAGATGATGCTTCTATGACAGCAGGGTTAAAAGAGAATATAGTTATTAAAATAGGGGCAAAAGTCATGTTAAGACCAAATAATGACATGCGTCTTGGCTTAGTCAACGGTTCTATCCGTATAGTACAAGGAGTAAAGGTTGATCCTGAAAATACAAATGAAATAAAAAAAAAATACATATTACATTTAATAATGAACATCTTTACGAGCTTGGTCCAGTCAAAACTAAATTTGAAATTATTAATAGAGCTTATATTCATCGCGAACAGTTTCCGTTATACCCTATGCTATTACCATAGACAAAAGTCAGGGGCTAAGTCTAAACAGTGCACTGATGGCCATCGGTTCTTCATTGTTCACATGCGGTCAAGCATACGTGGCACTTTCGAGAGTGACAAGTCCGGGCGGATTACATTTAATTAATGTCGACTTCGGTAGTATCAAAGCTCAGGAGTCCGCAATTGTTGAATATAATCGACTTAGAAGCATTTATCGTCCAGACTTGTCAAAAATTGTTACATCATAGCCTTTGAGAAAAACCAATAGAGACAGGGAGTAGGATTTAAGAGAATCCATAGCTGACGTACAAGAAATATTACCCGAGAAGAAAAAAAAAAAGAGTACTACCTACAAAAAGAAATGAGATCCCATCAAAAACATAAAATGTAAAAAAATGCCTCGCAAGGCAGTCCTTCCACCACAAAAAGTTGTGAGATCTCATGTAAAACCAAGTCAGATATTTTAGTTAGTATCTATGGAAGCACCTGTTCAACAGCTTTGTCATAAATTGTTATCTAATTAGTTACCTACCAACATTTATAGTGACCGTATCAATATTAGACATCTTTACTTCTATAATAAATATAATGACTTGGCAATCGCACGGCAACATAATCACATAAGAATAATCTACTATTTCGATTGCTAAGTAAGTCTAAACAGTGCACTTAAGAATAAAGTATTTTAAATAGCAACTTATTCTTATGTGATTATACTTTATTCTTAAGTGCACTGTTTAGACTTACTTAGCAATCGAAATAGTAGATTATTCTTATGTGATTATGTTGCCGTGCGATTGCCAAGTCATATTTATTATAGAAATAAAGATATCTAATATTGATACGGTCACTATAAATGTTGGTAGGTAACTAAATAGATAACAATTTATGACAAGGTTGTTGAATAGGTGCTTCCATAGATACTAACTAAAATAACTGACGGTTTTACATGAGATCTCACAACTTTTTGTGGTAGAAGGACTGCGTTGCGAGACTTGGCATTTTTTTTACATTTTATGTTTTTGATGGGATTATTTGTCTGTGCCCCTTCGTTACAAATGAATCAGCTGAAACGCAACACTTTAGGTTAACCAGGAATGTCTTCTTAATTCTTTCTAAAAATCCGATGACTATTGTTGCCTAAAGCAGTAGGAATAGAGCCCAAAGTTCGTAGTTTAAATCTTCGGACTTAGAACGTTTTTCCTCTTTTTTGATTGCTTATGTAACAGGGACTGTTACACTAGTATTATCGCCCCGCTACCTAACTTTTACCTTCTTTACAAAAACTATTTTCCTGTATTTTGAGAACTGCAAGTCCTTCCGAAAGTAATAAAAAAATAAAATAAAATCTTGCATGCATCCTTTGTCAGACACTTAATACTAAGATATTTATAAGTTGTGATTTTGAAAAACTAACTAAAGGCCTTTTGAATAAGAAGTATTAGTGAAAATTCTATTTCATTAAAATTTCAGATTTTTAGAAAAAATTTTATATTACATGTGTAAATGTAGTTGAAAAATGTAAACTCATATATAATAACGTAACGTTACGATGTTTTTTAGTATTTCGTACGGAACACTTATAAGATCACGTCCGTCTGTCACACCCGATTTTCTCCGAAACTATTTCTCATAGAATGTTGAAATTTGGTAATAATATAGGAATTGATGGCCTCATCGGAGCCATGTAGTTTTGAAAGTTAAATTTTGACTTAAGGGGTTAGTTTTGGGGGGTGAAATCGGAAGTGAACAAAAGATTTTTTTACTAGGTAATCGAGTGTGGTGTCAAATGAAAGCTTGTGAAAACACGAGTAAAAAATATATATATAATGTAATACTTGCGCGCACTTTTTTTTGTATTATTTTTAAAAAATCGCGAAAAATCGCTGTCCACCCGCCTTATCTCGAAAAATACTTTTCAAAAAATTTTGAAAAAATTCTGGAATATTCTCCACGGGGTGTAGATTGAACCAAAATTATCACGAGTGCATTACCTGTAATAATTTATCTGGTATATAAAAAAAAAAACAGAAATTTCAAGGTCATCAATTTTCAGTAAAGATTGGAAATAAACTTTGTTGAAAACTCATTTGGGGTGTGTTTTGTGAAGTCACTGATCATTTTATACTTCCGTTACAACATTTTTATTTTAAAAGCAATCAACGTACGGAACACTAATTGCGCAAGTTCAACTTGCACTTGACCGGTTATTTTTTTTAATATCTTTTTTCATCATTTTGCGAATATATTTTGAAATTGATAACTCTGACCTGACTTTAAATGATTGAAAAATCATTTTCCATAATTAGTTTTGAATCTTTTTCACGAATTAATCGTTTTTTACAAAATCGGCGTTGTGTTATTTTTGAAAAAATACCTTTTCTTAAGTTTTAAAATGAAAGCCTTAGTCTTCTTAGTATGTAAGAATTTTTTGTATTTTTGTTCTATTTCACATTTGACGTTCTGTTCTGACGTTTTTGCTGCAAAGTCTAATAAATATCTTAATGTGGTTTTATGGTGTTTTTTTTCCAACTACCTATTGTTACCTTTTTATGATTAAGGGGCTATACCAGTGTAACTACTTAAAAATAAGGATATTTTTCTAGAATCCAGAAACTACTGCATCAAATGTTTTAAAATGTTGGATACATATTTATCTGGGGGTACTGCCATGCCCCCGCCAAGTCGAACAGAAATCACAGCCGTACCATCCTTTTCTCGAAGCGACTCACGGCACTTTCGACCCCCCTGTAACTTCGTTGGGGATAAAGCTAGAAGCTTGAATTTTCAGTGACCAAGAGGACATACTATACTAGCTGTATTCCTAAATTACCTACTACGAGGCTGGTTTGAAAAGTCCGTGCAAAGTCCGAGAGATGGGACCACCGGCGCGTATCGAGGTCATGTTTAGTTGGTAGCATCTCTTGAATGAACGCACACCAAGTTTCAGCCATATTGGTCTATTTCTTTGTGTTTGGCATTCGTGTGAATCAAGGAAGTCGAGTGATTTTCAAGAAATGGACGAAAAAGAATTTCGTGTGGTGATTAAACATTACTTTATGAAAGGCAAAACGCCTCAGGAGACTAAAGAGAAGCTTGATAAACATTATGGTGACTCTGCACCTTCGATTAGAACAGTTTATAAGTGGTTTCAAAATTTTCGGACTGGCCATATGGGCACAAGTGACGCTGAACGTTCAGGACGGCCTGTGGAGGTTACGACTCCAGAAATCATTGATCAAATCCATGATATGGTGATGGATGACAGAAGAGTTAAGGTGCGTGAGATTGCTAGTGCTGTAGGCATCTCGACTGAACGGGTACATAATATTTTGCATAAACATTTGGACATGAGAAAGCTATCCGCAAGATGGGTGCCGCGATTGCTCACGCTTGACCAAAAACGAAATCCTGTGAAGTGTTGCAAGGATGGTTTGCAGCTGTTCCAGAAGAATCCGGAGGACTTTAAGCGTCGTTTCGTCACTGTGGATAAAACATGGATACATTACTATACTCCTGAGACCAAACAACAATCTAAACAATGGGTTACCAAGGAGGAATCTGCACCAAAAAAGGCGAAGACCGTTCCTTCGGCCGGAAAGGTTATGGCGACTGTCTTTTGGGATTCACAAGGGATAATCCTCATCGACTATCTGGAAAAGGGGTAAAACTATTACAGGTGAATATCATTCATCGTTATTGGACCGTTTGAAAACCGAGCTGCAAGAAAAACGCCCGCGATTGGCCCACAAGAAAGTCCTTTTCCATCACGACAACGCACCAGCACACACCTCAGCAGTTGTGGTCGCAAAATTAATGGAAATAGGATTCCAACTTGTTTCACATCCCCCCTATTCTCCAGACTTGGCTCCCTCGGACTACTATTTGTTCCCCAATTTGATGAAATGGCTGACGGGACAAAGATTTTATTCAAACGAGGAGGTGATTGCAGACACTAATGGATATTTTGCAGACTTGAACAAATCCTATTATTCGGAAGGGATCAACAAACTAGAACATCGTTGGACGAAGTGTATAACCCTAAAAGGAGACTATGTCGAAAAATAAAAAAGGTTTACCCCAAACACATAAGTAGTTTTTATTTTTGCACGGACTTTTCAAACCAGCCTCGTATTTATACCTTATAGTTTACGAACTATCGCCAGTCGAAGTTCTTTAATTTTGCCACTGACACACTCACCGATCATCAAAATTCTAAGGTATTTCTAGCAGACACACAAACTTCAAATTTTGAATTTAGTTAGTGTTTAGCCTATAAAGGACAGAAGAACTGAAACATCCCGAAATTTCAGTCCCGTTTTCTAAATTATACAGTCACTTAAGCCAAAAAAAGGGGTTAACCTCGAAATGAGAGATAATAAGCTGTAAACTTGTATAAACCTTTATTTTGGCATTCTAAAAGTTGTCTCAACAGTCTCATAAAATCTCGTGTTCGCGTCTTAAGATATTCAAGGTCAAAGGTCACAAAAATCGGTTTTTCGCAAATATCTCACTTCCTATGGTTTCAATATTTGGTCCAGTCAAAACTAAATTTCAAATTATTAATAGAGCTTATGCTCATCGCGAACAGTTTCCGATATGTGTAGCCTATGCTATTACCATACACAAAAGTCAGGGGCTAAGGGTAGTATCAAAGCTCAGGAGTCCGCAATCGTTGAATATAATCGACTTAGAGGCACTTATCGTCCAGACTTGTCAAAAATTGTTACATCATAGCCTTTGAGAAAAACCAATAGAGACAGGGAGTGGGCTTTAAGAGAATTCATAGCTGACGTACAAGAAATATTACCCGAGAAGAAAAAAAAGAGGACTACCTACAAAAAGAAATGAGATCCCATCAAAAACATAAAATGTAAAAAAATGCCAAGTCTCGCAACGCAGTCCTTCCACCACAAAAAGTGTGTACTTAGCAATCGAAATAGTAGATTATTCTGTGATTATGTTGCCGTGCGATTGCCAAGTCATTATATTTATTATAGAAGTAAAGATGTCTAATATTGATACGGTCACTATAAATGTTGGTAGGTAACTAATTAGATAACAATTTATGACAAAGTTGTTGAACAGGTGCTTCCATAGATACTAACTAAAATAACTGACTTGGTTTTACATGAGATTTCACAACTTTTTGTGGTGGAAGGACTGCGTTGCTAGACTTGGGATTTTTTTACATTTTATGTTTTTGATGGGATTATTTGTTCACAAATATACACAATTTTTTTCTGACCAAAATGTTGAAATTTACGGGACTTATGCCCCAGTAACGCGACATGTGAAAAGAAAAAAGTAGCTCCACTACTGCCATGATTATCGTCTTCACATTACTTGGAATCAAAAAAAAACAAAACTATCAATAAAGTAGATATAATTTTCCGTACCATCAACCACGGATTTTAAAAAATATTGAAAATTATAAGAATGACAGCTTTTAGAAAAAAAGTATAAAATATTCGCCAAAAAAGTATCCGTTTTTTGCATGCCAAATTGACATTTTTGTTCAAAAAATCCATGGTGCGTATGTATGACAAAAGATGTCCTTAACATGCAAAAATAAATTGTTTTTGAGTTACAGCTGCCGTTTTGAGACAAACGCGTTTAAAGAATGACTAAATTGTACCCACGTGTAACACAAAAATAATGATCTCTTGCCACGTACCTACCTTTGTGACTATTGTGAGGTCACTAAAGTATTAGATGTTCAACTTTCACTTACGTGATGACGTCACGGCATTGGAATTTTAATACCTGCTCCGGTTCGCGTTACGCGAGTTTTTGAAATATTCATATTCCTTCTTTCAAGAAAAATCCTATTCTATAGAATAAAAATAAATATTGCTGATTGAAAGGAAAAAAAAGCGTTTTTTTAGAAACATTTTTTTATCAAGTTCTTATTAAAACAAATATACAAAAAACAGGGAAAAGGCAAAAAATACAAGGAAAAATACATCTGGTTTCAACGCATTTTGTACGTTATTATATTTTTTCAACTATTAGAGATATTGCCCAGGGGGAAAAAATATTCCTTTTTGCAGCTTCGCGCGTATAATGTCAACAATCATACTCCTTATGTTTCAGCGAATTCCAGAGAACGAAAATAATTGAATAATAAATCGTCTTCCTTCCGAATTGTTTACAAATAAAATGTATCTCTAATAATAAAACACAATTATCATAATCTTTATATAATATAATGCATAATAGAAATAAATTACCTTTTAGGATCTTTGGGACATCTAAAAAAATAACTCTTTTCGAGATACCAGATATATTTTTACAAGCACTAACCGCACAACAAAAACTTCCTCTTGACATCTTTTTTATAATTATTTTCAATTATTAACGTCGAACGGGTCATTAACTTATTTTTAAAATTATCAATAATGAATTTTGGAGCACGTTATAAAAAGATTCTGGTTGAAATCCAAATGTAAACACAACCCACAATCGCACTGGCAACCATGTTGTTGGTATGATAGAGGACGTATGCCTAATAAAAAAACAGCACCTACCAGATGTACAAGTATGAAATGCGGATTTTTTTTCTAAAAAAACATGTTAAATTCGGAAGAATCATAAAAAGTACTTTATTCAAAATATGCCCCATCGCTTGTTATACATTTTTCCCATCTGTCGGGCAATTTGTGAATACCACGCCAGTAAAAATCTTCCCCTTTTGCTGCGAACCATTCATCGAACAATCGAACACATGTGAACCAAAGCCCTGCTCAGCAAGTGCGTGACCCATCGATGCAAACAAGTGGTAATCGGAAGGAGCCAAGTCTGGTGAGTAAGCCGCATGGGGTAGAACTTCCCAGTTGAATGCTTCCAACGTGTCGCAAACTGGTTTTGCGGTATGTGATGGAGCATTGTCATGAAAAAAAATGACTTTGTGTTGCCTCTTTCGGTATTCTGGCCTTTTTTCAAGCAGAGAACGGTTCAAATCGGTCAATTGCTGTTGGTAACGTTTAGTATTAACCGTTTCCCCAGGTTTTAACAGCTCATAATAGACCACACCCCTCCGGTTCCACCAAACACAGACCATCGTCTTACTGCCAAAGCGATTCGGTCTTGCGATCGATGTGGATGGTGCGCCTGGGTCTACCCAAGATTTTTTGCGCTTGGGATTCTCAAAATAAATCCACTTTTCATCCCCTGTAACTATACGATGCAAAAACGACTTCCTTTTGTACCAAGCGAGCAAAATGTCACACGCGAATCATCTTCGTCCAACAATGCTTGCAATTCTACATCTTCGTATTTTTTTGGCGGTTTTCCACGTTCCTTGTCTGCAACATCGAAGTCACCACTTTTGAAACGCCGAAACCATCGTTTACATGTATCTTGCGATGGAGCATGTTCACCCTAAGCTTCTCGAAGTAATCGGTATGATTCAACAGCAGTTTTCTTCAAATGAAAACAAAAAATTAATGCTGTCCGCGAAAGCTCTTTGTTCGGTATAAATTTTGACATATTGAACACAACACAATACTATGCACACACTTTTCCAATTTATCACTCGTGCGCGTGTGACACTTATTAATGACACAACAAAATGGCGCAGTGTCAAATCTTTATAGCACAAGCTGCATTGGTGCACCATCTGTTGTCTGAAATCCGCATTTCATACTTGTACACCAGGTATTTGGAAATCATGTTATTCGGAAAAATATCATGAACTATTAAAATTTTGTTAAGCAGGTATCAATACGCTCTTAGTCGCTACTATGTTTTATGTTTACTGTGGTAAAGCTTTCTAGTTCGAATTAAGACTGCCAGCTTTTGAGAAGTTCTGTTTGAAATGCTTGCAACATGTTCACGCCACGACGTATTTGCTCCCAAATTAACACCCAGCAAGGAGCCTTGGGACATACCGACGTTGATAGTGAAGGTGTTAGAGAGAAATCTGTCGAGTACCACTCGTAAAGAACACTTTCTGAGAAAATACGAGAGCCATAAACAGAACTTTTCAGACATACCATAAGAGCTTAGCTTAGCCATCAAACACGATCGGAATGCCTTGGGTACACCAAGCGCAACCGCTCGAGATTCTCCAAAGTGCTCAATTGTTCCGTGTGTTAGATAAATTAGAAGATCTGTTGATCTTTACTTACGACAGCGATATTGATCGTCGCTAATAATATCCAATCCTTTAAAAGGATGCTGATTGATAGCCTTTTCCATGACTTTCGATATTATTGAAACTAGTGCCTGCGCCTGAGTTAGTTCATACAATGGCGGCCTTTCAGGTATGGGTTGGTTTGGCGCTAAAATCCAGTTTGGTCCTTTTTAATTTTTCAAAAAATTTTGAATTTGAAAAAGATATTAGATGTGCCATGAATTCCCATTTCAATACATGCAATGATTTCCATAACACCTTATATTTCCATAACACCCTATATATACAGAGAGAGAAAGAAATGGAAGCGAACATGAAAATAGGCAAACACAAGATAACAGGATTGAGCTTTATTCTTCTTATCGATAAAAAATAATATTAATTGATAAAATACGGCCCATACACCAGGGATAGCGAACGCCATCTTCACCACAAGAATATAAATTCTTAGAGAGAAAACTAAATCGAACCTTAACCATCGAATAATAGGTGAATTCTGGGAAGTTAAAGATTGGCATAA
The DNA here is from genome assembly GCA_019049505.1 of Pachyrhynchus sulphureomaculatus. Classification (NCBI taxonomy): domain Eukaryota; kingdom Metazoa; phylum Arthropoda; class Insecta; order Coleoptera; family Curculionidae; genus Pachyrhynchus; species Pachyrhynchus sulphureomaculatus. The sequence continues at coordinate 158,833,770 of CM032455.1, read as the reverse complement.
GAAACACTTGCTCTTCTATCTTCTAGATGGCGCCACTCGAGAAACCGTTCTGCATAGATAGCACTGCTATCAATATGAAAAAGGTAAGTTTAGCATTGCCAGGTTTAAAAATTTTCTTTTTTTAATAAGAATAAAATTTTAGAGCAAAATTTCTTATATATAAATATAAATGTATATATATATATATATATATATATATATATATATATATATATATATATATATATATATATATATATATATAAGGGGTCTCGAAAACTAACTTATTCCCGTCGCGGACTGATAGACCAGTTCGTAACTCACCAGAAGATGTAAATATGACCTCAGTAAAAAATCGTTAGATTTTGAGATGATGACACTGCGGTCTGTATTTAAATGTAAGGTAAAAAAATTTCAGGGAGGGTAAGGTAAAAGTCATTTTACGACAATCTATTTCGTACGCTTTATGTTGAATGACACAAGATAACAAGTTTGAGCATATTAAATACTTTTAAAAATATACTAGACCTTGAATAAGAAGCGTTATGGCAAATATAGCTATCGTTACAGAAATAGAAATAAGAGGAACAAAGCTTCGCTTCAAAACGAAGCCGGCTAATTACTATCGGATCATTAAAATGTGCTTTGACGAATTTTTGAAGCAGAGGTTATATGCATTATACGTAACAATAATAAGAAAAAATATGCTCGGCATCTCTAAGAAACTCGACGAGGTATATCTGGCGATAGATTTTGTTTTGAAGTGATGTTTGTCTTTCTGTAGCGATAGCTATATTTTCTGTGCAATAAGCTGTTACGTAGGCCAAACGGGATGGAATTTCAAAACAAGATTCGCACTTTGCTAAACATTTCTTAGAAACAGGCCATACTTTTCCCAATATCAATTGTTTACAAATACTTCATATGGCACCTAAAGAGTCAAAACTCAACTTCTTAGAATCCATAGGAATTTACAGACATTCAAAGGACCATAATATAAATTTACTGAATAGTCAATTAGACGTAGCAAATTCCACCTGTACCAACTGTTTTAGTACCTAATAGACCCATATCTGTTCATCATATAAACATAAATACCAAAAATCTGGTTTAGTCTTAGTTAAGCGTTTGACAATGTAGTTGTACTACGAAATCGCGATAACGCAATTGTAAAATCTTTACAAATATATTTAGTGACAGTTAACAAAGTAATTAAGTAGTTTTATTGTTAAAATGTACTGTCACAAAGTAACGGACCAATCAATTAACTCTATATTTTCTGTGGTTGCGCTAATAACGTTTTAAAACAAACTCTACTAAAATGAATTATATAAGAGTTTTTAAAGTTTCAGTTGAAGAAATTCTAAAGATATATTTGGCAACATTGAATGAAATCTAATAAAATCAATTGAACTGTTTAAATAGTTATCTGTTCTTGTTGGTATCATGGTATTAGACAGAGAGCAATAAGCTAAGACCACCTTGTCAAATTTTCCCTATATGGATTACATGCAAACGGCTAGTTCGGTAACTTCTTTATTTCGAAAACGATGATAGATTTGATAGAGACTCACGTGACCGCCCATTTGTAATTTTATAATGGATCACATGTGATTTTGCCACTTACGTAATTTCTTTCCTTATGACGAATAAACGAACTCGCTTAAAGTATGAGCGTTTGAAAAGTAGATTCAATAGAATGTAACATTATCGACCGTTCATGCAAGCAAGTATGACTAGCACACAGCGCTCACTTCGATCCGTTCGTGGTGGGAGCTTTTGTTTTTAGCTTGCTTCAGCAATTTCACGATAGGAAACCGGCCATTTTGATATAGAACGTCGGATCGAGCTAAGCGCTTCGCTGCCGAAACTAGCGGTATCAGGATTACAGTGCCTTTTTTGGGATTAAAGATTTATTCTAAAATAAATGGATTACGCCATTTTGTTGGTTAGTATTAATGTTAAAAAGGGATTTATTACGAGTGTTGCGTAGTGATTTTAGCGAGGAAAAAAAGAGAAACTTAGCAGTCCGCACCTTTGAAAATGCAATAAATTTCTTAATACGAGAATGAGGCGCCGACTGGTGGAGAAAGTATATCGTTTTCTTGTCGAGACAGCAAGTGGGTTACGGTTTGAAACCATTTTAGGTTTTTTGGGTGTGGTTTCTTGTAGGTTTCGAAATTTATGTGCTCAAAATGTGTTTATTGCTTTCAACCTTATTAATATATATTTTTTTAAAGATTAAATATAAAAGGATTTAATGCAAAAATAAAATAGAACACCAGAAACAACAGTTTGAGAACACTGTTGTTTCTGGTTGTGTGCTCCAAAAACAAGATGGCCGTTTAACATAGCAAAAATGGATGCTTGATTAAATGGGTGAACTAATATAAACAAAACTAGAAATAAACACCTAAAAACTTGGCTGTCTATAAGTGGGGCATAACAAAATTTGTATTTTCTCTTAAACACAGCACAGTTTTTGAATCAAAAAGCGGTCTTTATGATTAGCCATGAATGCAATTTTTCTTTATTTACGTAAATAATTGTTTATCCAACAGAATTATGATACGAAATGGACTTTGCCCGCATCACCAGACATATTTAAAAACAACTGTACTTCCACGTAGGCTAAAGCCTACTTAATTCTCATTTTGTCAGCCGTATTACATAAAAACAAACGCAAAAAATCGTGCACTTGTTCCAAGAACTTCTACACAATAGAGCGGATAAAAGCGTACGGATACATTAAAAAAGGAACAGAATAAAAGAGAATAAAATAGACAGCCCATTGTAACGAAAACGCACACAGAAATTTTCTATACCGTTTGGAACAATAAAAGCCCTACCGACCGTACCTCGGCCCGGAAAGTGGACCCGTCCGGGCCTCAATTAGCGCGGCCTACTACGCGTTCTGAAAAGGTTTCGGGGTTTGCGACGTTGTCACGTTTGTATTAGGAAATTCTTCGGTTTTATTGAGTTTTTTTTAGGAATACGCCGGCAGGCTTGAACTGAAATATAGCTGGTTATTTTAGACAACGGAATATTATAAGTCATTTGTAAATTAAAACGAAACAAGAACCGAGTGGAATCAGATGCAGAAAAAAAAATTATGAAACGAATTACATATTGGAATAATATATATTAAATAAAATTTAACAGTTATTAAAAAAAATAAGATACTCTTTAATTTTTAAAAACTAACCAAAAATTTGCGTAAACTAGTAACTAAAGTCAGTTTTAAAATTAAGCCAAAATTTTTCTTTTAATTTTGTGAATCTTGCACCAAATCCAAGAATCTTCAAACGGATTTGGTTTAGGATTTTTTATTTCCAGAAAATTCAACACTTACATACAGCTTTATTGCTTGCGATCTAGTTGTCCAGATCTCTTCTGATTTTGCCAGTGTTACATTTCATATTGTAAAAAAATTAAATTAAAGATGAAAAAAGACCTGGGGACAAATAAGTTATTGCTTTTAAAAATATTCAAGCAGTTTTTGATTTTTATCGGTTTCAACATAAATTAAAATGAATTTTCTAGTTTTTACTGCTCAGCTTCATAACTGTAGTTAGCTTACTAGTGTTCTTATCATGTTTTTAGTTTTCCGTAACATTTATGGGAACACTTAGGTGTCCATCTGTCAAAGCTGATTTTCTCCAAAACTATTTGACACAGAATGTTGAAATTTGGCACAAACATAGGAATTGATGGTCCAATCAGAGTCATGTTGCTTTAAAAGTTGAATTTAGACTTAACGGATTTGTTTTGGGGATGCGATCGGAAGTGAAAAAAAAAAATTTCAGGTCGTCGAGTAGGGTGTCAAATGAAAACTTACGAAAACACGACTTCAAAAATGTATATGATGTAATACTTCCTTTGTATTATTTTTAAAAAATGGCCAAAAATCTCTCTCACCGAGACAGGATGGTATCTCGAAAAGTAATGATCAAAAAATTTTGGAAAAAATCTGAATTAGTCTAAATAAAGTGTAAATTAAGCGAAAATTATCATGAGTGCATTTTTACGTTTGATAATTTTTGTGGTATAAAAAAAACTATGTGGCACAACAGAATGGTGAAGGTTTGGTAAGTTGGGAATTCAACCAGGACAAGGAACTACGAAATATCAATACGTATTCGGTGCAGTCGGTAATATCATGATGACTGGTGACCAATGGATAGGTACCGAAGACAAAATATTTTTGTTTGATTTGTTTGTAATTAAACAAATATTTAGGTAGTAAATATTTGTTTTAAACTTTTACTACTAGATTCTTGGTTGAGGTAGATTCATTTATTGGCTATTAGGTAGCTAATTAGTGTTCCGTACGGAGCACTTATAAGATCACTTCTGGGTCTATATGTCCGTCTGCCACATCTGATTTTCTCCAAAACTATTTGACATAGAAAGTTGAAATTTGTCACAAATGTAGAAATTGATGGTCTCATTAGAGCCGTGTAGTTTTGAAAGTTAAGGGGTTAGTTTTGGGAGGTGAAATCGGAAGTGAAAAAAAAATATCAGGTTAACGATTGGGGTGTCAAATGAAAAGTAAAAATACGGGTTCAAAAATATATATAATATAATACTTGCGCACAATTCTCTGCGTATTATTTGTAAAAAAGTGCGAAAAATCGATATCCCCCCCTTATCTTGAAAAGTAATAATCAAAAAATTTTGAAAAAAACTCTGGAATATTCTCTACAGGGTGTAGATTAACTTAAATAATTTGTCTGGTATATATAAAAAAAAATTCAAGGTCATCAGTTTTCACTAAAGATCGGAAAAAAATTTTGGATGTTTTTGTGAAGTCACTGATCATTTTATACTTCTATAACAAAAATTTTTATCTTAAAAGCAATTAACGTACGGAACACTAATTGCACAAGTCCAACTTACATTTGACCAATTTTTTTTATTTTAAAGGTAATCACGGTACGAAACACTAATTGCGTAAGTCCAACTTTTTTGAACGGTTTTTTAGGGGCATAGCACACGTAGTGCGGAGAAATCCCTATAGCGCTACAGTGGTGGCGCGTGTGTGAAAAAAGCAATTCACGTTGGCCTCGAATTGCTGCAAATTGTACTAGGTGGTAAACATAGTCTTGAGTAAATTATTCCAAAGGGATGATACTAGTATTCTTATCGAGTTAAACCACAAACTGCCAAATTATGTCAGTTTTAAGTTTAAAACAACTTAGAGAATTCCGCAGATATAACTTTAATTTGATCATATTACAATAGGTAGCTTATAAAACGTATTTCGTTTTTTTATATTTAAAGACAACAGATTCCTAGCCTGTCATTGTCCCAAAAAATTTGATAATGGTATATAATAAAATATGTAACTTTTGTAACATTAAATTAAATTATACTTAGGTTACTGTGATTGACATGTCTCAAATCACCAAACCATTAACTTTATTTGATATGACATACATGTCCATATATTACTAAAATGTTTTTATGTAATCGACATATTGGTATGCGGTAATGAGTATGTAACAGAGATATTTTTGGTACTCACTAGTAATTATAGTTTATAGAGACCGAGGTAGACGGCCAGCTTTGTTAGATGTCTGATTGCAATTTTTAATAAAAGTAATTGTTGTTGAAATTGCCCAAAAGAGTTTAATTTTAACATAAAAGGATGTCCCAAAAACCAACGTATTCCCTTTGAGAGCTGATAGGCCGTCTCATAACTCACCACAACATGTAAATATGTACTTAGCAAAAAATCGTTAGATTTCGAGATATTGACACGTTTATGAATCTCATAATACTTGCAAAAATATTTCTTCCTCACAGGCCTACAACAATTAGTTTTATTTTAAAGTGTGATCAACAGCAGCGTTGTACAGGATTACGTAATAATCATTAGAATCTTCCAATTCGAAAATTCGTATACTAAGGTGTAGATTTTCACGAAATTCATAAAAGTATCAATGTCTCGAAATCTAAGGTAATACATTGGTTTTTGGGACACCTATATATATATATATATATATATATATATATATATATATATATATATATATATATATATATATATATATATGTATATATACTCGTATATGTATAGGCTTACGTACCAAAAATAATAATAAAAAAGAGAAATAGATCGAAGTTGGTGATAAGTTTTCGATAGAGAGAAGTTGTGAGTTTTTAAAGGACCAGACCGAAAATAAAAAAATATAAAGCCAGGCCGAAGCATTTATTCAGTTATTCCTCTATATTTTCTAACATATTTTATTGTGTGGAATACGTACAGAATAAAGTCGCAGAACTAACATAAAATATAACAATAAATAATAACTCACTTTTAAAGATTATATCATTTACATCCTCATCCCTTGCCCAAAACACGGCATAAACTAACAAAAAAATAATTGTCTGTTCCTGCTGTGACCCTATAAATTCTTCGTCTCACAAATAGCCGTCTGTTATTTACAAGAAAAACAAACATTACATCCAACAAATTAAAATAAAAATAGAAAATATATCCGAGCACGATGTTTTCACATCGGCTAGTACGGTGTTGTAAGAGACCTCTGGGTCCACGAGACGAGGACAAAATATAAAGGAAAGCAACACTCGGGTACACGAAATCGTCTGACGAAAGAAACGACTCGACTTTAGGACTGACCTCGTCTGTTGCGTGGTGGAATTTTATTTATTTAGGCGTAACGTCGTGATCAGTTCGAACATTTGGCGGTGTTGCCTAGATGTCTGCCTTATTAGTAGATGCGTGAAATTTTTTTATTTTATACTGCGTTGCACACATAGGGGGTATTTTGAGAAGTTTATATGTTTGTCATGATGCGTTTTAATTTTGAAATAAAATATCGAAAATTGAATAATGTGTCGTTTTCTTTTTTTGCACCAAATTGATTTTCTGAGAAGGAAATTTAATTTAGTAGTAACAAAGCGAAAAACTGCCTCATTTTAAGGCAAAATAAAAAAGATTATTCTTAAACATGAATTTGAAAATGTATAAAAAAGACGGTTCAGCTTCATGCCACTGTTAGCATTTGTTATATGAGAATTTAAGAAAGATATTTTTCCATGTAATTTTTATTAGATAATACGAATAAACTTATGTTTTTGAGAACTCAATATAAATATTTGACATCAAATTATTTAATGTACAGTATATATTCAAAAAAGACTTGACCTAAAAGGTGTTTTGAAGATAAATTTTTCAACGATCATATTAAAATGTATATTTCAATGTTTCCCCGTAGTTACTTAAAATACGCATTGATGTAGCTTATACTTTTTGACGAATTTTTCGATCGCCGAACTGGCAACGCCGCGAACGGCACTCGAGGAGGAGCGTAGAATAGCAATTCCGAGCCCGCGTCACCAGTACGTTGAGTGAATAGACCCAAAAGAAGTGAAAAAAAGGCCCCCGAACCGGGCGCAAAAGTGCAAATTTTGGAAATTTAGTTTAGTGCAAAAAGGGCAAAATTGGTGTCAAAAAAAATCAGTGATGTGAGGTGCGAAAAAAGTGTGGTGGCGAAAGAGGGCAACCCGGAGAAGTGCGGCGACATGAGGTTGAAACGGCTGTGGTTTTTTGTGAAATAGTGTTTCTAGTGCGCCAAAAAACGTTTTCTCAATGTGGAGTTTAGGGCACGATGGTCAGAGAGACTAGACATTTGTGGGTAGGAAATTTACCCGAGAATATCAGAGAAGATCGCATAAGAGAACATTTCAAACGGTAATTACCACTTTTAATTATTTATTATCGTCATCAAATCATCATAAGAGCAAACATATTGCTCTATTTGAAATATTCTTGTCCAAAGTTCTAAATATGTCAAAAATATTCTCGAGTAGCAATTAGACTACATACAGAAAATAATCTAAATAATCAAAAATCTACTGTTCAAAAACAATGAAGTATTATTATTGTGTTTTTACCAAGTAAGTGCCACACTCAGTGTTTTGTACATAATTTATTCGAAAATCTATTTAGCTGTGTAAGGGCCAAGGCCACATAGGTTACGTCGTAAGTCAATTTTCATGCTAGCAACTTGGGTGTTTATCAAAGTATATAACTCTTCCCTGCTGGGTAGATACTATTAAACTACGAATGGAATCAACGACAATTCAACTTAAACTGGCCAAACCAATTTCCGTGCCACACTGAAGATGATGATTACCTTAGTTAATTCCCGATGTAAACAACCTCATCGTATAAATAAATATACGCAGAAAATAAATTAAATAAAATTTTACATTATCACCACTATAATTTGACATCAAAGATAATACGTATTCATTATTGATTGATACATGGACGCTCTTTGAACTTCCACTGCCTAGATTTATTAAGATCACAACGTTTCGTCTAATAAATATCACCAGGCATTTTCCACAGGCTTAACGACTGAGGAGGAGAGTTACTAAACGAAAAGACAATGGAAGACTAAGCAAAGTTTATCTGTCTCGAGTAAACATAATTATCAAATAAATCTTTAAACTATATCTTTCAAGGACTTATTATTTGTTTCAATACAGCGAACCCAATTCAGACAATTGCTTTAAATGAGGTTCAATATCACCAAAATAAGTTTAATTGATTAAAACTGAAAACTTTGATAGAATCGATTATTCTCAGTCAGTATGAGTTTATATGAATATTTAAAAGTTTGCGAAAATTTGTATCTCCATCTCCAAGCTCTGCTTACCCTCACATAATGTCTGAAAATTTCCCTTCCGCACAGAATTCTCAAGTTTCTTATTTTTTTCATTTCTTTGAAATCGAAATATTTTTGGTTTGTGTTGATAGCCAACAATTTTTTTTAAATTAATTTGCCATTCCTAAATTTATCTTGAAACTCTTAAAAATATTCTCAAAGGTAAAAAACCAAAAAAAAACCGGTAACGTAAAATTACTTTACCAATTTTTCCCGTTAACATGACTTTCTCACACCAAATAATAACTCGCAAACATTGCAACTTTACACTATTTTTGTTAAAATCGAAAATGATGAGAAAATAACATAATTATTAAATTAGTGGCCATCGAGGATTGTCAAAAATATTCTCGTGTAGCAATTAGACTACATACAGAAAATAATCTTGATCTAAGTAATCAAAACTGTACTGTTCAAAAACAATGAAGTATTATTATTGTGTTTTTACAAAGTAAGTGCCACACTCAGTGTTTTTTACATAATTTATTCGAAAAATCTATTTAGCTGTGTAAGGGCCAAGGCCACATAGGTTACGTCATAAGTCAATTTTCTTGCTAGCAACTTGGGTGTTTATCAAAGTATATAACTCTTCCCTGCTGGGTAGATACTATTAAACTACGAATGGGATCAAGACAGTTCAACTTAAACTGGACAAACCAATTTCCGTGCTACACTGAAGATGATTAACTTAGTTAATTCCCGATGTAAACAACCTCATCTTATAAATAAATATATGCAGAAAATAAATTAAATAAAATTTTACATTATCACCACTATAATTTGACATCAAACAAAGATAATACGTATTCATTATTGATTGATACATGGACGCTGTTTGAACTTCCACTGCCTAGATTTATTAAGATCACAACGTTTCGTATAATAAATATCACCAGGCATTTTCCACAGCCTTAACGACTGAGGAGGAGAGTTACTAAACGAAAAGACAATGGAAGACTAAGCAAAGTTTATCTGTCTCGAGTAAACATAATTATCAAATAAATCTTTTAATGATATCTTTCAAGGACTTATTATTTGTTTTAATACAGCGAACCCAATTCAGACAATGGCTTTAAATGAGGTTCAATATCACCAAAATAAGTTTAATTGGTTAAAACTGAAAACTTGGATAGAATCGATTATTCTCAATCAGTATGAGTTTATATGAATATTTAAAAGTTTGCGAAAATTTGTATCTCAATCTCCAAGCTCTGCTTACCCCCACATAATGTCTGAAAATTTCCCTTCCGTACAGAATTCTCATGTTTCTTATTTTTTTTATTTCTTTGAAAATCGAAATATTTTGGTTCATGTTGTTAGAAAACAATTTTTTTTTTAATTAATTTGTCATTCATAAATTTATCTTGAAACTCTTAAAAATATTCTCAAAGATAAAAAAACCAAAAAAAAACGGTAACGTAAAATTACTTTACCAATTTTTCCCGTTATTTGACTTTCTCACACCAAATAATAACTTGCAAACATTGCAACTCTACACTATTTTTGTTAAAATCGGAAATGATGAGAAAATAACATAATTATTAAATTAGTGGCTATCGAGGATTGTCAAAAATATTCTCGTGTAGCAATTAGACTACATACAGAAAATAATCTTGATCTAAGTAATCAAAACTCTACTGTTCAAAAACAATGAAGTATTATTATTGTGTTTTTACAAAGTAAGTGCCACACTCAGTGTTTTTTACATAATTTATTCGAAAATCTATTTAGCTGTGTAAGGGCCAAGGCCACATAGGTTACGTCATAAGTCAATTTTCTTGCTAGCAACTTGGGTGTTTATCAAAGTATATAACTCTTCCCTGCTGGGTAGATACTATTAAACTACGAATGGGAACAAGACAGTTCAAATTAAACTGGACAAACCAATTTCCGTTCCACACTGAAGATGATTGCCTTAGTTAATTCCCGACGTAAACAACCTCATCTCATAAATAAATATATGCAGAAAATAATTTAAATAAAATTTTACATTATCACCACTATAATTTGACATCAAACAAGAGATACGTATTTATTATTCATTGATACATGGACGCTGTTTGAACTTCCACTGCCTAGATTTATTAAGATCACAACGTTTCGTCTAATAAATATCACCAGGCATTTTCCACAGCCTTAACGACTGAGGAGGAGAGTTACTAAACGAAAAGACAATGGAAGACTAAGCAAAGTTTATCTGTCTCGAGTAAACATAATTATCAAATAAATCTTTTAATGATATCTTTCAAGGACTTATTATTTGTTTTAATACAGCGAACCCAATTCAGACATTGGCTTTAAATGAGGTTCAATATCACCAAAATAAGTTTAATTGGTTAAAACTGAAAACTTGGATAGAATCGATTATTCTCAATCAGTATGAGTTTATATGAATATTTAAAAGTTTGCGAAAATTTGTATCTCAATCTCCAAGCTCTGCTTACCCTCACATAATGTCTAAAAATTTCCCTTCCGTACAGAATTCTCATGTTTCTTATTTTTTTTATTTCTTTGAAAATCGAAATATTTTGGTTCATGTTGTTAGAAAACAATTTTTTTTTAAATTAATTTGTCATTCATAAATTTATCTTGAAACTCTTAAAAATATTCTCAAAGATAAAAAACCAAAAAAGAACGGTAACGTAAAATTACTTTACCAATTTTTCCCGTTATTTGACTTTTTCACACCAAATAATAACTTGCAAACATTGCAACTCTACACTATTTTTGTTAAAATCCGAAATGATGAGAAAATAACATAATTATTAAATTAGTGGCCATCCAGGATTGTCAAAAATATTCTCGTGTAGCAATTAGACTACATACAGAAAATAATCTTGATCTAAGTAATCAAAACTCTACTGTTCAAAAACAATGAAGTATTATTATTGTGTTTTTACCAAGTAAGTGCCACACTCAGTGTTTTGTATATAATTTATTCGAAAATCTATTTAGCTGTGTAAGGGCCAAAGCCACATAGGTTACGTCATAAGTCAATTTTCTTGCTAGCAACTTGGGTGTTTATCAAAGTATATAACTCTTCCCTGCTGGGTAGATACTATTAAACTACGAATGTGATCAGCGACAATTCACTTTAAACTGAACAAACCAATTTCCGTGCCACACTGAAGATGATTGCCTTAGTTAATTCCCGATGTAAACAACCTCATCTCATAAATAAATATACGCAGAAAATAAATTAAATAAAATTTTACATTATCACCACTATAATTTGACATCAAACAAAGATAATACGTATTCATTATTGATTGATACATGGACGCTGTTTGAACTTCCACTACCTAGATTTATTAAGATCACAACGTTTCGTCTAATAAATATCACCAGGCATTTTCCACAGCCTTAACGGCTGAGGAGGAGTGTTACTAAACGAAAAGACAATGGAAGACTAAGCAAAGTTTATCTGTCTCGAGTAAACATAATTATCAAATAAATCTTTTAATGATATCTTTCAAGGACTTATTATTTGTTTTAATACAGCGAACCCAATTCAGACAATGGCTTTAAATGAGGTTCAATATCACCAATTGATTAAAACTGAAAACTTGGATAGAATCGATTATTCTCAATCAGTATGAATTTATATGAATATTTAAAAGTTTGCGAAAATTTGTATCTGTCTCTGCTTACCCTCACATAATGTCTGAAAATTTCCCTTCCGCATAGAATTCCCAAGTTTCTTATTTTTTTCATTTCTTTGAAAATCGAAATAGTTTTGGTTCGTGTTGATAGCCAACAATTTTTTTTTAATTAATTTGTCATTTCATAAATTTATGTTGAAACTCTTAAAAATATTCTCAAAGATAAAAAACCAAAAAAAACCGGTAACGTAAAATTACTTTATCAATTTTCCCCGTCATTTGAGTTTCTCACACCAAATAATAACTTGCAAACATTGCAACTCTACACTATTTTTGTTAAAATTGGAAATGATGAGAAAATAACATAGTTATTAAATTACTGGCCATCGAGGATTCTGAAATGAACGTTTTAACGCGATAAATACGAAGCAACCCCCTATCCCTCCCTCCCTTACCCGTTTTAATCTCTTACATGTTTGACTACATTTTGTTTATTATCCTAACTAAAGACACGAAAAAACCACACTACTCACACATACTAATGAAACTATTTTGTTTATTGTTCACGTCCCCGCCTGAGTAGGAATTTTACCCTGTTTCATATCCTGAGAATTTAAGCGGGGATGTCGTAATACCAGTCAACGTTGTCCAAATGCCGAAACATACATTTTTGTATTTTACGGCACCTCATAAACCACGCGGTAGTGCTGCTACGGACGTTAATATATTTATGCAACCTCCTACTACTTATGTACGTGGTTAGTCCATATATACTTAAATAATTAAGTATACCGACCTGCCAGGACTGCACCCTAAACGTTCTGCACCGCAAGCAAGTACTACGCCACGGGCAGCCACTATACAAAACTGATCGACCTCACTCTTTGCAAACTTCTCCCGAAGCAATATTACTTAAAATCTATTGGTTCCTTTCCTACTTCAGGAATTATGTGTGTACCAAATTTGAAATCGATGTCTCATTCGGTTCGACAGTTTTTGTACCAACAGACAGACAGATGGACCGGCGGAAACATGCTTTCCAATATCACTGAGTGTATCTATTTCTGTGTATCTGTGTATCTAGAAAATCTACAGTCTTATATTAAAAAGTTTTCCTTTTTAAAAACAAAGACTGGATTTAATTTTTAAAATCTAAATTCAAACTTAAAACGTAAAATACATATAACTTGGAGTACAAAATCATTTTCTTTTGAATTGTGATTTCAAGATTTTAATTTTGACTTTTTCCTCTGAATTCAGCCCGGTTTTTTTTGCAAGGAATTCGGACTCTAAAGGCTGATTTTTCGAATTTTTCCACGAAATTCAATATAAAGTCTAAATAATGCAAAGAAAAAGTCTGAGCGTCTTCCTACCATACACAGAAAAAATAGTCTAAATCCATATTTAGGGATATAAAAATAAAAATCACCCCATATCTCCGTACGAAGTTATTTTCATGACTAGGTAAATAACTTAAAAAATTCCCTTTTTATGTACATACTAACCGTGCCCGCGCCTGCATTCGCGTGGACTTGATTCACTATTATCGTCACTGCTTAGTCCTTATGTTACCTAACGTAATAAAATATATCCTATAACTGGGCTAGAGAACATATGTATGAATCAAGGGGCTACTCCATCTTAACTCTCGGAAAAACAAGCATAAAATAAAAAAAAATTTTGACGCAACAATTATATATAATTTTTTTCAGAAATACATTATAGTTTTAACAACAAATTAAAAATATATATATATTAAAAAAATTAAAAAATGGCGGAGAGCTTGTAGGATCCTCTTTTGAAAATCCTTGGCCACCGCACTGTGGGCCAAAAAATCTGCTTTTTCGTTCAAAATTGTCTAGATCCCTTAATTATTAACGAAATCAGACATTTTTTTTTTTCAAATACTCGTAAGCGAATTCCAGACAAACGTAGGGAAGCCGATCTATAAAATTTAACTTCAAAATTTTTTAAAATTGTAAAAAGCAGTACGCAATCGGAAAATCAAATTTTAAAATTCACATAATTTCAATTTTACGCGTTCAGACTGGTTCTTCGGGGTTTCTGGGGTCGCTGAATCTATTTTTAGGGTCATTTTTATCATATGCAGCCTTTTGAGTTGTGAAAATGGGGGTTGAATTAGAGTTTCGCGTTCAAAATGGGTTCCTCGGGTGTTTCTAAGGTCACCGAATCTGTTTTTAGGGTCATTTTGATCATATGCACCCTTTTGAGGGGTTGGAAAATAAATTCAGCGACCCCAGAGCCCTCCGAGGAACCAATTTTGAACGCGAAACTCTAATTCAGAAAATATCGTAATTTCTCCCCCTTCAGCTCCCATTTTCACCACTCAGAAGGGTGTTTATGATCAAAGTGACCCTAAAAATAGATCCAGCTATCCCAAAAACCGCTGAATAAGTTTTGAAAGTGAAACTCTAATTCAAGTGAATATCGTAATTTCTTCCCTCCCAACCCCCCTTTTCACCCCTTAAAAGGATTGCATATGAATCAAAATGACTCCGGAAATAGATTCAGCGACCCCAGAAACCCCCGATGAACTACTTTTGAACGCGCAAATTTGAAATAGCGTGAACTTCGAAATTTCACTTCCCGGTTCCGTGATGCTTTTTGCAATTTTAAAAAATTTCGCAAATCAACTTCCTTATGTTTGTCCGGAACTCGCTTACGAGTATTAAAA
>CM032455.1:158758792-158811292 GCA_019049505.1 Pachyrhynchus sulphureomaculatus | reverse complement strand
AATATTTAATATCACTGGACACCAAAGATAGCACGATAATCGCGGGGCAATACTATTTTAACCTAAATACATTCAAATAACAAGAATATTTTCTAAGAGAAATGCCCTATTAGCACTGGGGAAGCACCGAAAATTTTTCATTTAATCGAGATTGCTTCTGTTCACTCTATAGAACCTCTAATATTAAATTTCTACTGTTCACTATAGTGGATAGTTCATACAAAAGGGTGTTCACATAACCGAGCATCTACTGTGTATATATATATATATATATATATATATATATATATATATATATATATATATATATATATATATATATACATACATACATACATACATACATATACATATATAAAGTACACCTAACACTTTTAAACAACAGTAAATGCCTTTGAATATTAAAAAAATTTAATAATTTGACACTCTGCAATTCTTTCAGCTAAACGCAATACTTCTAATAATAACAAATCATTATTTAAATTCATCATTGAAAACACTAATTATCAACAAATAAATGAAATATATCTTAAATTATATATATTAACGTGTAACCACGGTCGATGTTTTTAGGCCGCGTAATATTTAAGGCCAGTAATTCCGCAATAGATTTCTATTTTATCCCTTCCGTTAAAGTAAAAACTAAGGGATGACATGGGGTAATAAAAATAGGGGTTAATGCAGATCCCATTGCGCTGTTATAAAGGGGCCATAGATATTGTAAAAAGTTTGTATTTTCAAAAAGCCTAGTGATGTAAATTTTTTATTATGAACGAGGTAGAAAGTTGAGTAATGGTGGGTAGTCGTCGTACCTACCTGACCTGATTTTTATTTGTGTGTGGGTACAGCTGTTGCAACATAACCTACACTGTTTGTTATAACATAGCTCGAAAAAATCTTGCATTATTGCAGGAATTATTAAATTAAGTTACTTTCGTTCAAACGACTACTAAATTATTGTCATACAAATTATCGGCGTCATATTTATTAATAGCCCAGTCGTCAGAGGTAAATTTTGATGAAAGGCTCTTATTAAATGTTACCAGGCTGCATTTTGGCATACATGTAGTTTTTGGGACGTAGAATGCGATAAAAAAAGTTTGCTGCTCTAAAGTGTACTCTAAGCGTACAAAATCAAAAATAAAATGAAAAATTCGGTTTTTAGCAAATATCTCTAGAAATAAAAAAGATATCGAAAAACTAATAGTACCACTTGAAGGAACGGGAAATTTTATAAAGAAATAGTATATAGATTATTTCTTAGTTTTACCGTAATTTAAAAAAATTATTTAAAATAAAATGGCTTCAGTTGTACTGGGAATCACGCCACCAACCTCATTTGTGATTAAATTAACGTTTCTGTATACCGCTAAATATTTTGAAATTGGCTATTAAGGGGTTTCTCAGGGTGCTAATTAAGAATCCGATGACAGATTTGAAAAATTCAAAATGGCGGATCCGATATGCGGCCAGATAGTACGTAATTCATATAATTTCTTCGAGTAATTTAGAATTTTTTGTGTTTTCAATAACTGTTTCCTTTGTACCTGGATGTTTAAATGAAATATAAATACTTTATACTTAAAGCTTAGACTTTTATCTTTCATTTCCCATCTTTAAATATTTTTCCTATTTTAAGTTGTATAATTAAGAATAAGCAAAAAATACGTTTATCATGAACACTTTTTTAAGAACAAAATTACAAAAAAAGAGGTTTTTTTAAAAAGTTTTTAATGATTTTCTAATATTAAATATACTCTTAACTGTAACTAAAAAAAAAATGTGCGATATTTTTGACCATTTCGTCCTGCTTTGAACGTAAAATTGCCGGCGGTGCACTACACCAGGCAAATTTTCATATTTTAAAACTCAATTTTTAAATAACACAGAAAATGTGGGTATTTTTAATTATTCTTAAATTGAAACTTAAGGTATAATGATGATATATGTACAAGGATTTGTTTTTTAATAGTATATTTTATTAAATATTTGTAATTTACTGTAAGCACGTTAAAATCATGAAAACAAAAATTTCGTTTCATGTTTTACAAATTATAAAGCAACAAAAATAAAAACTATTAGTATCATCGGAAAGCTGAAAGTCTCCTCTTCAAAAAGCTGTCTTTTAATTTTTTTTTTAAACTCTGAAAACAAGGAATGTCGATTAACCTTCGAGCGGTACGCGTAGACTTCCAAGTTAACCTATTTGGCGCCCTACACTTTTTGAATCACCCATCCGAATTTTTAATGAATTCTCACGTTAATAAAAAAAATCTATATATTATTTTTTTGTAGTGTTTCCCGCTCTTTCACGTGGTGCCATTAGTTTTTCGGTATCTTTTTTATTTTTCGAGATATTACCGAAAAAAAAACCGAAATTTTGATTTTATTTTGAATTTTGTGGGCTTAGCGTACATCAAACTTTAGCAAGCTTTTTTTTTTATCGTATCCTACGTCCAAAAAACTACTTATATGCCAAAATGCAGCCTCTGTTAACATTTAATGAGAGCTCAAAACCCCTGGCGATTGGACTATAATATTACTCGACGTAACTAACGGAAAACTATAACAAATAGATGCTTTTACTGCACTCTGTCGGCGACTTACTAAGTCTATTCAAGCAGAGCGGCACAGCACGGCTGGCACTTATTGCAGAAACGCACCTTTCTCGAGCTTACTGCTCGAAGGCTGGTAACTTCTAAAAATGCGATTCTTTTCGTTTTATTTTGTTATACCAATGCTGTTACTCGACGTACATCTTTCTTCCTTTAATTTGTTTAGATATTCCCAAAGCTGCGAAGAGATCGACGGACAGAGACGTTTAAACCTCCGATCTAGCTCATTTCATACTAGTTCACTGGAAGTTATATTGAATTGGCATGGTCATTACGTTATATCTATTAGGTCGTGCTTAACAGTTGCTACGGTGCAAACTTCTGAAGCCATTTCTTTAGTTAAACTGTGCACAAATATTAGATTCAAAAATTTGACATTTCAATTCCTCCACACCCACCACTATCAAGCAGTTTCTATGTATTTTAGCCAATTGGAATCTGTTTTATATGTGTCTGATTGTTAATGTGGGTCTCCTAGCAGCTCTTGAACGAGCAGTTAAACGTCGTTTTCATCTAGACATCACTGTGCTAAACTGCCCTAAACATTCTTTTGTGGCATTATATCGACCATCCCTTTTTCTGTTTTCATTTTTTTCTGTTAGTTGTTTTCTATGAAGGGTGTAGTGTACTGTGCTTCTATTTGAAATCCCGGGTTGTCTTGCGATTTGCCGCTCACTATAGCCTTCCTCACGTAAATTTCAGTGGTCGCTACTTCACGGTTCCATTCTTCGCGCCATTCAAAAGCTACATTTTGGACTGAACAAGCGCAGGAACACTTTGAAGCACAATAAATTGAAAAATCGTAACTCCCGCCTTTGAATGCTGTTGAAATATTGGCCTTATAAACTTAGTGTTTTAATCACGGTATTATGATGAATTTATAACATGTAATAACTAATAAAAATTGGCAAAAGTAAGACAGCTATATGTTTAAAATGGGAATATAAAAAATATGTTATAGTATATGATAAAAACGTTTCAAGATTATAAGGGTTTGTAGGAATACGGGTGGTTATAAATACGATATTTGCGTTAATAGTTAAATCTATGTTTTCAAGCAATTGAGGGATGTATATATCTGAAAAAACGGTCTTTATTGCTGGTTCTTAGTACTTCTTGAAGCCATATAGAGTCTGTCAAGTAAGAACATGTCCGCGATAATTCATTTTTGGTAGATGCGATTCTAGCGATTCAACAAAAAATCGGTAGAGGGAACCTTTGTCTACGACGTATTTTAGTAAAAGTACCAGTCGATTCCGAACTTTCGTCTAAATTGTGTAAAATCCAAAATGAGTCACTCGTTTGCGCGTAGGTTCGAGGCAGTATTTCTTTGTTCCCATCCAAAGGGGCCTAAAATGACACATTCCGATGCCGTTAAATAGATTAAAAAGTCGACTACTACTTACTAAAACGTCACTCCGAAAGTCGAAAAACGAGAGCGGCAAAATTAAGAAAATCCGGTTTAAATGTGTCCCATGAGACCATGCGACATCTTCGTGCTCATGATGTCAAATTCCGAAGCACGTTGAAGACATCTTTGCTGGGCAAAAATCACGTTGCGAAGTGGCTCGCTTGGGCTTCGGATAAGATACTAGAGTGGCCCTCACAATCGCCGGATGCCAACTATATTGAAAACGTTTGGTCCGTTGCGTTGTACAGAGGAAAGATGGTTAAGGCCGCTCCCTGATTTCTCGGTGCGATATCGTTTTTCTCGGTCTGCTTGGTACCGATTCGGTAACGAAAACATGCCGAACGCCTATATTTCAATGAAATCCACCTGACTTTCCCCGCACCCGTGCATCCCGTGTAAGTCAGGCACACCGAGAAAAACGATACCGCACCGATAAATCAGGGTGCGCCCTTAGTTTGTAGTGAATCTGTCGAAGCATAAGTGTACGAGGCTGGTTTGAAAAGTCCGTGCAACGTCCGAGAGATGGCATCTCTTGAATGAACGCACACCAAGTTTCAGCCATATTGGTCTATTTCTTTGTGTTTGGCATTCGTGTGAATCAAGGAAGTCGAGTGATTTTCAAGAAATGGACGAAAAAGAATTTCGTGTGGTAATTAAAAATTACTTTATGAAAGGCAAAACGCCTCAAGAGACTAAAGAGAAGCTTGATAAACATTATGGTGACTCTGCACCTTCGATTAGAATAGTTTATAAGTGGTTTCAAAATTTTCGGACTGGCCATATGGGCACAAGGAACGCTGAACGTTCTGGACGGCCTGTGGAGGTTACGACTCCAGAAATCATTGATCAAATCTATGATATGGTGATGGATGACAGAAGAGTTAAGGTGCGTGAGATTGCTAGTGCTGTGGGCATCTCGACTGAACGGGTACATAATATTTTGCATAAACATTTGGACATGAGAAAGCTATCCGCAAGATGGGTGCCGCGATTGCTCACGCTTGACCAAAAACGGAATCGTGTGAAGTGTTGCAAGGATGGTTTGCAGCTGTTCCAGAAGAATCCGGAGGACTTTAAGCGTCGTTTCGTCACTGTGGATGAAACATGGATACATTACTATACTCCTGAGACCAAACAACAATCTAAACAATGGGTTACCAAGGGATAATCTGCACCAAAAAAGGCGAAGACCGTTCCTTCGGAAAGGTTATGGCGACTGTCTTTTGGGATTCGCAAGGGATAATCCTCATCGACTATCTGGAAAAGGGTAAAACTATTTCAGGTGAATATTATTCATCGTAATTGGACCGTTTGAAAACCGAGCTGCAAGAAAAACGCCCGCGATTGGCCCACAAGAAAGTCCTTTTCCATCACGACAACGCACCAGCACACACCTCAGCAGTTGTGGTCGCAAAATTAATGGAAATAGGATTCCAACTCGTTTCACATCTTCCCTATTCTCCAGACTTGGCTCCCTCGGACTACTATTTGTTCCCCAATTTGAAGAAATGGCTGGCGGGACAAAGACTTTATTCAAACGAGGAGGTGATTGCAGACACTAATGGATATTTTGCAGACTTGGACAAATCCTATTATTCGGAAGGGATCAACAAACTAGAACATCGTTGGACGAAGTGTATAAACCTAAAAGGAGACTATGTCGAAAAATAAAAAAGGTTTACCCCAAACACATAAGTAGTTTTTATTTTTGCACGGACTTTTCAAACCAGCCTCGTAGGTTATTTTTATTCCGATTTTATTGTGATGATCAGGTATACTGTAATGGATGCTTAATTACAATCAGTGTGATAAGGGGATGTTTTCATCTACGCCAAAGCAAAAAGTAATAGTTATACTGCCAAATTTTCAGTCGATTTAGTGAAAATATGTCTGAATTAAAAAGTGGATAAAAATCGGAACCCATTATAGTGAGTTCACGAAAGGTATTAGTGCGTTTTTGCAATTTTGTCAACTATATTATTATCTCCTATGCTTGAATGCACTCAGCTCCAGAGAAAGTAGACTTAAGTGTTTTTAACTCAGTTTAATAGATTTATTATATTGGCAGTAAATGTTTTGTAAAATTTATTCTTACTAACATTAAAATGTTTTACGAGAGTCGTTTGAAAAGTAGGGTAAACGAGGAAAGAAATATGTACGAACAAAATTGAAAAATTTACATTTCGTCCATGTTCCCATGCCAGTAAACCATTTTCATAAAATGATTTCTCTTAACGTGCAAAACAGTCATTCACAGCGTACATCACTTCGTCATTTCTATGAAATCGTTGCCCCCCAAGAACTTTTTTGAGGTTCGGGAACAAAAAGAAGTCCGAAGGGGCCGAATCGGACGAATAGGGTGGATAGCTAAGCAAGTCAAAGCGAAGTTCATTAATTTTGGCCATGTAGTACAGGAAATGAAGCTCAAAAAATGGCAAAACCTAGCAATTTTTTCGTCCAGCATCGATTTGTACAAAAATTTGGGATTAGGCTCATTTCACCCTCTAGTTCATTTTCTATATCGTGCCGTTGTACGCTTTTTTGTTTTTTAAGGGTGAAAACTACCCCTAATTGTAAAAAATTATAAAATAACATTTTAAACCTTAATATGGGTAAAATTTGGTTTGGATTAGTTAAATAAGGATTGTTTTATGCTTTAGGATACAATTTCATAATGTTTCAACCCTTAAAAATCAAGCCTTGTTAGAGCTTAATATAAAAAAAAATTTTATCCTAAAAAAATGATTTCGACTTGCATCGATTTGCATAAAAATTTGGGATTAGGCTCATCTCACCCTCTATATCATGCTCATGGGCGTTGATTATTTTTAGGGGTGAAAACTACCCCTTATTGTCAAAAATTATAAAATAACATTGTAAACCTTAATATGGGTAAAATTTGGTTTGGATTGGTTAAATAATGATTGTTTTATGCTTTAGGATATAATATCATAATATTTCAACCCTTAAAAACCACCCTTAATAACATTGCAATTTTTATAAAGTAATTTAATAGATCTAAATAGAAAAAAAGTAGAATTACATAAAAAAAAAATTTATTAACACAAAAATACACCGCATATTCACATACATTTACATACATAGACGACTAAATTTACAAATACAGATACAAATACATATACGTTTTTTAAAAGTCTGTCTGATTGATTCGATCTTCATCGTGGTCGATGTCCTTTATGTGTTGGAAACTCCACAATAATATAATATATAATCCTTCAATTATAAAAGTATATACAAAAGAATAAAAAAACTCTGGCACTTGAAATAAAAAATATAAAAATGAATTTTTTATGCACTAACCGATTTATTTTCATAACTATAACAAACACAATTGAATAATTCTAAAAAAAAATGTCAGAGCACGTGCTATTTCTTTCGAACTTTAAAATACACTGGTGAGGAATCAACGAAATATACATTCACACACGCAGACACATGAGCAGATGTTTCTTCTTCTCTGTCTTTCGATTTGAATGGAAAAAGTGGAACATATAACTTATTACTGCCAAATATACCGGTTATGTAGATTATTACTCTCCGAAGCGGGCTATTCGAATTTTTCGAAAAAAAAATTGATTGGTTTTTTAAACATAGCTCCTTCATTTTTAGTGATAGAAAGTTTTTTCAAAAACGATTTTGTAAGGCTTTTCAGGAGCTATAAAACTATGTGAATTAAATTCCTTAAGATCGCTTAGTTTTTAAATGGGGTGAGTTTAAAGGGCTCGAATAAGGTGGTGTTCGCTCGTAAATAGAGTTTTTAAACGGCTATATCTCGCCAAATATTCATTGTACAGAAAATCTACGCACAGGGAAAATTTAGTCATTAAAAAAGCTACAATTTGGTACTCTATCATTTTTTTCGTATCTCCAGTATTTTCGGAGATATTTTGAAGAAAAGGGTGAAAAATACGAAATTGCAAAAAAATCGTTTTCTCTTTAAACGCCAATTTTTCTAAAATTAGGCATTTTAAATTGGTCAAACTTCTTGGGTGTATTGATAATACATATATATAGAAAAATACAGAAGGGTGAAGATCAATTTTAATTAGGGGGGTAGTTAGGGGGTTGTTTTCACAGATTTTTTCGTAGAAAAAAGTAGGTACCGACCTTATTTTGATCATAAGTAGCTCAATTGTCATGCTACAGACTTTTTTAAAAGGTCTAATTATATACTTTAAAAAAAATTCTATAAGTGTTCCTCGAAAAATGGAAAGTTTTCCCGTTATTTGGCTTTGAATCTTTCAAATTATGCATTTGACGAGAAAAGCTAACCATTAACCTGCCGTATCTCGGTTCGTATTGGTCGTAGAAAAATTATAAAAAAAGGATTTTGTTTGTTTTTTTAAAAGCTACAATTTTGCTCTCCACAGTTTTTTTGATAAAATGCATATTTTTTGAGTTATTCGCAAAAAAAAACCCTTTAAAAAAGTCGATTTTTTCGTCGAAAAACTTTCAACCGCAAATAACTCGAAAAATATTAGTTTTTCAAAGAAAACGTAAAGAACATTTTTTTCTTAGAATTACTTTTTCCATCGATTTCTATAGTTAAAATGTAATAAAAAATTTCCACCCCCGAGATGGGGTGGCAACCACCCCCAAGATTTTAACGTACAGCGGCATGATATAGAAAATGATCCTTGGGCTATTCCCTACCTTCTGTGAAAATTTCAAGTAAATCCATGCTGGACGAAAAATTGCAAGCCAAAATGCTTCATTTCCTGTACTAATGGCAACGAGTAACGTGTAAGCAGGTGCATTGTCGTGAGGAGGCACACATCGTGCACACAGCTTTTCTTCTTCTTATAAGACAAGGTCTTGGTTCGTCTGTTTTTAAGCCTCTTGTGACGTAGACGTCCAGCTTTCGTACCATCGTTTTGGTGGTGGACTGGGAGGTCTTCTTCATCTTTTGCCTATCTTGGTCGGCTGTTACCTGGCATCCTACTTACGTGATCTCTCCGATATCGACGTCTTTATCTGGCGAAACGGACGATGTCTTGAACCTTAAGTTCTTCTCGTGTAGGTGTGCTTCGTACCTGGCCTCTCAGGCTTATTCTTTCGATACTATGCAGTGTTTTCATTTCTGTAGACACCACTGCAAAATTACTAGCAATATGTGACAGATGTTGTCAGTTTAGCGGGCAATAGATAGCTTGAAAAAATGCGGCTGATTATAACGTGTTTTTTTCAGTGCAGTTCTTGAGACTTTTTTGACATTAATTTTGTTTACATTTTTATAACAAAGATGTAGATGTAGTTGTTTTTAGTACTAATCCTCGTTGGTTAAGTTTGAAATATTAATTTAAACGTGTTTTCTCGTAGTTCCAATTAATTAGTTAAACGTAACAGAAAAATAACCGGTCAAGTGCAAGTTGAACTTGCACAATTAGTGTTCCGTACCTTAGTTGCTTTTGAAATAAAAAATGTTGTTATGGTGGTATAAAATGATCAGTGACTTCACAAAACACACCCCAAATGAGTTTTCAACAAAGTTTGTTTCCATTTTTTACTGAAAACTGTTGACCTTGAAATTTTTGTTTTTTTATATACCAGATAAATTATTAAAGGTAATGCACTCGTGATAATTTTCGTTCAATCTACACCCCGTGAAGAATATTCCAGAATTTTTTCAAAATGTTTTGATCAGTACTTTTCGTGATAAGGTAGGTGGACAACGATTTTTCGCGATTTTTTAAAAATAATACATAGAAAAGTGTGCGCAAGTATTACATTATATATATTTTTTACTCGTCTTTTCACAAGCTTTCATTTGACACCACACTCGATGTCCTAGTAAAAAAATTTTTTCACTTCCGATTTCACCCCTCAAAACTTACCCCTTAAGTTAAAATTTAACTTTCAAAACTACACGGCCCTAATGAGGCCATCTATTCCTATATTAGTACCAAATTTCAACTTTCTATGTCAAATAGTTTCGGAGGAAATCGGGGGTGTGACAGACAGACAGACACCGAAGTGATCTTATAAGTGTTCCGTACTGAACACTAAAAAATAGTATAGAAAGGAGGTGGTGTATGGAGACTTTTTGGGCTGACTGTATTATTATAGAGAATTTCAAAGCGAATTGAAATTGACAAAAAAATATACAGGGTGCCATTAAAAATAAGAAAGTTGCAGTCACTTCCGGTCAAACCAGAAGTAGTTAAAAATATTTCTTAAGTGATAAAAAAAGCATAATAATGTCCCATTATAGTACGAGACATATGTCAAAAAGTTTAAGTGTTATTTTTATATACCAGATAGATTGTCAAAAGTAATGCACTCGTGATAATTTTCATTCAATCTTCACCTTATGGAGAATATTCCAGAATATTTTCGAAATTTTGTGATTACCACTTTAGAGATAGGATGGAGGGACAGTGATTTTTGGCAATTTGTTAAAAATAATATGAAGAAAACTTTGCGCGAGTATTATATCAAATATATTTTTGAACTCGTGTTTTCATAAGCTTTCATTTAACACCCCACTCAATCCCCATGAATTTTTTTTTTCACTTTCGATTTAACCCCCAGAACTAACCCTTTAAGTCAAAATTTAACTTTTAAAACTATACAGCTGTGATTAGGCCATCAATTACTATATTTGTGACAAATTTCGATTTTTTAGGTTAAATAGTTTCGGTGAAAATCGCTTGTGGCAGTCAGATAGTTACAAACCAAAGTGATTCCGTAAATGTTCCGTTTTTCAGTTTTAGTACGGACCACTAAAAATAGATGAAAACCAGCAGAGGGGATCCAAATGTCACTGTCCAAAATCTCATGAAACACTTTAGAAAAAAATTTACGAAGGAGTGGATCAAAAATTCTAATTAATATTGTTTTATGTCGAATATATTTTTTTAAGATTTCCGTTTACCGAATTGATAAAAATTAAAACTTGACCTGAAATCAGGACTCTACATCGTTTAGAGTTTCGCGAATTATTTTCGGTGTGGTCCTAATGCGCCTAATAATTCTGACGATTTCTTTTAATATTTCCTAACAAGCGAAGGAAAATCTAAAGAAATAACACAGGCCAACAAAAAAATATTTGTAAAAATTTTTTAAATCAATACATCTAAGTGTTATGTATTTTTGGGTGCTGAAACCGTATCTGGTATCAGTTTTTTTGTACCACCCACAGTTCTCTCACAATATAACATCGATTAAATTTCAAAGTAGAGATGGTCTATTGTGGATCTTCCTGCTCTAAAGCCTGCCTGTTCTTCAGCTTCTACGTCCGCGTATTCCGTTTCTATTCTATTTTTAAGTATTTTTCCGTATATTGGCAACCTAATAACATTTGATTTTACTACCACTCTTATAAAATTTTGATTTTATTGCCAACCTAATAACATTCGTATGATAAAAAATAAACTCTTCATATTTTGAATATTAAAATGTGAGAAATTGGTGGGTGATACTACTTTTTATTTTTTTATTTTCGGACTCAGAACACCAAAAAACATAGAAATCAGGTAAAAATTATTAAAAAAGTTTTTTCATCGTTGGCCTGTGTAATGATTAACTTGACCATATCTTTGTTCAATTTTTTGTTATCTCGGGGTGTACTTGTACTACCGACAATATAACAAATTGGAATTGGGATATTGAACACGAAGAAAATAAATTACCATAAAATATTGATCCAGTAAGTTGCAGCGAGTAATACATCACAGTAGGATATACAATACCATAAAAAAAGTGGCAGGTGTATGTCGAAATTCCCCTGCCAGCAACGCGGTTCGACTATAGAATAGAAACTAATATTGCAAAACTTCGTACGTATGTTGATAGTCGTGGGTGCATTCACCTCTTGTGGCGAAAAGAACGCGCATTAAAAAAATACAATTCATAAAACAAAGAAGCAAGATGTGTTAATTCAAAATGAAAATATTGATATTAGCGGGAATTTTTTTTAATGGGTTTTCTTAAGTATTGTATTTAAATTTGTTCTTTGTGTGGTGTTTTACCGTTTTTTTTTGGTTTAAGAGGATTGGCCTATGTTTTGTTTTTCAAGTATTTGTAAAATTTAGGTGTTATTATTATGTTATAACTTTTACATTACGTAATCACATGACAAGACAAACACAAGGATAAATAATGAAAAATCGGTAAAGTAATATACAATTGCGTGCAAAAGTTTTGGGCCACAAAATATTTTTGTAATTAATTGAGTTATAAAGGGAGAAGAAAAAAAAGCCAAATACTCCATCATAAACTACTTTAATTAAACTAACAACATATACAACTCAAAAATCTTCAACTACAAATAACAATCATTCCTGACAAAAATGACATTTTTCGGCTGTTCATAATAACTATTGGGCCAACTTCAAATTTCACAATAAAAAGGTATATAACATAGCAAAAACCACTATAAGTAAAAAATACATTCTTATCAATTCTTTGTAGCCATGCCCTTCGAAGCTAATACGGCAGCACATCGCTGAGGCATCGATACGATTAATTTGAGAATTCTGTATCTGGTGATATTTTCCCACTTTATTGAAACAATTCTGTATTCCCACTTTCATTTTCAATTCTTCCCACAAATGTTCTATGGGGTTCAAGTCCGGGGATTGACTTGGCGACTCTAAAACTTTTTATGAAAAATTCTTACAAAAGCTTGGATCGATATTTCGGATCATTATCTTGTTAAAAAATTCATCCTCGTGGCATATTTCGACCTCCATAAGGAAGTATGTGTTCTGATAAAATATCTCTGTACATAACAGCGTCCATAGCACCAATTTTAACTATTGGACCGCCGCCTTGTCACGAAAATGCCCTCCAAAGCATAATACTACCAACACTTTTTTCCTGTCTTGAACTGTCCAAATTTGGTGTATTTTTGCAATCTGGCCTTCTTATTTTTTTACTGATGAACGGTTTATGTTAGTCTACGAGAAACAGTACTCCTGCTGATATCAGCTAAATTTTCTTCACGTAATTTACGTGCAATAATTGCAGCATTCTTTTTTACTTCTGCAACTTTCACATTCTACTGTCGATTTCCAAGGAAAAACACCACCTAATATTCCCATAGTGCAGTCAAGGATGCTCGATATTGTCTTCAGGCAGCGTATCATAAAACGTATTTTGATGAAGCTAGACACCAAAAAGGCTTCTGGCGCCGACGGAATACCTGCCATAGTTCTCAAAAACTGTGCGAGGGAACTAACACCAGTTTTCTGTAGACTTTTCAACCTATCTTACAGAAAGGGAATATTTCCTTCCTGCTGGAAATGTGCCACAGTTCAGCCAATACCTAAAAAAGGCAAGAAGTCCTTGCCAAATAACTATCGACCAATCGCACTGCTTTCAATAATATCGAAAGTCATGGAAAAGGCTATCAATCAGCATCTTCTAAAATATCTTGAAGGATTCAACATTATTAGCGATCACCAATATGGCTTTCGTAAAAAATAGATCAACAGGAGATCTCCTGACTTATGTAACACATGTTTGGAACAACGCAATTGAACACTTTGGAGAATCTCGAGCGGTTGCTCTTGACATATCCAAGGCATTCGACCGTGTTTGGCACGATGGGCTGTTGGCTAAGCTACGTTCTTATGGTTTGTCTGAAAAGTTCTGTTTGGGCTCTCATGTTTCTTCAGAGAGCGTTCTTTGCGAGTGGCAGTCGACGGATTTCTTTCTAACACCTTCACTCTCAACGCCGGTGTACCCCAAGGCTCCATACTGTCTCTTACTCTCTTTCTCATTTATATTAACGATCTGCTGGAAAAGACCAAGAATCCAATCTACAGCTTTGCAGATGACAGTACACTTATCTCTTCATTCACTTTGAACGCTCGGACATCGGCTACTCAGACGAATATTCGCAGACAGCAGGAAGTCATTCAACTTAACAAAGACCTGGAAGAAATTCTATCTTGGGGTGCCAGTAACCAAGTGGAATTTAACGCTACAAAAACCCAGGCGGCAGTTTTTTCTAAAAAAGTTAACGTTGCTGAACCCGACATAGTTATGTCGGGGCACTCCATTCCCCTAACATCGCCACTCAAATTGTTGGGCGTAAATTTGGGAGTAAATATGTCCTGGCATGAACATGTTGCAGGCATAGCAAGGAGGGCTTCTCAGAAGTTGGGAATATTATTTCGAGCCAGAAAGCTTTACACTTCACAACTGTTAATTCTTTACAAAGCTCAAATTCGACCAACTATGGAATACTGCTCCCATGTTTGGGGCTCCGCTCCCAAACATACACTGCATTTGTTGGATTCTATTCAGAGAAGAGCTGTTCGTCTGATTGGAGACCCGGAACTGACAGGTGGCCTTGATTCGCTGGAACATCGAAGAACGGTTGGCGACTTGAGCCTATTCTACAAGTATTTTCATGGAAAGTGTTCGAAGGATGTGGCCCGCTTAATTCCTCCCAGAGCGGTGCATGTTAGAAATACACGTCACGCTAATACTTCACATCAGTATGAGGTTCAGCTTGTTACTCCTCGTACAACGCTTTTCAAGCAGTCATTTATATGGAGAACATCATCCCTTTGGAATAATTTGCCCAGGACTGTGTTTCCCACCGAGTACAATTTACAGCGATTTAAGAACAACGTGAATCGCTTTCTCCGCACACGTGTCGCTCCTGTAGCGCTTTAGGGACTTCCCTGTAGCACGTGTGCTAGACCCCATAAAAAAAAAACGAAAAAAAAAAAAAGTGTTTTTCTTCTTAATTACTTTGTCGACATGAATAGTTGTTTTTTTTATGATGATGTATTTGGTTTTTTCTCTCTTCTCCCTTTATAACTCAATTAATCACAAAAATATTTTTAGACCAAAACTTTTGCACGTAATTGTAACTAGAATTTCACGCAGTTCAGAAATAAATACTGAGTTTGACTTTCTCGCATTAAAGAATAACTTAGTACAAGCAATAAAACTCTATATTTTAAATGACCGATTCTTTATGGCGGGATGTTAATGATGAAACAATTTTCATAATCTCAGACTCTAAAAACCCTGAGAAGGACGTATAACGAGATATATTAGATAGAATCCCTCTAATATCCTCATTTAACCCCATATAAGCTTAATTGTAGATAATTATAGGTAAAATTATTTATTAAAACCAGGAATAATCCTCAATTCCTTTGAGACTCCAGGGGAGGAAGGAAAAAAAGCAGGCCCAAAAAAGGTTAATTCATATCAATTTAGGTACCACCTACAGCCAAAACGATCTATCCTGAACCAATTTTAATAAATGACATCTTAACATACACTGTTTGTCTGCTTCGCACAAGTGGGACTGGCAGTATTAAATTTACAAATAAAATGAAATACAAGAAAATAGAGGATCTATGACGCCACTTTCCATGTGATGGAGATTTTACGACTGAAAATTAACAATTCCCTCTACTTACTATTTGTGTTAAAATTCAAAATAATGAAAAATACCATGATTTTAAGATGCTTGAACTCCAACAACCCTCAAATCCTTCCTTCTCAGTCCAAACCAGCAGATGTGTGGTGACTGCCAGTGACACTAAGTCCCCCCACTTGTTTCTGTCATCAGCGAGATGACTGCACCATGCACTCCAACTCCGTTTAACTCCCGAACCTGTTCCGACCAGCGACGTGGAGACCGGCCTCTGAGTCTACGGCCGGACTTTTACTTCCACGACTAGCAGCTCATATCGTTATTCCGCCTAGCTATGTGGCCAAAGTATCGCAAAATAACTGGTGTCAGTTATTCTTTTAGCTACTTCTAGTTCTGCCTGAATCGAAATATTGGTTCTGTGCGAAGTCTATGGTATAGTCTGCGATAACATCACGTCTCAAACGCCTTGAGTCTTGAGCGGTCCTTCTCTTTAAGCGTCTATGTCTCTGCGGCATGTAGTAAAATAGAAAAAACTAGACAATACAGGAGTCGAATTTTTGTTGTTTTAGATCAGGGCTGTCAAGGTCATGCACAGTTCGAGCCAATTTCGGAGGTAAAGCCTCCCGCTGCCCCCACCACTGCTAGACGTTAAGCGGCCGAGCCGCCGATCGCGGTTCGGCCGCTTACCAAACACAATGCGCTCCTCCTATGTCTCTCATAGCCGCTCCTGAGACTGCGCGATCGGCGGCAGCAGCAGTGGTGGGGGCAACGGGAGGCGTTACCTCCGAAATTGGCTCAAACTGTGCGTGACCTTGACAGCCCTGTTTTAGATATATTGCGATCAAGCGATATTTTGTTAGTTTCACGAGAGCATGACGGGCAGTCTCTATCCTTCGGCGAATTTCTAGTACACAATTTCCAGGATTTGTAATTAAAGAGCCCAGATATGTAAAAACTAATTAAAGAGCCCAGATATGTAAAAACCCTTAAATAGACGTATAATATGCTATATTCGAAGCCATAATATGTTCGACTATACATACGCATTACGACAATAAAAAAATAGGAAAATTTTGCACAATAATATTGACACTATACAAAATTTAACAACCTCTCACTATTATTTCATCAGAAAATAACTTTAAGGGAGATATGGCAAAAAAGGTGGATTTTATTGTAATTTTAATTCAAACATAACATAGGCATTCAAAATCAAAATTTATCAGTTAAGTGAAAGTAAGAAAAATATAGTATTACCACAGTAAACATAAAACACAGTAGCGACGCTCAAGATTTTTAGGTCCCGTTTTTTATCACGCACGCGTTCCCTATCATACCAACAACATGGCTGCCAGTGCGGTCGCGGGTTGTGTTTACATCTGGATTTCACGGAAAATCTTTTTATAAGGTGCTCCGAAATTCATTATTAATAATTTTTCAATAAATAAATGACTCGTTTGACGTTATAGTCGAAAATAATATATAAAAAATAACCGGTCAAGTGCAAGTTGAACTTGCGCAATTAGTGTTCCGTACGTTGATTGCTTTTAAAATAAAAAATGTTGTAACGGAAGTATAAAATGATCAGTGACTTCACAAAACACACTCCAAATGAGTTTTCAACAAAGTTTATTTCCAATCTTTACTGAAAATTGATGACTTTAAAATTTCTGTTTTTTTTATATATCAGATAAATTATTACAGGTAATGCACTCGTGACAATTTTCGTTCAATCTACACCCAGAGGAGAATATTCCAGAGTTTTTTCAAAATTTTTTGATAAGTACTTTTCGAGATAAGGCCGGTGGACAGCGATTTTTCGCGATTTTTTAAAAATAATACAAAGAAAAGTGCGCACAAGTATTACATTATATATATTTTTTACTCGTGTTTTCACAGGCTTTAATTTGACACCACACTCGATTACCTAGTAAAAAAAAATTTTTTTTACTTCCGTTTTCACCCCCCAAAACTAACCCCTTAAGTCAAAATTTAACTTTCAAAACTACATGGCTCTGATGAGGCCATCAATTCCTATATTATTATCAAATTTCAACTTTCTATGACAAATAGTTTCGGAGAAAATCGGGTGTGACAGACGGACAGACAGACAGACAGACGGACAGACAGACACCGAAGTGATCTTATAAGTGTTCCGTATGGAACACAAAAAAGGTGGAAAGGAGTTAGTTTTTTTAGATTTCTCAAAAATCCTAAAAGGTAATTTATTCATAATTCTTTATTTCTATTATTCAATGTATATATATATATATATATATATATATATATATATATATATATATATATATATATATATATATATGTATGTATATATGTATGTATGTATATACATACATACATAAAAAATTGTGTTTTCATATTAAGAGATACATTTAATTTGTAAAACAGTTATGTTTAAGTTCAGAAGAAAGATCATCTCATCTTAAAGTGATAATTATAATTATTTTCAATCTCTCCAGATTACTGGGATTAGCTGAAATACAAGGAACATGATTGTTGCTGAAGGTGTGCAGAGATATATTCTCAAAATGAACATTTTTCCCCCTGGATAATATCTCTAATAGTTGAGAAATATAAATTCTACAATGAGATATTTAAATGAATAACGTGCAGAAAGCGTTGAAGCCAAATGTATTTTTCCCTTGTATTTGTCGCCTTTTTCCCTGTTTTTTGTATATCTGTTTTAATAAGAACTTGATAAAAAAATGTTTCAAAAAAAAACTCTCGTGTTTTTTCTTCCTTTTAATTAGCAAAATTTATTTTTATTCTACAGAATAGAATTTTCTTGAAAGGAGGAATTTAAATATTTCAAAAACTCGCGGGTTTCATACCAGCAATATGGCGACAGGCGACCCCTTGAAGTCAAAGTTGCCGAGTCTGACTGTCCTACCATAGACATGGCCACCCTCCATGTCTATGGTAGACATGGTAGACAACTGACCTTTTCATATTCCGCTGTGGAGAAAATAAGGGCGCAAAAATGTAAGAGAGATAAAGCGAATGTACGGGTACATTCGCCTTGGTTGTTACGTTATTTCAGGCCTACAGAAAACGGACAGGTATTGGCCACACAGTCGCATTGTTTCTCTCTAGAGAGTGGTTAATTTTGTAAGGCTAATGCGCAGTCCATCCTCCATGTCTATGGTCGCTACTGTGTTTATGTTTACTGCGGTATTACTAACACCTTTTCAAGATCCTGCAGTTTAATTACTACTTATTTTCATACTTTATTTTTTATCTGATACAATTTTTTAGTTAACTTCCAATTTTAAAAATATTTTACGAAAATTGGGAATAAAGATGTGACAATGTTACCAATATTTAAAAAAATTGGCAAATATAAGAACAAACTCTCCATACCTGTGAAACGATATTCCTTGGAATTTTCCATTTTCTTTCGGACACTAGCACCCTGGCACAACACACCTATTTACTGTTTAATAACAAATTGATAAAATAGAAAAACTAAAACGAAATGGCATAAAAACACACACAAAATAAGATAAAAACTTTTTTTTATGAACAGTTACGTTTGTAGAAACGACACACGGAATATGGCGGCTTGACATTTACATTAGCACGGCCTACTCCTCACCTATTTTCGATGAGTTAGTCCAGACACATCCTTATCTTTATTCTGTGTCACTGACTATCACTAATTTATTCACTGGCACACCTTTCAATTATTAAATTAATTTATATTTCTTTTTATAATAATTTGTACTAAAAAATATAAACAAGGTAACAAAAACCATAAAAAAAAAACAATGCAGTATGGCAGCACAGTGCACCACCAAATTGTTCAGAACGTTCTTAATGAGCTACGACGTATGTCTCGAAATTATATAAAATAGTAGAAAAAGATAAGAGATGCAGTGGGTTTTATCATATAATTCGACAACTTCAGGAAGTAAGTTTTAGCATAAAAGATCCTTAGTTAAATTTTTGGGCAAATTATATTGCTTTTGATTTTGGCAGCAGCGTGTTATGATTGGCAGAAATAAGCAGTACGTGTACTTTTGGGACCAATCATATTACCATTTATAAAATTAGTTTCAATCGCTAAAAATCGCTTAATATTACCCGAGGCGCAAAGGGGATAAAATTTTGATATCCCTTTGAATAACGTTTTCGTGGTGTTCAATGTACCTTTTTAAGTTTTAGGAGATTCTAAGTTACCAATAGGTCTTCAAAAAATAAAGAGTATAAAAGGTATTTTAAGAATATTTATTTAATTTTCAAAATAACCACAGAAACAAATAAAGAATGGCAAGGAACGTAGTAACTCAAAAGAGTTTTGGAAAAACGAATTTTCAAGATTAAATGACGTTTTATAGAATTTTAGGATTTTTCCTCTTTTCCCGTTTCATGAAAAACTACATTTTAAGCATAATTATTTATGGTGGAATATATAAGGATGAGAGCAAGGGGTAGCTTCCAATATCATAAGGTTTTTAGAGTCGGAACTTTCTGATTATTATGTTATTTTTTCATAATTTCCAAGCTTATTAGGAACTAGATGCAGGAGGGGTTGAGACATTGGTATTATTTAACATTTTCCTTGTGTTTGGTTGAAAAGAAGCTTATTTGGCGGACCTCATCCATAAGGGGCTTCACCTTAGTGTTCATTTTTTAGTGTTCCGTACGGAACACTTATAAGATCACTTCGGCGTTTGTCTGTCCGTCTGTCACACCCGATTTTCTCCGAAACTATTTGTCATAGAAAGTTGAAATTTGGTAATAATATAGGAATTGATAGCCTCATCAAAGCCATGTAGTTTTGAAAGTTAAATTTTTACTTAAGGGGTTAGTTTTGGGGCGTGAAATCGGAAGTGAAAAAAAAAATTTTTTACTAGGTAATCGAGTGTGGTGTCAAATGAAAGCTTGTGAAAACACGAGTAAAAAATATATATATAATGTAATACTTGCGAGCACTTTTCTTTGTATTATTTTTAAAAAATCGCGAAAAATCGTTGTCCACCCGCCTTTCTCGTAAAGTACTTATCAAAAAATTTTGAAAAAATTCTGGAATATTCTCCACGGGGTGTAGATTGAACGAAAATTTTCACGAGTGCATTACCTGTAGTAATTTATCTGGTATAAAAAAAAAACAGAAATATCAAGGACATCAATTTTCAGTAAAGATTGGAATTAACTTTGTTGAAAACTCATTTGGGGTGTGTTTTGTGAAGTCACTGATCATTTTATACCTCCGTTACAACATTTTTTATTTTAAAAGCAATCAACGTGCGGAACACTAATTGCGCAAGTTCAACTTGCCCTTGACCGGTTATTTTTCCTTAGAAAGACGCCCTTTGTTTCAAATTTTTTTTTAAAAAACATAGTATCTAATTTTCTTCAATCTGGTGGTCTACCACCTGTATTTGCTGGCACAATACAGCAATAACAGTTTATTACTATATTACGACGCATTTTAGTAAAAGTATCAGTTGATTCTGAAGTTTCATCGAAATCACATAAAATCCTAAATGAGTCACTTGTTTGCACGTCGGTTCGTGGCGGTATTCCCTTGTTCTTATCCAAAAGGGCCTAAAATGACACATTCCTCTGCCGCCAAATATATCAAAAAGTCGGTATCGTTTGTGAAGAAGGGGGTAAATCGTTTTAACGAGACAAAAAATGTGGAAGACTTGCCCAAACGTGGTGCGGTAGGCAAAGTCACTCCGAAAATCGAAAAAAAAAAACGAATCGTGTCTGACCCGGAAGTCACGCTCACGCGTCACATTCTTACTTGACAGACTGTAATTCTCGAACACACATCTAAAACTTGACATAAGAGAGCATCCCACAGTTTTTGAGCGACACCGCTTTAGCAAAAGTGGACCAGAGTGGTGGGAGTCGTTAAATATCATATAGTTTCAATGGAATTATCAGAATTTTTCCTAGTTTTTTATTAGATAATCAACAGATTTTTAAGCATGATTAATTATGTAAGGGATTAAAAGGTTAGGCGAAGGAATTAAAGTGATTGCTTCGTATATAGAGTGTTTTACATCCTTTTCAGCGTCGAGGAATCTGAAAACTATATTATTTTTTCATCATTTCCAATTTTAGCAGAAATACCAAGTGTACAAGTATGAAATGCGGATTTTTTTTCTAAAAAAAACATGTTCGGAAGAATGATAAAAAGTGCTTTATTCAAAGTATGCTCCATCGCTTGTTATACATTTTTCGCATCTTTCGGGCAATTTGTGAATACCACGCCAGTAAAAATCTTCCCTTTTTGCTGCTAACCATTCATCGAGCCATTTTTTCACATCTTCATACGAACCAGAGCGCTGCTCAGCAAGTGCGTGACCCATCGATGCAAACAAGTGGTAATCGGAAGGAGCCAAGTCTGGTGAGTAAGCCGCATGGGGTAGAACTTCCCAGCTGAGTGCTTCCAACGTGTCGCGAACTGGTTTTGCTGTATGTGGTGGAGCATTGTCATGAAGAAAAAATAACTTTGTGTTGCCTCTTTCGGTATTCTGGCCTTTTTTCAAGCAGCGAACGGTTCAAACTGGTCAATTGTTGTTGGTAACGTTTAGTATTAACCGTTTCCCCAGGTTTTAACAGCTCATAATAGACTACGCCCCTCTGGTCCCACCAAACAGAGGGCATCGTCTTTCTGCCAAAGCGATTCGGTCTTGCGGTCGATGCGGATAGTGCGCCTGGGTCTACCCATGATTTTTTGCGCTTGGGATTCTCAAAATAAATCACTTTTCATCCGCTGTAACTATGTGAGGTTTCAGCAGTAATTGTTTTTATGATAAATGTCTCACCATGAATTACCAGTCATTTACTTGTAATATGTGAGTTATTTAGTGGCGGAATCGGTCAAAATCGGTATTTATTTCAGAACTATGATTGCAAGAGAAGTGATCGGCCACTTTATTGTTTTTGTTTTCAAATGAAAAAGATATTTGAAATAGGAATGGAGGAATACTCAGTATACTATGTTTGCTGTCTATTTCACAAAGCCTTAGAAAATCTTGATATGTGGTATTGGCACTAATCTATGTGTACAAGAAAAGAAAATGTAGCTAGCGCTCCAGAAAGACAAACAGGTGGAACAAAAGGTAGCAGCTAAACGAAGCCGATTGGCTACTTCCGAATCGATAAAATTGCCTGGGCGAGTTTGTCAGAGATGGCGCGCAAGTAGAAGTTGTATTGTATGTAACAGTAATAAGGTAAAATATGCGCGTCATCTCTAAGAAACTCGGCGGGGTACATTTTAACGATCATGCGATGGCCAGCCGGCTTCGTTTTGCGGCGACTTTTTGTTTCACCTGTCCGTCTTTCTGTAGCGATAGCTATATTTCCTGTGAGACGAAATACTACGTTCATATTAATTATTAACAGCTATATAAGAATACCCGCCAACTAACTTTCCTAACAGAAGAGAAACCATGTCAGTCACTCAAATATAAGCACTTTACTAATGGTGCAAAATTGAAGAAACATTCTACGTCTTCGATATTAATTTTATACCCGGAAGTTAAACGGCTTTTAACGGCAGGAAACAAGCTACAACTTGGAGTAACGCTGGCCACGTGTATGTATGCGTATATACATAAGGGCTCGATAATTATTTTTTCCAATTAAAAATTAAAATTTATACGAAAGGTGCACGAACATCTACCCTTGATGACTAACACCGTGTAATTTTCATTATATAGTTACAATTACGAAGTAAAAATAACGTAAAAAGCGTAAAAATTAACCCCTGGTAAAAGAGGTGCGGTATTTATGCCTGTATTGGGGATGATGCGTCATTGTTTTAATGGAAAATTATATTTCGAATTCATGTCATAAATTAGTTCTGTTGTTTCTTTATGCTTTGAGTAATATTCGATAGGCACGTAAGTTTACAGACGTAAATACTACATCAGGTGAAAATTCCCGAGACTTTTGAAGGAAAAACAATGTTTTTCAACATACTGTCCTTCAAGAGCGATCCACTTATTTCAGCTATCTTCCAACATTAGGATACCTTTCATATAATACGAGTTGTCAAGTTCTCTTCTTTTGAGCCAAGCCTCTTTCCGTGAAGCCAACTTTTCAAATTTGGTAAGAGGTGATAATCGCTCGGGATCAGATCTGGTGAATACAGCGGATAAGAAAGCAATTCATAGCCCAATTGGTCCAATGTTACCATTGATTTTGTGAAGTTGACACCTGGTACATTGTCTCGGTCAAAAAATATTTTTTCTTCCTTAAATGCGGCCTTTTTTCTTGATTTCACCATTCAAACGGTCCAACAAACAAACATAATGGTCTCCGGTGATTGTTCGGCCTTTCTCAAGATAATCGATCAGTATTATTCCAAGCACATCCCAAAAAATACTTGCCAAAATCTTTCCAGCTGATGTTTGTGTTTATGGATGCTACAATTGACTTTCATGCGGTTTCAGCCATATCTCGTCCATTGTTACGAATCGACCCAAAAACTCCTTTGGATTAGGCCGAAACAGTGCTAAACAGCGTTCTGAATCTTCGACACGTTGCTGTTTTCGCTCAATCGTGAGAGTGCGCGGCACCCATCGGGCACACAGGTTTTTCCTATTCAAATATTCATGCAAAATATGCCTCACTCGTTCTGTTGATATCTTCACAATGTCAGCTGTCTCTCTCACTTTTACTTTGCGGTCATTCAGAGCAATATGGCGGATTATTGTATTTTTCCATTTTCTTTATTGATTTTTAAGTAATACATAACCTCTTACTTCTGTTATTGACTGTTGTTATAACATGTTTATGATTCATTGCTTATTCTAACTCAACCTAAGAATTTACACCAGGAATCCTGTACTAACATAACCTAGGAAATGGGTTTATTTAACATGATTGTCTTCTACCCTAACTTAACCTAGGGCTTATGCTAACTTAACGTAGTTTTACAGTCTTCTGTGATGGTGGGGGTGGGGAGTAGCGTCCCGATTTGCTCGGGACGTCCCGATTTTCAGGGGTCTGTGGACACGTCCCGATTCACCCTTGATCAGGACGCCGAATGTCCCAATGGGTCATGGGTCAATCGGAAATTATAAAAAGTTCAAACTTCACGCGTATCGTTTTGTGACGAATAGCGCTATAGAGGTATCACGTTATCCGGTTTTGTAATATTTAAAAAAAGTTTATCGAAGTTAGTTAGCAAATAGGTACTGCCAATTATACTGTCCTACCATCATTTTTACTGCTTATTGATAAAAATAAACGTTGATTTATAAAAACCTTGTTTTCTTTAGTTGTCCCGATTGGACAACCAAAATCGCAATTTTTTTAACCTTCCGTCCCGAAATTTGGCATACTAGACCTGGCAACACTAGTGGGGAGGGTCATCGTCTTCATCCGGAGAGAGGGCCTGAGGGTCTTGGGAACAGTTAGCGGGCATGCGAGAGGATTTGGAAGGCGTCCCTAATGATTGGGTTGGAGTGCTGGGACGCCTTGTCCATGAAGTTCAGTTGAGTTTTCCTCGTGTGTGACTTTATGGTTGGCACACCGAGGTCTCTGTGTATTTGATTGTTCATCATGAACCATGGGGCCCCCGTAATCATCCTCAAGGTCTTGTTCTGCACTCCTTGAAATTGGGCTCTCCTTGTTTTGGAGAGCTGGCACGTTGTTGAGCAGGCGTACGTAAGACCTGCCTTTACAATGATATTATAGTGGATGTTTTTGTGTTTTTTAGAGTGACTACCTCATTTGGACATCCGGAGCATCGGTTCTTGTATGATCGCATTTAAGTTTATTAACCCATCGACATATAGTTGCTTTCGACGGTGCAGCTATGCCATAACACTTCTCGAGCCATTCTTGGGTTGTGGCGGTATTTTTCTTTGTCGAAAAGCGATGTTTAATCAACAAAGGAAATTCTTTTTGTTCCATCGTTTTGCAAAAATCAAAAGAAGCGTCAGTCAAATAGCTGTAACTAGCAAACCAATAGACAAAACGTGATAAAAATTTTACCCGAATCTTCTGAGGATTGATTCTAACTGAAAATCATATGGTTTTTTGTATTTATTTATTTACGGTTCATTAGAACCTAATTTAACTATCGGATAGGCATATTCTTACAATGTCGATATAATAGTTGCTTAAACTTATTTATGGTTTCACAATTTTTAATATTATTTGGTAGGTCATTAAAATGTTTAAGTCCTTTATAATGAAGATTTGCTCGATCAGCTTCACTTGTAATTCCCACTACTCGGAAGTCATTTCGTCCTCTGGTGTTGTAGTTGTGTATCTGATTGACGTATCTAATTTCTCGGTCAAATATGTGGGACAATTTTCTATCTTCATATTATAGATGAATTTCATTGCGTAATAAAATAAGCTCTGCTTTATACTCAGCCAATTTAATCGATCTAACATATCTTTTATGTGCGTATCTCTAGGCTTCCGCAATATAAATCTCATTGCCTTGTTTTGAAGTTTTTGCAGTAGTTCTATTTGTGTATCCTTAGCAAGAAATAATACCGAAGGACAATAAATAAAATGTGGCTCAATTATGCTTCTATATATTAATATTTTATGGTATTCACTTATGATGTGGCAAGTTCTATACATGAGATAAATTTTTTGGTTTATTTTATTCACTAAATATTGAAAGTGTGCATCAAATTTAAGTTTACAATCTATCATTATACCCAAGTATTTAATTTCGTTTACTTTTTCTATTTCACGATTATTTATGTATAATTTATGATTATTATTATAGTTATTGTGTGATATTATCATATATTTAGTTTTATCTGTATTTAGTTTTAACATATTTATACACATCCACCTGTAAAGAATATTCATATCAGACTGCATTTTATTAATAGCCACATCCAAACTAACATCACTAATTGCAATCAGTGCATCGTCTGCAAATAGTCTAACATCCCCGTACTTTAAACCGTCTTTAATGTCATTTATGTATGGGCTGCCATCTCTTGGAAAGTCTCGGTACTTTTCACCTCATGTAGTAATTGTAGTGTTGGAATCACTGGAATCAAACCTCAACGCCATTTTATGTGAAGGCTTGTTGGCTACTAATTATTTTTTGCGATATGGTTTTTGCCTCTGCTGCTGTCGTGGTTGTATTACGAGATTCCGGACGTTGTCATCCCTACCTTCACTAAATGACAAACTCTGTAATGATGTGAAATATGACATCTTCTGTTTGGTACTTGATAGACGTAGGCCCGGATAATCCGTTATTTTTGTATGTACCGTACTTTATATGCAAGAATAAAGCCGCAATATATTTTTCTGACTCGTAACTTCATTATCCGTTATACCAGCTAGAAAGACTGACTCTAACCAGTAAATATAATATACGGATCTCACATATGAAATTGATTAATATAACTGGTTATGAAAGACGACGTCTCAAAGTACAGGAAACACGATACGATTTGATTTTCTTGAGAACAAGTGCGTACTTTTATTAGGTTTCATCTTTTTTTTCATCCTTGACCACTTCGGTTGTTGCTTTTTGGTTTGACCGAGGTTCTAGGTTCTTGTCTTGTATGTATGTGGTTTTAATATCTGATTTCCTGTTTACCAGTTGAGAATGGATATGCAAGCATTAATTTCAGTCGTTTATAATATTTTAGTGTTTATAAAATGTTCGTCGATACAGCGTTAGGATAACATTTTTGCCTCGAGGGATTGTTACTTGCCTTGTTGAAGGGAATCCGATCACCCTCCGATTTTAACAAGTTTTTGAATTTCTCCTTTGTAAAAAACTGCGTGGTTTCTCTTCAAAGAAAGTCGTTTTTGACTTCTTCCATAAAATAAAATTTTTTCAGAGAACGAAACAGATTAAAATCTAAAGGGCCAAGGTCCGGGGAATACGGCGGGTGCTGGACGATTTCCCATTTTAACTCCCTAAGTTTTTGCAGTGTCTGTTGAGCGACATGTGGTCTAGCGTTATCGTGGTGAAAGATGATACTTTTTCGATTGACCAAATTTGGACGTTGTTTGGATTTCAACACTGAGTTGGGTGAGTTGCTCACAGTACTTCTCGGCAGTTATTTTTTGGTCACGTGGAATAAGCTCGTAAGAAATTTTTCCTCTGCAATCCCACCATTACACTTTAATTGAATACAATTTAGCTTTTGTCATAAATTCTGCTCTTTCACTTCTGTGCTTCCAGCTTCTTTTTCTTATTATGTTGTTATACACAACCCATCGTTCATCTCCTGTTATGACTTGATCCAAGAACGGGTCGTTTTGTTGACGGGCCAGCAGATAACTGGCTGTGGAAAACACGGTTTAGTTTGTTCTGTTCTGTCAAAACGTGCGGGGTGTATCTAAGTTGCTTTAAATGACGAAATGAAGTCGAATTGTCAACATTTAGTTTCTCAGCAATCTCTTCAGTGATAATTCGTGGAACATAAAATGACGAAAATGTAACTTATCATATTCCATTTTGCATATTAACCTTGCACACAAATTAACTTAAATAAACATTCTTTTTAAGATTATGTTAACTCACGACGCATTTACATAACTGTCAGTTAATAATATGATTGTAAAAGAAACGTCAGCACAGTCAAAAGTGCACGCTTCTGCCTTCTATGAAAATCTGGTACGAACTTTTACAATCACTCAATATACTACCGTCAGAAAGTATTTGCCCACCTAGAAATTTCAATGTAACCGTCAAAATTTAATACTTAATTAAACCCTTTTATTATATTAGGTAAATTTAATTGTTCTTAACAAGTGTCCATCATAAAATTCTTTATATAAGCCTTTTTGGTGAAATCACAAATTAAAAACCAATTAGAACAAATTTCCAAGTTTTGAGGCGATTTCTGAGAATTTCAGTTGAAGTAAGAACTCATTTCAAGTTTCTAAGGATTATGGAAATTCCTAGTGACATTTTATGATAAAAACTATGCTATAAATGCCATTGCCCTTTTGGAAATTAACCATTCGCAAACAGTACTTTGTCATTAATACAGGCTCAATTGTTTTGTAAAAATGCCAAAAACGAAAGAAGTTTCCATTGAAAATCGAGCTCTGATAATTGCGAGACATCAAAATGGTCACTCGAGTCGACAAATCGCGAGTGATATGCTGACGATGGAATACATTGTAAAAAAAATTTCTGCGTGATATGGAATTCTCGACCAAAAACGTTCGCCTCGAAAAACGACTCCCTCTGAAGACAGAGCTATAACAATGTCCAGCAGACGTAATCGCAGCCTAACCGCACCAGAAATCACGGCTCAACTAAACCTGGAGCGGCCCATCCCCATTAGCGTGACAACCGTGAAGAACAGGTTAGCAAAAGGTGGACTTCACGGGAGAGTTACAGTGAGGAAACCACTTCTTAGGCAAGTGAATAAACGTAAACAATTAGAATGGGTCCGAGAACATGAAAATTGGACATCAGAACAATGGAATTCCGTCCTTCGAAGCGACGAATCTAAATTCGAAATTTTCGGTTCAAATTGACGAGTTTACGTACGGCGGTCAGCTGAAGAGAGGATGTTGGAAGCCTCTCAGTTGCTTACAGTAAAACACGGTAAAGTTGGAAAAATCTTTAGGATAGAAGGAATCATATGAAAAGAACAGCATCAAGAAATTTTGCCAACTCAAATGCTTCCTTCTGGAAGAGATATTTTTCAGGGGAAATTTATTTGTCAGCATAACAACGACCTTAAATATTCTGCTAAACAAATTAAAGAACTTTTGGACGATGACGTCCTGGAAGTGATGACTTGGCCTGGCTGTGGGACCATTTCGACAAGTGATGATTTTTTGTCCTAAATATGTGAATGTTTTTA
This sequence comes from Pachyrhynchus sulphureomaculatus, assembly GCA_019049505.1. Taxonomy (NCBI): domain Eukaryota; kingdom Metazoa; phylum Arthropoda; class Insecta; order Coleoptera; family Curculionidae; genus Pachyrhynchus; species Pachyrhynchus sulphureomaculatus. Next base: position 158,782,090 of record CM032455.1, on the reverse strand, counting down.
CCTTTCGTATTCTTTCACCTTCTATTAATAGTTCCTGGCTGTTATCTCCATTTTCGTTGTTCAAATATTTGGTTTTGGTGAAGTTTATTTTTAGACCTATTTCTCGAGACGTGTTATTTAATTTCATCAGCATTTCTTGTAATTCTTCTTTTGTGTTGGCGATTAGAGTGACATCATCTGCGAATCTTAAGTGATTTAATCGTTCATCGGCCATATTTTCACACTTTAGCGATTTGAACATGTCTTCTAGAGTGAACGTGAACAGCTTTGGGAATATATGCTGACCAGTGTGCAAGGAGCGTGCGAATCTCTTGATGGATACTTTTCGGCTCATGACTTATTAATAAACGCTCAAAAAACACAATACCTATTTTTCGGTAATAGAATAGAAACCACTTTATCTTTTACATATCGAAATATTAATAAGCAATCGTCCGAACGTGTTTCCGTCTTGGGGGTGGAAATAGATCAGAGACTGGACTGGAGAGCGCATATTGAGAATGTTGCTTTGAATGTTTCAAAGTATTGCTATGCTTTAAGAATTATTTCTGAAAATGTTGGAGTCGATGCTACTCTGTCAGCTTATCATGCCTTCATACAGTCAAGAATAAGATACGGTCTTATCTTTTGGGGTAATTCACCGGAAATTGAAAGGGTTGTAATTCTTCAGAAAAAATGTATTAGAGGTATATTTGGAATGACGCCGCGTGATAGCTGTAGGAATGTGTTTAGAGACAGAAAGATCTTAACCATTATTTCTGTGTATATCTTGGACAGTTTTATGTTTGTTTATACCAACAGCGATATTTTTGAGACTTACATGAACAATCACAGGTATGCCACTAGACATAAATTGATAAATTGCTTCCCGAAAAGGGTAATTACAGCTACATACAGAAAAATGTTAATTATGTCATATTAAAGATATATAATAGTTTCCCAGAGAGTGTACGTGCGTTATGTAAAACGGAAGTAAAGAGACTTTTAACCAAATATCTGCTTCAAGGAGCTTATTACTCATTAAATGAATTTTTCTTAAGTCCAGTTGAAATTAGCACAGGGATTTGATGGCTCTGTCAGCAGAGGTGGTTTCTTGTCTTTTCCGTTGTGCCCCTTATTTCATTGTGTCTGTTACTATATTGTAATTTTGCTTTTAAAGTGTTTTTACTTATTTATTATTTTTTCCTCGTCTTTTATTTAATTGTAGGTTATTGTAAACTTAGTTAACATTGTTTAATGCCTATTGGCTTATAAGTGTGACCTATTATTACATGAAAACAAATAAATTATTATCTATCTATCTATCTCTAATAAATGAACTCCAAGTCACCCAAAGAGCAATGGAGAGGAGAATGCTGAATATTAGATTCCAAGATCGTATTCCTAACATCGAGATACGACGAAGATCAAAAGTGACAGATGTAGTACAACGAATATGTATATTTAGATGAAATTGGGCCGGGGCATATCGCAAGAATGAATGATAACAGATGGACTAGCCGTATGGTCGAATGGAGACCTAGAGAACATAAACATGTAGAGGTAGACCACAGACAAGATGGATTGACGACATAAAATGATTAACGGAAGACAATTGAATGTAAAAAGCAAACAAAAGAGCCCATTGGAAACAACTTGGGGAGGCTTACATCCGACTATGGATGAAATAAGCTAATGATGATGATGACAGACGAGAAACTGAACTCGCCTAAATATGATGTCGCAAATGGAACTAAAACCTAGACAACTTTGTTCACCAGCTCGGAGTATTCTTCCGTCCTTTCGGTCCAAACGGGTACACAACATATAGTATACAGTCCGTGAGGAGAATTGGAAAATTGGTTCTTCATATTACCATTTCTCAACTCACAGTATAAAAGTTCTATTTTTTTTCTGGAAAACTATTTTCAAGACGTCACCTTTCAAAGGTCATCTTGTTTCAATTTTGTAAAAATAGTAGTGGTGAAATTAGCTATTTTAATGAACCTTTTCATAATACCATTCATTTAAGAGATATGCCATATTAAGTGATTCTAATATGGTGTAGTCTCTACACTGTAGTGTAGCTATGTAGGGAGATGAAGTCGTCCACAAAATTCATGTACAGTATGTCTTGTAGCGTTTTATTTTGATTAGCCTTTATGGAACCTGATGGTCAAGTTACTTTGACTGTAAATTAAACTAATGTTAACATATGTTGTCATTGAAAAGAACTCGTATTTTTACACCTCTCACTCTGTATATTACCTATCAGTCGTTCAATCATCGAAATGTTATGCATGTTTGAAGACAATTTAAGATCTCCTTTTAACCGTTGAAATCGTGGTGTCATGAAACCGTGCCATATCACGTTAATCGCCTATATTATTATTCCGAAGCTTTAATGTGCTCGTTTTTAAACAATAATACTTTCAATCGTTTACATTTAAATGTCGCTTTTTTTAATGTTACGGAATTAATTTTTGTTAAATTAGTCACTTAAATAATGCAAGGAATAAGAATTCAAGGACATAGCTAATGAAAAAAAAACCTGAAAAGTAGCTTACCTGGTACTTTTGGTGACTTATTAGTCACAATAACCAGTCAAGTGCAAGTTGGACCTGCGCAATTAGGGTTCCGTACCGTGATTGCCTTTAAAATACAAATTTAAAAAGAACAAAAAGTTCGGCATGTATATATCTTAAGATCTAATATGTTTTTTCACGTTTTTTCTTAGTCAATAATGTATATTAGTTATAGCAACTTAGCTACCTAATAGCCAATAAATCAATCTAGCTCAAACTAGAATCTAGTAATAAAAGTGTAAAATAAATATTTACTACCTAAATATTTGTTTAATTATAAACAAACTAGCCGGGCCCGCGGCTCCGCTCGCGTGGACTTGGTTCACTACTATCGTCACTGCTTATTCCTTATGTTACCTAACGTAATAAACTATCTCCCATTATTTCCCATTATCTCTACATAATTTCCATTATCTAGGCTTATCTCTGCTCATCTCCCATTATTTCTCCTTATCTCCCATTATTTCTCCTTATCTCCCATTATCTCACCTTATTTCCCATTATCTAGGTTTATCTCGACTTATCTCGCAATATATTTCCTTATCTCCCATTATTTTTCCTTATCTCCCATTATCTCACCATAACTTCCATTATCAAGACTTATCTCTGCTTATCTCCCATTATTTCTCCTTATCTCCCGTTATACTTATTTCCCATTATCTCACCTTATCTTCCATTATCGAGGCATATCTCGACTTATCTCCTATTATTTCTCCTTATCTCCCATTATCTCACCTTATCTCCTATTATCTAGGCTTATATCGAATTATATAGAACATATGTATAAATTTATAAAAACACGTAAATCGGATAAGTAGTTCTCGAGTGATAAGCGCACTAACGGACAGACAGAGAGACGTTACATTTTATATATATTATATTCTTTGCTACATGATATTGTTCCATATTTAATGCTTTAGGCAGTGTATTGCAAGAGAACGCGCTAGCGGCAAACTTCTCTCCGACTTGATTCACTATTATCGTCACTGCTTATTCCTTATATCACCTAACGTAATAAAATATATCCTATAACCTGGCCAGAGAACATACGTATGTTTAAAAAAAAAACACGTAAATCGGATAAGTGGTTCTCCAGTGGTAAGCGCACTAACGGACAGGCAGACAGACAGAGAGACGTTGCATTTTATATATATTATAGATATTCTTTGCTCCATGATATTGTTCCATATTTAATGGTTTAGCATGTTTTAAAAAAAAAGTACGAAAATCGGATAAGTAGTTCTCCAGTGATAAGCGCACTAACGGACAGACAGACAGACATATAGAGATACGTTGCATTTTATATATATTATAGATGTAATAAAATATATATCTATAACCTGGTCAGAGAACATATGTATGAATTTAAAAAATCACGTAAATCGGATAAGTGGTTCTCGAGGGATAAGCGCACTAACGGACAGACAGACAGACAGACAGAGAGACATTGCATTTTATATATATTATAGATATAGATTATTATTATTATTATATAACCTGGCCAAAGAATATATGTATGAATTTAAAAAAAGACAGGTAAATCGGATAAATGGTTCTCGCGTGATAAACGGACTAATGGACAGACAGACAGAGAGAGACACATTGCATTTTATATATATTATAGATTATAGATATTCTCTGCTACATAATATTGTTTGTCCATATTTAATGGTTCAGGCTGTGTATTGCAAACTTTTTTCCGACTTCATTCACTTTTATCGTCACTGCTCATTCCTTATGCTACCTGTCGTAATAAAATATAGCCTATAACCTGGCCAGAGAACATATGTATGTTTTAAAATAAAAAGTACATAAATCGGATAAGTGGTTCTCCAGTGATAAGCGCACTAACGGACAGGCAGACAGACAGACAAACATACAGACAGACAGAGAGACGTTGCATTTTATATATATTATAGATAAACTAAAATTATATCTCGGCGAGCGATTCGCCACTCGGTTAAAGTAATGTACTTAAAAGTATATTACAAAAACTTCCACCATACATACGTCAAGGAATATAGTTCATAGTAAAAATAATACAAAGAAAAGTGTGCGCAAGTATTATATCATATACAGTTGCGTGCAAGAGTTTTGGACCAAAAATATTTCTGTGATTAATTGAGTTGTAAAGGGAGAAGAGAAAAAAAAACCAAATACACCATCATAAACTACTTTAATTATACTAACAATATATATAACTAAAAAATCTTCATTCCTAGCAAAAATCACATTTTTCAGTTATTCATAAGTATCGGGCTAACTTCTAAGAAACTGTGATTTGCTCAGTTATGTTTACATTTCTGATCGTGAATCCAGGTAAATATCAAGAATATAGGTCACTTCATAATTGTGTATCAGTATCATTGAGGCAAGATGCCGAAATGTACATCATTAGACGTTTGGAAAACTGTTATGTGGTTGTACGGTAAAGGAAAAGTTTCACGTGATATAGCTGCATAGGAAAAACAACGGTTAACAATATAATTATAAAGTGAGAAACTACAAGTACTCTGAATGATAAACCAATGGAAAACTAAGGAAAACAACTATTCGTGTTGACACAGTAATTAAAGGAAAAGCAGTTGCAGACGTAAAAAAGAATGCTGCAATTATTGCACGTGAATTACGTGAAGAAAATTTAACTGTCAGTAGGAGTACTGTTTCTCGTAGACTAACATAAGTTGGACTTGTTGGATGTGTTGAAGTAAAAAAAACCGTTCATCAGTAAAAAAAAATAAGAAGGTCAGATTAGAATTTGCAAAAATACACCAAAATTAGACAGTTAAAGACTGGAAAAAAGTGCTGTTTTCGGACGACACTAAAGTCAATTTATTTGGAAATGATGGAAGAAGATATGTTCGACGATCAAAAGGTACTCGGTATTAAATACCGTCTGTTAAGCATGGTGGTGGTAGTATTATGCTTTTGGGGCATTTTCGTGGCAAGGCGTCCGTCCAATAGTTAAAATTGAAGGTGCTATGGACGCTGTTATGTACAGAGATATTCTATCAGAATCAGAATACATGCTTCCTTATGGACGTTGAAATATGCCACGAGGATGGATTTTTCAACAAGATAATGATCCGAAATATCGATCCAAGCTTTTGCAAGAATTTTTCAGAAAGAAAAAATCTTCGAATTTTAGAATGGCTAAGTCAATCCCAGGACTTGAACCCCATAGAACATTTGTGGGAAGAGTTGAAAATGAAAGTGGGAACTCAGAATTGTTCCAATAAAGGTGGAGGCTGGAAAAAAGTGAGCCAGTATCACCAGAGACAGGATTCTCAAATTATTCGAACGATGTGTCGGCTGTATTAGCTTCGAAGGGTATGGCTACAAAGTATTGATAAGAATGTATTTTGTACTGCCACTTTTTCTGAGTTATAGTGATTTTTGCTATGTTATATACCTTTTTATTGTGAAATTTGAAGTTAGCCCAATACTTATGAACAGCCGAAAAATGTTATTTTTGTTATAAATGATTGTTATTTATAGTAGAAGATTTTTGAGTAGCATATATTGTTAGTATAATTAAAGTAGTTTATGATGGTGTATTTGGTTTTTTTCTCTTCTCCCTTTATAACTCAATTAATTACAAAAATATTTTTTGACCAAAAACTTTTACACGCAACTGTATATTTTTGAACTTGTGTTTTCACAAGCTTTCATTTGACACCCCACTTGATGACCAGGTAAAAAAATTTTTTGTTCACTTCCCATTTCACCCCCCAAACTAACCCCTTAAGTCGGAATTTATCTTTCAAAACTATACGACTCTGATTGAGCCATCAATTCCTATATTTGTGCCACATTTTAACTTTCTACGTCAAATAGATTCAGAGAAAATCGGGTGTGACAGATGGACTGACACCGAAGTGATCTCATAAGTGTTCCATACGGAACACTAAAAAGAAGGTGAGGAGGGGACGGGCTTCAGAGAAATTTACAACTGAAAATCTGACAATCTACTACGTTCTACAGGGATGTTATTTTGAGTTATCTACCTGATGAAAACACGTCAAACAAAAATTGCTTGATTATCGGATTCTTCTTCTTTTTCTTCTTTTGCAGCTTATTCTGTCCATCGTCGGACGTAAGCCTCCCTCAAGTTGTTTCATTCTTCTCTATTGTGTGTTTTCCCCATCCAATCATGCCCTGCCATTCGTTTTATGTCGGTCTACGGTCTTCTTCTACTTCTCTTATTCTCTCTGAGTCTTCATTCTGTGATCCTACGGGTCCATCTGTTATCTTGCATTCTTCCTACGTGTCCAGCCCAATTCCATCTCAGGGTACACAGTCTTTCTATTACATCGGTTACTTTCGATCTTCTTCGTATTTCAGTATTCTGTATATGATCTCGTAGTTTAGGTTTAGCATCTTTCTTTCCATGGACCTTTGTGCTACCTGGGGCTTATATACGATATTTTTATTTAGGTCCCAAGTTTCTGTGCCGTACGTTATATGGCAACATGTATTGATCAAAGGTCTTTGCTTTCAGCGTGTTTGGTATTACCGACTGGAGTACGTCTTGTAGTTTTCCGAACGCCGACCAGGCCAGCGATTCTTCTTTGTAGGTCTGCTATCAGATTGTTCTTCGAAAGTTGGATTTTTTGCCCCATATATACAAACGCATACACTTTTATATTATTTTTGCTTCCAGACTGATCTCCTCTTGTTCCTCTATTTCATTTGTTAAATACTTTGTTTTGTTCATGTTTATTTTTAATCCTATCTGTTTGGATGCTTCGTTTAGTTCTTCTAACATTTCTTGGAGTTCTATTTTGTCCTTTGCTATCAATATTACATCATCGGCAAACCTCAAATGGTTAAGTTTCTCGCCGTCGATATTTACTCCTCTTTCCTTCCAGTCCAGCGTTCTAAACATGTCTTCCATTGCTAATGTGAACAATTTAAGAGAGATTGAGTCACCTTATCGTACTGCACGATATATCTTGAATTTGTTTGTTTGTATATCGGTCGTTATTTGCTTTATTGCGTTTTGATATATATATATATATATATATATATATATATATATATATATATATATATATATATATATATATATATATATTTAATAAGGGCTGTGTACCTGTCATCTATTCTGCAGTTAGTTAAAGCGCCCATATCTCTATCGAGTCAAATGATTTTTCATAATCTATCACTGCTACACTGCAGTATTCGCATTGTCTGTAGATGATTTGTCGTGTTGTAACCTCGTCTAAATCCAGCTTGTTCACTTATCAGATTACTGTCGTTCTAATTATTTTGACAAACTTTTGTTAAGGTTTGTTGCGTTTTGCATTTTTAGAATTTTTTTTCTTCAGAACAGTGAGTGAAAGTAATTTAGAACATCACACAGTGATACTTTCTTACTAAAGAAGGAAATGGAGTAGAAGTTATTAACTTAGAAATGTCCCGGGCGTGTGGTAATGACGGCCCATCTAATTTTCAAGTGAAATTTAAAGCTAAACAGTTTCTAAGGGGCCGCAACTTAATTTAGGATGATTCCGGATGCGGATGACCTGTTAAAGCAAGAACTGGGAAAAGTATTACGCTTGTCGAGGATGTGCTGCGGTCAGATCGATGAATAAGGATCCTATTTCTTGCTAAAGAAGGTGGAATATTTAAAACTACAGTTTTCAAGATTACGCAGGAAGATTTGAGGATGATGGATCTCTGAACACCTTTTACTATAGCAGAAATTGGCGAGGAAATAAATTTCTCAAGCTCATGTGGCCACTATAACGAACGATGAGAGTTATTTTTTCTAAAGAAGGCGAAAACCGAGTCGTCTTCTGGACAGTTAATGGGGACCGTTTTTTGAAGCTCGGTACCCAGTGTTTTCCGTGCAAACATGCAATATTAAAACAAGTAGCTAATTTGACGTTCTCAAGTGAAGAGAAGGTAAATTTCCATAATACAGTTAAAACTATATAACATATCGACATCCACTCCTTTCCCACCTTCCCCTAAAATGATATCGTTCAAATTATAGAATATTACAAAAACCTCGCCACTTTCAGTCCCTTGGCTTAAAATTAAAAGCAATGAAAAACAGCCTAATTTTTGAATTTCTCGACTTCAAGAACCCTAAAAAGGACATATAAGACGATACAGACGAATTAACCCCTTTTATCCCTTATATTTAGGCATAAACTTTATTATTTCAACAAAAACAGGAAAAGATTTTATATTACTATTAAAACATATTAAATTTATGGATCCCCGCCCCCTTTACCCCCTCATTAGTTAATATTTGCGCACCAAGTTTAAAATTTTCGTTCTAGAGTTATCGAGCCAACAGACCGGACACACCGAGCGACGGAAATGAGTGACTATGTTTTTCTTAATCGTGATACACGTGAAAAAAGCGAAAATCTTAGTGTGTAAGTTTTTCACGAAAACAATATTTTCCTTTAGCAAGGAAGGTAAAAAGAGTCCACAATTAACGAATATATTTACGGAACGACGAGCCATTAGAGGAAACGTCGCGAATTCCTGGAGAACCAAAGCTTTGCTGTTACACGACAACTGTAGAGTCCACAAGGTTTGCACAATTTTAGCCAATATCGAAAGCTTTAGATTCATCCAGTTAAAACATCCACCACATAGCCCTGATTTAGCGCCCAGTGACTTCTTTTTGTTCAGATATCTTAAGAAGGACCTCAGTGGGGAAAAATTTTCTTTAGACGATGAATTGAAAGCTGCTGTAGCGTCGTTTTTTTTTGAGGCGCAAACAAGTCATTCATTGTAGATGGCGTAAAACAACTCGAGAAACGCTGGACTGAGGTAGGATTAGTGTAGATTTTTTAAAGCTCTGCTAGCTAAGTAAATAATTTAGTAAACCCACTCCTGGAATTCTACGACCACAAAAAGTTCCACCGCAATGCCGAATTGCGGCTATTTTATTTTCCTTACTTCATTTATTTTATTTTTATTGTGGTTAAAGCTAACAACAATCAACTATTTACTCACATGTATTCTAAAGTAACACCAACAATTCAAGCTGAAAACCGGAATATTTATTACACGACATCTTGCTGGCGAGACCAGCTACTTAATTCATTGTTTGATTATTTAAATTCAAAAACGGTATTTTCCAGTATTTTAATTTATTTACTTACCTTAGGCGTCGATTAAGCATAAGGAAAGATACACAATTAAAAAAAAAATAAACACTTAACTTGACTTGTTCCATCGATTCTTCCGTATATATCTGACTAAAACATTGACTTTAAAATTAGCCCTTCTTAGTGTTCCATACGGAACACTTATGAGATCACTTCGGTGTCTGTCTGTCTGTCTGCCACAGACAAAGAAAGTTGAAATGTGGCACTAATATAGGAATTGATGGCCTCATCAGAGTTGTGAAGTTTTGAAAGTTAAATTTGGGCTTAAGGGCTTAGTTTTAGGGGGTAAAATCGAAAATGAAAAAAAATTTTTTACCATGTCAAATAAAAACTTGTGACAACACGAGTTCAAAAATATATATAACTAGCCGGGCCCGCGGCTCCGCTCGCGTGGACTTGATTCACTACTATCGTCACTGCTTATTCCTTATGTTACCCAACGTAATAAAATATCTCCCATTATTTTCCCTTATCTCCCAATATTGCTCCTTATTTCTATATAATTTCCATTATTTAGGCTTATCTCTGCTCATCTCCCATTATTTCTACTTATCTCCCATTATTTCTCCTTATCTCCCATTATCTCACCATAACTCCCATTATCTAGATTTATCTCTGCTTATCTCCCATTATTTCTCCTTATCTCCCATTATTTATACTTATCTCCCATTATCTCACCTTATCTCCCATTATCGAGGTTTATCTCGACTTATCTCCCATTATTTCTCCTTATCTCCCATTACCTCACCTTATCTCCCATTATCTAGGCTTATATCGAATTATATAGAACATATGTATAAATTTATTAAAACACGTAAATCGGATAAGTGGTTCTCGAGTGATAATCGCACTAACGGATAGACAGAGAGACGTTGCATTTTATATATATTATATTCTTTGCTACATGATATTTTTCCATAGTTAATGCTTTAGGCAGTGTGTCTCAAGAGAACACGCTAGCGGCAAACTTTTCTCCAACTTGATTCACTATTATCGTCACTGCTTATTCCTTATTTCACCTAACGTAATAAAATATATCCTATAACCTGGCCAGAGAACATACGTATGTTTTAAAAAAAAAGCACGTAAATCGGATAAGTGGTTCTCCAGTGATAAGCGCACAAACGGACAAACAGACAGAGAGACGTTACATTTTATATATATTATAGATATCTTTTGCTACATGATATTGTTCCATATTTAGTGGTTTAGGCAGTGTATTGCAAGAGAACGCCCTAGCGGCAAACTTTTTTCCGATTTGATTCACTATTATCGTCACTGCTTATTCCTCATGTTACCTAACTTAATAAAATATAGCCTATAATCTGGCCGGAGAACATATGTATGGTTTAAAAAAAAAAGTACGAAAATCGGATAAGTGGTTCTCCAGTGATAAGCGAACTAACGGACAGACAGACAGACAGAGATACGTTGCATTTTATATATATTATAGATACAATAAATCTCTATAACCTGGTCAGAGAACATATGTATGAATTTAAAAAATCACGTAAATCGGATAAGTGGTTTTCGAGGGATAAGCGCACTAACGGACAGACAGACAGACAGAGAGACATTGCATTATATATATATTGTAGATTATAGATATTCTCTGCTACATAATATTGTTCCATAATTAATGGTTTAGGCTGTGTATTGCAAGGGAATGCGCTAGCGGGAAATTTTTTTTCCGACTTCATTCCCTATTTTACGTCACTGCTCATTCCTTATGCTACCTATAGTAATAAAATAAAGCCTATAACCTGGCCAGAGAACATATGTATGTTTAAAAAAAAAAAGTACGTAAATCGGATAAGTGGTTCTCCAGTGATAAGCGCACTAACGGACAGACAGACAGACAGAGAGACGTTGCATTTTATATATATTATAGATTTATTACTGTCGCATACTTTTCTTTGTATTATTTAAAAACAAAAATGGCGAAAAACATCCCTGTCCACCCATCTTATCTCGAAAAGTACTGTTCAGAAAATTTTGTAAAAATTCTGGAATAGTCTTGATAAAGTGTAAATTGAACGAAAATCATCGCGAATACATTATGTTTTAATAATTTATCTGATTTAAAAAAAAATACTGAGAACTGTATTTCCCTACAAAATGGTGTAGGTGGATTATTTTCCGACCATTACCACGCATCTCTCCTCTAGAGACAAAATAATTTTATTTTATTTGTTTAAAATTAAACAAATATTTAGGTAGTAAATATTTGTTTTACATTTTTATTACTAGATTCTAGATTGAGCTAGATTGATTTATTATCTATTATACATTATTGATTAAGAAAACACGTGAAAATACATATTGGATCTTAAGATACGCGGGCCTCCTGTTAAGTTTTTACAAACGGCTAATAGAGGGCGCTATTGAGATGTCACATTACTATTGTTGTAAAATTTGATATTTGTTATTGTTAAAACAGTGGCAGCTCAGAAATTGACCGAGTAGTTTGTTTACAGTGAGCATTAAAAAAAACAGTTTTGTGAACAAATGGAAATTTCACGTAAAGGTTTTCGTTGGATGATTTTTTACGATTTTAGTAAAGGTGTAACTCAATAACAGTGCCTCGAATAGTTCGTTAAATTTTTGGTAATGAATCACCATCAAAAAAGACTGTTTACAATTGGTTTGCGTGGTGTTTCCGTCAGCAAGGAATGTCGTGGAGATCGACCAGAATCAGGTGTTGTTCCAAAAAACATCGATGCTGTACGCAACATTCACGGACGGAACGAATTCATTCCCCTTTTCGGATCGAATGATAACTATGCATGAAACGTGGGTCCATCATATGATCTAGAGCAGGGGTTCCCGAACTGTCTGTTGCGACGCCCTGGGGCGTCACGACTCTATCCTAGGGGAGTCGCGAGACGATACACACAGATTGCCTGCACGCGTCGTAATCAGCTACTGCGCTGCACGGTGCGCGTCTCATCAGCGACTCAGTAGGCCTGCCCCTCCATCTCCTCGCGCTTTCGTTCGTTCATCGTTTTGTCTTTTGTTTCGGTGCTTTATTTATTCGTCGATTACAAGTGTTGATGAATGCAGTGTTTTGATTTCAAGTGTGTTGTATTTAATTTATGCGCGTGTATTCATTACTTAAAATAGATAACTTTATTCAAATAAATATAAAACGTAGGAGAGAGTAGAAAAGAAACTGTAGATAAACGAAAAAAGTACAGAAAATTTGATGACCAATATTTAGATTTTGGATGGGACAGTCGCAGTAATCAAATCGAAGTACAGGTCACAAATAAATTTAGAAAAAGAAATGCGAGTAGCAATTTCAAAACTTCAGCCCCAATTTGAGAAGTTAAGCCCGGAAAGGACGCTCATCCTTCTCATTAATGGTATTCTTTGTAATTTTTTTATGTTTTCTAGTAAATAATAATTAAGATTCTATATTCTTTGGAGTTTTTTTGAATAATAAAGTAATTTATTAAAAAAAAGATTGAGAACCCCTGATCTAGAGATAAAAGAAAACAGGCCAAGAAGTGGCGCCATACTAGCTCACCTCACCCCAAAAAGGTTCGCTTGCAGAAATTAACAGAGAAAGTTCTTGCTTTCGTTTTTTGGGACAAGGATTATTACGTGGAACGTGGTAAAAAGGTGACTGGAGAATATTATCGTCCATTATTAACTGCAGTTTGCCAAAGAATTGTGGAAAAATTCCGAAGAAACGTGTCTAAAGGGCTGCTGTTTTGCAAGATCACGCGCCTGCTTACAATTCGGTGTTAGTTTTGAAAAAATAAAGGAATTAGACTTCAGACTAATTGATCATTCCCCATATTTTCCTGATTTAGCCACCTCGGACTATTACACATTTCTAAAACTGGAAAGAATATTTGCAAGGATGCAAATTTCATTCTATTGAAGACCTAATAAATTTTGTCGAAGACGGGTTTGCAAAACCAAGGAAATTTTTTTTGAGAGCTCTAAAGTTACTTTATAACGTAGTGTATGGAGTTAAATTTGTATTAGTTATTTTGAAATACGATGTAATATATTATTTTTACGTACAGATAATAAAATTGTTCGGTGTTTAGACAAATCCAATTACCTTAAAGTGTAAGCACAGTAAACATATACCAAGAAATCCTATTTATGTAAGCGGTTAGGTTTAAAAGCCTATACACCCCTTTCTCATGCCTTCTTCTCTTATATTATTTGTATAAAAGCCAGTTTGGAACCACTGACGTGTACGTTGTACCAAAAAAAATATTCGAACGATAATTGGAAGTGAAAAACTGGTTCCCAAACAGGACCGCTAGTTTTAGGACAGGTTTAAAATCATTTTTAAATATGTAGAATAAATTAATTTAACATGAACTCCGTATTGCTCGCTATCTTTTACCTACTTCGAGATTCCAATACCGACCACACGTACTTTTCCATATGTTAGCGAGCTCCCAGAAATGCATTTTTAATAAGCATCATCAATTTGAAACTGCGCATGTCTAAGGTTAAATTGTCTAGAAACCGAAACGAGAAATAAAAGTGGTAAAATCACTCTACAAAGGTGGATTTAAAAGTTTTCGATCTAATTAAGACAGACACCTTTGCTGAGCCAAAATCCTAGTCTTCTTCGAACTCCATATACTTGGTGCAGCATTTCTCAAAACCCTTCAGTCTCTCAGAAAAATAGTCATTAACAGCATCTTTTATTTCAAAACGCGAAAAGTCAGACCAGGCTAAGTTTGGAGAGTGCGATGAATGATTTCATGCAATTTCGTCATCGAAAGTAAAGTTTTATGTGCCCGTGCGTTTTCGTAGTGGAAGAGGGTTTTTTTATTGACAAATGCCGACATTTTTTCTTGATTTCCCCGTCCATATGTTGTAATATTCCATAATAATATTCCCCGGTAATAGTTTTACCGTTTTTAGTGTTCAATCAATGTATTCTTTGCTGTGCTAACAACGGCGCAATTACCTTGGTAAGTTGTCTAATCGCCTTCTGCATCAATAATCGCCTGGCATCTTCAGGGTATCCTGCCGACAAGATTTTCTGCAAGCTCGGGCAATGATCTCCAAATTTTTCGAATCTCGCGAGACGACTGACTCAAAGTCCTCAGAGTCTTTCCTCTCAGCTTTCTCTTTACAAGGAACTAAACGTTTTCAATAGGGTTGGCGTCTGGCCATTGTGAGGGCCACTCTAGTATCTTATCGTTGCCCAAGCGAGCCGCTTCGCGACGTGATTTTCGCCCATCAAAGGTTTCTTCGTCGTGCTTCAAAATTTGACATCATGAGCACAAAGATGCTCTCATGGGACACATTCAAACCCAGTTTTCTTAATGTTGTCGCTCCTTGATGCAGTGTCAATATCGGGTCCCGTGAAAACAAAGACACGATTCGTTTTTCAACTTTCGGAATGAGTTTGCCTACCGAGCCACGTTTTGGCAAGTTGTCGACATTTTTCGTCTCATTAAATGATTTTTCTTCACAAACGATACCGACTTTTTCATATATTTAGCGGCCGCGGAATGTGTCATTTCAGTCCCCTTTGGATGGGAATAAACCGACGCGCAACATCAATTTGAAACTGCGCATACTTAAGGTTAAATTGTCTAGAAACCGAAACGAAACTAAAAGTGGTAAAATCACTCTACAAGGGTGAATTTAAAAGTTTTCGATCTAATTAAGACAGACACCTTTTTTTTGAGCCAAAAAAACTTAGTCTTCTTCGAACTCCATACACTTGGTGCAGCATTTTTCAAAACCCTTCAGTCCCCCAGAAAAATGGTCATTAACAGCATCTTTTATTTCAAATCGCGAAAAGTCAGACCAGGCTAAGTTTGGAGAGTGCGATGAATGATTTCATGCGATTTCGTCATCGAAAGTAAAGTTTTATGTGCCCGTGCGTTTTCGTAGTGGAAAAGGATTTTTTTGTTGACAAATGCCGACATTTTTTCTTCATTTCCTCGTCCATACGTTGTAATATTCCCCGGTAATAGTTTTACCGTTTTTAGTGTTCCGTACAGAACACTTATAAGATGACTTCGGTGTCTGTCTGTCTGTCCATCCCGATTTTCTCCGAAACTATTTGTTACAGAAAGTTGAAATTTGGTAATAATATAGGAATTGATGGCCCCATCAGAGCCATATAGTTTTGAAAGTTAAATTTTGACTTAAGGAGTTAGTTTTGGGGGATGAAGTCGGAAGTGAAAAAAAAAAATTTTTACTAGGTCATCGAGTGTGGTGTCAAATGAAAGCTTGTGAAAACACGAGTAAAAAATATGTATATACTTTTTTACTTGTATTATTTTTTAAATCGCGAAAAATCTCTGTCCACCCGCCTTATCTCGAAAAGTACTTATCAAAAAATTTTGAAAAAACTCTGGAATATTCTCCACTGGGTGTAGATTGAACGAAAATTATCACGAGTGCATTACCTGTAATAATTTATATATAATAATATAAAAAAAAACAGAAATTTCAAGGTCATCAATTTTCAGTAAAGATTGGAAACAATCTTTGTTGAAAACTCATTTGGGGTGTGTTTTGTGAAGTCACTGATCATTTTATACCTCCGTAACAATTTTTTTTTATTTTAAAAGCAATCAACGTACGGAACACTAAATGCGCAAGTTCAACTTGCACTTGACCGGTTTTTTAAGTATTTATTAAGAATTATCTCATGAGATTTCCAAAAAACAGTAGACAGAATCTTGCCAGCGACCTGCTTTGAAGCCAGTTGTCTTATGCAGTCGATTTTGAATTGATGGATCCGCATTTTGTGGATGGTAATGAAATGTCGAAAATCATTTTGATTCCGGTCAAAATGCTCAAGAAATGTTCAACCGCTCTCTTTTTTTTGTTAATAGTGAGCAAACGCGGCACCTAACGCACGCTCAGCTTTCTTACACCGTTTCTCATACAAAATTTTGTGTATTCGTTTGTGTAAGGAGTCAGCTCTTTCCGCTTTTTCACTCAAAATTAATCAACACTCGTACATCACAATTTGGCGAATAGAATAGACCTCCGTCCTCCGTCGTTGCGGTTTTGGCGATCTAAAACCTCCCTCGTCTAAAATATTCGTTTTTCAACTTTACACTCAGCGGCCTAGGTTTTCACAGGGGTATAAAAGGGAGCAGCATTTGCATACACCGAATCTAATTGAGTTTTGATATCCGTTGGAGTTTTCCCTTTCAAATGGAAGAATTTTATCACGGCACGATATTCCATCATTGAGAATTTGCTACTTTCGAGGGCTATCTCTGTTTCTTTCATCGTCATCTATCGGATAAGTCTTCAGTATTAACTGAAACGTTGCTCACTATCGGTTAGATCGATAACTTTTTAATACATCCTCATATTACAGAAAACTGCGAAGTATCATCGTGATTTCGGCGTTTAACATCTAAACTCAGCAAAGCATTAAAATCGTTTAATTTAGGCCGCAAGTTATTGTGATATGTGTAGACTGGAAGGATGAGCGTAGGAAAATATATCTCATGAGCAATGATCTTGATGGTTTACAAGTGTAAACAAACACCGAAAGTACTTAGAATTATTTGGAAGATATCCTGTATTCGCAAAAATCGCGTGAAATGAAGTAAAATGACGGTGTACTTTTGTACTAAATGTTATCTTTAAAAAGTCGTAAAAGCCAAATATCCATTTCGACGTTACTCGTAGTCGTTTCGCCTAAGATAAAAATCATTTTTAATAAACAGTTATGACCATAACCGAATGTCAAACATTGTTGCCAAAACCTATAGTCTGTCGAGTAAGAATTTAACCGCTTGTATTCTTGAAAAATTGTGTTTCGAGAACATTTTTTGCCATCAATGTATTCTTTGGTGTGCTAACAACGGCGCAATTACCTTGGTAAGTTGTCCAATCGCCTCCTGCATCAATAATCGCCTGGCATCTTCAGGGTATGCTGCCGACAAGATTTTCTGCATGCTGAGGCAATGATCTCCAAATTTTTCGAATCTCGCGAGACGACTGACTCAAAGTCCTCAGAGTCTTTCCTCTCAGCTTTCTCTTTACAAGGAACTAAACGTTTTCAATAGGGTTGGCGTCTGGCCATTGTGAGGGCCACTCTAGTATCTTATCGTGTGTCCAAGCGAGCCGCTTCGCGACGTGACTTCCGCCCATCAATGGTTTCTTCGTCGTGCTTCAAAATTTGACATCATGAGCACAAAGATGGTCTCATGGGACACATTCAAACCCAGTTTTCTTAATGTTGTCGCTCCTTGATGCAGTGTCAATATCGGGTCCCGTGAAAACAAACACACGATTCGTTTTTCAACTTTCGGAATGAGTTTGCCTACCGAGCCACGTTTTGGCAAGTTGTCGACATTTTTCGTCTCATTAAATGATTTTTCTTCACAAACGATACCGACTTTTTCATATATTTAGCGGCCGCGGAATGTGTCATTTCAGTCCCCTTTGGATGGGAATAAACCGACGCGCAACATCAATTTGAAACTGCGCATACTTAAGGTTAAATTGTCTAGAAACCGAAACGAAACTAAAAGTGGTAAAATCACTCTACAAGGGTGGATTTAAAAGTTTTCGATCTAATTAAGACAGACACCTTTTTTTTGAGCCAAAAAAACTTAGTCTTCTTCAGTCCCCCAGAAAAATAGTCATTAACAGCATCTTTTATTTCAAATCGCGAAAAGTCAGACCAGGCTAAGTTTGGAGAGTGCGATGAATGATTTCATGCGATTTCGTCATCGAAAGTAAAGTTTTATGTGCCCGTGCGTTTTCGTAGTGGAAAAGGATTTTTTTGTTGACAAATGCCGACATTTTTTCTTCATTTCCTCGTCCATACGTTGTAATATTCCATAATAATATTCCCCGGTAATAGTTTTACCGTTTTTAGTGTTCCGTACAGAACACTTATAAGATGACTTCGGTGTCTGTCTGTCTGTCCATCCCGATTTTCTCCGAAACTATTTGTTACAGAAAGTTGAAATTTGGTAATAATATAGGAATTGATGGCCCCATCAGAGCCATATAGTTTTGAAAGTTAAATTTTGACTTAAGGAGTTAGTTTTGGGGGATGAAGTCGGAAGTGAAAAAAAAATTTTTTACTAGGTCATCGAGTGTGGTGTCAAATGAAAGCTTGTGAAAACACGAGTAAAAAATATGTATATACTTTTTTACTTGTATTATTTTTTAAATCGCGAAAAATCTCGAAAAGTACTTATCAAAAAATTTTGAAAAAATTCTGGAATATTCTCCACTGGGTGTAGATTGAACGAAAATTATCACGAGTGCATTACCTGTAATAATTTATATATAATAATATAAAAAAAAAACAGAAATTTCAAGGTCATCAATTTTCAGTAAAGATTGGAAACAATCTTTGTTGAAAACTCATTTGGGGTGTGTTTTGTGAAGTCACTGATCATTTTATACCTCCGTAACAATTATTTTTATATTAAAAGCAATCAACGTACGGAACACTAAATGCGCAAGTTCAACTTGCACTTGACCGGTTTTTTAAGTATTTATTAAGAATTATCTCATGAGATTTCCAAAAAACAGTAGACAGAATCTTGCCAGCGACCTGCTTTGAAGCCAGTTGTCTTATGATGGATCCGGATTTTGTGGATGGTAATGAAATGTCGAAGAAAATCATTTTGATTCCGGTCAAAATGCTCAAGAAATGTTCAACCGCTCTCTTTTTTTTGTTAATAGTGAGCAAACGCGGCACCCAACGCACGCTCAGCTTTCTTACACCGTTTCTCATACAAAATTTTGTGTATTCGTTTGTGTAAGGAGTCAGCTCTTTCCGCTTTTTCACTCAAAATTAATCAACACTCGTGCATCACAATTTGGCGAATAGAATAGACCTCCGTCCTCCGTCGTTGCGGTTTTGGCGATCTAAAACCTCCCTCGTCTAAAATATTCGTTTTTCAACTTTACACTCAGCGGCCTAGGTTTTCCCAGGGGTATAAAAGGGAGCAGCATTTGCATACACCGAATCTAATTGAGTTTTGATATCCGTTGGAGTTTTCCCTTTCAAATGGAAGAATTTTATCACGGCACGATATTCCATCATTGAAAATTTGCTACTTTCGAGGGCTATCTCTGTTTCTTTCATCGTCATCTATCGGATAAGTCTTCAGTATTAACTGAAACGTTGCTCACTATCGGTTAGATCGATAACTTTTTAATACATCCTCATATTACAGAAAACTGCGAAGTATCATCGTGATTTCGGCGTTTAACATCTAAACTCAGCAAAGCATTAAAATCGTTTAATTCAGGCCGCAAGTTATTGTGATATGTGTAGACTGGAAGGATGAACGTAGGAAAATATATCTCATGAGCAATGATCTTGATGGTTTACAAGTGTAAACAAACACCGAAAGTACTTAGAATTATTTGGAAGATATCCTGTATTCGCAAAAATCGCGTGAAATGCAGTAAAATGACGGTGTACTTTTGTACTAAATGTTATCTTTAAAAAGTCGTAAAAGCCAAATATCCATTTCGACGTTACTCGTAGTCGTTTCGCCTAAGATAAAAATCATTTTTAATAAACAGTTATGGCCATAACCGAATGTCAAACATTGTTGCCAAAACCTATAGTCTGTCGAGTAAGAATTTAACCGCTTGTATTCTTGAAAAATTGTGTTTCGAGAACATTTTTTGCCATCAATGTATTCTTTGGTGTGCTAACAACGGCGCAATTACCTTGGTAAGTTGTCCAATCGCCTCCTGCATCAATAATCGCCTGGCATCTTCAGGGCATGCTGCCGACAAGATTTTCTGCATGCTCGGGCAATGATCTCCAAATTTTTCGAATCTCGCGAGACGACTGACTCAAAGTCCTCAGAGTCTTTCCTCTCAGCTTTCTCTTTACAAGGAACTAAACGTTTTCAATAGGGTTGGCGTCCGGCCATTGTGAGGGCCACTCTAGTATCTTATCGTGTGTCCAAGCGAGCCGCTTCGCGACGTGACTTCCGCCCATCAATGGTTTCTTCGTCGTGCTTCAAAATTTGACATCATGAGCACAAAGATGGTCTCATGGGACACATTCAAACCCAGTTTTCTTAATGTTGTCGCTCCTTGATGCAGTGTCAATATCGGGTCCCGTGAAAACAAAGACACGATTCGTTTTTCAACTTTCGGAATGAGTTTGCCTACCGAGCCACGTTTTGGCAAGTTGTCGACATTTTTCGTCTCATTAAATGATTTTTCTTCACAAACGATACCGACTTTTTCATATATTTAGCGGCCGCGGAATGTGTCATTTCAGTCCCCTTTAGATGGGAATAAACCGACGCGCAACATCAATTTGAAACTGCGCATGTCTAAGGTTAAATTGTCTAGAAACCGAAACGAAACTAAAAGTGGTAAAATCACTCTACAAGGGTGGATTTAAAAGTTTTCGATCTAATTAAGACAGACACCTTTTTTTTGACCCAAAAAACCTAGTCTTCTTCGAACTCCATACACTTGGTGCAGCATTTTTCAAAACCCTTCAGTCCCTCAGAAATATAGTCATTGACAGCATCTTTTATTTCAAAACGCGAAAAGTCAGACCAGGCTAAGTTTGGAAGTGCGATGAATGATTTCATGCGATTTCGTCATCGAAAGTAAAGTTGTATATGCCCGTGCGTTTTCGTAGTGGAAAAGGATTTTTTTGTTGACAAATGCCGACATTTTTTCTTCATTTGCTCGTCCATACGTTGTAATATTCCATAATAATATTCCCCGGTAATAGTTTTGCCGTTTTTAGTGTTCCGTACAGAACACTTATAAGATGACTTCGGTGTCTGTCTGTCTGTCCATCCCGATTTTCTCCGAAACTATTTGTTACAGAAAGTTGAAATTTGGTAATAATATAGGAATTGATGGCCCCATCAGAGCCATATAGTTTTGAAAGTTAAATTTTGACTTAAGGAGTTAGTTTTGGGGGATGAAGTCGGAAGTGAAAAAAAAAATTTTTTACTAGGTCATCGAGTGTGGTGTCAAATGAAAGCTTGTGAAAACACGAGTAAAAAATATGTATATACTTTTTTACTTGTATTATTTTTTAAATCGCGAAAAATCTCTGTCCACCCGCCTTATCTCGAAAAGTACTTATCAAAAAATTTTGAAAAAATTCTGGAATATTCTCCACTGGGTGTAGATTGAACGAAAATTATCACGAGTGCATTACCTTTAATAATTTATCTGGTGTATAAAAAAAAAATTCAAGGTCATCAGTTTTCAGTAAAGTTTGGGAACAAACTTTGTTGAAAACTCATTTGGGGTGTGTTTTGTGAAGTCACTGATCATTTTATACCTCCGTAACAATTTTTTTTTATTTTAAAAGCAATCAACGTACGGAACACTAAATGCGCAAGTTCAACTTGCACTTGACCGGTTTTTTAAATATTTATTAAGAATTATCTCATGAGATTTCCAAAAAACAGTAGACAGAATCTTGCCAGCGACCTACTTTGAAGCCAGTTGTCTTATGCAGTCGATTTTGAATTGATGGATCCGGATTTTGTGGATGGTAATGAAATAAATGTCGAAGAAAATCATTTTGATTCCGGTCAAAATGCTCAACAAATGTTCAACCGTTCTCTTTTTTTTGGTTAATAGTGAGCAAACGCAGCACTCAACGCACACTCAGCTTTCTTACACCGTTTCTCATACAAAATTTTGTGTATTCGTTTGTGTAAGGAGTCAGCTCTGTCCGCTTTTTCACTCAAAATTAATCAACACTCGTGCATCACAATTTGGCGAATAGAATAGACCTCCGTCCTCCGTCGTTACGGTTTTGGCGATCTAAAACCTCCCTCGTCTAAAATACTCGTTTTTCAACTTTACACTCAGCGGCCTAGGTTTTTACAGGGGTATAAAAGGGAGCAGCATACACTGAATCTAATTGAGTTTTGATGTCCGTTGGAGTTTTCCCTTTCAAATGGAAGAATTTTATCACGGCACGATATTCCATCATTGATAATTTGCTACTTTCGAGGGCTATCTCTGTTTCTTTCATCGTCATGTATCGGATAAGTCTTCAGTATTGACTGGAACGTTGCTGATTATCGGTTAGATCGATAACTTTTTAATACATCCTCATATCACAGAAACCTGTGAAGTATTATCATGATTTCGGCGTTTGACATCTAATCTCAGCAAAGCATTAAAAAAGTTTAATTTAGGTCGCAAGTTATTGTGATATGTGTGGTCTGGAAGGATGAGCGTATGAATATATATTTCATGAGCAATGATCTTGATGGTTTACATGTGTAAGCAAACACCGAAAGTACTTGGAACCGCGTGAAATGCAGTAAAATGAGGGTATACTTTAGCTCGTCCAATAATAAATGTTATCTTTAGAAAGTCGTAAAAGCCAAATATCCATTTCGACTGCACGTTACGCGTAGTCGTTTCGCCTGAGATAAAAATCATTTTTAATAAACAGTTATGGCTATAACCGAATGTCAAATATTGTTGCCAAAACCTACAGTCTGTCAAGTAAGAACGTAACCGCTTGTATTTTTGAAAAACTGTGTTTCGAGAACATTTTTTCCCATCAATGTATTCTTTGATGTGCTAACAACGGCGCAATTACCTTGGTAAGTTGTCTAATCGCCTCCTGCATCAATAATCGCCTCCTG
>CM032455.1:158683792-158756292 GCA_019049505.1 Pachyrhynchus sulphureomaculatus | reverse complement strand
TTTAGAAAAGCATAAGTTTATTAAGTTTTAAAGAAAAGTGAAATTAATGTTAGTAAAAGTCAATATTTAGTTGCGCCACCTTTAGCCGCTATCAAAGCTTTAATTCTGCGCGGCATGCTATCAATGCAAGATTGTACTGTCTCCTGCATTTGAGGATGATGATTCCACACATGAATAATCTTTTCTAGGAGCTGGGTTTTGTTGGTAATCACATCTTTAGCCACTTCTCTTTTCATCAGCTACCACACATTTTCAATGGGGTTCATATCAGGGCCAATCCAACAGAGGGATATTTTTTTCTGCCAAAAAAGCTTTAACAGACCGAGCAGTGTGGCAGGGAGCTCCATCTTGCATGAAAGTGAATGGTTCCCCATTTGGAAACCATTCTCTGAGCTGCGGAATCAACCGATTTTGTAATACTTCTTTGTACTGATCTTGCCTCATTATTCCTTTGACGACGTACAGACGTCCAGTGCCCTTGCCGCTGATGACTAACCAAATCATCACTTTGGTGGGATGTTTAACCGTCGGGACGACTCAATCAGGATGAAACTTTTCTCCATGACGACGACGCACATACTGAGCTTTATTCTGCAAAATTTCGAATGTGCTTTCGTCACTGAAGCAGACCTGTCAAAAATAGGAAAAATATATAAACTTCCATGTTTATTTGCTTTATTTAACTGAAAATGATAATAATGTATCAATTATTGATTAAATTGCTGTATCTTACCGATCTCCAGAAGTCCACATCTTTGTCTTGCCATTGTTTGGCCCACTTCAGGCGCTTTGCTTTCATTGCAGCTGTTAACTTGGGCTTCCTGGCGGGGCGACAGGCCTTAAAATCTAATTCTTTCAATTTTCTTCGAACAGTGCGCTCAGAAGCATTTACGCTAGCATTCTGGAGTTGTGATTTTATTACCTTTGTGGTAGCAAGCCTGTTTTCTACACAAATTTTCTTCAAACATCTCTCTGACCGTGGAGTGAAAATTGGTTTTCTACCACATCTTTTCTTTCTTTTCGGGCTTAATTCCTTCCCTGACTCAATTTTCTTTTTTATGCGTCGTACACTAGCTTCAGAAACCACCAATCTTCGTGATATTTCTCGGTTTGTAAATGTTTTCGCAATCACAAGGGCCTTCACTTCAGCTTTTTTTTACGTGGCGAAAGATCGCCTTTTCTACCCATAATGAAAATAGTCCAATTACTTTTTTAAAACACTGCATACAAAATAAACTAATAACTGAGTAGTATAAAACTGTTAAACAAACAATCACAGTCCATAAAGCCACAGAAACACGTCCGTACCTGACTCGATTCCGATCGCGACTGATACAGGTTTGTACTTCTTTACGTTCATGTATCACTTTGTCAACACAGTGTTGCCATATGTTAAAAATAAATACAAATATGTAGTCTACAACAATTCTTTTAAAAAAAAAATCAATAATATTGTAGTTTAAATATACCATTATTGCATAAAAACTCTTAAGAAACATAAAATTACTAAAAAAATACAGTGCGTCTAATAATTTGGCCAGGGACTGTATGTTCCATCCATTTCAAAAATGACTGAAACTCGCAATTTTTTGAAATCTCGTGAATTTCCTGCACATATATGGAATAGTTTTTTGTGAACTCGACAATTATATAAACACCATTTCTTTTTCAAGTAAAATTGTACAAATGAAAATTACTGATTTTATTGTATAAACTACGTATTTTAATGTTTTCGTTTATACTCGTATATGTACCAACATACATAATAATAACTTTAGTATGACTTGTTTTATTTTCCTTTGAACGTTTTTTTTTTAATAATTATTATTATTCATTTTTCTAAGTATTAGCGCCTAATCTAAATAAAAAAGTAGTAAAAAATGATATTAGATATTGTTTACTATTTGTAGCGAACTTCGGATATAGCGAACCATTTTTTTTGGAGTTCGTTATAAACGGACCTTACTATATATGTATATATATATATATATATATATATATATATATATATATATATATACATATATATATGTATATATATATGTATATATATATATATATATATATATATATATATATATATATATATATATATATATATATATACATATATATATGTATATATATATATATATATATATATATATATATATATATATATTATATATATATATATATATATATATAGATATATATGTATGTATGTAATAAATGAAAATACCTTCGTATTCATTAAATAAGCTTTCTATAGCAGTTAACCTACAATAATAAACATTCGACCGACTTGCACGAGTGTGTATAACGACCTTTATAAATTCAAAACGATCTTTTATGTACGCATATCGCCCACGCAATCTTAAAAATAAATTTTCCAAAATTATAAACACCATTTGTATCATTGGAAAATTTTGGCAGCGGACCGGTTGTTTCCTGAAATCAGACGCATTTCTTACATAATTTCACAACAGCTTCAATTGTATAAATACCATTTATTTGTGTAGTAACAGCTCGAGGGAAAAAGAGGGGGAAGAACAATGTGGGTTTGTCCCTTAGGACGCTATACAAGTCGCAAATCTCAGAGAGTAAAAGCGCACAAAAAATATTTAATATTTAATGTTAATCAATGTAAAAAAGGTTTAAAATTCCACACAGTGTAAAGAGGAGCAAACCCAGCATTCGCCAGTCGCATTGTGCGGATTTATTCCTATTTATATTAAAATGGAACTTTGAACTCCTTCGTTTCCTTTTGCTAACGGAAATATTGTATTTGTCAAAAATCATCCTCCGAGATAGGTTCTGCACTTTTCAGGATACCCAGATCACTAAAAACATAGTTTCCAGTTTTCGTCGGTCTGCTTGTCTGTTTGCAAGATAACTCTTGAATGTAGCAATTTTGGTACACATATTACACTTGAAGTAAGAAAGAAGCTTGAAGTTACTTAGCGATATCGCTTCAGAGGAAGTTGCTGTAAGGGGTGAAGTTCGATACATTTTGTATATTCTCTATAGTATTATGAGAATTTTTCCTGACTTTTGGTTTGAGATAAGGAGCAAATTTTAAGAATAATTATTTTTAGTCAAACATACAGATGGTTAAACTTGTGGGAGAAAAGGATTGAGACAACTGTTTTTCATATTTTGAAAAAATTTCTTATCTTATCATAAACCTTAATATAGGAAAATCTAATTTAATACCTATTTTAGAACTGCGTAATTGCAAGAAAATGTCAGTGACAAATATCTATACATATATATATATATATATATATATATATATATATATATATATATATATATATATATATATATATATATATATATATATATATATATAGGAATACTGATGGACAATCACTTACGGAATTAAGGAAGTAACAAGTCGCGAGAACTAGGTCTAAATATAAGCTCCACTAAAACCAAATACAGTGAAATCTCCCTTGGGCGGACACCAACGGGACCGACCGAAAGTGTCCGTTCAAGAGGGGTGTCCGCTTAAAAGAAATACAAAAAAAATCGTTTTTTTTAATGAAAACTGTAATTAAAGAATTTGGAACATTTAAAACGTATACTTATGTATGTACATATTTTTAAAATATACAAAAAACTTAAAACTTAAGGAAAAAACAAAGATTTGTTACCTTCAGATACATATAATAGGATAAAGTTACACATATGAAATGAAAGGTCATTTTAATGACGCAAAAATTCATATATTGTTATTTGTCTCCTCTTTTTCTTTAAAATGGCGTCCACAAATCGTATTTCTAATTTGGAAAGAAGCTCTGAAGACTCTGCATCTCCGTGATCTTCGGCAAATATTTTAAGCTGCTTGGTTAAGGGAATAGCTTCACCATAATTTGGGATAGCATCTGTTAGTACTGGAACCTCATCGACATCAGAATCTTCGGAAAGTCCTTGTAATTCAACTGGATTTTAAATTTCTTGTTCTGAATCTGGATTTTCAACATACAAATTTTCATCTATGTTCAAGAAATCAGTAAGGTTTTCATTATCAACTCCAACAAATTCTTATTATTTTTGAGGATATCTACAAGTACGTTAAGTGGTAAGTCATCTTCTGGATCAGATGTAACAGCCTCAGTTAACTGGTTTTCACTTTGCATACTTAAATCCCGATTTACGGAAGCAATTTTTAACTGTTTCCTTGGCTACTTATTCCCAAGACGTTATTGCAAAGTAAACTGCATCCAGTGGCGTAATTTTCTTAATTAACTCAAAAGCTGTACCAGCAATTTCAATGTTTACTATCAGGTGTTTTAGTATTAGACTTCGGTAATAAATTTTAAAATTTTTTATATTTCCCTAGTCAATTGGTTGACAAGCTGATATACAGATAGGGGGCAGAAACAAGATTTTTATATTTTTTAAGCGGACGTCTTATGGATGAGATCCTGCTTTGTCTAAAAATAACAAAATGTTTGTCATAATTTCTCCTGTCATCCAAGCTTTCTTATTATATTTCCAAGTTACAAGCAGGTTGTTTATGTTAATATTTTTAAATGCTCTGGGTTTAGCTGCCTTACCAATGACTAAAAGTTTTTCTTTTTCTCCCGCCATATTTGCACAATGCAAAATTGTAAACCTCTCTTTGGGATAACATATTTTTCTTTTTTTAATGTTAGCGTTTTGTTGGGTAGAGCGCTAAAATACAGGCCTGTCTCATCGGCATTATAGACGTCTCTCGGTGAATATCCCTTAATTAAAGAAAGGCATTTTTCCCAGAATGATGATACATCTTCAGCAATAACCGAAGCTCCTTCTCCTGAAATCGCTTTAAAACATATGTTGTGGCGGAGTTTAAATTTATTAAGCCAACCAGAAGAAGCACTGAATGTAGAATGTCCCAGAGACTCGGCTATTTCTTTTACTTTGCATCGTATTAGCGGACTTGAAAAAAAACATTAACAATAAGTTTTTTGCATTTTTGTCACGACAAGCCTACTGATACTCTCACTCCCTTTATCCATTCTTTTAATTAATATGAAAAGAAAATCAACGCTCTAATTCCAGAAAAGCTTATCTAAAAAAAAATAATTCATGTGCATACCTGTCAAAGGAATCCTCTTATGGCAAGCTGCCATGAACCAGCTATAACACAACTTGTCAATTTTGGTACCATCAACAGTCAAAAAGCTTAATTTTTCATTCAAATTGCTGTTTGACATCTACTTGTTTAGAAGGATTTCTTTATGTTTAATTATATTAGCAGCTTGTGTTTTTCCAATATTAAAACGCTCGGATATGGTAAGTCCCTTATACTTAACTTTTCCTTATTGTGAACTTCAACAATCTCAATTTTTTGTTTAAGCGTGACAATTTTTTCTATTTAGAGCCATTTCTACAATGACTGTGTCGCCCACTGTGTCTCTTTTTCGCATAGGCGTTAGACTAATATTAAATTCCCACGTGTACCAAAAAATTAAGATCGGTAAATCTCCGGTTTACTCGGGGAAGTCCCTCAGTGAAGGCAGGCAGCGACGTTGGCGCGCAGCGCGATTGAGAAACGCAACAGCGATACTTGCCACAGAAAAATGCGACAAGGCGTTTATTTTTTATTGTTTTTTGTCCAGTTAAGAGAACATTTGTTTGTGTCCGCGTACGTTCAAGAGAATGTCCGTCCAAGAGGAAGTTATCACAATGCCAATTATATGAGAGTCGGTAGGGACCATGAGAAACTGTCCGTTCAAGGGAAGTGTTTATGTAAGAGGGGTTTCCGCGGAGGGGAATTTCACTATATATGAACAACGAACGTGAAGATAACAGCCAGGAACTACTACTAGAAGGTGAGAGAATAGGAAAGACACACATTCGTATATTTAGGACAAAAATATCGAAATATCAAAAAATAATTTAAGAGCTGATTTGGATAGAAGAGTCTCGTTAACTTCGTCTGCGTTGAGAAGGTTACAGTCTACATTTAAATTGGATATCCCAAATACAATAAAAGCCAGAGTATTCGAACAGTATGTACTGCCAGTATTAACATATGGCACTGAAACGTGGGCTTTAAATAAAAGTGTAATAAATAAACACCAGGTAACCGAAGGAGCAATGAAGAAGCAACTGCTAAATATTAGACTCCAAGATTATATTCCTAACATCCAGATACGAGGAAGATCAAAAGTGACAGATGTAATACAACGAACATGTATATTAAGGTGGAATTGGGCGAGACATATCGCAAGGATAAATGATAACAGGTGGACATGCCGTATGGTTGAATGGAGGCCTAGAGAATATAAAAGATGCAGAGTAGACCACAGACAAAATATGTAAAGTAATTTTTATGATGGTAAAAAACAGTTTTAATATTTTTATCATTGTTTTTTTTAATTTTTAATATTATCTTTTACTTTATACCAGCAATATATTTACCTATTTCAAACAGTTTCTAATTAATACAATATTTTCTCGTAATCCTTATAATTTTAACTATAGTAATCACTTTGTTAAGTCTTTTGTTTTCAAGAAGTCCTTTTACACTTGTTCCGTTTTTTCACATAAAGATATGCGATGAATTCAAAATGTAGTGGGCAATTTGGAGCTTCAGTTTCGACATAAAAAGATTAGCGAGACACGATTGGATGCAAAAAGCAAACAGCAGAGTTCATTGGAGACAACTTGGGGTGGATTATGGAAGGAATAAGCTAATGATGAAGATGATGTATTTGGTTGGGATGAAAGAGGGTTTATACGTAAGGAAACGTCACATAAAATTAGCGAGATATTAGGAACATTTTTGGATATAGAATACCCATCTGGTTCGTATTTGTATTACAATTTTTGTAACTGTAAGAGATGTAGACAGAGCTTCCATTAAAAGCGTTTTAGGAAATTAAGGGTGTTTAATAAACCTCACTAAAAAATTCTTTTTATTTTAGGAGATACATAAAATACAATACAGTGCGTGTGACAGCAGACAATATCGATCCCAAAAATAAAACTCGTAACCCCTGAACCACACAGACATTTTTAATTAGATTTTATGAACGTTAATAATCTTAATAGATCCCACAGACCTTTTAAATGAGGGTTTCTTAGTCATTAAGGTCCCTTTGAAAAGAAATTTCTTAATTAGGATCCGAACGTATTATTTATTTTTCTTATTAAAAATTAAGGTTTTTATATTTTGAATGATGAATTTTTTTTTTTTTCATTCAAGACTCACTATTTGTTTATGTGAGATGTACCTCGAAATTGGGATAATACTGTGGTGGTCCTGCTGCTAAAAAGGAAATAAGTCTAAATTAACTAACTATAGACCAATCAGTCTACTGTCCGTAATGTACAAGTTATTTATGAAAATAATAATTGCGAGAGTCATAAAAAATTGGACGCTTACGAACCCAGAGAACAAGCCGGATTTAGAAAAGGCTTCAGTACACTAGACCACCTTTTTGTTCAACTGAAAGCAATCTGGGGATCTACCTAGCGGAGACCTTAGAAAATCCAAGTTCGTTGGATGTTTTATGTTCGTTCATACGAGATGCCTATAGTGTCTGTAATCGCCCTGATAGTTAATCTACGGTCTTTCAATATGAGATCACACACTTTGCCGATGTTTTCTTCAGTCGTAGACGTCGTGGACCGGACGGAGCGAGGGTCATCTTCGATGCTCTCTCGTCCACGTTTAAATTCTGCAACCCATTTTTTCACAGTGGTATATGACGGGGCAGATTTTCCTAGTGTTGTTTTCATATCATCGTGGATCTCCTTTTTTCAAAAACGCTGCACTTGGCTTCACTAAACCCATTCTAACCTTAAAACCACAAATTCTACAGCAACAAAATTTTACCCTGTGACAACCAAAGAAAGTATGAACTTATTGAGGGTACTGTTATAAAAATATTATAATTATTTTTTGGTGAGGACGCGAACTTTCCAATCCATCCTCGTACTTTCATTAAAAGAGTTTGATGGATGTACCCGCTTAATTCCTCCTAGAGCGGTGCATGCTAGGAATACAAGTCGCATCTGTATGAGATTCAGCTTGTTACTCCTGGTACCACCCTATTCAAGAATTCTTTTACATGGAGAACCTCATCCCTTTGGAATCAATTTCTCTGGATTATGTTGCCTACCGTCTACGATTTATTGGAATGATACCACCTAAAAAAAATCATTTGAATGACAATACCATCTAAAAAAAATCATTTAAATGACAATACAATACTTAGACAATAGATTAAATGGACATAAATATACAAAAAATCTACATCTACAACCTTACATAATCATGAATCAAATGAAAATCGACTTTCCAAACGCTAAAATCACCCAAGCAAGAGATTATTTCAAACTTCTAATGATTTGTATAAAAAAAGACAACATATAGCCCAGCCGTCAAAAGCAAATTTTAACGGAAAGGTCTCCTTAAATGTTGGCTGCATTTGGCATACAGGGAGTTTTTTAGACATAGAATACATTAAAAAAAAGTTTACTGCTCTAAAGTGTGCGATAAGGCCACTCCCTGATTTGTCGGTGCGGTAACGTTTTTCTCGGTATGTTCGGTACCGGTTCGGTAACGAAACCATGCAGGAAGCCTATATTTCAATGAAACCCACTTGACTTGCTCCGGCTTGCGGCCGGCCACCGAGAAAAACGGTACCGCATCGACAAATCAGGGAGCGGTCTAAGCCTACAAAATCGAAAATAAAATGAAAAATTCGATTTTTTGCAAATATCTCGAAAAATAAAAAAGATATCGAAAAACTAGTAGCACCACTTGAAAGAACGGGAAATTTTACAACAGAATTGTATATAGATTAGTTTTTTTAGTTTTACCGTAATTTAAAAAAATCATTTAAAATAAAATGACTGGTTTAACCCTTCAGTTGTAGTGAGAATTATGCTTGCAACTTCATTTATGATTAAATTAACGTTTTGAAAATTCAAAATGACGAATCCAATATGGCAGCCAGAGAGTAAGTAATTCATTTAATGTTTCAATTTTTTTCTAAAGGGTTTTTTTGGGACGCTGATGAATTGGAGGGCAGATTTAAAAAATTCAAAATGGGTGTTCCAAAATGGCAGTTAGTGTATATAAAAAAAATAAATAAAAATATATTTATTTAAATGAAAAATGAATATATTTGATAATAATTGTATAAATACAATACAATAAAATAAAAAATAAATTACAAAAAATGTATAACGGAAATATTTACAAAATAATAAACATTATTTTTAGTCACTTTGTTCTTCTTCAATTTGTTCACAAGTTTCATCATCAATATACAGTATACAAACTACATGAGCGTCGCACAGATGACAGAAAATAGATCTGGCTGATGGCGCTGCGCGCGCGGTTTCTTCTCCGGTGGCCAATAACAAAATTCCTTCGAGTAATTTAGAATTTTTGTGTTTTCAGTAACTATTTTCTTTGTACCTACATGTTTAAATGAAATATAAATACTTTATATTTAAAATTTAGACTTTTATCTTTCATTTCCCACCTTTAAATATGTTTTATTTTAAGTTTAAGTTGTCGTCTATCGTGAACATTTTTTTAAGAGCAATATTACAAAAAAAGAGAAAGTGATTTTAAGCTTTTAATAATTTTCTATTATCAAGTATACTTTTAACTGTAATTAAAAAAAAAATGACCATTTCGTACTTTGAACGTAAAATTGTCGGCGATGCATTACTGTAGGCAAATTTTCATATCTTAAAACTCAATTTTCAAATAACACAGACAAGAATTTTTTTTTTCAGTACTATATTTTATTAAATATTTGTAATTTACTGCATGCTCGTTAAAATCATGCAAACAAAAATTTCGTTTTAAGTTTTACAAATCATAAAGCAACAAAAAAAAACTATTATTATAATCGGAAAACTCAAAGTCTCTTCTTTAAAAAGGTATCTTTTAATTTTTTTTACGCTCTGAAAACAAGTAATATTGATTAACCTTCGAGCGGTGCGTGTAGATTTTCAAATTAATCTGTTTGGTGCGCCACACTTTTTGAATAACCTATCCGAATTTTTAATAAATTCTGACGCTAATAAAAAAATTCTGTATGCTATTTTTTTTTGTAAAATTTTCCGCTCTTTTACTTGGTGCTATTAGTTTTTCAATATCTTTTTTATTTTTTGAGATATTATCGAAAAACCGAATTTTTGATTGTATTTTGGATTTTGTGAGCAGAGTGTACATCAAACTTTAGCAAACTTTTTTTTTTATCCTATTCTACGTCCAAAAAACTATATGTGTGCCAAAATGCACCCTGATAAAATTTAATGAGATCTCAAAACCCCTGGCGACTGGGCTAATATAGTCAATGACAAACAAGATATCAGTAATTTAAGTTATTTTAACACAACTCTGTATAAATTCGCATTCTTTATCAATTAATATACAAGTAAAAGCAAACATCCCTAAAAGAAAAACTTTCTCTTTTTTTCCCTTTTCGTGAAGTCTCTAAGAAATAACCTGGTTTCGAGGGGCGTAGCTTATTTTTCTATTCTAAATTCATTAAATGAAAATACATTGTTTATTATCGAGTGTTGTGTATTGATTAATTTTGTAGATAAACTAAATATAAGAGTAAAATTTGAAGAAGCCCAATAAAATCGGCGAAATGTCATTAAAATCCGTGTTGTTATAATACGGAGATAACCGGGAACAAAACTATCCCCAAGAATGAACAACCAAGGAAATATATAAGAAAAAATATATTAATTCATTGGTGTTTCCCGACATACGAACTTGTTGGTGTGTTGTTTTAGTACCCAAGCCCCTTCAGCGGTGTGTCATAAAAATGTAATCTTCTCGTCTAAATTGGCGTTTCCCTAAACGGTTGTTTAAAATCTTTATCCTGACGAGGGCAACATACTGTCGAAATGTAAAAGGAATAAGCGGTCGGACTTGCACTAACTTCAAGATTTTGCTTAATTTCTTGTATTTATATATTATATTTTGTGTATTAAGTATTACTTACATATTACTTTCGTTTAGGGCAAATCATATGAGTTTTTTGTTTGTGCTGCACTCTCTCGGAAAGTCCCGAGACTAAGATTAAGAAAACATTTTATTTCCTATTTTTTTGACAGTTTTTTGAAGTCAATAAATATTTTTTTTAATTTTTATTTGTAATATTATTTTCGAACTGTATTTAAACACACTGTTGTATGCCATGCATCTGTTTTACCATATTTTTCGTTTTGGTATTGTACAATTCAGCTCATATCCTGAAACAACAATACTAAAAGTAAATGAGTTGGTAGGTGGCAAACAAATGTTTATTTACGATGACAAATCCTCTATACGACACCTACTTGCATGTCTTAGGCGAAGAAATAATTCTTAGACGCCATTTCTAACTACGTTTATCCGTGTTCGAATTTATCATACATTCAAGTTTAACCCACTTTTCTAATGGCTTGTCATTGTTCGTTGAAATCCATTTGCAATTTTAAGTAGTTTACGAGATAATGTAAGGAGTTCACCGTATTGCATTTTTTAGTCTCATTCAATTTATAAAAAAAAATTGTTATTTTAATAATAGGACAATGCGCTTGCTCACAAGTCGCTGTTAGTTTTGTAAACAATAAACGAATGGGATTTTCAACTGGCTGTTCATCCTGCATATTCCCCTGACTTAGCTGCCTCAGACTGTTACCTATTCCCAAAACTGAAAAAAGGTTTTTGAGGACACAAATTTTATTCAAATGAAGAAGTAATAAAGGTTGTCGAAGGCGGATTTTCAAACAGAGATAAATAATTTTTTCGAAAGGTCTAGAGTTACTTCACAACCGTTGCACCAACTGTATAAAGTTGAAAGGAGATTACCTTGAATAAATGATTTTTATTTTTGACATTTGCTTACCCTTTCTATGCTAAGTTAGAAACTTATAAATACACCTTCGTATTAAAACCAACTGCTTACCAAAGAGACGGCTTTTCCGGGCTATTTTAATATTAGAATCAAAAAAGTACAATGAAATGTAACATGCACACATAAAGAGCGGGCAAACATAGAATTTAACAAGAAAACCTACACTAGGCATCAGCAAAAAATAACTGATTGACCGAGTTAAAATTCCGTCAGGTATTTTTGAAGTTCAGAAAAAAGTAAAAATAATATTATTGTGGGATTTTTTGTCTGTGTGTTACCTATTGATATAATATGTAATTTATTTAACGTTTTGTCTTCTTCTTCTTCAGCCCTCATCGATCCATTGCTGGATATAGGCCTCGCACGTATCTTTCCACCTTTGACGGCCCCGTGCCTGTCTCATCCACACAAACCTGGCCGTTCGTTTGATGTCGTCATCACTCCAACGTTTGGGAGGGCGTCCTCTCGATGGCTTACCCATGTATGGTCTCCATTTCATTATAGATTAGGACCATCTGTCATCTGTATATCTAGCAACATGGCCAGTATAGCTTCATTTGAGTTCAGCTACCGTCTCTGCTACATCTCTCACCTTAGTGATTGACCTAATATAAGTATTGCTTTTACGAGCTTTCAAAGATATATCCAGCATTTGTCGTTCCAGAGCACGTTGTGTTGTCTTCAGTTGATTCATAGGGTGCTTGGCATGTTTGAGCCCGATAAGTTAGGAATGGCAAGATGCGCCGGTCGAAGAGCCGAGTCCGCAGGTATATAGGGGTATTTTTGTTTGTCAGCGTTTTACTCGTTTTACCAAAAGTACCCAAGCTAATCTTTTATAAATCTCGGGTTGTTTGAGTTTTGTTGCCCAGTTTTATTCTATTTCCAAGGTATACATATTCGTCAACGTTCTCCAGGGTAGTGTTTTCAACCGTGACGTTCGAGTCTTCTCTACATGTTACCTTGGTTTTTTGCAAATTCATCTTCAATCCAACAGTCAATAATTCTTTCTCCAAGTCCCTCAACATTGCTTGCAATTTGGCAGGATTATCTGCAATTAAGACAATATCATCCGCGTACTGAAGGTGATTCAGTCTTAGCCCATTAATCGAGATGCCTCGATTGTCCCAGTACAAGTTCTTGAGTACATCTTCTAAAGTTAATGTAAAGAGTTTTAACGAGAGCGTATCACCCTGCCTTACGCCTCTTTTTATGGGAATAGGCTTCCTAGATTTTTCAGATTGAACAGTGGTAGTTGCATTGTCGTATATATATATATATATATATATATATATATATATATATATATATATATATATATATATATATATATATACTTAAGTATCTGGATATACCTACCAATTCTAGCATGATTCAGTGCATTCCTCATAGGTCAATATTCCACAGTGTCAAATGCTTTGTGAAAATCCACAAAAGCTAGGCTGATGTCTAAATGACTTTTTTAGCAACCCTCTCATGATCAATAGGTATTCGCATGTATCATAAAATCTTTCCTGAAGCCCACCTGCTCCGGAGGTTGGTAAGCTATCCAGTTTGAGTCAGTTTGTTAGGATCTTTCTAAATAATTTATAGATTTGCGAAGGTAGACTGATCGGTATGTAATTTTCTAAATTAGCTATATCTCCTTTTTTGTGTAGCAAGATATAGATTGCGTTGTTCCAGTTATTTGGGATTTTACCTTAAATCAAACACAAGTTGAAAAGATCGCAGAGTTTCCTCACCATTTCTGGAACGTTTTGTAATTATGAAAAAAACATATATACACCCCGGCACTCGGCAGCAACGTAACCTCCCAGTAAGGCACTGTATGCCGACGACTCGGCGTTGGGAATGAAAAATGAGACCTTGGCGAAACGTCTGCAAAATTGCACCAGGGATATAACAAATGAACTTTTTGGTGTTTAGGTATATCCTCGAAAAAGCAACCCTGTAACTTTATTTAATTTTTGGAATAGTGAAAAGTCAGAGGGTGCTAAATCAGATGAATACGAGGCTGGTTTGAAAAGTCCGTGCAAAGTCCGAGAGATGGCACCACTGGCGCGTATCGAGGTCATGTTTAGTTAGTAGCATCTCTTGAATGAACGCACACCAAGTTTCAGCCATATTGGTCTATTTCTTTGTGTTTGGCATTCGTGTGAATCAAGGAAGTCGAGTGATTTTCAAGAAATGGACGAAAAAGAATTTCGTGTGGTGATTAAACATTACTTTATGAAAGGCAAAACGCCTCAGGAGACTAACGAGAAGCTTGATAAACATTATGGTGACCCTGCACCTTCGATTAGAACAGTTTATAAGTGGTTTCAAAATTTTCGGACTGGCCATATGGGCACAAGTGACGCTGAACGTTCTGGACGGCCTGTGGAGGTTACGACTCCAGAAATCATTGATCAAATCCATGATATGGTGATGGATGACAGAAGAGTTAAGGTGCGTGAGATTGCTAGTGCTGTGGGCATCTGGACTGAACGGGTACATAATATTTTGTATAAACATTTGGACATGAGAAAGCTATCCGCAAGATGGGTGCCGCGATTGCTCACGCTTGACCAAAAACGGAGTCGTGTGAAGTGTTGCAAGGATGGTTTGCAGCTGTTCCAGAAGAATCCGGAGGACTTTAAGCGTCGTTTCGTTACTGTGGATGAAACATGGATACATTACTATACTCCTGAGACCAAACAACAATCTAAACAATGGGTTACCAAGGGGGAATCTGCACCAAAAAAGGCGAAGACCGTTCCTTCGGCCGGAAAGGTTATGGCGACTGTCTTTTGGGATTCGCAAGGGATAATCCTCATCGACTATCTGGAAAAGGGTAAAACTATTACAGGTGAATATTATTCATCGTTATTGGACCGTTTGAAAACCGAGCTGCAAGAAAAACGCCCGCGATTGGCCCACAAGAAAGTCCTTTTTCATCACGACAACGCACCAGCACACACCTCAGCAGTTGTGGTCGCAAAATTAATGGAAATAGGATTCCAACTCGTTTCACATCCCCCCTATTCTCCAGACTTGGCTCCCTCGGACTACTATTTGTTCCCCAATTTGAAGAAATGGTTGGACGAAGTGTATAAGCCTAAAAGGAGACTATGTCGAAAAATAAAAAAGGTTTACCCCAAACACATAAGTAGTTTTTATTTTTGCACGGACTTTTCAAACCAGCCTTGTACGGTGAATGGTTCAACACACTTCCAAATATTCATCACTGATATGACGGTGTTTGTTAAAATTATTTGCTTAGCCTGAAAGTGACGTCATACAAAAAATTACTTGGTTGTCAAATTACTGTCGCTGTTGTAAATACTTTGACGAAATTTTGTATGATTTCGTTGAGGTTTTACGATTTCTTTTATTTCGTTTCAAACATCTGAAGAAAGACTTTAGGGAAAATTTTCCTCAAATGATGAGACACAACCGGAAATAAATTTAGATAAAGAAACAACTCTAGAAACTGCGAACTAAGTGTAGTATTAGTTTAAACTGTAGTTATGCAGATACATAATTGTTTTTAAGCTCTGCGAGTTTTCCGCCATAGCTACGTAGATAACTTAAAGAGAAACACCCTCTTTTTAAAGCATTTCGTCCGTCAAAAACCCTATTACCTATTTTCCAACACATATTCATTTATCCGGCAACATTGGGCAGCCAGCACTGCTCGAGCATAATAATTTTCTCATTCCAACCTTTTCACTGAAAGTGAAGCGGCAACGTCGCGCGAGCTCGGTCACCGACCAGCCGGCAACGTCGCACTGTTATGTAAGCAGCTGTGTCAGGTTGCCTGACGTCATTTTAGTTTAACAACTGCCTTGCCTGTATGGCTAGAACGATGTTAAAAGCGTCGTTTCATAAAATTTTATTTTGTACTGCTAAGTTTAATTCCTTATAAAATATTTTGTCGAAAAAATACTGCGCTTTGTAAAGTCTAAAATTGTTTTTTTATATATATATTTTGAAAGAACTTTATTAAACCAAGTATATGCCAATTTATTCGATGACCTGCTGCCATTTTTCTGGCAACACTTCTATGGTTTCTGGGCAAAAAATTGTGACAAGTGGTTGTCACAGGCCTCTTTTCAAACTAACTTAATACCATTCAGGAAGTCCTGCAGAGATCAAAACAAATAGTAGTGAAGTGCAAGACCCGGGCTATTGCCAAGTCATCAAAGATGTGTGTAATCTGCCATTGTCATGGTAGAAGACGAAACTGTTTCTGTTGACTAGTTACGGCCGATTTTTTTCAAATCTTTTGCTTCCATCATGTTAATTGCTGATACTAGAGTACGGAATCAATCGTTTAGTAAGGCTACAGCAGCTCAGGATGCACGATTCCCTTCGAATTCCACCAAACGCACAGCATCACCTATCCTGGCGTCCAGTCGGACTTTGCCATCGTTTGTGAAGCGTTATCCTTTTACGACTACGACGCTTCAGAGGTGGCTCTACCAAGTACATTTTTTAGCGTCAAATTATGACACCCGACTGAACCATCTTTGGCTGTTAGTTTTAATAACGTAACTGACTATCAACATCATACATTTCTTTATAACCCATGTCTAACTCTAGAATTGAATATGTATTTGGGTAGTTCTAAAAAACACATTTTTTACTTTGAAAACACTTCCTGAAAGGGCTGAAATTTCCTAACAATTCCCTAAATTACTCAAAATATTTCACGAACATTTCCTAAATTACCGAAAAATAATATCCTAAATATCCCAGATAGTTTCTAAAAGTCTCCGAAATATCCCGTACGTTTCTGGGCTCAATCAATCAATTATTTTGCTGGCAATATCCAACCTGCGTGTGATTCTACACCATGGAAACTAGAAATGGCCCTGGAAACTTCTGACTTGTTGGCCTTCATAGATAGCACGTGACCAAGTTATAACATGTGAAACCCGGAACTTGGAAAATACTCGGAGCTTTTTTATTTTATTTTATTTTTTTGTAATCGCTGTGATTGTCTTTCCTTTCCATTTTATTAAGTTGGCAAATGAGTTTATTCGGCGTTTGAGGGTAAAACAAAACATTTTTTTGTACATTACTTGTATTTTAAGCAACAGTATATTCAGTTTCAGTGAAAAACTATGCCAAACATTAGATCAATTAACCATAACTAGTACAGCAATCGTCGCAGTACGACCAGTCACGTTCCCATTCACTAGGAAAATTTTTCTGTAACAAAGGGTGTGAGATAGGCTTGCTGTCTGTCTCCTACATTATTCAAAATTTGGGAATACAGCGGCCCGACGAAACAACGTTGTACATTTTGCCGACGATCAGGTGGTTGTTGCTCAGGACAAGAAGGACCTTGAATTTATGTGATACGGACACGTGGGAAGAATGAAAGAACACCGAATAACAAACATAGTTCTGAAGTGGGTACCAAGCGAAAGGAGAAGAGAGAAACTAAAAGCAACATGGTTTGGAGGTGTTCAGAGGGCAATTTCAATTGGGAAGATCGAATAGGATGGAAACTAGGAACCGGAAGGCGAAGGACGCTAGGATTTTGAGTGACCTCTTGCCATCTAGTCACTAACTTCATTATGCCTCGTTCATAAAAATTCTGAAACTCTTCGGCAAAAACACCAATCGAAGTCCTTTTCTCATCTGCAAAGGTCTATGCTAGCTTTTTTTGTATGCTCAAAGATCTATGGAAACGAGTGTTGTAGTGAAAGACAACATCCCTACGCTAATTCTGAACGTTTCTTGCCGATTGCCAGGTTTAGTTTTGTTAATTGAAAGCAATATACTGTCGAGTCAATTGTTTGTCCTTGTGGTAAAAGCTCATAATAAATAAAACCTTTGTTATTTCACCAAATAGGCAGCCAGATGTGTTCTTGATGAAGCCCTATTTTTAAGGTTGTTTGGGACCATTGGTCGCTTTTCTATTATGATTTATTACATTGGATGTTATCATAAATAATCCATTTTTTATCACCCGTCATCATTTTCCACGTGTCTATCCTGCTAATCAAGTCTGCTTAAGTCAACTTCTACATTGAATACACATTTAGCTTGGAAACATCTGCCAGCTTATACAGATGGTTTTCATGGAATCTGCTCAGTGTTGTACTATCTGTGGCACCGATTGGTGTATCTATCCCAGTTTCCAGGGGGTAGAGTCTCATGCCGGTTACTATTGTGGTCTTCGTGATGTTGTCGGTGATTACCAAGAAATATGATCTTATAACTGAAACCACAAATGAGCTTACATGCCCTGGTCTGTAAATTCGTCGTATATTTTCTAATTTCCAAATTTTCCAACTTCGTTATGTGCCCTTGACGAAGGTAAACGAACCAAAAACCCGGTAGTGACCTTTCCCTCTGTCAGCATCTCAGTCATTTTTCTTTCCTATTATTTTAACTGTTATAATGAATTTTGAAATAATTAAAGACTATAAATCATAAAATTAAAACAAATTTAAATTAAAAACGTATTGCCTCAAGATATGAATATTATAAATGGATAGAAGTCGTGAATACATAGATTATTAGAACTGACACATATTTTATATCGAACTTAGAGAAAATCTATTGGGTTTTATTACCAACCAATCTCGATTTATTACCGTAAAATCTTTATGACACATATAGTAATAACGGTATTATATTGCAAAAGGAGTGTTACATTGTATCCAAGAAAATCTTACTTGGATGTTAAATCGGTTTAACAGTAAAGCCCTTAGAAACATAATGTGCTAGTGTATAGACTTAAAAGGGCATGTATCTACTTATGGAGCCGACAAAAAACTTTTTTTTAGGATTTTTTAAGTGAAACTATTCATTATATAATTCCGGTTTTTATTTTATATAATAATCATCACTATCGTGATCATCATCATTAGTTTATTCCATCTGTAGTCGTGTGTAAGCCTCCCCAAGTTGTCTCCAATGAGCTCTGTTGTTTGCTTTTTGCATCCAATCGTGCCCCGCTAATCTTTTTATGTCGTTCGTCCATATTGTCTGTGGTCTACCGCTGCATCTTTTGTGTTCTGTAGGCCTCCATTCAACTATATGGCGTGCCCATCGGGTATCATTCATCCTTGCGATATGCCTCGCCCAATTCCGCCTTAGTATACATATTCATTTTTTTTGCTACAGGGAAGTCCCTAAAGCGCTCTAGGAGCGGCATGCTTGCGGAAAAAGCAATTCATGTTGTTCTTGAATCGCTGTAAATTGTACTCGGTGGGAACACACAGCCCTGGGCAAATTATTCCAAAGGGATAATGTTCTCCATATAAAAGACTGCTTGAAAAGCGTTGTACGCAGAGTAACAAGCTGAACCTCATACGGATGTGAAGTATTAGCGCGACGTGTATTGTTAACATGCACCGCTCTGGGAAGAATTAAGCGGGCTACATCCTTCGAACTTTCCATAAAAATACTTGTAGAACAGACTCAAGTCGCCAACCGTTCTTCGATGTTCCAGCGAATCAAGGCCGCCAGTCAGTTCCGGGTCTCCAATCAGATGAACAGCTCTTCTGTAGACAGAATCCAACAAATGCAGTGTATGTTTGGGAGCGGAGCCCCAAACATGGGAGCAGTACTCCATAGTTGGTCGAATTTGAGCTTTGTAAAGAAATAACAGTTGTTTTGGAGTGTAAAGCTTTCTGGTTCGAAATCATGTTCCCAACTTTTGAGTCGTATTACATCTGTCACTTTTCATCTTCGTACCTCGATGTTAGGAATATGATCTTGGAGTCTAATATTTAGTATTCTCCTCTCCATTTCTCTTTGGGATACCTGAAGTTTATTTATTATACTTTTATTTAAAGCCCACGTTTCAGTGCCATATGTTAATACCGGCAGTACATATTGATCGAATACCCTGGCTTTTATTCTCTTTGAGATATTCAATTTAAATATAGATTGTAACCTTCCGAACGCATTTTTCGATTTTTTGCCCTAAATATATGAATTTTTGTATCTTTCCTATTCCTTCACGTTCTAATAGTTCCTGTCTTCACTTTCTTTGTTCAAATATTTGGTTCTGATGACGTTTTCTTTTAGGCCTATTTCTTGAGACTTGTTATTTAATTCCATCATCAATTCTTTTTTTGTGTTGTCGATCAGAGTAACATCATCTGCGAAACTAAAGTGATTTACTCATTCACCGTCCATTAATATTCCTTTATTTTCCACAAACAAAAAATGACGGTACTTCACGCGTTCCCCTGTGAGCATTACGGAGTGCAAGATTACTGGGAGCTGGATCATCTGAAATCAACATTTCCAAAGAAATGAGTTTACTAGAGGATCATGAGTTTAAATAAAAAAGCAAAAAACCTTCGTTCAAAGACAAGATTGATCTTCTAGTAAACTAGTAAACTAACTAATTTCTTTGGAAACTTTGATTTTAGATGATCCAGCTTCCGAACGCATTTTTCGATTTTTTGCCCTAAATATATGAATTTTTGTATCTTTCTTATTCTTTCACGTTCTAATAGGTCCTGTCTTCACTTTCGTTGTTCAAATATTTGGTTCTGATGACGTTTTCTTTTAGGCCTATTTCTTGAGACTTGTTATTTAATTCCATCATCAATTCTTTTTTTGTGTTGGCGATCAGAGTAACATCATCTGCGAAACTAAAGTGATTTACTCATTCACCGTCCATTAATATTCCTTTATTTTCCACAAACAAAAAATGACTGCACTTCACGCGTTCCCCTGCGAGCATTACGGAGTGCAAGATTACTGGGAGCTGGATCATCTGAAATCAACATTTCCAAAGAAATGAGTTTACTAGAGGATCATGAGTTTAAATAAAAAAGCAAAAAACCTTCGTTCAAAGACAAGATTGATCTTCTAGTAAACTAACTAATTTCTTTGGAAACTTTGATTTTAGATGATCCAGCTCCCAGTAATCGTACACACCGCAATACTCCTTAAAAAAAAGGGTCGTAGGAGAACACGTGCAGCGCCGTCATTTTTTTTTTATTAAAATTTCACAAATTGTAGTTCAAGCTGTAGTCTGTGACCTCTAACTAGCGACCACCATGAATAACGACCGTGATCAGGGATTTTTGGGCCCCAATGTCATTTACTAGTTTACATTATAGAGTAATGTAAAACTCGTTTTTTAGTGTTCCGTACGGAACACTTCGGTGTCTGTCCGTCTGTATGTCCGCCTGTCACACCCGATTTTCTCCGAAACTATTTGTTATAGAAAGTTGAAATTTGGTAATA
Source organism: Pachyrhynchus sulphureomaculatus (assembly GCA_019049505.1). Lineage (NCBI taxonomy): Eukaryota > Metazoa > Arthropoda > Insecta > Coleoptera > Curculionidae > Pachyrhynchus > Pachyrhynchus sulphureomaculatus. The sequence goes on along the minus strand of CM032455.1, from coordinate 158,735,227 downwards.
ATATAGGAATTGATGGCCTCATCAGAGCCATGCAGTTTTGAAAGTTAAATTTTGACTTAAGGGGTTAGTTTTGGGGGGTGAAATCGGAAGTGAAAAAAAAAAATTTTACTAGGTAATCGAATGTGGTGTCAAGTGAAAGCTTGTGAAAACACGAGTAAAAAATATATATGTAATGTAATACTTGCGCGCACTTTTCTTTGTATTGTTTTTAAAAAATCGCTGCCCACCCGCCTTATCTCGAAAAATACTTAGCAAAAAATTTTGAAAAAATTCTGGAATATTCTCCACGGGGTGTAGATTGAACGAAAATTATCACGAGTGCATTACCTGTAATAATTTATCTGGTATATAAAAAAACAGAAATTTCAAGGTCATCAATGTTCAGTAAAGACTGGAAATAAACTTTGTTGAAAACTCATTTGGGGTGTGTTTTGTGAAGTCACTGATCATTTTATACTTCCGTTACAACATTTTTTATTTTACAAGCAATCAACGTACGGAACACTAATTGCGTAAGTTCAACTTGCACTTGACCGGTTATTATTTTTTACCAAATTGTAGTTCAGTATGCCAACCTTTGGATATAGGAATCATCAAATATTTGAAGGAACTTTACAAAGAGCAACTTTTACGTCATGTCGTGGAAAATGGTAGTGTGTAACAGTTTTAGATGCCGTATATTGGACAGTATCTTCTGTAAGTTCAATAAAAACAAGTACGGTAACCAAGTGCTTTTACAAAGGTGTATTTCCAAAAATAATGGAGCAGAAATTTCAGAGGACAATGAACTTGAATGCTTGCAAGAAATTCAAGATCCTGTGCAAACTATTTGTCCGGAGATGACAGCAGAAAAATTCGTTACTCTTGATAATATTGGGACCTCTAATGTTGATACTGATATTATTTCTATCATTGCAAATGGAGCATCCGATGATGAAGATTCTACCGATGAAGGTGGCGAAAATGAAAATGAAAATCTAATAGAAGAAGTTAAGAGGCCATGCCCAAAAAATCATTTAGAGACACTTGATTTATTGTAACAGTTGTTGAATTTTTGTCAAGATGAAGAAGAGACTTCTGGACTATTTTAATTTTGATATTTTGTGCCTATACTAAGCAAATTTCGCAATCTTATGAGACCCTATTCGACCCTAGCGACCACCTCCTATAGTGACCATTTTCAAATTTCCCAGATGGTGGTCGCTGTTTGAGGTTCGACTGTATAATGAAGAGTTTCGCTAAAAAAAATTTCTAAAAAAAAAACCGACTGGGTATATGCCCTTAACAAGCGATAGATTTCTGCAACCTGGCGGTTAAGAATATAAATGTCAAGTAATGTCATGGTTTGATCTTTCGCGTAGATAAATCGGTATTAATTATCAATGTAATGCCTCTCTTGCATTTATTGTTCACCTTTAAGCTGTTTTACATTAAATCAGTATAAAAACCTTGCTAGAGTACCTTCTTATAATACAAATCAGCATTAAAATGTCAATCACTATAGGCAGACACATTTTTTTTTATAATTGTACCTTATCCCAAACGTGCGAGACGGAGACGGTACCATGAAATTCATAATTTATTAAATCGGTTTCTGCCAACAGAACATCGGGTTTATCTCGTAGTATTTTATGGGTTGGGAGAGAACCATAAAAGATATATATATATATATATATATATATATATATATATATATATATATATATATATATATATATATATATATATATATTAAATTTTGTATCATTGGGATGGGATTATATTATTTTTACATATTACTCCTTTGCCGAGTAGTTTGTTTATAGTGAGTGGTCAAAAAAAAACAGTTTTGTAAACACATGGACATTTCACGTGAAGGTTTTCGTTGGATGATTTTTTACGATTTCAGTAAAAGCCTAACTCAACAACAATGCCTCAAATCGCTTCGTTTAACTTGTGGCAATGAATCACCATCAGAAAAGACTGTTTACAATTCGTTTGCAGAATTTTGTCATGGTCGTGCCTCCGTCAGCAATGAATTTCGACCAAAATCGGTTGTTGTTCCAAAAAACATTGATGCTGTGCGCAACATGATTGAAGCGGATCGGCATGTCATTTACCGTGGGATGCATCCTTAGGCATGCTGAAGACTGCAGGACATTCGATTTTGCACGAACATTTAGCGGCGAAAAAGATTTGTTCCCGATGGATTCCGCATAATTTGACCGAAACTCAAAAACAGGCTCGTGTCAATTGGTGTAAGGAAATGCTTCAAAAATTCGATCGAGGACATGCAAAATCCTAAACAACATCGTAACAGAAGACGAAACTTGGATATATTCGTACGAGCTGGATACTAAGCAGCAATCAACTGTTTGAGTGTTCTAAGATGAATCGAATCTGACAAAAGTGGTTCCTTGCTCGCTCCTTGATGCAGCGTCAATTTCAGGTTCCGTGGAAGCAAAAACACGATTCGTTCCTCGACGTTCGGAGTGACTTTACGTGACTGGGCCACGTTTTGGCAACTCGTCGACATTTTTTGTTTCGTTAAAACGATTTACCCACTTCTTCACAAACGATACCGACTTTTTAATATATTTAACGGTCGCGGAATGTGTCATTTTAGACCTCTTTGGATGGGAACAAAGAAAGACTGCCTCGAGCCGATGCGTAAACAAGTGACTCATTTTGGATTTTACGTGATTTCGACGAAAATTCGGAATCGACTGATACTTTTACTAAAATGCGCCGTAGACAAAGGTTTCCTGTATATATTAACCTTCACTCCAGCTATTTTTCTTTTGAGCTACATGTTGGCTTATCAACTGATTCGTCAAATATTTTGTAATTTGCATTTTTATGTAGATATGCCGCCAACTCTGACTTCCGCATTTATTCTTATCGTGCTGGTCATATGATCTGCATGTGACAGTCTTTTGTTGTTCCTACATTGTTTTTGTTGCTTTATGTTTATCGCGGTACGGTAGGTACGGGAAAAACCAATGTCATATGATAAACCTTGACGAATAATTGCAGCTTAAAATTTATACCTTTGCTGGTGAAAAAATCAGTTTTTTTTTGTGGGTCTAGCTTACGTACTGCAGGAAAATCCCTAAAGCGCTACAGGAACGACATGTGTGCGATTCACGTTGTTCTTGAATCGCTGCAAATTGTACTCGGTGGGAAACACAGTCCTGGGTAATTTATTCCAAAGGGATGATGTACTCCATATAAAAGAGTGCTTGAAAAGTGCTGTTCGAGGAGTAACAAGCTGAACCTCATACGGATGTGAAGTATTAGCACGACATGTATTTCTAACATGCACTGCTCTGGGAGGAATTAAGCGGGCCACATCCTTCGAACACTTTCCATGAAAATACTTGTCTAATAGACTTAAATCGCCAACCGATGTTCCAACGAATCAAGGCCGCCGGTTAGTTCCGGGTCTCTGATTAGACAAACAGCTCTTCTCTGAATAGAATCCAACAAATACAGTGTATGTTTGGGAGCGGAGTTCCAAACATGGGCGCAGTATTCCATAGTTGTTCGAATTTGAGCTTTGTAAAGAATTAACAGTTGTCGAGTATAAAGCTTTCTGGTTCGAAATAATAGTCCCAACTTTTGAGAAGCTCTCCTTGCTGTCCCTGGAACATGTTCATACCAGGACATATTTGCTCCCAAATTAACACCCAACAAATTGAGTGACGATGTTAGAGGAATGGAGTGCCCCGATATAACCATGTCGGGTTCAGCAACGTTAACTTTTGTAGAAAAAACTTCCGCCTGGGTTTTTGTAGCGTTATATTCCATATGAAGCAAAGGATTCAGCCAACGTGGGTCTAAAGTGATGGGAGATGGGTTGCCTCGGATATGGAGTTTTAATAGTTGTGTTAAGTCCTTTTGTAGTAAGAGAAAATCAAATTTTATACTTATTATAACTGTGTTTGGGCGGAAAAGACTGGGTAAATCACTTTAATAATATTTTAAAACAATCCAGTAATTTTAACCCTTTTAATAATTTTAAATATATTAAAAAAAAAAACAGTTAATAAATACGTGCAAACAAGGAGAATCTCGGCTGAGACATGGGAAATATATTTTAGAGAACTCTACGACAACGAAGAAAGAACGACATGGGGAATATAAAACAGAATCTAAAGTGAGCTTCAAGGAAGCAGAAATAATGACAAGAATGGGGAAATTAAGGAACAGAAGGAAACCAGAGACGGATGAAATACCGAACGAACTGCTGAAATATGGTGGCTAAAAACCTTAAAACTTCGTTCAATAAAATACTAGACACAACGGAGGTACCGAATGACTGCCACGCTAGCATTACAATTCCGATCTTCAAGAAGGGACAAAAAACGTGTCTAGAAAACTATAGAGAAATAACTCTTTTAAATACAACAATGAAATTGTTCACAGATCTGATGAAGGAGAAACTGGAATCAGATAAAAAATAGAGAAGAACAACGGGGGTTCATAGACTTAACTAAAGCCTTCGACAAAATCCTAGTCAGTGACGCAATACAGATGTTGATGCAGAAAAAGACACAGGCAAACTTTGTGAAAGTCGTAAACAACTTGAATATGAATAATAAGACGAAAATTAAAACAAGCGAGAACACTCCAGGAAATATACCTATCTCAAGAGGAATTAGACAAGGATGCAGTCTCACTCCGTTTTCATTCATTTTTTTAATGGTCAAAATAATAGAAGATGTAGAATCACTAAAAATGGGATACAGAATGAGTAACAACCGAATTAGTCTGGTTTGTTACTCAAACGATGCAGATCTGTTTGCCGAAAGTTCAATCCAATGCTCGATGTAGGCCTTCCCTCTGAATTTCCATCTTAATCTATTTGCAGCTGTTGCCATCCATTCAATGCCCGCAACTCTCTGTATATCCCCGCGATTTTGTCTTGGGACGTCCTACGCTACTTTTCTGTTTTCGTGGTCTCCATTCTAATGTTCATTTGGTGCATCAATCATCGGTCGTGCGCGCTACATGTCCAGCCTAGTACCATTTTTTTTTCTGCTACGTGCTTTATAATATCCTTTAATTTCGTTTGTTCACGTGTCCACTTGTTTCTTTTTCTATCTTTAAGTTTTATCCCGATCATCTGTCTTTCTTGTGCTCTCTGGCCGAGGTAGTTTTTGTATATCGGCTTTATTCAGTGTCCAAGTTTCAGAGCCATATGTAATTACGGGTAGGATGAATGAAGAAATACAAGAAGTATATTTTTTAGGGGTGGATTTTTTTACTAACCCCTGCAGTGACACCTACCAAAAAAATTTTATATAAGTAGTTTTCCATTAGCTAGATATAGGTCAAAATTACAAGAGTCTTGAATTGGTGGAACATATAGAAAAAAAACTATATTACTCATCATAATAGATTTAATCATGTATTTTGATAAGTCATTAAAAATATTTATATTTAAAAAGAAAAAAAATAGTAATTTGTAATCAAATTTTAATTATCATCACTATCTTCCTCAATAGTGGTAATTACGCCGATTTTATCAAATATGGTAGTAAGTATTTCGGCTGGCTTCATAATTTTTGATTTATAACGACCGCGAGATAAATAAAAAATAATTGCAGCTACGTGCGCACAGCAGCAACCCACAGTTCTACTATTGCCATTTGCATAGTTTCACATGTATCTTTCAATGTTTTATGCTAAGAAAAGTGAAGGAAAATATAGTAAAAACGACTGAACATGTGTATTCAAGTAGACGGGCATATTTTTGAACATTTATTACGTCATAATAATTAATCATTAGATAAGTTAAACTATTAAAATTATTATTAACTATTTGTTTATACTTTCACAATAGCGTAAGTGTATTAAAAACAAGGGAAAAAATTGAAAAATTCAAAGTAAATCGAAAACTATTAGAAATAGGTATATGACATATTCAATAAAAGTTGGAGGGTTTTATAAAATCTATCAGAAAAAATAATCGAAATGTTTAAATTTATTTTGAACACCCTGTAGCATCTAATTCAAATTTCTTTACATATATCTTTTTTTTTCATCTTTATAGAACGCTTGTAACAATTATGAGTATTCCACCTTCAGATGGGCGAAGTCAAACGTATAGAACAAGGTTTAGTCGTTCAAGTTGATCATGCGGCAGCGACGTGATGGCGCGGGTAGGCAAGCGCGGACACGATGGGCAACTCCCGCGGCGGGAGTCCCGCTGCATTTAAGTGCCATACTAGCGCGTTCATGTTGTAAGCGCGGGTCGTCCTGCGTTTTAACAAGCTCAGACTCGTTTGAATTGAGTATGGATGTAAATATAAGATTATTAGAAGTTTTCCGCTCTAATTCACGACTAATGTTATACAAAATGTAGTCGAAAGTATTCTTAGACATACGCATACGCATATTCGTAAAACTTCTCAGCATAATTTCTCAGTTTGTCGTAAAGACATTGAATTCGCCCCTACACTTTTTGTTGAAATCATTAATATTGTCTCGTGCTAGCATTATATTACTTTTCAAATAACTATTTTCCGTTAAAATCAATAATTGAAATCCGTTTTGGTTTGTGACTTCTGACTACAGAAGTAAGTTAGACGCGTCTGCCCCCCCCCCCCCCCGACAAAGGCGACATTAATTTTTTTTTTTACTATGTTCAGCCAATATGATACTTCTATAATTTTAATACCTAATAACTAACTAATGAAATAATACAATACATTTTTTTAGTGGGTGCCACTGTAGGGGTTAATAAAAAACCCACCCCTAAAAAATATACTTCTTGTATTTCAGTATTTGTAATCGATCAAAAAATCTGAAAAAAGTATATAATATGAAGCTTATTACTAACTACTAACAGTATAAATTTTATTGAGATATCTCAAATAGTTTCGAAGAAATTTGATTTTAACGTTAAGGGTTGTCACCCCCGTAACTCCCGTAATATTAGGGGTAGAAGTCTAAAATTGGGTGTGTGCATGTTTCAGACAAAGAACAATAAATTAAAGGCAAAATGTATTAAATCAGACGCTGGGGCACGACGTAGTAATTTTTTGCCCTAGATACACATAATTCTTAACAGTCTCGAGAGCCATTCCTTCCAAATTTACAACTATGTTGTTATTAGTGTTGGTTAATATTTTTCTCGTACTTTGATTCATCTTAAGACCTATTACCTTTCAGTGGTAATTTAATTCATTTATCATTTCTTGTAACTCATGTGGATTACTACTGATGACTACAACATCGTCTGCAAGCTGACGCAGATACACATCATCTATCTTTAGGCCCTTCTTCGTCCAATCCAGTTGGCGAAATACGACTTCTAGAGCTGTAATAAATAGCTTAGGAGAGATTGTATCCCCCTGTCTTACACCTCTTCCTACAGAGACAAGTTTTTAAATTTTATCAAGCCTGTCGACTGCTTACTATGAGCATATTTACTGAAAAGCCCAAAAGCATCACAAGAAGACAGTGGCATAACCACGTTAAAAGAATGAAGCAGCACAGATTACGCAGGATCGTTCTGGAAGGGAAACCAGCAGGCTAACGTCCACCGGGGAGACCACCAAAAAGATGAAGAGATAGTTTGCAATCTAACTCCCAAGAAATTGCACAACCTCGGAATTAACAGATCATCAGATCTATAAAATATATTAGAAGAAGATATTCGAAACATTTTTACCTAGAAATACCTCTCAGGTTTTTAAAAGTTTCATGAAACTACAATATAAAAGTTTTATGGAAGCATTGTATTTAAGCTCATTACCAAAATTTATTATGGTTAAAACACGGTAGATTTTAAAATCGAAATACAGGTATTTATGGCGGAGAATAGCAAATATTTTGTTCAAAAGTTTATATCTATTTATGTGTTTCAAAACTTCGTGTCAACCATTTTATCCACCTGTATATCCCCTATTTAAAACAACCTTTAAATAAGGGTGCTGAAGTTCTTAGAAAAATATATTGACTAACTTCCTTTCCGTCCTAAACAGACACTTACAATTTTAGGGTCAGGCCTTTCCACTAAAAGATATTAATAATTTATATTACCTAGGGTAACTTAAAGCTGGTATATATTACTGAGAATAATTTTAAATATAGTCACCCTTCCTAATAAGTCTTTGGCACCAATAATACTTTACCTGCCTTATTTGTGACAACTTTTAAAAGAATTTCTTCACAGGGATTATAGTAATATCTTTACCCCACGTGGTGGTTTCATATTTGATAGAAGGATGATACAATTTTTAACTTTCTTCTTCTTCTTAAGTCGCCGTCTCGTCACGAAGATTGGCGATCCACATAACATAGCTAAACGAACTTTAGTAACTGCTGCTCGAAAAATATCACTCGAAGCACATCCAAACCACCTTCTCATATCCCTCAGCCAAGAATTCTGTCGTCTTCCGATCGATCGCTTGCCCTTTATTTTGCCTTCAATAACACTGGCCAATATTAGTCATGCCACATGAACTTTGATAGCTAATACTGTTTTAGCTAACTACCTTCATTATTAAACTGCAGTTGTTTTGTTTCAATTAGCCTGTTTTCTTGTGATACGGTAATACTTATAACTAGTACTACGGCAATAAAAGCAAAGGAACGTTCGCGAAGAAATAGTCATAAAACTATTTGTCTGTGATTTCATCAAAATATTGTGATTTATTAACTGCGTTAACATGTCGAGAAAGGGTAATAACGATCCTAACTCTTTTTGTTATGTTTGTGGTGAACTGACTTTCAAAAAAAAAGACGAAAAATTTCACAAAACTAGTCTTGGAGAGTTATCACCGGTATTTTGGTTTCGCTGTGACCCATCAAGACAAATCCTGGGCCCCTCATATTTGTTGCATAACGTGTGTGAAGAATTTAACCGACTGGAAGTAAGGGTTCGGTCATATGCCGTTTGCTGTACCCATGATTTGGACCGAACCAAGAGATCACATTTCCGACTGCTATTTTTGTCTTACTGACGTAAATGGTATAAATTTCAAGAAAAAACACACAGTTATTTATCCTAATTTACCTTCAGCCATAAGACCAGTCCCTCATAGTGAAAATTTGCCTATACCAGTTGCATCTGCGTCCATTGAGATTGACGATACACAATCCTCCACTTTAAGCCAATGTGTTGATGAGGACGATGACTCTGAGTTTGAAGAAATTCTAACCAAGCCACACTTGATAACTCAAGAAGACCTAAACGATTTGGTTCGCGATTTAAATTGGTCAAAAAAGCAAGCAGAACTATTAGGATCACGATTAAAAAGATGGGCTTTGCTAGATCATGAAACTAAAATCAGCTATTTTCGAAATCATGATCAACACTTCAGATCATACTCTTCTCAAGACTTGGTGTATTGTAATGGGATTATGAAGATATTGGAAATCGATTTTGATCCTTCCAAGTGGCGTTTATTCATTGACTCTTCTAAATCAAGTCTAAAAGCAGTGTTACTGCATAACGGAAATATACTTCCTTCTGTACCTCTGGCCTATGCTGCTAATATGAAAGAAACTGATGAAAACATGAAGTTATTACTTGAAAAAATCAAGTACAGTACATATTCTTTCAAAATCTGTGGCGATTTAAAAGTCGTTGCCCTATTACTCGGACTTCAGCTGGGTTATACTAAATTCTGCTGCTTTTTATGTGAATGGGACAGTCGAGACAGATCAAACCACTATCATAAAAAAATATGGCCTACGCGTGCATCTTTAATTCCTGGAGAAAAAAATGTGAAGTATTTACCCCTTGTAGAGCCATCTGAAGTACTTCTTCCACGATTGCATATCAAATTAGGCCTGTTCAAAAATTTTGTAAAGGCAATGGATCGCAATGGGAGTGGTTTTTTGTATCTAAAAGAAAAATTCCCCAAAGTAAGTGATGCAAAGCTAAAAGAGGGTATTTTCGTAGGACCTCAAATCAGGGAGTTAATAAAAGATCCGGTATTTGAAGAAAAATTGAGCGATTTAGAAAAACCAGCATGGAAATCTTTTAAGAATGTTGTTGCAAATTTTTTGGGTAACCATAAGAGTGAGAGCTACAGAGAATTGGTTAGCGAGCTATTGTTGGCTCATCAAGCATTGTGTTGCAGCATGTCACTCAAGATTCATTTTTTAGACTCACACCTGGATTTTTTCCTCAGAATTTAGGGGCTGTAAGCGATGAGCACGGAGAAAGGTTCCATCAGGACATTTCTAAGATGAAAAAACGTTACCAGGGCAAATGGAACCCAAATATGTTGGCAGATTACTGCTGGACAATCAAAAGGGACCAATCAGGATCTAAATTTGCTAGAAAATCTTAGATCGTAACTTCATAATAAAACTTTTTTACATTTTTGGTTTAGAAGGTCATTGTTTTTTGAAATATTTTAAATTACTTAAGAGAATAAAATTCTTGGCTAACAGATTTTTTTTTAATGTTTGTTTTTACTGCCAACCACCTATCGAAGTAAAAAATATCATAAAAGTCCATGTGGCACGACAAAGTTACAATTTTGTTTACTAGTGTAATTAGACGTGGCAATTCGTACTTAGTGCCTCTAATTATATGTCCGAAGTATTGAGTTTTTCCTACTTTTATGTTAGTAATTTCTACATTTTGTTCATTCTTTCCACTACTTTTGTGTTTTTTATTTTTTGTACTCAAGAAGGCATCTATAAAATGAACATTTCCAAAGATTCCAGTCGTTGCTCTGAGCCAGGGTCAAGTGTCCAGCACTCACATCCATACAATAGCACGGAGAATACATATGCACCCACCATTCTCATTCGGAGTTCGAGACTCACGCCTGTTCAATTCAGGAATATATTTCCTTTCTTGGATCTCACTTGTCATCTCTATAGGTTCCCAAATATTTAAATGTGGAGACCTACGGAGGGATTCTGGTGGTGGATTTTTCTTTGTTATTACCATCCACTTGGTTTTTCTTATATTCATAGTTAATCCAAATACTTCGCTGGCTGTTACGACTCGATTGATCAGTCGCTGGGGATCTTTGATATTATTTGCTAATAGAATAATGTCATTAGCATACTGTATGTTGTTTAGTGTACTCCCATTAATTATTATTCCTTCAATAGATTCATAGATGGCCTCATTAAACACAGCATCAGAATAAAGATTGAACAAGAGTGATAAGAGAATGCATCCCTGTTTTACATCTTATTTTTATGCTTTCGGACTTTTCCAGCCCATTTTTAACTTGCACTAATTGATTCCAGTACACATTTTTAATAATATTTAGATCTCTTTTGTCTATATTTGTTGTTTCTAGAATTTTTATTAATTTGTCGTACTTCACACAGACGAAAGCTTTATTGTAATCTATAAAGCATACACATATGTACATCTATATTCATATCTGCTGCTCTCAACGTAGTCGATTTATTTTCCAACAACCAAAATGGATTTCGAAAAAAAAAATCTACAGTTAGAGCGGTTTATCAAGCATTAACTCATATACTAAGATCGTTAAATAATAAGAAGCTCACAATGGCAATGTGCATTGACCTGTCAAAGGCGTTTGATAGTGTCAATCATAATACCCTATGTTCCAAGCTGGAATCGTATGGTGTTCGGGGAAATGCGTTGAATTTGTTAGCATCCTACCTGGAAAATCGGACACAACAGGTTATGGAAATTGATGATTTTAGTAGGCCTATAATTTCCCACAAGATCGGGGTGTCGAGGGGTGTTCCTCAGAGATCAATATTAAGACCTCTCTTATACATTATATATACGAATGAACTCAGTAGAATATCCGGAGAATTTAATATACTTTACGCAGATGACACTACATTGATCTTTAGTGAGGAGAGCCGGCACGCAATGCTGACCAGTGTGCAAGAAGCGTGCGAAGTTCTCGATGGATACTTTTCGACTCATGACTTATTAATAAACGCTCAAAAAACACAATGCCTATTTTTCGACAATAGAATAGAAAACACTTTTTCTTTTACATATCCAAATATTAATATCCAATCGTCCGAACGTGTTTCCTTCTTGGGGTGGAAATAGATCAGAGACTGGACTGGAGAGCGCATATTGAGAATGTTGCGTTGAATGTTTCAAGGTATTGCTATGCTTTAAGAATTATTTCTGAAAATGTTGGAGTCGATGCTGCTCTGCCAGCTTATCATGCCTTCATACAGTCAAGAATAAGATACGGTCTTATCTTTTGGGGTAATTCACCGGAAATTGAAAGAGTTGTAATTCTTCAGAAAAAATGTATTAGAGGTATATTTGGAATGACGCCGCGTGATAGCTGTAGGAATGTGTTTAGAGACAGAAAGATCTTAACCATTATTTCTATGTATATCTTGGATAGTTTTATGTTTGTTCACACCAACAGCGATATTTTTGAGACTTACATGAACAATCACAGGTATGCCACTAGTCATAAATTGAATCTGCTTCCCGAAAAGTGTAATTACAGCTACATACAGAAAAATGTTAATTATGTCATATTAAAGATATATAATAGTTTCCCAGAGAGTGTACGTACGTTATGTAAAACGGAAGTAAAGAGACTTTTAACCAAATATCGGTTTCAAGGAGCTTATTACTCATTAAATGAATTTTTCCTAAGTACAGTTGAAATTAGCACAGGGATTTGATGGCTCTGTCAGCAGAGGTGGTTTCTTGTCTTTTTCCGTTGTGCCTCTTATTTCATTGTGTCTTTGTTACTATATTGTAATTTTGCTTTTAAAGTGTTTTTTACTTATTTACTATTTTTTCCTTTTCTTTTATTTGATTGTAGGTTATTGTAAACGTAGTTAACATTATTTAATGCCTATTGGCTTATAAGTGTAACCTATTGTTACATGAAAACAAATAAATTATTATCTATCCATTATCTATCTATCTATCTTTACAGCGCTGGACCAGTACATTTAATGAGAATAAACCTTCCCCTGTACCCATGCCTTTTTTTTTTGACCAGCAAAGTTTAACTAGAAGCATCTTAACTGTTATGTCTTGTTAAAATCTTAACTTTTTATTGATAATATCATGTTTCTCGTTTTCTTTAAAACGCTTGGTACATTACACCGATCTTCTCTCGACTTTTTCAATTTTTAAATCGATACCAATAACATCTAAAATTTCCACCAATAAGCAAAGGAGAAAAAAAAAATATATAGCATAATACCTTTCCGGAAGATAATTTCCTGCGGGACGACGTGCAGCTCTCTCTCTGGAATTTTCGGGTTTCGGGCCATGTCCGGGACGCGGAAACGAATCAGCACGATCCAGGCACCCTGTGGATGCCGCGGCGGCTCTCGTCCGCCGTTCCACCGGGAATAAGTCTGGACGAATCGATACGAAATGGGAATAATAAAGCATCATGATGCGGAGGAAAAAAGTGTTGTCGTTAGCTTTTCTGGGTGCTGTTATACCAGGTGGGGCAAAAAATGTCATTTTCTCTGTCTCTTCTTGATCTCCGGCACAATCTAATCTCATAAACTCCGATTTATTACCTGACGAAAACTCTGAATGTTTCTTTTTCATATAAATTTATTTGTGTTCCGTACGGAACACTTATTGGATCACTTCGGTGTCTCTCCGGCCACACCGGATTTGCTCCGAAACTAGTTGATATAGAAAGTGGAAATTTGGCACTAATATAGGAATTAATAGCCTCATCAGAGCCATGTAGTTTTGAAACTTAAATTTAAGAGCAGCAACGTACCGAACACTAATTGCGCAAGTCCGACTTGCACTTGGCGAGTTTTTATATTATCTTGGAAGCAAACAGGTTATTTCAATTATGTATCCAATATACAGCATCCCGTATAGTATAATTTTTATTTCCCATAAAATTATGCTCTTCTTCAGGTACTGAGACCTAAAAAATACTATAAATAAATATCAACCGGTAATATTATCATTTGAATTTTAAAGTTGATTGCTTTTACAATTTTTATAGAAATTACGGTAAAAAAAAATTGATTGAAAAAACTTTTATAGCTTTAGTTAGATTGCCTCTGTTCAATGTTGCTCCGAAAAACATAAAAATCACGTTACGCTACGGTGATTATTCGGTCAAAAAAGGCTATAATTTCATCGTCTGTGATTCCTGAAATGTGCTTTGTACACGTTTACTGCTATTACAGATTGATTATTTTATTCTATTTTATTTTTTTTTTTATATAACAAAGCCACCTTTTGATTCGGTCTTTGGAATAAAATTTAATTTGTGGATATATATATATACAGCCCATCGAATTGGCAAAAATAAACAATGACAGTGCATGGTAAAAATTAATTAAAAATAAAATAAATTCTAAGATTTGTAATTTCAGGAAAAAAAACATTTATTTTTGCAAAACATTTCCAGACATAAGCATGTAAGACGTCTTTTATATTTCTCCGATGAATTTCATGGGGTGCCTGCCTTCTCTCTTCAATTTACTTTTAAAGCTCCTTCTCTCTGACTCAGGCATTCACGGGGTCATCTCAGCTGTGCCAGTGGCGACGCTCTACTTTTTAAAATTACGTAGTCCAAATGAGTTGTAAAATTTCAATTTTCAAATTTTATTAAGATAAATATTAGGTGTGCGTACAATTGATTCGAGGAATCATCCATTTCATTATATTAGATTTTCATAACACCCTATTTTAGTTTTAGAATTGAATTGAAGAAAGACGATAGTCACCCATATATATATATATATATATATATATATATATATATATATATATATATATATATATATATATATATATATATATATATATATATACCAGGTGTTCAAGTATGAAATACGGATTTCAGACAACACCAATGTAGTTTGTGCAATAAAGATTTGACACTGCGCCATGTTGTGTCGTCAACAAGTGTCAGACGCGCACGAGTGATAAATTGGAAAAGTATGTGCATAGTGTCGTGTTGAATATGTCGAAATTTATACCGAACAAGAGGATTTTTTGGTTTCATTTGAAGAAAACTGCTGTTGAATCATACCGATTACTTCAAGAAGCTTATGGTGAACATGCTCCATCGGAAGATACGTATGAACGATGGTTTCGGCGTTTCAAAAGTGGTGACTTCAATGTTGCAGACAAGGAACGTGGAAAACCGCCAAAAAAATACGACGATGTGGAATTGCAAGCATTGTTGGACGAACACGATTCGCAAACATAAAAACAACTCGCCGAGCAATTGGGCGTTAGTCAACAAGCTGTTTCCAATCGGCTACGAGAGATGGGAAAGATTCAGAAGACCGGTAGTTGGGTACCACATGAGTTGAACGACAGGCAAATGGAAAAGCGCAAAAACACGTGTGACATTTTGCTCGCTCGGTACAAAAGGAAGTCGTTTTTGCATCGTATAGTTACAGGGGATGAAAAGTGGATTTATTTTGAGAATCCCAAGCGCAAGAAATCATGGGTAGACCCAGGGGCATCATCCACATCGACCGGAAGACCGAATCGCTTTGGCAGAAAGGCGATGCTCTGTGTTTGGTGGGACCAGAGGGGCGTGGTCTATTAAGAGCTGTTAAAACCTGGGGAAACAGTTCATACTGAACGTTACCAACAACAATTGACCGATTTGAACCGTTCGCTGCTTAAAAAAAAGGCCAGAATACCGAAAGAGGCAACACAAAGTCATTTTTCTTCATGACAATGCTCCATCACATAGGGCAAAACCAGTTCGCGACACGTTGGAAGCACTCAGCTGGGAAGTTCTACCTCAAGCGGCTTACTCACCAGACTTGGCTCCTTTCGATTACCACTTATTTGCATCGATGGGTCACGCACTTGCTGAGCAGCGCTTTGGTTCGTACGAAGATGTGAAAAAAT
Source organism: Pachyrhynchus sulphureomaculatus (assembly GCA_019049505.1). Classification (NCBI taxonomy): domain Eukaryota; kingdom Metazoa; phylum Arthropoda; class Insecta; order Coleoptera; family Curculionidae; genus Pachyrhynchus; species Pachyrhynchus sulphureomaculatus. The sequence goes on along the minus strand of CM032455.1, from coordinate 158,719,434 downwards.
GGCTCGAAGAATGGTTCGCAGCAAAAGGGGAAGATTTTACTGGCGTGGTATTCACAAATTGCCCGAAAGATGGGAAAAATGTATAACAAGCGATGGAACATACTTTGAATAAAACACTTTTTATCATTCTTCCGAATTTAACCTGTTTTTTTAGAAAAAAAATCCGCATTTCATACTTGTACATCTGGTATATATATATATATAATGCTATATTAAAGTCAGTGTCTAGTAATGGACAAAATTATAGAAGATGTGAAGGAAGTTGATGGAGGATACAGAATGGGACAAAAGGCAATAAAAATACTGTGCTATGCCGATGACGCAATATGAATGGTAGAAAACGAGGACGATCTACAACGACATTTATATAGATTTCAAACAACAGCAGAAAAATACAATATGCAGATATCAGTAGAGAACGCGAAATCAATGGTCACATCTAAGGAACTCACTAGATGCAAACTAACGGTAGATGATAAACCAATTCAGCAAAATATGCGTTGCAAATACTTGGGAGTCGAAATATCGAGCTACAAAGATCTACACCAAGAAGTTCGAACACAAGTCGCAAGAATTTCTGGTTGTTCGAGAGACCTCATCTGGAAGAATAAGTATATGTCAAAAAAAGCAAAGTTCGTATTTACAAAACCACCGTAAGACCAGTACTAACGTATGCAGCTGAGACCCGGATAGGAACCTCGAAAACAAAATCCATACAAAGAACAACAGAAATGAAAACATTAAGGGCTGTTAAAGGAGTAACCTTAAGAGATCAAATAAGAAGCTCAGTAATAAGAGAGGAACTCGAAGTACAAGAAATAAGGTTCATAAGAGGAAGACGTCGACAATGAAGGGATCATGTTAGTAGAATGCAGGACGATAGCTGGGCAAAATGGGCCAAAGTCGAAAGACCAAACACGAATAGACTTCCTGGCCGATCACCTAAAAGATGGCACGAAAGCTGGACTTCCACATCACAAGAAACTCAATAAAACAGAACAAGAAGAAGAAGAAGAATATATATATATATATATATATATATATATATATATATATATATATATATATATATATATATATATATATATATACAAGGTGCCCCATATGTATGAAATAATGATTCCACAGCAGTTATTAATCAGTGTATCAAAAAAAATGATAATTAAAGTTATAGGGTGTTATACGACGTACAGGCTGACGTTGACAATAAAATGTTTTGAACGTCAGTTCGAAGAAATTACGATTTTTTTTAAAAGGAATTTTTTGTTTCTTTTTCAATTTTTTTTTTTAATTTTCGGTCCGAGATGACTAACCTCCCTACCCCCCCTGTATTTTTGGTCGCTGAACACGATATCCCGATGTTGGATTTGCCCCATCACATCACAGTTTTTTCTAACTTCAAAAAAAGGTTTTCTACAAGTTTCGGGACAATTCACCGCCTAATTCATCATATTCTCTATTGAGTCAAGGTTCAGTGACTCAAAATACATCGGAATATAGATGCTAGTACATCAGAGTGACCATTTTCAGTCGGTGTAACCCTGTACCCATATTGCGGAACATGACATGTGGGATTCGTGGACTTTTGACTTCTTTTTGAGGTTAGAAAAAACTGTGGTATGATGGGCAAATCCAACATCGGGGTCGTGTTCAGTGGTCACAAATACAGGGGGCTAGGGGGATCAGTCATCTCGGACAAAACATGTTTATTTTGTGTGCCTGTATAATCATTAAAATATACATGGATTCAGATTTATACCGAATTCGCAGTTTAAAAGCCTATAAATGGTTGTTTTCGCTTCTATATACATTTACTTATCAATTACCACTTCAAAGAAATAATCAACATTTTTTTTAATATTCAGATAGACCCTCTGTTACTACTACTTTCTGCTATATATATATATATATATATATATATATATATATATATATATATATATATATATATATATATGTATATATGTATGTATATATATATATATATATATATATATATATATATATATATATATATATATGTATATATATATATATATATATATATGTATATATGTATATATATATATATATATATATATGTATATATGTATATATATATATATATATATATATATATATATATATATATATATATACGAGGCTGGTTTGAAAAGTCCGTGCAAAGTCCGAGAGATGGCACCACCGGCGCGTATCGAGGTCATGTTTAATTAGTAGCATCTCTTGAATGAACGCACACCAAGTTTCAGCCATATTGGTCTATTTCTTTGTGTTTGGCATTCGTGTGAATCAAGGAAGTCGAGTGATTTTCAAGAAATGGACGAAAAAGAATTTCGTGTGGTGATTAAACATTACTTTATGAAAGGCAAAACGCCTCAGGAGACTAAAGAGAAGCTTGATAAACATTATGGTGACTCTGCACCTTCGATTAGAACAGTTTATAAGTGGTTTCAAAATTTTCGGACTGGCCATATGGGCACAAGTGACGCTGAACGTTCTGGACGGCCTGTGGAGGTTACGACTCCAGAAATCATTAATCAAATCCATGATATGGTAATGGATGACAGAAGAGTTAAGGTACGTGAGATTGCTAGTGCTGTGGGCATCTCGACTGAACGGGTACATAATATTTTGCATAAACATTTGGACATGAGAAAGCTATCCGCAAGAGGGTGCCGCGATTGCTCACGCTTGACCCAAAAGGGAATCGTGTGAAGTGTTGCAAGGATGGTTTGCAGCTGTTCCAGAAGAATCCGGAGGACTTTAAGCGTCGTTTCGTCACTGTGGATGAAACATGGATACATTACTATACTCCTGAGACCAAACAACAATCTAAACAATGGGTTACCAAGGGGGAATCTGCACCAAAAAAGGCGAAGACCGTTCCTTCGGCCGGAAAGGTTATGGCGACTGTCTTTTGGGATTCGCAAGGGATAATCCTCATCGACTATCTGGAAAAGGGTAAAACTATTACAGGTGAATATTATTCATCGTTATTGGACCGTGTGAAAACCAAGCTGCAAGAAAAACGCCCGCGATTGGCCCACAAGAAAGTCCTTTTCCATCACGACAACGCACCAGCACACACCTCAGCAGTTGTGGTCGCAAAATTAATGGAAATAGGATTTCAACTCGTTTCACATCCCCCTGTTCTCCAGACTTGGCTCCCTCGGACTACTATTTGTTCCCCAATTTGAAGAAATGGCTGGCGGGACAAAGATTTTATTCAAACGAGGAGGTGATTGCAGACACTAATGGATATTTTGCAGACTTGGACAAATCCTATTATTCGGAAGGGATCAACAAACTAGAACATCGTTGGACGAAGTGTATAAGCCTAAAAGGAGACTATGTCGAAAAATAAAAAAGGTTTACCCCAAACACATAAGTAGTTTTTATTTTTGCACGGACATTTCAAACCAGCCTCGTATATATATATATATATATATATATATATATATATATATATATATATATATATATATATATATATGACTGGAAATTGAACAGCTCAGGTCAATATCCTCGCTCAGGGTAATATCCTCTTCATTTTCACGTAGGCTGTATTTTGGGATTACCACCTTTAACCTTTCAGGTGTGTTGATCTCTTTCATTTTATTTTATTTTATTCTCTGCTTTTATTATCATCGCTTTTATGATCCTAATCATAAAACATAAATTATAAAATTGAATTAAATTCATTGGCTCATTGTAAATAATAAAATTGAAAATCGTCGCTGGTCATTTATTTGACCATTATTTTCTTCTTCCTCAGGTGCCATCTCCGCTGCGGAATCTGGCAATCGTGATTGTTATTCGTATTTTTGAAGCTGCTACTCTAAACAGTTGAGTATATATACACTTCCGCGCTGAACTTTCCTTTACATTATCAGCTGCAATAGTTGGTATTTTTGACCTCTCATCACATGACCCAGATATTCGATTTTTAGCCGTTTAATGGCAATTAGAATTTCTCAATCTTTGTAACACTTCAACGTTCGTGACTTTATCGACCCAAGGTATTCCGAGTATCCTTCTATATACCCACATTTCGAATCATTATAAAATGTGCTAAATAAGAAAGCAACAGAGTTGACTCTCAGTTAAGGTAAGTTTTAGAATTGGACAGACAATACTGTTCAGGTAGTTTTTTTTATATAATGTGTGTGTATTATTTAATTGGTTATTCTTAGCACCATACAATAAAGCATTAAAACGTACATATGTATAATAACCAACGTTAAGAAATTACAATATTAGAAACATTTACGTTAAACAAACATATAATTAGTCGTTTACTTCTTTAACTCTTATACATTTCGCTATAAGTAATGAATTTGTCTATTATCGCAACCAAACACCAGGAAACATTCTCATAAACTATACAATGTTTAACGATCCCCCCTCTCCCACCCCGTTCCCAGAAAACGATATCGCGTAAAGATTATACGTTCCTTTTTACCTTCTAATATTATATGTATCTCTCTCGCATCGTTGCTGGGCTCTGAACGCCGTGACATCTATTGCAATGTTATACAGAATTTACAACAGCCCTCCAGGCTTCTCCATCTTCTACACTTCTCATCATCTCCGGTAACTCCAAGTGCATTGTAGACATGATCTGATTGATGTATCTATTGGGAAATCTACCTATTTTTTTTCTATCGTCGACTTTCCCCTGGATCAGCAACTTTTCCATGCCATCTCTCCTAATTATGTGACCAAAAAATGATGCTATTTTTCTCTGAATCGATGGTAACTATTTTGGATGTTCAAATCGCTCAGAATAGACGCATTTGTCCTATGAGCTGTCCTGGAAATTCTGAGCATCTGCCTGTAGCATGTGGTTTCAGAAGTCTCTATTCTTTTTACGGCATGCTGCATTAATGGTCCATGTTTCGGCTCCGTATGTGGCTATAGGGAATATTAGTGAATTGACCATCCTTTTTTTAGTCGTTTTATTTATTCTGTGATCTTTCCATACTTTGCTTAGGCTTGTCATTGCAATTTTGGCCATCGCTACCCTTCTTTTAATTTCTTCTTCGCAGCCCCCCTTGTTAGAAATGCTGGCGCCTAAGTATATAATATCTGTCTTCAGTGGTACATCGTTGATTTTGTTGAGAGGAGGCAAAATTTTAGGTCGATCTATGTATACTAACTCTTAAATTAATTCATTTTGTCCTTGTGTTATCGTCCTAACAGACCGACAAAAAGAAAAACCGGGAAAGTATGTTCTTCATGATCTAGGGACTGATACTTGAAGAAATACGGAAATCTTGTAGGGTGGGTAATGATGATACTTCTCTTTAACAAGGGAAGTAATGGCAGTAATATATAACATGCAGACAAACAAACTAGTAACATATATTTTCTGTTATAGACTACATGAAATTATGAATAAAAACTAATTTTTACTATACAGGGTGAGTCAACGATAGAGTAAAGTTCATTATCTCATTTGTTTCGGGAAGGACGAAAAAATATTAAATACAATAGTTTTAGGGAATGTTAAGGTGCAGTGTGGTTGTTATATGTTTTTTTAAGTGGAACATCCTATTTTCTATTTTATTTTTAAATTCTGCGTAAAATTTTTATATTAATAACGTTATATACGTAAACCTAGTAGTTTTTATAATATTTCAATTTTTTTTTGAAAATACTAGTTTTCAGTTTTGTAAAAAATTGCCAGGCGCCATTCTTCCTGAAGGTGGAACACTAATAATTGGTATGAGCGTTCTATAGAGATGAAAAAAAAAGATGTCTGTAAAGAAATTTGAGTTAGATGCTACAGGGTGTTCAAAATAAATTTATACATTTCGACTATTTGAAATTGAAAAATCTCAAATTTTTTAAATGGCACACCCTGTATATTATCATTTTTTCTGATAGATTTTACAAAACCCTCCAACTTTTATCAAGTATGTCATATACCTATTTCTAATAGTTATTGTCCTGCATGCATCCCGTATCTTATTTTCCATATCTACTGCTGTTGTAGGGGGATTCACATAAACACGATGTTTAATGTAGGCCCACAAAAAGAAGTCTTAAGATATTAAGTCACATGATCGAGGGAGCCACTGAATGACTCCATCCCTACCGATCCATTTTTGTGGGTAACGATCGTTTAAAAAATCCCGAAGTTCCCGGTGGTAATGAACAGGAGCTTCCATCTTGTTGAATCCACATTTGTTTCCTTTCAAAGTTATCAACAACAGTTTTGGATCGGCCTCTATTGCTCCATTCATGGTGGTACAAAAGTTTACTTGTCGTTCAAAATCACGGTCTTGAAGTTCTTGGTGTAGTTCCATATGAAAGGGATGATACTTGTATTTTCTCGTGGTGCGATTAGCCGTAGATTGGGATATGTCAGATAAATTAATTAAAAAATAAGATGTTCCATTTAAAAAAACATATGTTATATCGGCCACACTTTTTTAGTACCCTGTATACTCAAAAATAATTTTAAATTGTGCACCTTAACATTCCCTAAAACTATTGTGTTTAACATTTTTTCGTCATTCACGAAACAAATGAGATAATGAACTTTATTCTATCGACAATTTTAAACTTAGCAGTTTTAAATTACCTAGTATTTTATTATAGAAATGAAGTGAGCATCTCTCCTGATGATTATAACGCGCGCTGAGCGCAAAAATAAAGTGTTTAATGCAGTGGCGATAACCGTTGTGTACTACAGTATTAAATTAAATTTTATTAAACTGATATAATTGGATAAAGATGACATCGTATATATTCTGCTTATTTTCTTAAAATTCGAAACGTAATAGTTTCCGAAACAAGTTTTACGACTTGTGTTTATTTATCCTACCAAAACAAACCTGCTCTCGCCTCCTTCCACCCTTCCCCCAAATTCGGCAACCCTGCCGCGGAAACTTTACAACCGCCCGGGAACCGGGTCGTCCGAAACTTGTTCCATACAAACTTTCGATTGCCCCTCCCCCTCTTCTCTCCCACGTGAAGTCTGTGTTGTGCCGTTCCGTTCTCTTCCCCACTATTCGTAATGGAAACGCGTAGGAGGGAGTTGCAAAACAGAAATGCCTGGTCAGGCTCTGGGGTGGGGGCAGGATCAGCCGCTTGGCGGCGTTGTTACATTTATGAATATTTTTATGAATTTATATATATGTATATATATATATATATATATATATATATATATATATATATATATATATATATATATATATATATATATATATATATATATATATATATATATATATATATATATATATATATATATATATATATAATATATATATATATATATATATATATATAATATATATATATACATATACATACATATACAGTGAAATCTCCCTTGGGTGGACACCAACGGGACCGACCGAAAGTGTCCGTTCAAGAGGGATGTCCGCTTAAAAGAAATACAAAAAAAAATCGTTTTTTTAATGAAAACTGTAATCAAAGAATTGTTTTAAAACGTATACTTATATATGTTCATATTTTAAAATAAACAAAAAACTTAAAACTTAAGGAAAAAACAAAGATTTGTTACCTTTAGATACATATAAAAAATATAATAGGATAGAGTTATACATATGCAACGAAAGGTCACTTTAATGACGCAAAAATTCATTAATTGTTGTTTGTCTCCTCTTTTTCTTTAACATGGCGGCTACAAATCGTATTTGTAATTTGGAAAGAAGCTGTGAAGACTCGGCAAAAGTTTTAAGCTGCTTGGTTAGGGTAATAGCTTCACCATAATTTGGGATAGCATCTGTTGGTACTGAAACCTCATCGACATCAGAATCTTCGGAAAGCTTTGTATTTCAACTGGATTTTCAATTTATTGTTCTGAATCTGGATTTTTAACGTACATACAAATTTTCATCTATGTTCAAAAAATCATTAGGGTTTTCATTATCAGTCAACTCCAACAGATCTTTATTTTTGAGGATATCTGCAAGTATATTAAGTGGTAAGTCATCTTCTGGATCAGATGTTTTGTTGGGTAGAGCCCTAAAATACAGGCCTGTCTCATCGGCATTATAGATGTCTCCCCTTAATTAACGAAGGGCATTTATCCCAGAATGATGAAACATCTTCAGCAATAACCGAAGCTCCTTCTCCTGAAATCGCTTTTAAAACTTATGTTGTGGCGGATTCCAAATTTATTAAGGCAATCAGAAGAAGCACTGAATGTAGAATGTCCCAAAGACTCGGCTATTTCTTTTGCTTTGCATCGTATTAACGAACCTGAAAAAAAACATTAACAAGTTTTTTGCATTTTTGTCACGACAAGCCTACTGATACTCTCACCCCTTTTATCCATTCTTTGAATTGATATGAAAAGAAAATACACACAATAATTCCAGAAAACCTTATCTAAAAAAAAAATAATTCATCTGCATACCTGTCAAAGGAATCCCCTTGTGGCGAGCTGCTATAAACCAGTTATAATACAACTTGTCAATTTTAGTACCATCACCAGTCAAAAAGCTTCTTTTTTCATTCAAATTGCTGTTCGACATCCACTTGTTTAGAAGGATTTCATTATGTTTAATTATATCAGCAGCTTATGTTTTTCCGAAATTAAAACGCTTTGATAAGTCCCTTACACTTAACTTTTCCTTATTGTGAACTTCAACAACCTCAATTTTTTGTTTAAGCGTGAGAATTTGCCTATTTGGAGTCATTTCTACAATGAATGTGACGCCCACTGTGTCTCTTTTTCGTATAGGCGTCAGACAAATATTAAATCCCCCGCGTGTACTCAAAAAATGAAATCGGTTTACTCGGGGAAGTCCCTCAGTGAAGGCAGGCAGCCACGTTGGCGCGATTAGGAAACGCAACAGCGGTACTCGCCACAGAAAAGTGAGACAAGGCGTTTATTTTTTATTGTTTTTTGTTCGGTTAAGATAACATTTTTTTGTGTTCGCGTCCGTTCAAGTGAATATCCGTCCATGAGAAACTGTCCGTTTAAGGGAGGTGTCCGTGTAAGAGGGGTGTCTGCGAAGGGGAATTTCATTGTATATATATATATATATATATATATATATATATATATATATATATATATATATATATATATATAAAGGGTGATTCATTAGTCTTCAGACTAATTTCAGGCGCGTGTATAAGTGAAACCAGGAAAAATATTTCAAATGCACTTGCCATATAGTAAAAATTATATAAAAACAACACTATGTTCTAATTTCCTTCTTCTGACGAAGCCATTGTATGGTGAAACAATTGTCAAGTGACTTTAAATATATTGGAAATTAAAACATAGTGTTGTTTTTATATAATTTTATTATGAATTTCCAACAAGTATCGGCTAACACAATCAAAGATACTATATAGTAATTCAAAAGCTATCTAATAGCACGTTTACTTTGCAGCTAATGGATCATTATCTTCGATTTTACGCAACTTGCTTGAAACGCCATCCATCAGGCGTTTTTGCAAATTTGACAATGGAATTAAAAAAAGGAAACAAACATCCATTTATCTTAGAAACTGTTGCTCGGAGCAACATTTACCAAGAGAGCTTTTTTAGACAGGGGAAGGCGGAAAATACGAATATTTAATTAGAAATATCATACAGAGTGGTATAAAAAAGTTATGCCAATTTAAAAGTATACACAGTGCAATAAGTGGCGCTCCCTACAATTTACAGCAAAATTGTGAGCTGATTTCGATTTCTCACCTCAGAATATCTCTTAACATCGAATCTTGTACAAATAGTACAATTATTAATAAAAACTAAAAAGTATAACTTTTGACACACTGTATCTCAAAAATTACGAATTTTTGGACTAAGGTAAGTTAGGTTAAATGGTCATATTTTCATCCCCGAAATCGACAGTAACTCTATATACCGGAATACTGGGACACCCTGTATATCACCACTACACCAAACACTTTATTTTTGCACTCGACACGCATTTCGCTAACCATGTTAGCTCACGGTTAGTGAAACGCGCGTCGAGCGCAAAAATAAAGTGTTTGGTGTACTGGTGATATATACTGATTTTTTTTCAACTTCCTCTTTATTCTACCAATCAAGTGCCGGTGATTCTGGGCTTTCCAACCATTTTCACAAACTTTACGTGAAAGTATTGCCAAAATCTTTCAATTGATCGTGCCTGTAGAACATTTGGTGGATTGTCATTTTGCGGTACAAATTCGATTTTTTGACTTTTGAGCCATTTTTGTGTTTTCTTTTTGCATAATGACAACGGTCAGAAGATTATTTTGTCGTGAGCATAATTTTCTTTGGTAAACTACTTCAATTTAGTCAACCATTTATTGATATACCTATACAAAAAAAATCTACATACTATTTTTTTGTAAAATTTCCCGTTTTTTCGATATCTTGTGGCTTTTAGAGATATTTGAGAAAAACCGAATTTTTCATTTTCTTTTTGATTTTGTAGGCTTAGCGTACGCTTTAGAGCAGCAAACTATTTTTTATCGTATTCTACGTCCAAAAAACTACCTCTGTGCCAAAATGCAGCCTGTTAACATTTAATGAGAGCTGTTCGTCAAAATTTTCCTCTGACGACTGAGCTATCAAAGCTTTGCTCTTATACAACAACAGGGCCTATAAGATACGCACAGTTCAATTCGTTACCGAAAGCTGTAATTTTACCAAGTTTTAACGTCCATTATATGCCCCTGATTTAGAGCCCCGCGATTTCCAAAAAATTAAAACAGCCTTATAAAATTAAATCTTTTAAATATTTTCTTTGTGCTACAATAAACATTTATCGGGTCACTGTGACATTTGTAAGGATCTTATTGTCTGCTAAATAATTTCGTTCTAACCTTTTGACACACAAATAACAAACACGATAATATTTTAAGACGGTTCCGAAATCGTCCCCAGTCAGCTGAATGAAAGACGCCAAATAACATTGTCTATTAAGCAGTCCTCCTTAATAGACGGTTTTCATTAGTTTAATAGAAAAATTGGGCTAGGTAACTCTCATGATTTATGCCGGTACATTTTTAGTGTTGACCTTTGACACAGCAACATATAATGAACGACTGGAGGTATTATTGTTTTGATCTCGGCGGCAATTGTTCAATTTAGTTGATGAATGTTGACAAGTTAACAACATGGATACAGCGGATTAGTTTCTATTTATATGTGTGCTTGTGTGTGACTTATTTTAAACAGTAACCGCAAAAACGTGTGAATTTTAGTCCGTTTTTGCAACCTTCACAACTTGGAGACAAAAAAAGCAAACTTAACGTAAAAGGTCTTAAATTATAGAGCTAAAGTGTATTTGTTTGGAGTTGATAGCAGAATTCCCTCATTGGCATTAGACATTCCGAGTTAAACTATTTTATCCATTATTTTTCCATTGGTCTCCGGTACTTCCATTTTTCGCCAACTATTTGTTTTCTTTACAGAAAACCCTCTAGTTATTTATTTTGTTAGATCTTGGCATTGTTTTGAGTTTTAATTGTTCTCCGTAAACCAGATGTTATGCATTTTAGGCACGTCACACATCAAAATCTAAAAAGATTAATAGGAGGATATTTTTTTATTTTAAAATTTCTTTTCGTTATTGCATTATGGGGTTACATACACCTAGGCGCTGGAAAAAGTATGTATATTTAAAATGAAAATGATTAGTGACTTCAACCCCTAATGTGTTTTCAACAAAGTTTGTTTCCAATCTTTACCGATAACTAAGACCTGGAAATTTTTGTTTTTTTTATATACCAGATAAATTATTAAAGGTAATGCACTCGTGATAATTTTTGTTCAATCTACACCTCGTGGAGAATATTCCAGAATTTTTTCGAAATTTTTTGATGAGTACTTTTCGAGATAAGGGGGGTACAGCGATTTACTCGTGTTTTCACAATCTTTCATTTTATATCGATGACCTAGTAAAAAATTTGTTTTTCACTTCCGATTGCACCCCCCAAAACTAACCCCTTAAGGCTCTGCTGAGGCCATCAATTTCTATATTATTACCAAATTTAAACTTTCTGTGACAAATAGTTTCGGAGAAAATCGGGTGTAACAGACAGACAGACAGACGGACAGACATACACCGAAGTCATCTTATAAGTGTTCCGTACGGAACACTAAAAAATTCTTTGAAGGTTAAGGGTTTTTTTTTTACCTACAATTTTTGAAAAATATCGACTTTTTTTTGCTTAAATGACGTATTATAGTCCTAAAAAACATAACGTAGCCTTATTTTAGAATTAGAAAATTATTTTTAGCTTCTAGTACTTGATTTCTGAAGGCTTAGTAGGTACATTTAATCTTTCACTAACGGCTAATACTTATACAAAATTTGGGCTTAGAAGGGCTGCTGCTTTAGGCTCCTGGGATTGTAGAATAAAGGTAAAAAAATTGGCATCCCAAAATTTTTAAAATTTCATAAAGAAAACATTTTCAAATTTCAAACGCGTTTTTTTTTGAAACTGCGTTTTTTAAATCGGCCAGCAGCACAACTTCAGCAGTTTACATTCGGTTAACTTCAGCTTTTAACTATAGCTTTTTAATAAGATTCTCTAGGGAAATACACATGATTATTAGGATTAATCATTTACTTTCTTTTTTATAAACAAATAGAAACTGATTTTTAGGACAAAAACGATTTTTTTTTTTCAAACTTCTACAATTTTTTGAAAAATTGATATTTTTCAATAATCGTGTGTACTTCTCTAGCAAAACTATTGTAAATAATAAAAAAAATTGTTTACTTGCTCTAGATGGAGAATTAAAATTGTTCTACTGCCGGTCGTGGAACACCTCTAAAAACAGATGCCTCTCTTCTGCGTGTTAGTGCGCGGCCATTTTGTCCAATACCATAAAATAAAAAATTATTTTGTACATTTTAATATGCATATATTAAAACCTCAAAACAGATTTTTTGTTGCCCGTATAGTAGAGTGTAAAGAAATTCTCAAAAATAGCCTATTTTTCCTGCCCCCCTTAAGTGAATAATACAAAAGAATGGCGATTATATATATATTTTTATTGTATCGTAAGAATTTTTTTTTTACAATATGTATCAAATGTTAACATTATTTTTCATTGGGTCAAATGGACCATTGATGAAAACTATGGCGTCTCCTTGTCTGCCAGATAACTTCACAAAAAATAATCCAATCTGCAAAAAGAAAAATTAATCTAATGCAGTTGTTAAAAATGTCGAAGGTTTTTTTTTTTCAATAAAAAAACTACGGTGTTTCAAACTTTAGTATGCAATTTTCGAACAAAAAAAAATTACGTTTAATTATTTATCAAATATTGTCTATTAGAAAAATTAAAAAACTTTCGACATTTTGTAGAAAAAGTATTTATTAAGATTTAAAAAAAAAATTAAAAAATATTAAAAATTGACTGAATAATATTGCAGACAGTGTCTGAAAACAGGTAGCGGTCCCAATTCGACGCCAGGTCACATTTAATAACTTTGTAATGGAATGGAATTTTATTATTTTTTTTTAATAATTCTTAGAAGTATAGAGAAAAATTCAAATAATTCGAGGTGTATATAACCTCTTATATCATAAAATATTTATTATTACACGGGCCCTCAAACTTCCTCCAATATCTGTTTTTTTCGAACTCATGGCAACATTGCATTATCGATTTTGCACCCACACTCTCGTCACCCAGTAGGGGAATATTTATCATTCTAGTCTGGAATCGGCAGTGTTGCCAAGCTTTAGGGATCGGTTGCAGTAGTAACTTTTACTTAAAACTTTTTTTTTATAATTTCATCGGTGTGTTTCGCTGTCAATATAATTTTTAAATGTTGAAGTAAAATTTCGAACAATTGCTCGCCTTCCCGTCTCAACGCTATATTATGGAGATATCGTGGAAGCACCATGATAAACTTTAAAGTTGTGGAGGTGCCCGAGCATACATTTCTATTTCACGGTACTTTTTAGATAACGCGGTGATGAGCATACATTTCTATTTCACGGTACTTTTTAGATAACGCGGTGATACTGCAACAGGCCTAATATTTTAACGACAGCAGTAAGCTTTCTCAAGCGGTCACCCCTCCTAGTATTAACCGAGACCGACGTAAATTAACTTCGAAGCAAAGATCTTTATAATTCTATGACACTCTGTACAAATAAGCTAAAAACCCTTGGACCGTAATAAATTTACGAAAAGGCTCTAAATAATTTAATATTATAAACCCTCGGTAGAAAAAGCGTTTTATAAGGGCCTCGGCTAGCAAAAACCCTTATTCGATTTTTTCCTTATATCTGGGAAAAGGGTTCAATCGTCCGCAAGAACTAAAGGGAGTTTTAAAGGCCGACAGTGTTGTCGGGTTGCTGTCTATGTCCTCTATTATAAGAATAGATTGGTTCCATCTACACATCTTCCACTAGATCGACTTTAATGAAACTTTGTGTTCGGTCAGGTATTTTTTAAAAACTTTTCCAAAATTAATACCGAAATGGTAAACGATTTTTTTTCTAAAAAATGTGAAAAAATTATTCAGATCGGTTTTGTAGATCAAACCTTATTTAGTTACAGTTGTTAATCGACTTCTGAGAGTAGTCCATTAGATAACATATATATATATATATATATATATATATATATATATATATATATATCTATATATGGATCATTTTTCGTCAACCGGACCCCCATTAATCCATAAATTGACGCAATTTATGAGGTCACAAGTTGGTCCGGATTAAAGCTTATGATATGTAGTTTTGAAGTTTGAGTTAAGAAATTTTGCTGATTTGGGCTCAATACCGACCCAAATCTGAAAATGGATTTTAAAACATTTCAGAAAAACTAAAGTAAAAATGTAATTTCCTAATATAACCAAAAGTTTTCTATGATAATCCTATTCTACCTCAAAAAACTTTTATAGGAAAAGTTTTTTTTATGGCCTCAATTTTTGATGATATTTATCTCAGCGTATTTGCCATATTTTGGATATTCATCAATTTTTTAGTCGAAAACTAAACCTTTTATTCGTAGATTCATCATGAATTTTTTCAGAATTCTTGAAGCACTAAAAAGAGGATTTTTGCACCGTCAAATTGTTTTTAAAAGAAAAAATCGTAATAAGTATAGGCCAAAATAAAGAATTGTTAAAAAGTCAACCCCCTTAACAGCTAATTTTGACTCTTATGTTAACAGTTGAATGGGTTTGGGCCAAATAAAAATAGAATTTCAAATAGGTTTTTTTCTTAACTTTTCCAAAATCAATACCGAAATGGTAAAACGATTTTTTTTATAAAAAATGTAAAATTTTTTAGGGTTGCAGTGAAAAAAACAAAGTAGATTTAAGAACAGTAGTTGCAACCTCTTATGGATTAAAAGAGTTTCTTGTCCTACCATTGTGATAGTATTTGGGCAGAGACCCAGTTTATGTGCAATCTATCAGCTTTTCTTCCTTTTGTTACAACTTTATTACCAATTAAATTTTAATGTTAAAAAAAAAATAGTTGACTGCCAGCACGTTATTTTACTTTATTCACAAACCAGCCGATGAATTTTTTTAAAAAATAATTTGGGATGAAAGTTTGGCAACATCACAAACTACCTGGATTCCCGGCTAATGCTGGTGTAAGTGCTGCATAGAATGGAAAATTTCCCGTTCTATACTTTTGTATTCTGCACAGCATTAAATACCTACAATAAATACAGGATGTAATTTTTTAAAAAACAATTTTTACTTAATATGTTCCGAAAGTAATGTTGAAAGTATTAGGAATTTTAATAATAAACTTATCATCATTTGCAATTGCTTAAACCCTGTATGAGGACGAGTTGTTTAGGAGGCAACAGGTTAAGGTGATGGCTAGACCTTGGGCGGTGACTTCTTTCAGATGACCCGAACCAGCTTTAAGTACAACTAAGCGACAAGTGGGAGCAGCCCTTGAGGCATGGGCCAGTACTGAAGAGAGTGATAGTATCAGAGCCCATCTTGGAGACAGGCCAAGGACTTTGTATTGTGGCCTGGAGGAACGCGACTCGAATGGCTACTCGAGAAAGACAGAAATCCCCTTGTGGGAAGTCTCAAGGGACACTGTAGGTCGTGGAGGCATTTAGCCCTGTTGGATGTGCAGAACGATCCGACTTGTTCGGGCTATCTGGAAGTTGAGAAGGCGCTGTGTTACTTTATGTACTTATGTGAGGCCCTGGAAAGAAAAGAGTCCGGCATTCTGGGGTGCGGTAATATCCTGATTATCGTAGTTAAGTGAGAAAAATGGTTGGAAGAAAACTGATCGGGGATGGCAAAAAGAGTTTCCCTGGTCTGTGTGCTAGGCTTAGCCTCTCTCTAATTACTACGATTATTATCGTATACACATGGAACTGCATTATTTAAGAAATACACGTAATTTTTTTAAGAAATTTCTTGTTTTTTGTCAAATTTTACTCATGTTTTTTTGCCTAAGGCCGAGTTAATTACATTGTGACGTTGAAGACTATATCCCTGTTTAATAATTGCAAAGCCAGCATATATAAAAAAAAAAGCTCTATTATGGTAGTAGGGCACACATAACAGGACCCGACCGGATCTGGTGGAGAATTTTTAGAATATTTATAGCAATTAGAAAAAAAATTATAGCATCAAACAGGTTCGAGAAAAATGACGCCCTGCTAACTTAAATTTAAGCTAGCAGGGTTTAAAAAATAAAGCATAAAAAGTACCATACATAAATATATACCTGACCAAAATTTATAGCATTGAAAATACTTCAAGAATCCAATTTAAAAAACCTATAAAATTTCAGGCGAAAAAGGAAAAAAAAAACTGATTTTTTTACTATATATATATATATATATATATATATATATATATATATATATATATATATATATATATATATATGTATATATATATATATATATATATATATATATATATATATATATATATATATATATATAATGGGTATTTATTCGCTCTCTTTTTAGTGTTCCGTACGGAACACTTATAAGATCACTTCGGTGTCTGTCTGTCTCTCACACCCGATTTTCTCCGAAACTGTTTGACATAGAAAGTTGAAATTTGGTAATATTATAGGAATTAATGGCCTCATCAGAGCCATGTAGTTTTGAGAGTTAAATTTTGACTTAAGGGGCTAGTTTTGGGGGGTGAAATCGGAAGTGAAAAAAAAATTTTTTTACTAGGTCATCGAGTGTGGTGTCAAATGAAAGCTTATGAAAACACGAGTAAAAAAATATATATATAATGTAATATTTGAGCGCACTTTTCTTTGTATTATTTTTAAAAAATCGGGAAAAACCGCTTTCCCCCGCCTTATCTCGAAAAGTACTTATCAAAAAATTTTGAAAAAATTCTGGAATATTCTCCATGGGGTGTAGATTGAACGAAAATTATCACGCCTTTAATAATTTATCTGGTATATAAAAAAAACAAAAATTTCAAGGTCATCAGATTTCAGTAAAGATTGGAAACAAACTTTGTTGAAAACTCATTTGGGGTGTGTTTTGTGAAGTCACTGATCATTTTATATCTCTGTAACAAATTTTTTTATTTTAAAAGCAATCAACGTACGGAACACTAATTGCGCACGTTCAACTTGCACTTGACGGGTTTTTTGTTTACAATTGTTCCAGAAATACATGCTGTACGCCTGTGGCAAGAAACACTACGCACAAGATGTCAATAAATAATTTTAAAATTTTTTTTGAACTAAATCTTTTGAAAGCTCCAACCCCCTCCCCCCAACTATCATACACACACAAACACTCTACTACAATTAGCGGCTTTTAACATTTTTCAAATAGCTACAAAACAATTGGAAGATATAATGCCCCAAACTAAGCTCTTGTTACTGTATATATATCGTGTGACTTTATTGAATTGGACTCCCTTGGGCTATTAGCAGCGGTCCTGCTAATGCTATAAATCATTAGAATGTATATAATCATGTAAGTAGACTACCTTGTGCCTTTAGAAGCGGTACCGCTAATGCTGCAAAATTATTAGAGTGTATATAATCATGTAATTAGACTCCCTTGGACCTTTGGAAGCGTTCCTACTAATGCTATAAATTGTAACAGGGTATATATATATAATCATTGTAACTAGATTCCCTTAAGCCTTTAGAAGCGGTACTGGTAATGCTATAAATTATTAGATTGTATATAATCATGTAACTCCTTAACTCCCTTGGGCCTTTGGAAGCGGTACTGCTAATGCTGTAAATTATTAGAGTGTATATAATCATGTAGACTCCCTTAGGCCTTTGGAAGCGGTCCTACTAATACTATAAATTGTAACAGTGTATATAACACTGGTTAACACAAGTCTTGTTTCCTTTATTTTTTTTTCTGTTATTGGGTATTTCTATGGCCCTGACTATGAAAAAAAAAATACTGGGAGATTGCTAACAGCTTTACTTTTTGAAATATACAGTTTTATTATTTTGCCAAAAAAATACAAAAAAATAATACATTATGTTAACAAAATTTCTATTGAACACTAGCAAATGATCTTTTATAAGATTTCCTTGAATGAACGACTTTAGGTAGATCTCGTTGCAAACTCCAGCAGTAGTCTGCCATCATATATGAGTCCCACCGCCCCTGATAACGCTCTTCCATTGTCCGAAGATCCTGATGAAATCTTTCACCCTGCTCCTCACTAAAATCACCCAGATTTTGTGGAAATCGGTCTAAATGCGAGTGCAGGAAGTGGATTTTTATGCTCATGTTGCACCCTAGCTCTTGCAAGTTCGATAGTATGCACTGAACAAGCTCGACATGGTCGTCAGATTTCTTTTTGCCTAGGAAGCTACTCGTAACCAAAACAAATGAATTCCAAGCTTTGGATTCGACTTCAGTCATTTATTTGACAAAATTAGGATCTTTCACGAGTTGCCTAATCTGTGGCCCATCAAAAATACCAGCTTTCAATTTTTCTGAACTTAATCCTGGAAACTTACGTGAAAGAAAATTAAAACATTCGCCACTTTGTCAAGCGCCTTTACAAACTGTTTCATTATGCCGAGTTTAATATGAAGTGGTGGAAGTATGATGCGGTCTCGGCTAACTAAAGGCACGTTTATAACATTTTTTGTACCAACTTTTAGCTCTTCCCGCACTGGCCAAACTTTTTGTGACCAATGGTGTTGTTTGTCACGACTATCCCAGAGACACATGAAACAAGGGAACTTTGTGTACCCCCCTTGTTGACCTAAAAGAAAGTTTCAGATCAACACAAATGACCCATTTGTGGTCTTAATACTTAACACATAACCTTAGAAACATTTACGTATTCTTCTTTTAAAGTCGTCGAATGGGCAATAGGTATAGATCCGTACTTGTTACCGTTATGAAGCAAAACACACTTTAAACTTCTTTTGCTGCTGTCTATGAAAAGACGCCAATCACTAGGTTGGTACTGTTTTAATCCCATCTGCTGCAAAATACCACCAACATCGTTACAAAAAACTAAATCCTTCTCTTGAGAAAAATACGGTAACAGATTTTTTTTCTCGGGTACGATAAAATGTAATGTTGGTTTCCGGAGTAAGCAAAATTTTTTTCTTTTAAACGAGATGCTAAAATTTCAGAAGCTTCTTTTGGTAAGTTCAGATCTCTTATTAAGTCATTTAGTTCTTTCTGATTAAATGGTTGAGGTTCTGAAAGGCTACATTTGTAGTCTGAATCAGAGTCTTCACTTGATGTATTTCGTTCGGGTTCACAGAGATTTGGATCATCAGAAGATTTAGATGTGCTGAGTTGTACCTCTTGTGATTTCAATTGAAGATAAGTTAGGATATGACCACTTACTTCGATTTCCAGGGTTAATTCCGTTTATTTTCACAACGCAGAAGTAGCAATCGTCATGATGGTTTCGAGGTTCTCGCCAAATCATGGGTGTTACGAACATTATTGCATCTCTTTTTCCACTGGACTATAACCGCAGACATACCACACATTTCTGGCTTACAATATGAGGAACCCATGGCTTGTCCTGATTACACAATTTTATTTGAAAGTATTGATGATACGCAGTTTTCACAAAATCCGATATAGGTTTTCGATATTTTGCAAATATATATTCACCACAAATATAGCAAAAAAACAATCGGGATTAAGCACACAACATCTTCTTGACGAAGCCATATCTAAAACAACAACAAAATATATTTTAGTGTCCAATAAAAAACGAAAACTAAGTAAAAATAGTAAATGAGGGTAGTTAGCTATAACTCAAAAACAAAAGCTGTTAGAGAAAAATTGTTGCCATATTTAAAAAATACGCGTCAATTTGAGATAGAAACAAAAAAAAAAATCACAGGAAACAAGCAATTTTCTTTTTTTTGTTGACCAGTGTAATCATGCAACTAGACTCCCTTAGACCTCTAGCTAATGCTATAAATGATTAGAGTGTATATAATTAGTTTTTTCACGTAAAATTTTTTAGGTTATGTTTGTTTAAATTGGATAGCATATTCTCGTAGCATTTTTGAATGCGGTATATTTTGGTCAGGTATATTTTTATGTATGTTACTTTTTTATGCTTTATTTTTTAAACCTTCCTAGCTTAAATTTAAGTTAGCAAGGCGTCGTTTTTCTTGACCTTGTTTGATGCTATAAAGTTTTTCTTGATGGCTATAAATTTCTATAAATATGATAGTCGTGTCTTGCTATGTCCGCCCTGCTACCTTAATAGAGCTAAAAAAATATAAAGAAGACACAGATAAGAAACAATGCCGATATGTACTTGTAAAAATATTTTTTTTTATTAGTAATAAAAATGGGTTCGTGACACCAACGAACCTTGAAAAAACTCTGATAAGCTACCGTAAATAAATATAATAGTCATTTCGAGAAGTCTGAAAAACCAAAAACATTTCATTTTCGTCTCTAAATAAATTTTATTTTTTCCCAGTTTAATACAAATTAATTATCAGCCTCTACTTTTCATCTAACCTATTCAGATTATGATTTTTTTTTTTCGCTCTCTCTAGTTATGAAGCCTAAATCTTTTAGCGTTTACACGAAGTGATTCTACTGTAAACATAATTTGAAAAATCAGTTGTAGACGCCATGTCGTTCGAAAAGCAACATTTAATGTTCTGCTTTAACATTGCCTTTATTTCGCAATTTAACATCAGGCTAAAGAAATGGCTTAAAGAGAACCATTATTTTTTTTAACAATTTTTAAACAAAAATTCGTTTTTTTTTCATCCTTGAAGGGCAAGAGGAGACCAGTATTGTATAGTCTACTTTTGTTCTGGGGAGTAAGCTCATGAGGGACCCACAGGGACCCTTTGCGAATTCTTCCTAGTTTCGGTAAATGATGAAAAATAGCTTCCTGGAGCACTCTGACTGGATTTACAATTGAGTATGACAAGGATTCTTATCTAAAATTTGACCCAACTCCTCGTCTTCCACTCTTTTTGTTTCATCATCCTGAGGTTGAAATATCTATCTAAAAATGCTGGAACCATTTTGTTATTCCGCGTTTATGTGCTAAAATATCTATTTCTATCCCCTAAGCTTCATTTTTTAATTGGAAATGCTTCAAGAAAGCAGTGTGTTGCTTTTCAAATGACTACGCCTACAACTGACTTTTTTAGGTTATGTTCATGTCAGATCAAGAATTATACTTCATTTTAAAATCGGAAGACGGCACTATAAGGTCGGAAAAATTTTCAATTTGATTAGGATCTATAGTCAATGAAAAGTAGGTGTTGAGAATTAATTATAACTTCGCATAATATTTAAAATAATAAATAAAAAAAATTCCATTAAAACTGTAATTTTTTAAAATAATTATAAAGGGTTGACTTGTGATCCATTATGTTGGGAATGTAGAATCTTTGGCACAATGACACTCAGTATATATCACCATTACAACATTTTATTTTTGATCTCGACGCGCGTAAATCATCGTTCCTGATGAAGCTAACATGGTTAGCGAAACAGGCGTCAAGTGTAAAAATAAAATGTTCGCTGCAGTGGTGATATATAGTGAATTGTAATCCATTATTTACAAGAATGTTTATATTTCTAGCCGCTTTTTAAAAGGAAATCTTCTTTTCAGATATAACTCAAAATGGACGGCAGTTCAAGGCCGGCCCTGTAAGGATAATTGTTGTTGAAATAAATGTTTTTTCACCTACCATTCCCTATTTTTATTATATCAATGTTTTGAATGTTTATTTTTCGTTTATGCCCTTTTTCATTTAGAATTATCTCCCAGTGTTATTGCTTGGAAATTGATGTTTTTATGTTTTGTTTTTTGTAATTTGGGAAGATGCATTGTTGCATGTTACACGTGTTATTAATGCATTTTTCGAAACTGACAGGCTGTCATTTGTTACAGTCGTATAACAGCTTTATGTCGCATCAAAAACGAAAACAAAATTGCTAGAAATAATTTAGGTGAACGAGATCAAAAACGTCTGTCGAAGACCGATAATACTGTCTATAGCTACCTGTTCTAGTGAGGTTGAAATGTTCAGATTTGTGTATTCTTTGCCAAATGAACAATATACAAGACAGTGTTCGCATTTAAAAAAAAAAATAGTAGTTTTCATTTGAAATTTAACGTTAAATTCAGAATGCTTGTTTTCTATATCGCTCGGTATAATAAGACTTTTTTATTGTTTATTTAAGTATTTAAGATCGTCTACTAGAGAGACTTGTTGTCATTTTAAAAAGTAAAATGGCGTTTTGGCGTCCTTAGAAATTTATTGGAAAGTGGAATATGAATGGAAATAGGGTATGGAAGGCTAAAGAAAACTACAAGAAATATAGGGAAATAGGTAGTGATGTTGTTTCTCTTATAGGGTTAATGAGAGGCGTACTTAGGCCAAGAGTATACTCAATAATAGGTAAAAATTGGTATATAATAAAATACTGTTTTTAGTCAATTTCCACTGGTTTATTTATAACTGTGATGACGAGTTTCGCTGTCGATGCAGCTTCTTCAGATCTACATTTTACACTGTCAAGTTAGGACTCATTGTCGACTTGTTGTCTTTATTGAATAAAAAGCAAGGCAAGGCCTCTTACTTACATTAATGAATGTATAATAACTTGTTGATTTAAAAAAGGCCTACGACAGCGTGCCCCTAATGAGATTGTGGGAAACACTACAACAGAGTAATGTAAGCACCGAAAATAATTAAAGCCGTAAAGTCCTTATACCAAGACGCAAGAAGTAGTGTGAAAACCAAATATGGTATAACAACAGGGTCTCAAACAGGGCTGCTGTATATCCCCAACGCTATTTAAAATCTATTTGGAGAGTGCACTGAAGAACTGGAAAAGGAAATGCAGCAGTATGGGATTACCACTGGATGACGATACTACATTGTACACGCTATCATTCGCAGATGACCAGGTAGTAGTCGCTCAGGATATCGATGATATGGAATACATGACACGAAAACTTATGGAGGAATATGAAAAATGGGGCCTAAAAGTCAATATTAAAAAGACCGACTACATGTGCGTCGGAGGACAACAGCAGGACTTGAAACTGGCCACAGGACACACCATCAAACACTGTGCCAGTTATAAGTATTTGGGAACGAGAATATCTAGGGACGGAACACTGGAAGAAGCAATATTCGAGAGGAATATCCAAGGAAGAAAAGCGATTGCAATGCTTAATAGTATACTATGGGACAAAAACATAACCATTGAAAATAAGAAGAGAATTTACAACTCAATAGTGAAAAGTATAATAACTTACAGCTCCCAGGTGTGGCCATTAAAGAAAAGAACAGAAAAAAATACTAAAAGCTACAGAAATGGATTTCTGGAGACGAGCAGCCGGAAAATCCAGAAAAGACCGCATACCAAATGACACGATAAGGCGAGCTTTAGAAATAAGGCACGATATAGTGGACGAAATCAGAACCCAACAGTTGGTATGGTACGGACATGTACAGAGAATGTCACAAGACCGACTACCTAAAAAGATTTTAAATTTGAACCCTCATGGAAAAAGAAAGCGAGGATGACCACGCCAAAGCTGGAGAGCAGGAATCAACAAGGAAGTATTAGAGAGAGATCTGGAGGAGGAGGGATGGAGAAACCGGAGGAGTGGAAATTAGGCATCGGAAGACGGAAGACGTTATAAAACCGATTGATATATATATATATATATATATATATATATATATATATATATATATATATATATATATATATATAATAACTTAAAATGAATGTTTGCTTATACTATCTTAACCTAAGCTCTTATACTAGTGGTCCTGTACTAACTTAACCTAGGAAATGTGTTGTTGGTACATGAATTTCTTAAATTACCTTAGCCTAAGACTTTCGCTAACTTAGGAAAGTCAAGTTAGGTTTAATGTTCACAATTTTATATAATTTCTTAATTATAATATTATACCTAATTATCTTGATAGTATTGGAAACCCACACAGACATGGAATTAGGAGAGTAAATTTAATAATGGTGAATTGTTTAAATCTACCTGGTCGTTGAGTAAAGTACCTGTAGTCCTTAATCGATTTATTTGCATTGTCTCTAAAAGGTTTAGTTTTAAACCTTTTTGTTGGGTATGTCAAATTTTGAAATTCTTATTATACGTGTGATTCTCTGTTAAAAGATGACTAGCATATGTTGAATTAGTCTTTTTATGGATGAAACTTTTGTCGTGTTCTATAATTCTTTGTATAAATGTATGTCCAGTTTGTCCTATGTATGTTTTAGGACATGACCCACATGTTAATTGTCCTAAAACATACCTAGGACAAACTGGACGTACATTTATACAAAGAATTACAGAACACGAAAAAAGTTTCATCCGTAGAAAGTCTAATTCAACATATGCTAATCATCTTTTAACAGAGAATCACACGTTTAAGGGGGTCACTACCGAGGTCAATTTTTACATTGAAAAGTAAAACCCATTTTCTCAGCAACCGTTCATCCTATTTCAATGAAACTTTGCACACTTATTATTTATTATTATATAATTTAATGGGACTAAGGGTTTAAAGAAATAATTTAAATTACATTTTCTAGAAATTTTGAAAGTTCATGAATTTTATTTGTTTGTTTGAATTGACGCGGTAAATTACCAGCTGTTTCGTTTGACATTTCCTTAGTCCGAACTGTAGACAGTGCCATGGATATTTAAAAAAAATAGCTCAATAACTTTTATAGTTTTTGTACAAAAAAGTCAATTTTTTCAGGAGAGCCGAAAAAACTAAAAAGTTTGTAGTTTTGACTGCTTTTTTTGTTATAATCAACTTTTTTTTAATTTATTTCTAGAGTGTTTGTCTTCTTTTTTTTTGCAAAAACAAGTTTGGCAACACTGATTGTTTACAACAAAATATGTTTTTTTTCCAAATTTTTTTTTTTTAGTTTTGTTTTGTTTGGTTATTTTTACGTGAGAGATTGTTTTTGTTTACATAGTTACAAATTTTTTTCCTGTTTTCTGTTACTATTGCTGTTTTAAATTTTATTATATTGTTATTTTATTATAGTTTTTTATTATTGTTTTGTGAAGAAAAATGACTAAGCCAAAGACTAGCTTCAAGAGCAAGAAAAGGAATAAACCTTTTAGTGGGACACATATTTCTGTTGCTCGTAAATTGGTCATGTCCTTACCATCTGTTGAATCAACACCATCAACCTCATCTGAAAATCGTACACCTTCTTCTTCAAAAAAAAACTAGGTAATCAAAATAAATTTGAGTCATTCATGAGCAACCATGCGTATGATTTGGTGGATGTTGGAGAGCTGAGTAAAGTACTTAGCTCAACAGTGGACTGCAAAAAATGTGGGTGGTGAAATCACCCTAAGTGTTTGTTTGAGAAACGGTTTGGCATCCACTATAAAGATTGTTTGTCAGAATTGTCAAGTCCTAAATAAACTAAGGAACTCCAAGAAACTGGATTATGAACTCGAAGGTAAATCTGCGAAATTAGATACAATAAATATTAGATTTACTTATGCACTTAGGTGTGTACTGGTAAAGGATTTGCTGGAGCTAAACTTCTTTGTGCTATGATGAACATTCCTCCCCCACAAAGCAAGCACTTTTTGCACCAAAATGTTATTCGTTCAGCTCTTGAAGTAGTTGGAAAAGATATAATGGTGGCTGCCGTAGAGGAAGCCTGTATTTCAAATAGTGGCAACAGGGATTTGGCCATCTCACTAGATGGCAGTTGGCAAAAAAAAAGGGGCCATACTCCCTTTGAATGGCGTGGTCTCTGCTGCGAGTACTGACTCAGGCAAAATAGTGGATATTGTGGTACTCTCCAAACACTGTCGTTCCACTAAAATTTCAGAATACACATAATGAAAATTGCATAGCCAATCATAGTGGTATCAGTGGGGCTATGGAAGCAGCTGGTGCAGAGCAAATTTTCCTGAGGTCAATGGACAAATATAATGTGAGATATTCTCACTACTTAGGTGATGGAGACTCAAAGGGTTTCTTGAAGGTTGTAGAACAAAACCCTTACGGAGATAGTCTCTTAGTTCAGAAGTACGAATGTATAAGACATGTACAAAAAAGGATGGGATCTAGACTCAGAAAGCTAAAAACTTCCTACACGTCCAAAAAACTGCAAGATGGAAAGCCGATAGGAGGAAAGGGCAGACCACAGACTCACGGATGTGGCAATAAACGACATTCAAAAGTTTTATGGCTTAGCCATACGAAGAAACGTTGGCAGCTTGGCTGAGATGAAAAAAAGCAGTATGGGCAGAATTTTTTCATCTCGGCTCAAACGACCAGAATCCGGCACACAATTTATACAGCTTGGACTGGGTGTAAGTTCCTCAAGGCCCAGGCAGAAAAAAAATTATATGAGCACTCAAAGCATTTTCATCTACCAAAAGTAGTAATGGAAATTTTGAAACCTGTCTTCAGGGACCTGGCGAATCCAGCCCTGTTAGAAAAATGTGTTCACGGTAAGACACAAAACACAAACGAAAGCTATAATAATGCATTGTGGGTTAGATATTTTTGTAGAGAAAAGCACACTAGAATTAGGTGCATATGATGCACTATGCTGCTTCAATGAAGGTAATATTTCCCGCTGCCGAGTACTTGAAAAACTTTTCATTGACCCTGGAAAATTTACAATTGCTGGGCTGATGAAGGAAGATGAACTGAGAATAGTGAAAGCCGAGAAAGACTTATAACAAGCATCGAAATGCGAGAGGCAAAAAATTTCAAGAGCAAGAAAAAGTTTAGAAGAAAAATTTAAGAAGTTAGAAAAAAAAGAAGGCCCGTCATATGAAGCGGGTTCATTTTAGTTAAAAAAAAGTATAACAAAATAATAAAATCTTATTATTACTTTTCAAAATATTATTGTAAAAATAAAGTTTTTTATTTGTATATAGTAAATAGTATTTCAAAATATTTTTGTAAAAATAAAGTTTTTTATTTGTATATAGTAAATAGTGTTATATAATTATTCCTAAGCGTTGTTAATAAAAAGTGGGATAATAATAATAATAGTGAAAATAATAATAACTTCATAATGGTGGAATGGGGTGGTATATTGAAAGGTGCGTAGTGCGAAGCTAGGCGAAGGCTGAGCGGGACTCATATCTTGGCGATACTGACTGATGGCTCATACCTTGACTGCTTTATATAAAAATTTCAGGCACTTATACTCATCGTATAATTGTGGGGGTTGGATTGTTTTGTGCAGAAATGATTGTAGATTATAAAAATGGAAAAAAAAAAAAAAAACGAACGAAAAAACGTATATTTTTTCATTTTTCTCGGTAGTGACCCCCTTAATAAGAATTTCAAAATTTGACATACCCAACAAAAAGGTTTAAAACTAAACCTTTTGGAGACAATGCAAATAAATCGATTACGGACTACAGGTACTTTACTCAACAACCAGATTTAAACAATTCACCATTATTGAATTTATTCTCCTAATTCATTAATACTATCAATATAATTTAATTAGGTGTAATATTATAATTAAGAAATTATATAAAATTGTAAACATTAAACCTAACTTGACAGTGTAAAATGTAGATCTGAAGAAGCTGCATCGACAGCGAAAACGCGTCATCACAATTACAAATAAACCAGTGGAAATTGACTAAAAACAGTCTTTTATTATATATTTATAATGAATTTCCATCAAGTAGAAGCTACAACCATCCCAAAAATGTAAAAATTGGTGAAAAGATTTACCCACTATTCCCTTGCAAACGTACAGGTCTAAAATAATTACTTAATTTGACTATTTGGACACTAAAAAATACAATCCACTTTATTATATCTTCTTCTTCTCAAGTACCATATCCGATACGGAGTTAGAGGACTCTCTCGCCTTTGTCTGTGATTAGTGCCTTTTTAAGTGTTCCACAAACAAAGGGGACCTATAGTTTAATGCCGTTTTCCGAACGGCCAAATTGAGGGGGCTTTACTAGACATGATACTACGAGTGGTTTACCATTGCTTTCTCAAGAGAAGCGACCGTCACGTTGAACTTTCAGAATTATCTTCTACAAGAATCCTAAAAAGGACATGTAACATGAGATATTCGAATCAAACCCCTTTACCACTTTATGTGTTTGATTGTACATAAGTATGCCTGAAATTTGTTCGTGAAGTTTTTATAGTTCAATTGCATGAAAGTGTTCTTTTTTGAGAAAAATCTCACCCCCCGCATTGATTTTCAAATTAAGCCTAATTTTTTAAAGTTCTTATGTATAAAAAGGATTCTTTTTGGTGAAAAAATTCCACCTCTTGGACATCGATTTTTAGTTTACTGCGTTGGGAAGGGCGAGGTAGAGTTTCGGTGTGAGAGGTTTTTTTTTGTCAAGGATATCTAAAATGTAATATATCGTTCGTGAGATTGGTTGGAGATTTGAAAATCAACTGTGCACAACATTATAATCACTCATAAACACTTAAATTTCCTTGAAAAGGTGTTGAAACAGTTTTCTGAGCAAAATCTCAGTGTGTGGAACCTAATGTATCGAGAGGAAATCAGCTGTGCATCAGCACATGTCACAACATCGATGTATATTTCACAGAACAAATTTACATCATGACAGAAACAGGGACAATTTAAAACTGATCTCTTATAAATCGGTGAGGTAGGCGACATCACAGACGGCAACCGATGACCGATAGTATTGTTCGGAGCCATTTGTTACATGACCAGGATGTGCTTGATACGACTACCTAACTGTTACGAAAATCTAAACTTCAGAGAAATAGTTAATAAATGATCGGATATCTACATTTAGCAAGATTTATTTTTCTGCTCAATTGTATTACAGTTGTTGTTGATCAGAAATGATTCGCCAATTGAAATTGTTCGTCCATTTTGACGTCTATAGTCAACAATCTGCTAAAGGAACATTACAATTTCTCGGTCGAAAATTTTAATAATTTTTATGGGACTGATAAATTCATAAAAAAAAAAAACATTTTTTTGAGTCCGTAATTTTTTCTGACATAATTTTTTAAATGATTTTTTTCTAGGGGTTTCTTGCATCCTCATGGAAGTCATTTTTAAAAAACTTTGATCTGCTGCTGTGCACGATTGCGGCTCACTGGAACGTCTGAAAAAAAAATCCTTAGAAAAAGTATGACTATGGCTCCAGTATAAACTACGGTTATATTGTTTGAGCAAAAATTCACAAAATGGTGGACCTCCAAAGTGATTTCAAAAATAGCATTTTTTTTTCGTAAAAGAAACATTAAAAATTGAGGAAAAAATTAACCAATCTTTTTTATTCTAGTTTATACTGGGGCTATTGTATAGAAAAACATATTACAATTTTAGACCGATCGGTTAAATGGTTTTTTAAGTTATCGTGCACGCCTATTACAGAAACGTTGTTTTGAGAAAAACGTATTTAAAATTTTGACAAATGAATTTTCACATATAAAATCTATACGTTAAATAAGCTACGTCTGCTGCATACAAAATTCCTTCCGACTCTTCATACGCCTCGTTCTCAAGGGTTCGTTCGTCTCTCCTTGCGATTTTAATATTTTCGATGCTTTTGTAATAAGTTGTTTTATAAAAGCCCGTTCTAAATCCATCAGGCCGCAAAAATTGTTCGCTCCAGCGATTCCACAGCCGAGGTAAACTCATTAAAAAAATGAAACGTCTATTAATTTCATATAATTTCGCAATTTTGGGCTAGAGTCAATGAGTGTATCGCCGTATTTCCCACACAACACAAAGCTTAAAACCTTCCTCATCTTTCGTCTCGTTTGAAAAATTTCACGTCTCTATCACAAACTTTGCGTTTCAAACTTTTGTTGTAAAGTTGTAAAAACTTGGACTCAAATAAGAAGTTTTTACAATTTTTTTCTGCAGATGTACTGGCAAAATTAGAATTACTTTCATCTGAAAATTGGTTACCATAAAACCTGTCTTTTACGGGGGCTGCACACTCGATTTGAACTAAATTTCCCGTATTTTTTTTATCCATTTTGCGCAATATTAGCCGAGACGTTTACAGAGTGATGTTAGGCCTGCGAGCGATATTTTGGAACTGAGCAGGCCAGCGTTTGCTTTGAGCTACGGTTTTGCCTCAAACTGAAAAGATATTATACCCCATTATAATAAGCTCTCCTTTTACCGGCTTCTATCTTACAATCATAAAAGTAGCAGCAGATGTTCGACGCAGATAGACAAAACCTTTGTAAATGGCCCGAAAGGTAAGTTGGCACGCCGCGCCGGTCAATTTGGCCTGCCTCACTTGGCGCTATAATCATCTATAACTTCGAGAGTATTTGAAATTTTCAAAGAAATGGTTATTGAAATATAATACTTTCCAATAGGATACTTTCTAAAAAGTCGATTTCGACCTGAGAAAGTATAATGTTCCCTTAAAATGCTGAAATACACAACAATAACGCCATATTTAATAAGTTAAAAGCTATACAAATCGATATAAAAACATTCATTTTCGATATAATAATAAATTTCAAAAGAATCCTACTCATTTTATTTGAAATGCCAATATATCCCTGCAAAAATAAATCGTAAAACTCGGTACGGGTGTGGTACTTATTTTAAAAACAAGCCTCATAGTTATCTTGTATCTCTTTCTAATCATAAAGGGATCCCTGAAGGTCTCTTGTGCAATCCTGGACGAAGCGTTGAAAAGTTACTCTAATTTGTCACTATCCAATCGCAAAAATCATGATTCTCAATTTTATCTACAGACTACATCACTGTTATCATCACTATACCTACACCTATTTAATTTTTGCACTCGACATGCGTTTCGCTAACCTTGTTAGCATCATTAGGAGCGATGATTGGCAGTCAATCACCGTCTCTGCCATGGTTAGCGATACGTTGAGCATAAAAATAAAGTGTGTGGTGTAGTGCTGATAAATGTAGTGTCGTTGCGCTATATATTCCACATTCCCGTAGTTTAAAAATAAAAGACTAATAATTGTTTCACTTGAAATAGCGAAAGATTGTGATGCATAACAATACCAATTAACTTAAGCAAACAGATTAGATAATCTGCCACATACCCCTCTCCAATATGGAACAATAACCCCCCCAACATGACATTTCACCACGCATCGCCCCCCGATATCACATTCGAAAAATAATAAAAAATATATGTATTTATTATGAGTTGCCGAGCTGATCCCTTCACTCATTAAACACGACCTTAACAAACAATTATTAGGAAACTTGGTTAGATAATTTTTAGCATTTTAACAGTCAGGCGAAAATGCAATGTCACCTTGAAGTGTTCCAAAGCGATTATTGTTTTTTTTTTTTTTAAATATGGTAATAGTTTTTCGTAGAAAATATAGGAACATAATAGTGCAGTAAAAAAATGCATTTGAAATTGCACAGTCTAAAAACAGCAATATTATGATTTTTATCCTCTCTGGGGTAAACCACCAGGAGTATTGTCATGAGTTTTGGATCTCGAAAAAACTTGTGCTCTTTTGTTTATAAACAAATTTAGATTTTCAAAAACGCGCTTTTTGAGCTTAAAATGTGAATAAATCCGGTTTATATAAGTCGGATCGAGACAAAAAAAAACGCCAAACTCTTCGTAAGGAACAAACAACAAATCGTGGTTGAGTTTTAAGTCGCTCAAGATGCGTACATAACCTACAAAATTGAAAAACAGACAAACAACTCTTTTTTTTTTCATTTTATTGTACAGGTCGAATCGATCGGCGCTTGAAAGTTTCAGAAAATATGCCTTTTGTTGTAACAAACATACCGTGAAATTTTGGTACAAAAATATTGAACCCAGTGGGCACAATTGAATTGTTATTTAAAATTTGAATTGCCCGCCATTTTATGCCATTTGGCCCCAAAATCGGGATCTTTTTTTTTTCAAAATTTAGGTCTCGGCGCCAGCTTTCCGATGCCATTAAAAATTTTTTTTTTAGTCACTTTTACCGGTTTTTTTAACATTTGTTTTAATAATCAATATAACAACAATTGCATTTTTTCGGTCATTTTTGAAAAAAATACTGTTCACTTTTTTGGTTAAAAAAAATCATTTTCGATAACTATTTAAAAAAAAAAATGACCGAAAAAAACGCATTTGATAAATAAACAAGTGTAAAAAAAAACTGTTTAAAATGACTCCGAAAATTTTTTCTAATAGCATCGGAAAGCTGATGTCGAAACCTAAATTTTGAAAATAAAAAAATCACAAATTCAATTGTGCCCACTGGGGTTTCAATATATTTGTACCAAAATTTCAGGGTATTTTTGCTATAACAAAAGACATATTTTATACAAGTTGCAAGCCGATCGGTTCATTTAGTCAACCTGTAGAATAAAATGGAAAAAAAAAAAAAAAAAAACCGTTATTTGCCTGACTTTTTTCAATTTTGTAGGTTATGTGCGCACTTGACTGACTTAAATTGTTGTTGAAATTTTATTTTGGTCTCGATCCGACTTATGGCAACCGGAGTTATTCGCATTTTAAACTCAAAAAACGCGTTTTTGAAAACTTATATTGTTTATAAACAAAAGAAACACATGTTTTCGAGTGTCTAAAACTCAGAACAATACTCCTGGTGATACTTCAGAGAGGATAAAAATACTGTATCTAAACTTAGCCTTATCTCATCATTATTTTGACCTTTTTTTACTGCACTATAAGGGAAAATGCTTCCGGTCTATTTCACATTTTTAGTTCCGTACGGAAGGAACACTTATAAGATCACTTCGGTGTCTGTCGTCTGTCACACCCGATTTTTCTCCGAAACTATTTGTCCATAGAAGTTGACATTTGGTAATAATATAGGGAATTGAATGGCCTCATCAGAGCCATGTAGTTTTGAAAGTTAAATTTTAAACTTTAAGGGGTTAGTTTTGAGGGGTGAAATCGGAAATGAAAAAAAAAAAAATTTTTACTAGGTAATCGAGTGAGGTGTCAAATGAAAGCTTTGAAAACACGAGTAAAAAATATATATATAATGTAATACTTGCGCGCACTGTTCTTGCATTATTTTTAAAAAATCGCGAAAAATCGCTGTCCCCCTACCTTATCTCCAAAGTACTTATCAAAAAGTTTTGAAAAAATTCTGAAATATTCTCCACGGGGTGTAGATTGAACGAAAATTATCACGATTGCATTACCTTAATTAATTTGGTCTGTAAATATAAAAAAAAAACAAAAATTTCACGTCATCAATTTTCAGTAAAGATTGGAAACAAACTTTGTTGAAAACTCAGTAGGGTGTGTGTATTGTGAAGTCACAGATCATTTTATACTTCCGTTTACAAAATTTTTTATTTTAAAAGCAATCAACGTACGGAAACACTATTGCCGCAAGTTCAAACTTTCACTGACCGGTTTATTTATTATTAATCTGTCGTTATATTCACTATTTTTATTAATATCGACAACTATATTTACTCTAACTAACTTCTTATATTTTAAAATCTTAATCATGGTTGACTGCGAATCTTATTTCTACGTCTGTTGATGACATATTTTTTTTTGGGACCTAACATTGTTTTAAGTAACTTATACATAGATCCACAAATTTCAAAAAAAGTTAGAAAAGATAACAGTCAGTCATCCTGAAAAAGCTGGTCCGTCCTCGGACCTAATCATAACTAATTAATGTACAGTAGGTCAAGTAAGAATGTGTCCGCAATGATTCATTTTTTGGCAGATCCGATTCTAGCGTTACAACCAAAAATGGTAGAGGGAGAATCTTTATCTACGACGCATTTTAGTAAATAGTATCAGTCGATTCCGAACTAAACGCTAAATCTTTTAAAAGTCGGTTGTCGTTTGTGAAGAAGAAACTAGGTAAATCATTTTAACGAGATGAAAAATGACGAAGGACTTGCCAAACGTGGCTCGGTAAGCAAAGTCACTCGAAAAAAAACGAATCGTGTTCTTTGTTTTCACGAGACCCGAAATTGACGCTGTCGGTCAAGGTTTGAATGTCTCCCATATGAGACCATTTGACAACATCTTGGTGCTCACGATGTCAATATCCGATGCACGGCGAAGAAAACTTTGCTGGATAAGAGACTAGAGTGGCCCTCACAATCACCGGGACGTCAACCCTAGTGAAAAGTGGTTTGGTCCTTGTAAAGAGAGAGCTCAGAGGAAAGACTCTGAGATACTTTGACTCAGTTGTCTCACGAGATTCGAAAATATTTGCAGAGTATGCAAGAAAAATCTCGTTCGAGAACATGCCTGGAAGAGGCTTGGAGGCGATTGGACCAAACTATTGTAAGGTTAATTGTGCCGTTGTTAGCACACCAAAGAATACACTTGATGGCAAAACATGTTCTCGAATTAAATTTTTTTTATGTAATTTTTTTTATAAAATTTACTCTAATTTATAGAGATTCCCCGGCGATTACGATTTTTCGTGCTGGCGGTGTATATTACATCTTGAAGCAAATCGAGATTTCAGGTAGCACCTTAAATTTTGTTTAAAATAGAACAACAAAGGAAATATTCAAAGGAAATAACCGGTCAAGTGCCAAGTTGAACTTGCAACAATTTAGTGTTCGTACGTTAATTGCTTGTTAAAATAAAAAAATTTTGTTACGGTGGTATAAAAATGATCAGTGACTTCACAAAACACACCCCAATGAGTTTTCAACAAAGTTTGTTTCCAATCCTTTACTGAAAAATGATGACCTTGAAATTTTTGTTTTTTTATATACCAGCTTAAATTATTAAAGGTAATGCACATTGCGTGTTAATTTTCATTCAAATCTATACCCGTGGAGAATATTCCAGAAATTTTTTCAAATTTTTTGATCAGTACTTTTCGAGATAAGGTAGCGGGGGACAGCGATTTTTTCGCGATTTTTTTAAAAAATAATACAAAGAAAGTGCGTGCGCAAGTAATACATTATATATATATATTTTTTACTCGTGTTTTCACAAGCTTTCATTTGATACCACACTCGATGGACTAGTAAAATGTTTTTTTTCACTTCCGATTTCACCCCTCAAAACTAACACCTTAAGTCAAAATTTAACTTTTAATAACTACACGGCTCTGATGAGGCCATCAATTCCTATATTAATACCAAAATTTCAACTTTCTGTGTCAAATTGTTTCGGAGGGAAAATGGGTGTGTGACAGACAGACAGACACCGAAAGTTGATCTTTAAGTGTTCCGTACGGAACACTAAAAATAAAATGGAAAAGGGGAAAAGAAAATAATGGTTAGTGTG
>CM032455.1:158380329-158683692 GCA_019049505.1 Pachyrhynchus sulphureomaculatus | reverse complement strand
AAATGAAATCGGTTTACTCGGGGAAGTCCCTCAGTGAAGGCAGGCAGCCACGTTGGCGCGATTAGGAAACGCAACAGCGGTACTCGCCACAGAAAAGTGAGACAAGGCGTTTATTTTTTATTGTTTTTTGTTCGGTTAAGATAACATTTTTTTGTGTTCGCGTCCGTTCAAGTGAATATCCGTCCATGAGAAACTGTCCGTTTAAGGGAGGTGTCCGTGTAAGAGGGGTGTCTGCGAAGGGGAATTTCATTGTATATATATATATATATATATATATATTTATATATATATAATATATATATATATATATATAAAGGGTGATTCATTAGTCTTCAGACTAATTTCAGGCGCGTGTATAAGTGAAACCAGGAAAAATATTTCAAATGCACTTGCCATATAGTAAAATTATATAAAAACAACACTATGTTCTAATTTCCTTCTTCTGACGAAGCCATTGTATGGTGAAACAATTGTCAAGTGACTTTAAATATATTGGAAATTAAAACATAGTGTTGTTTTTATATAATTTTATTATGAATTTCCAACAAGTATCGGCTAACACAATCAAAGATACTATATAGTAATTCAAAAGCTATCTAATAGCACGTTTACTTTGCAGCTAATGGATCATTATCTTCGATTTTACGCAACTTGCTTGAAACGCCATCCATCAGGCGTTTTTGCAAATTTGACAATGGAATTAAAAAAAGGAAACAAACATCCATTTATCTTAGAAACTGTTGCTCGGAGCAACATTTACCAAGAGAGCTTTTTTAGACAGGGAAGGCGGAAAATACGAATATTTAATTAGAAATATCATACAGAGTGGTATAAAAAAGTTATGCCAATTTAAAAGTATACACAGTGCAATAAGTGGCGCTCCCTACAATTTACAGCAAAATTGTGAGCTGATTTCGATTTCTCACCTCAGAATATCTCTTAACATCGAATCTTGTACAAATAGTACAATTATTAATAAAAACTAAAAAGTATAACTTTGACACACTGTATCTCAAAAATTACGAATTTTTGGACTAAGGTAAGTTAGGTTAAATGGTCATATTTTCATCCCCGAAATCGACAGTAACTCTATATACCGGAATACTGGGACACCCTGTATATCACCACTACACCAACACTTTATTTTTGCACTCGACACGCATTTCGCTAACCATGTTAGCTCACGGTTAGTGAAACGCGCGTCGAGCGCAAAATAAAGTGTTTGGTGTACTGGTGATATATACTGATTTTTTTTCAACTTCCTCTTTATTCTACCAATCAAGTGCCGGTGATTCTGGGCTTTCCAACCATTTTCACAAACTTTACGTGAAAGTATTGCCAAAATCTTTCAATTGATCGTGCCTGTAGAACATTTGGTGGATTGTCATTTTGCGGTACAAATTCGATTTTTTGACTTTTGAGCCATTTTTGTGTTTTCTTTTTGCATAATGACAACGGTCAGAAGATTATTTTGTCGTGAGCATAATTTTCTTTGGTAAACTACTTCAATTTAGTCAACCATTTATTGATATACCTATACAAAAAAAATCTACATACTATTTTTTGTAAAATTTCCCGTTTTTTCGATATCTTGTGGCTTTTAGAGATATTGAGAAAAACCGAATTTTTCATTTTCTTTTTGATTTTGTAGGCTAGCGTACGCTTTAGCAGCAAACTATTTTTATCGTATTCTACGTCCAAAAAACTACCTCTGTGCCAAAATGCAGCCTGTTAACATTTAATGAGAGCTGTTCGTCAAAATTTTCCTCTGACGACTGAGCTATCAAAGCTTTGCTCTTATACAACAACAGGGCCTATAAGATACGCACAGTTCAATTCGTTACCGAAAGCTGTAATTTTACCAAGTTTTAACGTCCATTATATGCCCCTGATTTAGAGCCCCGCGATTTCCAAAAAATTAAAACAGCCTTATAAAATTAAATCTTTTAAATATTTTCTTTGTGCTACAATAAACATTTATCGGGTCACTGTGACATTTGTAAGGATCTTATTGTCTGCTAAATAATTTCGTTCTAACCTTTTGACACACAAATAACAAACACGATAATATTTTAAGACGGTTCCGAAATCGTCCCCAGTCAGCTGAATGAAAGACGCCAAATAACATTGTCTATTAAGCAGTCCTCCTTAATAGACGGTTTTCATTAGTTTAATAGAAAAATTGGGCTAGGTAACTCTCATGATTTATGCCGGTACATTTTTAGTGTTGACCTTTGACACAGCAACATATAATGAACGACTGGAGGTATTATTGTTTTGATCTCGGCGGCAATTGTTCAATTTAGTTGATGAATGTTGACAAGTTAACAACATGGATACAGCGGATTAGTTTCTATTTATATGTGTGCTTGTGTGTGACTTATTTTAAACAGTAACCGCAAAAACGTGTGAATTTTAGTCCGTTTTTGCAACCTTCACAACTTGGAGACAAAAAAAGCAAACTTAACGTAAAAGGTCTTAAATTATAGAGCTAAAGTGTATTTGTTTGGAGTTGATAGCAGAATTCCCTCATTGGCATTAGACATTCCGAGTTAAACTATTTTATCCATTATTTTTCCATTGGTCTCCGGTACTTCCATTTTTCGCCAACTATTTGTTTTCTTTACAGAAAACCCTCTAGTTATTTATTTTGTTAGATCTTGGCATTGTTTTGAGTTTTAATTGTTCTCCGTAAACCAGATGTTATGCATTTTAGGCACGTCACACATCAAAATCTAAAAAGATTAATAGGAGGATATTTTTTTATTTTAAAATTTCTTTTCGTTATTGCATTATGGGGTTACATACACCTAGGCGCTGGAAAAAGTATGTATATTTAAAATGAAAATGATTAGTGACTTCAACCCCTAATGTGTTTTCAACAAAGTTTGTTTCCAATCTTTACCGATAACTAAGACTGGAAATTTTTGTTTTTTTTATATACCAGATAAATTATTAAAGGTAATGCACTCGTGATAATTTTTGTTCAATCTACACCTCGTGGAGAATATTCCAGAATTTTTTCGAAATTTTTTGATGAGTACTTTTCGAGATAAGGGGGGTACAGCGATTTACTCGTGTTTTCACAATCTTTCATTTTATATCGATGACCTAGTAAAAAATTTGTTTTTCACTTCCGATTGCACCCCCCAAAACTAACCCCTTAAGGCTCTGCTGAGGCCATCAATTTCTATATTATTACCAAATTTAAACTTTCTGTGACAAATAGTTTCGGAGAAAATCGGGTGTAACAGACAGACAGACAGACGGACAGACATACACCGAAGTCATCTTATAAGTGTTCCGTACGGAACACTAAAAAATTCTTTGAAGGTTAAGGGTTTTTTTTTTACCTACAATTTTTGAAAAATATCGACTTTTTTTTGCTTAAATGACGTATTATAGTCCTAAAAAACATAACGTAGCCTTATTTTAGAATTAGAAAATTATTTTTAGCTTCTAGTACTTGATTTCTGAAGGCTTAGTAGGTACATTTAATCTTTCACTAACGGCTAATACTTATACAAAATTTGGGCTTAGAAGGGCTGCTTTAGGCTCCTGGGATTGTAGAATAAAGGTAAAAAAATTGGCATCCCAAAATTTTTAAAATTTCATAAAGAAAACATTTTCAAATTTCAAACGCGTTTTTTTTGAAACTGCGTTTTTTAAATCGGCCAGCAGCACAACTTCAGCAGTTTACATTCGGTTAACTTCAGCTTTTAACTATAGCTTTTTAATAAGATTCTCTAGGGAAATACACATGATTATTAGGATTAATCATTTACTTTCTTTTTTATAAACAAATAGAAACTGATTTTTAGGACAAAAACGATTTTTTTTTCAAACTTCTACAATTTTTTGAAAAATTGATATTTTTCAATAATCGTGTGTACTTCTCTAGCAAAACTATTGTAAATATAAAAAAAAATTGTTTACTTGCTCTAGATGGAGAATTAAAATTGTTCTACTGCCGGTCGTTGGAACTACTCTAAAACAGATGCCTCTCTTCTGGTGTTAGTGCGCGGCCAATTTTGTCCAATACCATAAATAAAAAATTATTTTGTACATTTTAATATGGCATATATGAAACTCAAACAGATTTTTTGTTGCCCGTAATAGTAGAGGAAAGAAATTCTCAAAAAAATAGCCTATTTTTCTGCCCCCTTAAGTGAATAATACAAAAGAATGGGCGATTATATATATATTTTATTGTATCGTAAATTTTTTTTTTACAATATGTAATCAAATGTTAACATTATTTTTTCATTGGGTCAAATGGGGACATTGATGAAAACTATGGCGTCCTTTTTCCCTTGTCTGCCAGTATACTTCACAAAAAATAATCCATTTCGGCAAAAAGAAAAAATTAATCTAATGCAGTTGTTAAAAAATGTCGAAGGTTTTTTTTTCAATACAAAACTACGGGTTTCAAAACTTGAAGTATGCAAGTTTCGAACAAAAAAAAATCTACGTTTAATTATTTTATTCCAAATTATTTGTCTATTAGAAAATTAAACTAACTTTCGACATTTTGTTATAGAAAAAGTTATTTTATTAAGATTTTAAAAAAAAAAAAATTAAAAAATATTAAACAATTGCCTGAATAATATTTGCAGACAGTGTCTGAAAAACAGGTAAGCGGTCCCAAGTTCGACGCCAGGGTTCACATTTAATATCTTTGTAATGGGAATGGAATTTTATTATTTTTTTTTAATAATTCTTAGAAGTATAGAGAAAAATTCAAATAATTCGAGGTGTATATAAACCTCTTATATCATAAAATATTTATTATTACACGGGCCTCAAACTTCCTCAATATCTGTTTTTTTCCGAACTCATGGCAAACATTGCATTATCGATTTTGCACCCACACTCTCGTCACCCAGTAGGGGGAATATTTATTCATTCTAGTTCTGAATCGGCAGTGTTGCCAAGCTTTAGGGATCGGTTGCAGTAGTAACTTTTACTTAAAAACTTTTTTTTTTTTTTTTTATATTTCATCGGTAGAGATTCGATGTCAAATATAATTTTTAAAGTTGAAAGTAAAATTTCGAACAATTGCCTCGCCTTCCGTCTCAACGCTATATTATGGGAGATATCGTGGAAGCCACCATGATAAAGAAACTTTAAAGTTGTGGGAGGTGCCGAGCATACATTTCTATTTCCACGGTACTTTTTAGATAACGCGGTGGTGATGAGCATACATTTTCTATTTTCCGGGTACTTTTTTAGATAACGCGGTGATACTGTCAACAGGCCTAAATATTTTAACGACAGCAGTAAGTTTCTCAAAGCGGTCACCCCTCTAGTATTAACCGAGACCGACGTAAATTAACTTCGAAGCAAAGATCTTTATAATTCTATGACACTCTGTACAAATAGCTAAAAACCCTTGGACCGTAATAAATTTACGAAACAGGCTCTAAATAATTTAATATCTATAACCCTCGGTAGAGAAAAAGCGTTTTATAATGGGCCTCGGCTAGCCAAAAACCCTTATTCGATTTTTTTCCTTATATCTGGGGAAAAGGGTTTTCAATCGTCCGCAAAGAACTAAAGGGAGCTTTTAAAAGGACGACAGTGTTGTAGGGTTGCTGTCTATGTCTGCTCTATTATAAAGAATAGATGGTTCTCATCTACACATCTTTCCACTAGATCGACTTTAATGAAACTTTGTGTTCGGTCAGGTATTTTTTAAAACTTTTCCAAAATAAATACCGAAATGGGTAAACGATTTTTTTTCTAAAAATGTGAAAAATTATTCAGATCGGTTTTGTAGATCAAACTAATTTAGTTTACAGTTGTTTTGTTAATCGACTTCTGAGAGTAGTCCATTAGATACATATATATATATATATATATATATATATATATATATATTATATATATCTATATATGGATCATTTTTCGTCAATCCGGACCCCCATTAATCCATAAATTTGACGCAATTTTATGAGGTCACAAGTTGGTCCGGATTAAAGCTTATGATATGTAGTTTTGAAGTTGAGTTAAGAAATTTGCTGATTTGGGCTCAATACCGACCCAAATCTGAAAATGGATTTTAAAACATTTCAGAAAAAACTAAAGTAAAAATGTAATTTCCTAATATAACAAAAAGTTTTCTATGATATCCTATTCTACCTCAAAAAACTTTTATTATAGGAAAAGTTTTTTATTATGGCCTCAATTTTGATGCATATTTATCTCAGCGCGTATTTGCCATATTTTGGATATTCATCAATTTTTTAGTCGAAAACTAAACCTTTTATTCGTAGATTCATCATGAAATTTTTCAGAATTCTTGAAGCACTAAAAAGAGGATTTTTGCACCGTCAAATGTTTTTAAAGAAAAAATCGTAATAAGTATAGGCCAAAATAAAGAATTGTTAAAAAAAAGTCAACCCCCTTAACAGCTAATTTTGACTCTTATGTTAACAGTTGAATGGTTTGGGCCAAATAAAAATAGAATTTCAAATAGGTTTTTTTCTTAACTTTTCCCAAAATCAATACCGAAATGGTAAAACGATTTTTTTATAAAAAATGTAAAATTTTTTAGGGTTGCAGTGAAAAAAAAACAAAGTAAAGTAGATTAAGAACAGTAGTTGCAACCTCTTATGGATTAAAAGAGTTTCTTTGTCCTACCATTGTGATAGTATTTGGGCAGAGACCCCAGTTTATGTGCAATCTAATCAGCTTTTTTCCTTTTGTTACAACTTTATTACAATTAAATTTTAATGTTTAAAAAAAAATAGTTGACTGCCAGCACGTTATTTTACTTTATTCACAAACCAGCCGATGAATTTTTTTAAAAATAATTTGGGATGAAAGTTTGGCAAATCACAAAC
The DNA here is from genome assembly GCA_019049505.1 of Pachyrhynchus sulphureomaculatus. Taxonomy (NCBI): domain Eukaryota; kingdom Metazoa; phylum Arthropoda; class Insecta; order Coleoptera; family Curculionidae; genus Pachyrhynchus; species Pachyrhynchus sulphureomaculatus. The sequence continues at coordinate 158,676,847 of CM032455.1, read as the reverse complement.
TACCTGGATTTTTTTTTTTTTTTTTTTCTTTTATATCCGGCTAATGCCATGGTTGTAAAGTGCTGCATAGAATGGAAAAAATTTTCCGTTCTATTACTTTTGTATTCTGCACACAGCATTAAATACCTACAATAAATACAGGATGTAATTTTTTAAAAAAATACAAATTTTTTTTTTTACTTTTTTACTTAATATGTTCCGAAAGTAATGTTGAAAGTATTAGGAATTTTAATAATAAACTTATCATCATTTGCAATTGCTTAAACCCTGTATGAGGACGAGTTGAATTTTTAGGAGGCAACAGGTTAAGGTGATGGCTAGACCTTGGGCGGTGACTTCTTTCAGATGACCCGAACACAGCTTTAAGTACAACTAAGCGACAGTGGGAGCAGCCCTTGAGGCATGGGCCAGTACTGAAGAGAGTGATAGTATCAGAGCCATCTTGGAGACAGGCAAGGACTTTGTATTGTGGCCTGGAGGAACGCGACTCGAATGGCTACTCGAGAAAGACAGAAATCCCCTTGTGGGAAGTCTCAAGGGACACTGTAGGTCGTGGAGGCATTTTAGCCCTGTTGGATGTGCAGAACGATCCGACTTGTTCGGGCTATCTGGAAGTTGAGAAGGCGCTGTGTTACTTTATGTATTATGTGAGGCCCTGGAAAGAAAAGAGTCCGGCATTCCTGGGGTGCGGTAATATCCTGATTATCGTAGTTAAGTGAGAAAAATGGTTGGAAGAAAAATGATCGGGGATGGCAAAAAGAGTTTCCCTGGTCTGTGTGCTAGGCTTAGCCTCTCTCTAATTACTACGATTATTATCGTTATACACATGGAACTGCATTATTTAAGAAATACACGTAATTTTTTTAAGAAATTTCTTGTTTTTTGTCAAATTTTACTCATGTTTTTTTGCCTAAGGCCGAGTTAATTACATTGTGACGTTGAAGGGACTATATCCCTGTTTAATAATTGCAAAAGCCAGCATATATAAAAAAAAAACGCTCTATTATGGTAGTAGGGCACACATAACAGGACCCGACCGGATTCTGGTGGAGAATTTTTAGAATTTTTATAGCAATTAGAAAAAAAAATTATAGCATCAAACAGGTTCGAGAAAAATGACGCCCTGCTAACTTAAATTTAAGCTAGCAGGGTTTAAAAAATAAAGCATAAAAAGTACCATACATAAAATATACTGACCAAATTTATAGCATTGAAAATTCATTCAAGAATCCAATTTAAAAAACCTATAAAATTTCAGGCGAAAAAAACTGATTTTTTTACTATATATATATATATATATATATATATATATATATATATTATATATATATATATTATATATATATGTATATATATATATATATATATAATATAATATATATATATATATTTATATATATATATATAATGGGTATTTATTCGCTCTCTTTTAGTGTTCCGTACGGAACACTTATAAGATCACTTCGGTGTCTGTCTGTCTCTCACACCCGATTTTCTCCGAAACTGTTTGACATAGAAAGTTGAAAATTTGGTAATATTATAGGAATTAATGGCCTCATCAGAGCCATGTAGTTTTGAGAGTTAAATTTTGACTTAAGGGGCTAGTTTTGGGGGTGAAATCGGAAGTGAAAAAAAAATTTTTTTACTAGGTCATCGAGTGTGGTGTCAAATGAAAGCTTATGAAAACACGAGTAAAAAATATATATATAATGTAATATTTGATGCGCACTTTTCTTTGTATTATTTTTAAAAAATCGGGAAAAAACCGCTTTCCCCGCCTTATCTCGAAAAAGTACTTATCAAAAAATTTTGAAAAAAAAAATTCTGGAATATTCTCCATGGGGTGTAGATTGAACGAAAATTATCACCGCCTTTAAAAATTTATCTGGTATATAAAAAAAACAAAAATTTCAAGGTCATCAGATTTCAGTAAAGATTGGAAACAAACTTTGTTGAAAACTCATTTGGGGTGTGTGTTTGTGAAAGTCACTGATCATTTTATATCTCTGTAACAAATTTTTTTATTTTAAAAGCAATCAACGTACGGAACACTAATTGCGCACGTTCAACTTGCACTTGACGGGTTTTTTGTTTACAATTGTTCCAGAAATACATGCTGTACGCCTGTGGCAAGAAACACACTACGCACAAGATGTCAATAAATAATTTTTAAAATTTTTTTTGAACTAAATCTTTTGAAAGCTCCAACCCCCTCCCCCCCAACTATCATACACACACAAAAACACTCTACTACAATTAGCGGCTTTTAACATTTTTCAAATAGCTACAAAAACAATTGGAAGATATAATGCCCCAAACTAAGCTCTTGTTACTGTATATATATCGTGTGACTTTATTGAATTGGACTCCCTTGGGCTATTAGCAGCGGTCCTGCTAATGCTATAAATCATTAGAATGTATATAATATGTAAGTAGACTACCTTGTGCCTTTAGAAGCGGTACCGCTAATGCTGCAAAATTATTAGAGTGTATATAATCATGTAATTAGACTCCCTTGGACCTTTGGAAGCGTTCCTACTAATGCTATAAATTGTAACAGGGTATATATATATAATCATGTAACTAGATTCCCTTAAGCCTTTAGAAGCGGTACTGGTAATGCTATAAATTATTAGATTGTATATAATCATGTAACTCCTTAACTCCCTTGGGCCTTTGGAAGCGGTACTGCTAATGCTGTAAATTATTAGAGTGTATATAATCATGTAGACTCCCTTAGGCCTTTGGAAGCGGTCCTACTAATACTATAAATTGTAACAGTGTATATAACACTGGTTAACACAAGTCTTGTTTCCTTTATTTTTTTTTCTGTTATTGGGTATTTCTATGGCCCTGACTATGAAAAAAATACTGGGAGATTGCTAACAGCTTTACTTTTGAAATATACAGTTTTATTTATTTTTGCCAAAAAAATACAAAAAAATAATACATTATGTTAACAAAATTTCTATTGAACACTAGCAAATGATCTTTTATAAGATTTCCTTGAATGAACGACTTTAGGTAGATCTCGTTGCAAACTCCAGCAGTAGTCTGCCATCATATATGAGTCCCACCGCCCCTGATAACGCTCTTCCATTGTCCGAAGATCCTGATGAAATCTTTCACCCTGCGCTCCTCACTAAAATCACCCAGATTTTGTGGAAATCGGTCTAAATGCGAGTGCAGGAAGTGGATTTTTATGCTCATGTTGCACCCTAGCTCTTGCAAGTTCGATAGTATGCACTGAACAAGCTCGACATGGTCCGTCAGATTTCTTTTTGCCTAGGAAGCTACTCGTAACCAAAACAAATGAATTCCAAGCTTTGGATTCGACTTCAGTCATTTATTTGACAAAATTAGGATCTTTCACGAGTTGCCTAATCTGTGGCCCATCAAAAATACCAGCTTTCAATTTTTCTGAACTTAATCCTGGAAACTTACGTGAAAGAAAATTAAAACATTCGCCACTTTTGTCAAGCGCCTTTACAAACTGTTTCATTATGCCGAGTTTAATATGAAGTGGTGGAAGTATGATGCGGTCTCGGCTAACTAAAGGCACGTTTATAAACATTTTTTGTACCAACTTTTAGCTCTTCCCGCACTGGCCAAACTTTTTGTGACCAATGGTGTTGTTTGTCACGACTATCCCAGAGACACATGAAACAAGGGAACTTTGTGTACCCCCCTTGTTGACCTAAAAGAAAGTTTCAGATCAACACAAATGACCCATTTGTGGTCTTAATACTTAACACATAACCTTAGAAACATTTACGTATTCTTCTTTTAAAGTCGTCGAATGGGCAATAGGTATAGATCCGTACTTGTTACCGTTATGAAGCAAAACACACTTTAAACTTCTTTTGCTGCTGTCTATGAAAAGACGCCAATCACTAGGTTGGTACTGTTTTAATCCCATCTGCTGCAAAATACCACCAACATCGTTACAAAAAACTAAATCCTTCTCTTGAGAAAAATACGGTAACAGATTTTTTTCTCGGGTACGATAAAATGTAATGTTGGTTTCCGGAGTAAGCAAATTTTTTTCTTTTAAACGAGATGCTAAAATTTTCAGAAGCTTCTTTTGGTAAGTTCAGATCTCTTATTAAGTCATTTAGTTCTTTCTGATTAAATGGTTGAGGTTCTGAAAGGCTACATTTGTAGTCTGAATCAGAGTCTTCACTTGATGTATTTCGTTCGGGTTCACAGAGATTTGGATCATCAGAAGATTTAGATGTGCTGAGTTGTACCTCTTGTGATTTCAATTGAAGATAAGTTAGGATATGACCACTTACTTCGATTTCCAGGGTTAATTCCGTTTATTTTCACAACGCAGAAGTAGCAATCGTCATGATGGTTTCGAGGTTCTCGCCAAATCATGGGTGTTACGAACATTATTGCATCTCTTTTTTCCACTGGACTATAACCGCAGACATACCACACATTTCTGGCTTACAATATGAGGAACCCATGGCTTGTCCTGATTACACAATTTTATTTGAAAGTATTGATGATACGCAGTTTTCACAAAATCCGATATAGGTTTTCGATATTTTGCAAATATATATTCACCACAAATATAGCAAAAACAATCGGGATTAAGCACACAACATCTTCTTGACGAAGCCATATCTAAAACAACAACAAAATATATTTTAGTGTCCAATAAAAAACGAAAACGAAGGAAAAATAGTAAATGAGGGTAGTTAGCTATAACTCAAAAACAAAAGCTGTTAGAGAAAAATTGTTGCCATATTTAAAAAATACGCGTCAATTTGAGATAGAAACAAAAAAAAAATCACAGGAAACAAGCAATTTTCTTTTTTTTGTTGACCAGTGTAATCATGCAACTAGACTCCCTTAGACCTCTAGCTAATGCTATAAATGATTAGAGTGTATATAATTAGTTTTTTTCACGTAAAATTTTTTTAGGTTATGTTTGTTTAAATTGGATAGCATATTCTCGTAGCATTTTGAATGCGGTATATTTTGGTCAGGTATATTTTTATGTATGTTACTTTTTTATGCTTTATTTTTAAACCTTCCTAGCTTAAATTTAAGTTAGCAAGGCGTCGTTTTTCTTGACCTTGTTTGATGCTATAAAGTTTTTCTTGATGGCTATAAATTTCTATAAATATGATAGTCGTGTCTTGCTATGTCCGCCCTGCTACCTTAATAGAGCTAAAAAAATATAAAGAAGACACAGATAAGAAACAATGCCGATATGTACTTGTAAAAATATTTTTTTTTATTAGTAATAAAAATGGGTTCGTGACACCAACGAACCTTGAAAAAACTCTGATAAGCTACCGTAAATAAATATAATAGTCATTTCGAGAAGTCTGAAAAACCAAAAACATTCATTTTCGTCTCTAAATAAATTTTATTTTTTTCCCAGTTTAATACAAATTAATTATCAGCCTCTACTTTTCATCTAACCTATTCAGATTATGATTTTTTTTTCGCTCTCTCTAGTTATGAAGCCTAAATCTTTTAGCGTTTACACGAAGTGATTCTACTGTAAACATAATTTGAAAAATCAGTTGTAGACGCCATGTCGTTCGAAAAAGCAACATTTAATGTTCTGCTTTAACATTGCCTTTATTTCGCAATTTAACATCAGGCTAAAGAAATGGCTTAAAGAGAACCATTATTTTTTTTAACAATTTTTAAACAAAAATTCGTTTTTTTTCATCCTTGAAGGGCAAGAGGAGACCAGTATTGTATAGTCTACTTTTGTTCTGGGGAGTAAGCTCATGAGGGACCCACAGGGACCCTTTGCGAATTCTTCCTAGTTTCGGTAAATGATGAAAAATAGCTTCCTGGAGCACTCTGACTGGATTTACAATTGAGTATGACAAGGATTCTTATCTAAAATTTGACCCAACTCCTCGTCTTCCACTCTTTTTGTTTCATCATCCTGAGGTTGAAATATCTATCTAAAAATGCTGGAACCATTTTGTTATTCCGCGTTTATGTGCTAAAATATCTATTTTCTATCCCCTAAGCTTCATTTTTTAATTGGAAATGCTTCAAGAAAGCAGTGTGTTGCTTTTCAAATGACTACGCCTACAACTGACTTTTTTAGGTTATGTTCATGTCAGATCAAGAATTATACTTCATTTTAAAATCGGAAGACGGCACTATAAGGTCGGAAAAATTTTCAATTTGATTAGGATCTATAGTCAATGAAAAGTAGGTGTTGAGAATTAATTATAACTTCGCATAATATTTAAAATAATAAATAAAAAAATTCCATTAAAACTGTAATTTTTTAAAATAATTATAAAGGGTTGACTTGTGATCCATTATGTTGGGAATGTAGAATCTTTGGCACAATGACACTCAGTATATATCACCATTACAACATTTTATTTTTGATCTCGACGCGCGTAAATCATCGTTCCTGATGAAGCTAACATGGTTAGCGAAACAGGCGTCAAGTGTAAAAATAAAATGTTCGCTGCAGTGGTGATATATAGTGAATTGTAAATCCATTATTTACAAGAATGTTTATATTTCTAGCCGCTTTTTAAAAGGAAATCTTCTTTTCAGATATAACTCAAAATGGACGGCAGTTCAAGGCCGGCCCTGTAAGGATAATTGTTGTTGAAATAAATGTTTTTTCACCTACCATTCCCTATTTTTATTATATCAATGTTTTGAATGTTTATTTTTTCGTTTATGCCCTTTTTCATTTAGAATTATCTCCCAGTGTTATTGCTTGGAAATTGATGTTTTTATGTTTTGTTTTTTGTAATTTGGGAAGATGCATTGTTGCATGTTACACGTGTTATTAATGCATTTTTCGAAACTGACAGGCTGTCATTTGTTACAGTCGTATAACAGCTTTATGTCTCCCCACACCCTACCCCCCCCACATTAAAACCCCGCATCAAAAACGAAAACAAAATTGCTAGAAATAATTTAGGTGAACGAGATCAAAAACGTCTGTCGAAGACCGATAATACTGTCTATAGCTACCTGTTCTAGTGAGGTTGAAATGTTCAGATTTGGTGTATTCTTTGCCAAATGAACAATATACAAGACAGTGTTCGCATTTAAAAAAAAAAAATAGTAGTTTTCATTTGAAATTTAACGTTAAATTCAGAATGCTTGTTTTCTATATCGCTCGGTATAATAAGACTTTTTTATTGTTTATTTAAGTATTTAAGATCGTCTACTAGAGAGACTTGTTGTCATTTTAAAAAGTAAAATGGCGTTTTGGCGTCCCTTAGAAATTTATTGGAAAGTGGAATATGAATGGAAATAGGGTATGGAAGGCTAAAGAAAACTACAAGAAATATAGGGAAATAGGTAGTGATGTTGTTTCTCTTATAGGGTTAATGAGAGGCGTACTTAGGCCAAGAGTATACTCAATAATAGGTAAAAATTGGTATATAATAAAATACTGTTTTTAGTCAATTTCCACTGGTTTATTTATAACTGTGATGACGAGTTTCGCTGTCGATGCAGCTTCTTCAGATCTACATTTTACACTGTCAAGTTAGGACTCATTGTCGACTTGTTGTCTTTATTGAATAAAAAGCAAGGCAAGGCCTCTTACTTACATTAATGAATGTATAATAACTTGTTGATTTAAAAAAGGCCTACGACAGCGTGCCCCTAATGAGATTTGTGGGAAACACTACAACAGAGTAATGTAAGCACCGAAATAATTAAAGCCGTAAAGTCCTTATACCAAGACGCAAGAAGTAGTGTGAAAACCAAATATGGTATAACAACAGGGTCTCAAACAGGGCTGCTGTATATCCCCAACGCTATTTAAAATCTATTTGGAGAGTGCACTGAAGAACTGGAAAAGGAAATGCAGCAGTATGGGATTACCACTGGATGACGATACTACATTGTACACGCTATCATTCGCAGATGACCAGGTAGTAGTCGCTCAGGATATCGATGATATGGAATACATGACACGAAAACTTATGGAGGAATATGAAAAATGGGGCCTAAAAGTCAATATTAAAAAGACCGACTACATGTGCGTCGGAGGACAACAGCAGGACTTGAAACTGGCCACAGGACACACCATCAAACACTGTGCCAGTTATAAGTATTTGGGAACGAGAATATCTAGGGACGGAACACTGGAAGAAGCAATATTCGAGAGGAATATCCAAGGAAGAAAAGCGATTGCAATGCTTAATAGTATACTATGGGACAAAAACATAACCATTGAAAATAAGAAGAGAATTTACAACTCAATAGTGAAAAGTATAATAACTTACAGCTCCCAGGTGTGGCCATTAAAGAAAAGAACAGAAAAAATACTAAAAGCTACAGAAATGGATTTCTGGAGACGAGCAGCCGGAAAATCCAGAAAAGACCGCATACCAAATGACACGATAAGGCGAGCTTTAGAAATAAGGCACGATATAGTGGACGAAATCAGAACCCAACAGTTGGTATGGTACGGACATGTACAGAGAATGTCACAAGACCGACTACCTAAAAAGATTTTAAATTTGAACCCTCATGGAAAAAGAAAGCGAGGATGACCACGCCAAAGCTGGAGAGCAGGAATCAACAAGGAAGTATTAGAGAGAGATCTGGAGGAGGAGGGATGGAGAAACCGGGAGGAGTGGAAATTAGGCATCGGAAGACGGAAGACGTTATAAAACCGATTGATATATATATATATATATATATAATATATATATATATATATATATATATATATATATATATATATATATAATAACTTAAAATGAATGTTTGCTTATACTATCTTAACCTAAGCTCTTATACTAGTGGTCCTGTACTAACTTAACCTAGGAAATGTGTTGTTGGTACATGAATTTCTTAAATTACCTTAGCCTAAGACTTTCGCTAACTTAGGAAAGTCAAGTTAGGTTTAATGTTCACAATTTTATATAATTTCTTAATTATAATATTATACCTAATTATCTCTGATAGTATTGGAAACCCACACAGACATGGAATTAGGAGAGTAAATTTAATAATGGTGAATTGTTTAAATCTACCTGGTCGTTGAGTAAAGTACCTGTAGTCCTTAATCGATTTATTTGCATTGTCTCTAAAAGGTTTAGTTTTAAACCTTTTTGTTGGGTATGTCAAATTTTGAAATTCTTATTATACGTGTGATTCTCTGTTAAAAGATGACTAGCATATGTTGAATTAGTCTTTTTATGGATGAAACTTTTGTCGTGTTCTATAATTCTTTGTATAAATGTATGTCCAGTTTGTCCTATGTATGTTTTAGGACATGACCCACATGTTAATTGTCCTAAAACATACCTAGGACAAACTGGACGTACATTTATACAAAGAATTACAGAACACGAAAAAAGTTTCATCCGTAGAAAGTCTAATTCAACATATGCTAATCATCTTTTAACAGAGAATCACACGTTTAAGGGGGTCACTACCGAGGTCAATTTACATTGAAAAGTAAAACCCATTTTCTCAGCAACCGTTCATCCTATTTCAATGAAACTTTGCACACTTATTATTTATTATTATATAATTTAATGGGACTAAGGGTTTAAAGAAATAATTTAAATTACATTTTCTAGAAATTTTGAAAGTTCATGAATTTTATTTGTTTGTTTGAATTGACGCGGTAAATTACCAGCTGTTTCGTTTGACATTTCCTTAGTCCGAACTGTAGACAGTGTTGCCATGGATATTTAAAAAAAAAAAAATAGCTCAATAACTTTTATAGTTTTGAAGATAATGGGGCAAAAAAAAAAGTCAATTTTTCAGGAGAGCCGAAAAACTAAAAAGTTGTAGTTTTGACTGCTTTTTTTGTTATAATCAACTTTTTTTAATTTATTTCTAGAGTGTTTGTCTTCTTTTTTTTTGCAAAAACAAGTTTGGCAACACTGATTGTTTACAACAAAATATGTTTTTTTCCAAATTTTTTTTTTTAGTTTTGTTTTGTTTGGTTATATTTTACGTGAGAGATTGTTTTTGTTTACATAGTTACAAATTTTTTTCTGTTTTCTGTTACTATTGCTGTTTTAAATTTTATTATATTGTTATTTTATTATAGTTTTTTATTATTGTTTTGTGAAGAAAAATGACTAAGCCAAAGACTAGCTTCAAGAGCAAGAAAAGGAATAAAACCTTTTAGTGGGACACATATTTCTGTTGCTCGTAAATTGGTCATGTCCTTACCATCTGTTGAATCAACACCATCAACCTCATCTGAAAATCGTACACCTTCTTCTTCAAAAAAAAACTAGGTAATCAAAATAAATTTGAGTCATTCATGAGCAACCATGCGTATGATTTGGTGGATGTTGGAGAGCTGAGTAAAGCACTTAACTCAACAGTGGACTGCAAAAAATGTGGTGGTGAAATCACCCTAAGTGTTTGTTTGAGAAACGGTTTGGCATCCACTATAAAGATTGTTTGTCAGAATTGTCAAGTCCTAAATAAACTAAGGAACTCCAAGAAACTGGATTATGAACTCGAAGGTAAATCTGCGAAATTAGATACAATAAATATTAGATTTACTTATGCACTTAGGTGTACTGGTAAAGGATTTGCTGGAGCTAAACTTCTTTGTGCTATGATGAACATTCCTCCCCCCACAAAGCAAGCACTTTTTGCACCAAAATGTTATTCGTTCAGCTCTTGAAGTAGTTGGAAAAGATATAATGGTGGCTGCCGTAGAGGAAGCCTGTATTTCAAATAGTGGCAACAGGGATTTGGCCATCTCACTAGATGGCAGTTGGCAAAAAAGGGGCCATACTCCTTTGAATGGCGTGGTCTCTGCTGCGAGTACTGACTCAGGCAAAATAGTGGATATTGTGGTACTCTCCAAACACTGTCGTCCACTAAAATTTCAGAATACACATAATGAAAATTGCATAGCCAATCATAGTGGTATCAGTGGGGCTATGGAAGCAGCTGGTGCAGAGCAAATTTTCCTGAGGTCAATGGACAAATACAATGTGAGATATTCTCACTACTTAGGTGATGGAGACTCAAAGGGTTTCTTGAAGGTTGTAGAACAAAACCCTTACGGAGATAGTCTCTTAGTTCAGAAGTTAGAATGTATAGGACATGTACAAAAAAGGATGGGATCTAGACTCAGAAAGCTAAAACTTCTACACGTCCAAAAAAACTGCAAGATGGAAAGCCGATAGGAGGAAAGGGCAGACTCACGGATGTGGCAATAAACGACATTCAAAAGTTTTATGGCTTAGCCATACGAAGAAACGTTGGCAGCTTGGCTGAGATGAAAAAAAGCAGTATGGGCAGAATTTTTTCATCTCGGCTCAAACGACCAGAATCGGCACACAATTTATACAGCTTGGACTGGTGTGTAAGTTCCTCAAGGCCCAGGCAGAAAAAAATTATATGAGCACTCAAAGCATTTTCATCTACCAAAAGTAGTAATGGAAATTTTGAAACCTGTCTTCAGGGACCTGGCGAATCCAGCCCTGTTAGAAAAATGTGTTCACGGTAAGACACGAAACACAAACGAAAGCTATAATAATGCATTGTGGGTTAGATGCCCAAAAACTATTTTTGTAGAGAAAAGCACACTAGAATTAGGTGCATATGATGCACTATGCTGCTTCAATGAAGGTAATATTTCCGCTGTCGAGTACTTGAAAAACTTTTCATTGACCCTGGAAAATTTACAATTGCTGGGCTGATGAAGGAAGATGAACTGAGAATAGTGAAAGCCGAGAAAGACTTACAACAAGCATCGAAATGCGAGAGGCAAAAAATTTCAAGAGCAAGAAAAAGTTTAGAAGAAAAATTTAAGAAGTTAGAAAAAAAAGAAGGCCCGACATATGAAGCGGGTTCATTTTAGTTAAAAAAAAGTATAACCAAATAATAAAATCTTATTATTACTTTTCAAAATATTATTGTAAAAATAAAGTTTTTTATTTGTATATAGTAAATAGTATTTCAAAATATTTTTGTAAAAATAAAGTTTTTTATTTGTATATAGTAAATAGTGTTATATAATTATTCCTAAGCGTTGTTAATAAAAAGTGGGATAATAATAATAATAGTGAAAATAATAATAACATAATGGGTGGAATGGGGTGGTATATTGAAAGGTGCGTAGTGCGAAGCTAGGCGAAGGCTGAGCGGGACTCATATCTTGGCGATACTGACTGATGGCTCATACCTTGACTACTTTATATAAAAATTTCAGGCACTTATACTCATCGTATAATTGTGGGGGTTGGATTGTTTTGTGCAGAAATGAGTAGATTATAAAAATGAAAAAAAAAAAAAAACGAAAAACGTATTTTTTTCATTTTTCTCGGTAGTGACTCCCTTAATAAGAATTTCAAAATTTAACATACCCAACAAAAAGGTTTAAAACTAAACCTTTTGGAGACAATGCAAATAAATCGATTACGGACTACAGGGACTTTACTCAACAACCAGATTTAAACAATTCACCATTATTGAATTTATGCTCCTAATTCATTAATACTATCAATATAATTTAATTAGGTGTAATATTATAATTAAGAAATTATATAAAATTGTAAACATTAAACCTAACTGTAAAATGTAGATCTGAAGAAGCAGCTGCATCGACAGCGAAAACGCGTCATCACAATTACAAATAAACCAGTGGAATTGACTAAAAACAGTCTTTTATTATATATTTATAATGAATTTCCATCAAGTAGAAGCTACAACCATCCCAAAAATGTCAAAATTGGTGAAAAGATTTACCCACTATTCCCTTGCAAACGTACAGGTCTAAAATAATTACTTAATTTGACTATTTGACACTAAAAAATACAATCCACTTTATTATATCTTCTTCTTCTTGAAGTACCATATCCGATACGGAGTTAGGCGACTCTCTCGCCTTTGTCTGTGATTAGTGCCTTTTTAAGTGTTCCACAAACAAAGGGGACCTATAGTTTTAATGCCGTTTCCGAACGGCCAAATTGAGAGGGCTTTACTAGACATGATACTACGAGTGGTTTACCATTGCTTTCTCAAGAGAAGCGACCGTCACGTTGAACTTTCAGAATTATCTTCTACAAGAATCCTAAAAAGGACATGTAACATGAGATATTCGAATCAACCCCTTTACCACTTTATGTGTTTGATTGTACATAAGTATGCCTGAAATTTGTTCGTGAAGTTTTTATAGTTCAATTGCATTGAAAGTGTTCTTTTTTGCGAAAAATGTCACCCCCCGCATTGATTTTCAAATTAAGCTTAATTTTTTTAAAGTTCTTCTGTATAAAAAGATTCTCTTTTGGTGAAAAAATTCCACCTCTTGGACATCGATTTTTAGTTTACTGTGTTGGGAAGGGCAAGGTAGAGTTTCGGTGTGAGAAGTTTTTTTTGTCAAGAATATCTAAAATGTAAATATCGTTCGTGAGATTGGTTGGAGATTTGAAAATCAACTGTGCACAACATTATAATCACTCATAAACACTTAAATTTCCTTGAAAAGGTGTGGAACATAATGTATCAAAAGGAAATCAGCTGTGCATCAGCACATGTCACAACATCGATGTATATTCACAGAACAAATTTACATCATGACAGAAACAGGACAATTTAAAATGATCTCTTATAAATCGGTGAGGTAGGCGACATCACAGACGGCAACCGATGACCGATAGTATTGTTCGGAGCCATTTGTTACATGACCAGGATGTGCTTGATACGACTACCTAACTATTCGAAAATCTAAACTTCAGAGAAATAGTTAATAAATGATCGGATATCTACATTTAGCAAGATTTATTTTTCTGCTCAATTGTATTACAGTTGTTGTTGATCAGAAATGATTCGCCAATTGAAATTGTTCGTCCATTTTGACGTCTATAGTCAACAATCTGCTAAGGGAACATTACAATTTCTCGGTCGAAAATTTTAATAATTTTTATGGAGACTTATCAGTCTTATTTAAACAAAAAACATTTTTTTTGAGTCCGTAATTTTTCTGACATAATTTTTTAAATGATTTTTTTCTAGGGGTTTCTTGCATCCTCATGGAAGTCATTTTTAAAAATTTTGATCTGCTGCTGTGCACGATTGCGGCTCACTGGAACATCTGAAAAAAAAATCCTTAGAAAAAGTATGACTATGGCCCCAGTATAAACTACGGTTATATTGTTTGAGTAAAAATTCACAAAATGGTGGACCTCCAAAGTTAGTGATTTTAAAAATAGCATTTTTTTTCGTAAAAGAAACATTAAAAATTGAGGAAAAAATTAACCAATCTTTCTTATTCTAGTTTATACTAGGGGCTATTGTTGTATAGAAAAAATTTTAGACCGATCGGTTAAATGGTTTTTTAAGTTATCGTGCACGCCTATTACAAAAACGTTGTTTTGAGAAAAAACGTATTTAAAATTTTGACAAATGAATTTTCACATAAAAAAATCTGTACGTTCAATAAGCTATGTCTGCTGCATACAAAATTCCTTCCGACTCTTCATACGCCTCGTTCTCAAGGGTTCGTGCGTCTCTCCTTGCGATTTTAATATTTTCGATGCTTTTGTAATAAGTTGTTTTATAAAAGCCCGTTCTTAAATCCATCAGGCCGCAAAAATTGTTCGCTCCAGCGATTCCACAGCCGAGTAAACTCATTAAAAAAATGAAACGTCTATTAATTTCATATGATTTCGCAATTTTGGGGGCTAGAGTCAATGAGTGTATCGCCGTATTCCCACACAACACAAAGCTTAAAACCTTCCTCCTCTTTTTCGTCTCGTTTGAAAAATTTCACGTCTCTATCACAAACTTTGCGTTTCAAGTTTTGTTGTAACGTTGTAAAAACTTGGACTCAAATAAGAAGTTTTTACAATTTTTTCTGCAGATGTACTGGCAAAATTAGAATTACTTTCATCTGAAAATAAAACCATAAACCTGTCTTTTACGGGGGCTGCACACTCGATTTGAACTAAATTTCCCGTATTTTTTTTATCCATTTTGCGCAATATTAGCCGAGACGTTTACAGAGTGATGTTAGGCCTGCGAGCGATATTTTGGAACTGAGCAGGCCAGCGTTTGCTTTGAGCTACGGTTTTGCCTCAAACTGAAAAGATATTATACCCATTATAATAAGCTCTCCTTTTACCGGCTTCTATCTTACAATCATAAAAGTAGCAGCAGATGTTCGACGCAGATAGAACAAAACCTTTGTAAATGGCCGAAAGGTAAGTTGGCACGCCGCGCGGTCAATTTGGCCTGCCTCACTTGGCGCTATAATCATCTATAACTTCGAGAGTATTTGAAATTTTCCTTTAAAATTTTCAAAGAATGTTCATGAAATATAATACTTTCCAATAGGATAGTTTCTAAAAAGTCGATTTTTCCGACCTGAGAAAGTATAATGTTCCCTTAAATGCTGAAATAACACACAATAACGACATATTTAATAAAGTTAAAAGCTACACAGATCGATATAGAAAACATTCATTTTCGATATAATAATAAATTTCAAAAGAATCCTACTCATTTTATTTGGAAATGCCAATATATCCCTGCAAAAATAAATCGTAAAACTCGGTACTGGGTGTGGTACTTATTTTAAAAACAAGCCTCATAGTTATCTTGTATCTCTTTCTAATCATGAAGGGATCCCTGAAGGTCTCTTGTGCAATCCTGGACGAAGCGTCGAAAAGTTACTCTAATTTGTCACTATCCAATCGCAAAAATCATGATTTCTCAATTTTATCTACAGACTACATCACTGTTATCATCACTACACCTACACCTACTTAATTTTTGCACTCGACATGCGTTTCGCTAACCTTGTTAGCATCATTAGGAGCGATGATTGGCAGTCAATCACCGTCTCTGCCATGGTTAGCGATACGTCGAGTATAAAAATAAAGTGTGTGGTGTAGTGCTGATAAATGTAGTGTCGTTGCGCTTTATATTCCACATTCCCGTAGTTAAAATAAAAGACTAATAATTTTTCACTTGAAATAGCGAAAGATGATGCATAATACCAATTAACTTAAGCAAACAGATTAGATAATCTGCCACATGTCTCCAATATGGAACAATAATCACATGACATTCACACGCATCGCCGGATATCATCGAAAATAATAAAAATATATGTATTTATTATGAGTTGCCGAGCTGACCTTCAAATTAAACACGACCTTAACAAACAATTATTAGGAAACTTGGTTAGATAATTTTTAGCTTTTAACAGTCAGGCGAAAATGCAATGTCACCTTTGAAGTGTTCCAAAGCGATTATTGTTTTTTTTTTTTTTTAAATATGGTAACAGTTTTTCGTAGAAAATATAGGAACATAATAGTGCAGTAAAAAATGCATTTGAAATTGCACAGTCTAAAAACAGCAATATTATGATTTTATCCTCTCTGGGGTAACACCAGGAGTATTGTCAGGAGTTTTGGATCTCGAAAAACTTGTGCTCTTTTGTTTATAAACAATTTAGGTTTTCAAAACGCGCTTTTTGAGCTTAAAATGTGAATAAATCCGGTTATATAAGTCGGATCGAGACAAAAAAAACGCCAAACTCTTCGTAAGGAAATTTCCAACAAATCGTCGTTGGTTTTAAGTCGCTCAAGTGCGTACATAACCTACAAAATTGAAAAACAGACAAACAACTCTTTTTTTTTTTTCATTTTATTGTACAGGTGAATCGATCGGCTTGAAAGTTTCAGAAAATATGCCTTTTGTTGTAACAAACATACCGTGAAATTTTGGTACAAAAATATTGAACCCAGTGGGCACAATTGAATTGTTATTTAAATTTGAATTGCCCGCCATTTTATGCCATTTGTCCAAAATGGATCTTTTTTTTTCAAAATTTAGGTCTCGGCGCCAGCTTTCCGATGCCATTAAAAATTTTTTTTTAGTCACTTTTACCGGTTTTTTAACATTTGTTTAATAATCAAATAACAACAATTGCATTTTTTCGGTCATTTTGAAAAAAATCTGTTCACTTTTGTTAAAAAAAATCATTTTCGTTAACTATTTAAAAAAAAAAATGACCGAAAAAACGCATTTGATAAATAAACAAGTGTAAAAAAAAACTGTTAAAATGACTCCGAAAATTTTTTCTAATAGCATCGGAAAGCTGATGTCGAAACCTAAATTTTGAAAATAAAAAAATCACAAATTCAATTGTGCCCACTGGGTTCAATATATTTGTACCAAAATTTCAGGGTATTTTTGCTATAACAAAAGACATATTTTATACAAGTTGCAAGCCGATCGGTTCATTTAGTCAACCTGTAGAATAAAATGGAAAAAAAAAAACCGTTATTTGCCTGTTTTTTCAATTTTGTAGGTTATGTGCGCACTTAAAAATTGCTGTTGAAATTTTATTTTGTCTCGATCCGACTTATGGCAACCGGAGTTATTCGCATTTTAAACTCAAAAAACGCGTTTTGAAAACTTATATTGTTTATAAACAAAAGAACACATGTTTTCGAGGTCTAAAACTCAGAACAATACTCCTGGTGATACTTCAGAGAGGATAAAATTACTGTATCTAAACTTAGCCTATCTCATCATTATTTTGACCTTTTTTTACTGCACTATAAGGGAAAATGCTTCCGGTCTATTTCACATTTTTAGTTCCGTACGGAAGGAACACTTATAAGATCACTTCGGTGTCTGTCCGTCTGTCACACCCGATTTTCTCCGAAACTATTTGTCATAGAAAGTTGACATTTGGTAATAATATAGGAATTGATGGCCTCATCAGAGCCATGTAGTTTTGAAAGTTAAATTTTAACTTAAGGGGTTAGTTTTGAGGGGTGAAATCGGAAATGAAAAAAAAAAATTTTACTAGGTAATCGAGTGAGGTTGTCAAATGAAAGCTTGTGAAAACACGAGTAAAAAATATATATATAATGTAATACTTGCGCGCACTTTTCTTTGCATTATTTTTAAAAAATCGCGAAAAAATCGCTGTCCCCCTACCTTATCTCCAAAAGTACTTATCAAAAAGTTTTGAAAAAATTCTGGAATATTCTCCACGGGGTGTAGATTGAACGAAAATTATCACGAGTGCATTACCTTTAATAATTTGTCTGGTATATAAAAAAAAAACAAAAATTTCACGGTCATCAATTATCAGTAAAGATTGGAAACAAACTTTGTTGAAAACTCATTAGGGGTGTGTTTTGTGAAGTCACTGATCATTTTATACTTCCGTTACAAAATTTTTTATTTTAAAAGCAATCAACGTACGGAACACTAATTGCGCAAGTTCAACTTTCACTTGACCGGTTATTTATTATTAATCTGCTCGTATCATCTCACTATTTATTAATATCGACAACTTATTACTCTAACTAACTTCTATATTAAAAATCTTAATCATGGTTGACTGCGATCTATTTCTCTCTTTTGATGACATAATTTTTTTTTGGGACCTAACATTGTTTTAAGTAACTTATACATAGATCCACAATTTCAAAAAAAGTTAGAAAAGATAACAGTCAGTCATCCTGAAAAAGTGGTCCGTCCTCGGACCTAATCATAACTAATTAATGTACAGTAGGTCAAGTAAGAATGTGTCCGCAATGATTCATTTTTGGCAGATCCGATTCTAGCGTTACAACCAAAAATTGGTAGAGGGAGAATCTTTATCTACGACGCATTTTAGTAAAAGTATCAGTCGATTCCGAACTAAAACGCTAAATCTTTTAAAAAGTCGGTGTCGTTTGTGAAGAACTAGGTAAATCATTTTAACGAGATGAAAAATGACGAAGACTTGCCAAAACGTGGCTCGGTAAGCAAAGTCACATCGAAAAACGAATCGTGTCTTTGTTTTCACGAGACCCGAAATTGACGCTGTGTCAAGGTTTGAATGTCTCCCATGAGACCATTTGACAACATCTTGGTGCTCACGATGTCAATATCCGAAGCACGGCGAAGAAACCTTTGCTGGATAAGATACTAGAGTGGCCCTCACAATCACCGGACGTCAACCCTATTGAAAACGTTTGGTCCCTTGTAAAGAGAGAGCTCAGAGGAAAGACTCTGAGAACTTTGACTCAGTTGTCTCACGAGATTCGAAAAATTTGCAGAGTATGCAGAAAATCTCGTCGAGAATATGCTTGGAAGATGCTTGGAGGCGATTGGACAACTTAGTAAGGTAATTGTGCCGTTGCTAGCACACCAAAGAATACACATTGATGGCAAAACATGTTCTCGAATTAAATTTTTTTATGTAATTTTTTGTAATAAAATTTACTCTAATTTATAGAGATTCCCCGGCGATTACGATTTTCGTGCTGGCGGTATAATACATGATGAAGCAAATCGAGATTTCAGGTAGCACCTTAAATTTTGTTTAAAATAGAACAACAAAGGAAATATTCAAAAGGAAATAACCGGTCAAGTGCAAGTTGAACTTGCACAATTAGTGTTCCGTACGTTAATTGCTGTTAAAATAAAAAATTTTGTTACGGTGGTATAAAATGATCAGTGACTTCACAAAACATACCCCAAATGAGTTTTTCAACAAAGTTTGTTTCCAATCTTTACTGAAAACTGATGACCTTGAAATTTTTGTTTTTTTTATATACCCGTTAAATTATTAAAGGTAATGCACTTGTGATAATTTTCATTCAATCTATACCCCGTGGAGAATATTCCAGAATTTTTTCAAAATTTTTTGATCAGTACTTTTCGAGATAAGGTAGGTGGACAGCGATTTTTTCGCGATTTTTTAAAAATAATACAAAGAAAAGTGTGCGCAAGTAATACATTATATATATATATTTTTTACTCGTGTTTTCACAAGCTTTCATTTGATACCACACTCGATGACCTAGTAAAAATTTTTTTTTTTCACTTCCGATTTCACCCCTCAAAACTAACCCCTTAAGTCAAAATTTAACTTTCAAAACTACACGGCTCTGATGAGGCCATCAATTCCTATATTAATACCAAATTTCAACTTTCTGTGTCAAATAGTTTCGGAGAAAATAGGTGTGACAGACAGACAGACACCGAAGTGATCTTATAAGTGTTCCGTACGGAACACTAAATATAAAATGGAAAAGGAAAAGAAAATAATGGTTAGTGTGCGTTTTGAGGTTTTTTTTTTAATTTAAATAAAAAAGTCTTTAAAATATTACAATGCTTTTGTATCCTATGCAAATTAAGTAATTCTGGATATTTTTTTTGGGTTATTATAAGAGAAGATACTTTATATTTGTTAGTATTTTTTAGTTTTTATCAGTATATGTCCTTTCTGTTCACTGTATGTTTATTTGTTGATTCAAATACTGTAATTTCAAGATGTTCGGAAGCAACAGCTACATTTCGTTTATTTTATTAGTATTGTTAAAATAGCAACTTGACCTTTGGAAAAAACGTTATAAATACACTACACTTATCACCTCTACACCGATCACTTTATTAGTGTTCCGTACGGAACACTTAACAGATCACTTCGGTGTTTGTCCGTCTGTCACACCCGATTTCCTCCGAAACTATTTGACCTAGAAAGTTGAAATTTTGCACTAATATAGGAATTGATGGCCTCATCAGAGCCATGTAGTTTTAAAACTTAAATTTTGACTTAAGGAGTTAGTTTTGGGTGTGAAATCGGAAGAGAAAAAAAAAAGTTTACCAGGTCATTGAGTGGGGTGTCAAATGAAAGCTTGTAAAAACACGAGTTCAAATATGTATAATGTAATACTTGTGCACACTTTTCTTTGTATCATTTTTAAAAAAATTGCGAAAAATCGCTGTCCCCCCCTTATCTCGAAAAGTACTGATCAAAAAATTTTGAAAAAAAAAATTCTGAAATATTCTTCACAGGATGTAGATTGAACTAAAATGATCACGAGTGCATTACCTTCAATAATTTATCTGGTATATAAAAAAAAACAAACATATCAAGGTCTTCGGTTTTCAGGAAACATCGAAAAAAAAAACTTTGTTTAAAAAACTCATTTGGGGGTGTGTTTTTTGTGAAATCACTGATCACTTTATACCTCCGTAATAAAATTTTTTATTTTAAAAACAATCAACGTACGCAACACCAATTGCGCAAGTCCGACTTGCACTTGGCCGGTTATTTTTCTATTCGTCATTCGTTTCGCTAACAGTGTTGTGTATGTTTTAAAATAAATTATTAAATTTCAGTAATCTAAGCATTACTACTCAACACTAAGAAGGAAATTTTACCTTATTTTGAGACACTAATCACAAAATATTACTATTTACACCCACGGCCCAAATCCGATATATCGCTTATGTCTGAAATTTGAAAATAATTACTTATTTTATTTTTTTAACAAAAACAAGTGAAAAATGGAATAATGCTTTTGATTTTTTTCCTTCATTTTCATCCCAGTCTCCTTTACATACGAATTCTGTTAAAATTTATTGATAGCTACACCTTTCACACCTGGAGATTACCCAAAAACTGTAGGTTTCTTTTAGGCAAGTACTATAAATGTACGAAATTTTAAATAAAATATCTCGTGTCATTTGGTAATTGTCGCGGCAACATGTCAAGAGTTATAGAAACAGGGAAATTCGAAAGCGAATCAAACGGTTTTTTTTTTTCACTAGTACCTCCTTTAGCGATGGAAGTGAAAAGAGTTAAAAACGTTATATACATTTTTACAACTGAAACCTTATATTTTCCTCTGCTGACTATTTCTATACTCGGAATGTGGAACCTTTAGCACAGTAACACTACTCATAAAATATCACAACACTTAATTTTTGCACTCGACGCGCGTTTCGCTTGAAAATAATTCTTCTATTCTAGAAATTGAAAAAAAAAAATATAATACAATATATACGAATCATTTTCTCTAACCCCCTTCCCTACTTTATTAGCCCCATAGATAATTAAAAAATAACCAAAGTTTCAGGTTACTGGACTTCGAGAACCCTGGAAACTACAATATATGTATATAAAGTAACCTCTCTCACACCCACGCCCATCTACCTCTTTCACACCCACGCCCATCTACCTCTTTAACTTATGCATTTGACTATGAATAATTGTGTTAAAAAATTGTTCATTATCTCAGCCAAAAAATTTTATAATGTTATTGAAAATATACAAACTTAATCCCCCCTTTCACCCCCTTCCCCTAAAATGATATTGTCCAGTAACCACAGGTTTCATTTTTTTTTTATGGGTCTAGCACACGTACTGCAGGGAGGTCCCTAAAAGCGCTACAGGAGCGACACATGTACGGAAAAAGCGATTCACGTTGTTCTTGAATCGCTGTAAATTGTACTCGCTGGGAAATACAGTCCTGGGCAAATTATTCCAAAGGGATGATGTTCTCCATATAAAAGACTGCTTGAAAAGCGTTGTAGGAGTATTGATTGAGTACTAATTGAGGTATTATATCTTTATATATAATACCTCATAATATATTTGAAATCGATATCAGATTTGATTCGGGAGTTATAGTACCAACAGTCGGACAGACTGACAGAAATGGGGGATGTTTTCTGTGTTCGAGGGGTCATGAACCGTTAAGAAATGCAAAAATCTCCTAGTGCGATTTTTTTCATCAATACGATACTTCCTTTTAGCTAAGAAAATATCTTTTTTCAAAAATTTACAACGAAAATCCTTTTGAGGTTGAGTTTTGTCAGGTTCCAAAGAACGAAAATTGGTAGTAATAATCCCCACACCGTCGGACAATTAAAAAAAAATGACAGCGCTCACTAAAACGACGTGCCGAACAGTGATCAATAAGGTCACAACTCGGTTAGAAGTGGACCGAAAACGTAATGGGAAAAAATATTTTTCCAAGAATTTTAGTTCAGGATAGTTAGTTCAGGATTCCTTTTCATTTTTTAATTTGTGTATATGTGTACTTACAAATATTTTAAAATTGTTGTTGTTTGCATACTACTTTAACTGTTCGCTGTCAGCAATGTTAACATGCCAATACAGCCTGTCAAGTAAAAACGTGACCTCTCGTATTCTTGAAAAAATGTATTTCGAAAATATTTTTTGCCATCCATATATTCTTTGGTGTGCTAACAACGGCGCAATTACCTTAGTAAATTTTCCAATCGCCTCCTGCATCAATAATCGCCTGTCATCTTCGAGGCATGCTGCCGACGAGATTTTCTGCACACTCTGCAAATTTTTCGAATTTCACGAGACAACTAGGTTAGAGTCCTCAGAGTTTTTCCTCTGAGCTTTCCCTTTACAAGAGACCAAACGTTTTCAATAGGGTTGGCGTCCGGGGATTGTGAGGGCCACTCTAGTATCTTATCGTGGTCCCAAGCGAGCCGCTTCGCGACGTAATTTTCGCCTACCAAAGGTGTCTTCAACGTGCCTCGGAATTTGACATCATGAGCACGAAGATGTTGTCGAATGATCTCATGGAATACATTCAAACCCGTTTTTCTTAAGTTTACCTTTCCTTGACGCAGCGTCAGTTTCGGGTCCCGTGAAAGCAATACACTATTCGTTTTTCTACTTTCGGAGTGACTTTACCTACCGAGCCACATTTTGGCAAGTCGTCGACATTTTTCGTCTCATTAAAATGGTTTACTCACTTCCTCACAAACAATGCCGACTTTTTAATATATTTAGCAGGCGTGGCATGTATTATTTTAGGTCCCTTTAGATGAGAACAAATAAAGGCTGCCTCGAACTGTAAACAGGTGACTCATTTTGGATTGTACGTAATTTCGACGAAAGTTCGGAGTCGACTGATACTTTTACTAAAATGCGTCGTAGACAAAGATTCCCTCTACCGATTTTTTCTTGAATTGCTAGAATCGCATCTATCAAAAATGAATTATCGCGAACACGTTCTTACTTGACAGACTGTAATAACTATATACTAGGTGTTGTTTAGGTTAGGACTTTTTTAAAAAATTATATTACAAAATATAGTATAAAACACTGGGCTAAATATAACCTGTATAACAATTTTAAAAAACTGTTTAAAATAACGTCTGTTACTGTACGCAACTGATTTCTAGGCGTAAGTAAAATAGATGAATACTTTTTTTGGTTGAAAATAGAAACTTGGTCAAACTTAAAGGAGTTTCTCGACAGTACCGGCACTTTAGAGTACGTCTTTCATTGAAATTAGAAAATCTTCAAACCTTCGTGCTTTTTTGATGTAGCAAATTTGGTCGAGCGATTTATTTACGTGAATTTTACAACTTGTTAAAAAAATACCACTTCCTTAAAATGATCTGGTATTAAGTAAGGAATATTTTAGACTCTCCCAATAGAAAGTTCATCCGAAGTTACATTTGGGAAAAGCTGCTGCTCGGTAACTAAAATAGCGTTTATAGGCGTTATCAAAATATCCTGTTGTTTGTTCTTGTTACGCGAAAAATTCTGGTCATTGGCCCTCGTTCTGTTTTTTAGTGTTCCGTGCGGATCTCTCCGTCTGTCACACCTAATTTGCTCCGAATCTATTTTACATAAAAAGTTGAAATTTGGCACTAATATAGGAATTGATGGCCCCATCAGAGCCGTGTACTTTTGAAAGTTGAATTTTGACTTAAGGGGTTAGTTTTGAGTGGTGAAATCGGAAGCGAAAAAAATTTTTACCAGGTCATCGAGTGGGATGTCAAATAAAGGCTTGTGAAAACACGAGTTCAAAAATATATATAATCTAATACTTGCGCACACTTTTCTTTATTTTATTTTTAAAAAAATTGCAAAAAATCGCTGTCCCCCCTTATCGCGAAAAGTACTGATCAAAAAATTTTGCAAAAATTCTTGAATATTCTCCACAGGATGTAGATTGAACGAAAATTATCACGAGTGCATTACCTTTAATAATTTATCTGGTACATCAATTTTCAGTAAAGATCGAAAACAAACTTTGTTGAAAACTCATTTGGAGTGTGTTTTGTGAAGTCATTGATCATTTTATACCTCTGTAAAAAAAATTTTTATTTCAAAAGCAATTAACGTACGGAACACTAATTGCGCAAGTCCAACTTGCTCTTGATCGGTTATTGGTCATAAGGTATACGAGGGTATAGATTTCATTTACTAACCGTATTTTTTTGTCTATTTCAGGTACGTTCTTCATTTGTTATACTGCAAGAAATGCAGAAATCATTTAGAAAAAAATAATAATGATAAAAAAGAGTTAGGGCTACAGGATCCACGACGGTAAGTCTACTCTTTTTATTCTTCTCGCTTATTAACTTATGTATTCATTTAAATCCATAAATGAAACCTGCATTTTGAAGTAGAAGTTACAGCATATATAGAATTTCTCAAATCAGAAAAGCCACCGTTACATATAGTTCGGTTTTTTTCGTTTACGTTTCATTGTACAACGTAATGCACGGGAAATGTAGTGTACTTGACACGTCTAGCATCGTATGTGACGGGCGTTCGGGACATACCAGCGGGACATAACAGACATATTCAGTTTGCGACATACTTGTAAATCGTCTATTCTTACTGAAATCTTCCGGAATTCAATTGTTCGCGACGTCAACGAAATGTATCTACTTGAAGTGTTTAGAAACTATATATCAAAGTTGATTTGTATTTTTTTAGTGTAATGTAGTGCCATCCACATACTGGATCTTGGATATACCACGTAGTCCTTACCACAAATTGGATTATTATACTTATTTGTATGGAGTGATATTTTAGTGACCACAAAGGTTGTCGATCGGGCCTGTTCGGGAGTGTTCGTGCAGTATAATTTTAATGTGACTTCTCTGATTTGAGTGCTATATTGTAACTTGGACACCGTTTTACGACACTGTAAACAGAAGAGCGCAGAGAAGATGTTTATAGCAACCAGCATTAGATTAATTCTCTGTATTGTTAATCTCATCAAATTCTGGTTGCAGTAAACATCGTTTTTGCGTTCTTTTCTGTACGGTATTGTAAAATGGTTGTCCAGTATTAATTAGCAACGGGAATAAAAATCTTTTTTATGCTCTTTTGTTTACTTTATAAAATAATATAATGCATTACAGTTTTTCTTAATTTGTAAAAAAAATTGGGATTGTCTGCTGTTCTCACGTTTTACTTACTAATAAAAACTGGTAAAGTTAGTTATCCAATACTTCGTTAGTAAAAAAAAAGAAAATTTTTCTGTGATAATATTGAGCGATGTCGCTTAAAACTTCTCTATTTCAAATATTACACGATTACCCAATTTGAAGTCAATATTTCATTGGTTTGATGCTATATTTTTGTGACCCCCGGGTACCCTAACACGTGAGAGAAATGCAAAAATCTCGGAACGAAGAAAGTAAAAAAGGTTTAGATAGAATTGAATACTCACATGGTATACGAGGGTGGATTAATAAGTCTGGTAAAAATTGCAGAAAATATTTAAGAGGCATTACACTTGGTAAGCGTGATTCTTGTAACGGTGTGTTCAAAGTTTCAAACAGATACAATGCGCAGTTGTTTGTTGGCAGCCTTCGTAACTGATCAGTGTTGCATGTTTCGTAGAAATGAATAAAGCCGACTACCGTACAGTGAAAAAACATTTTTATTTAAAAAAGTAGACTGCAGCCCAGATAGAAACTGAACCCAAGTAAGTTCATGGGCTGTGCACCAGCACTCAAGACCATTTATTATTGGATAAATGAATTTAAACAGGGCCGTACGAGCATTGCAGGAGCTGCTCGTTCAAGATTGCCGATTGACGATTCTTCTGAAGCATCGTGACATTGCTGAGATGGTAGGCATTTCATATGAACTGGTTCGTAATGTATTGCATGAAGTTCTTAAAATTAAAAAGCTGAGTACGCGGTGGGTATCACGTTTGTGGACTCCAGACCAAAAAGTCACGAAGAAGGACATTTTTAAAATTGTGTTTGGGAAAATTGTAGCGTAATCCGACTTCTGGTATCGTATGTAGGCGAAAATGGATCCACCATTACACCCCAGAGACAAAACGGCAGTAAAAACACTAGGTTGGCGAAGGTGGAAGTGCACCGAAAAAGCGAAAACAGTTTTATCGCCGGAAAAAGTGATGGCAACGGTTTCGCAGGGTATCATCATGATTGGCTATTTCGAAAAGGGTAAAACAGTGGCTGCGTCTTATGATGCAACGTTATTGGACCATTTGCATAGTGAAGTGAAGTAGAAGCGACTAGGATTAGCGCGTAAGAAAATGCTCGTTCACCAGGACAATGCGCCTGCTTACACATCGGCCGTTGCAACTAGGAAAGTCCACGAGCCTTGCCTCGACATGGTTCCCTATTCCACAGATTTGGCCCCAAGTGACTTTTTCTTTCCTAACCTCAAAGGGGGGGGAGAAATTTTCGTTATATGAAGAGGTTATCTGTACTGTAAACTAGTATTATGCACCGTTCAAAACACTTTTTTTGTGAGTAAATAAAAAAATTGGAATCTGAATGGGACCAACCTATTGAGCACAATGGTGGTTATGCTGAGAAATAAATTCTTGTTTTTGCAAAAAAATGTTATTTACCTTGTATACTTTTCAGTGCACCCTTGTTAATTTAGTTTTATCGCAGTTATCTAAAAATTAGGGCACAAAAAGCGGGCTATAAAAGAACAAATCAAATTATGCAAATTTTATCCATATTTTCCTCTATTTTTTATGTAAATTTTTTTAACAAAATCGACTCTAATTCATAGAGATTGCCCCGCGATTACGTATTTTCGTGCTGGCGGTATTATACGCATGATAAAGCGACTCCAGATTTCAGATAGCCCCTTAAATTTTGTTTAGAATAGAATCACAAAGGAAATATTCAAAAAGAAAAAAATAAAATGGGAGAGGAAAAGAAAATAACACAGTTAATGGTTATTGTGCGTTTTGAGGGTTTTTTAATTTAAATAAAAAAGACATCAGAACGTTGAAGTGGCGGAACTTGGTTTTTATGTCATCTGCAAATTAAGCAGTTTTATAGATTTTGTTTTCGTTTTTTTTTTTTTTATGGGTCTAGCACACGTGCTACAGGGAAGTCCCTAAAGCGCTATAGGAGCGACACGTGTGCAGAGAAAGCGATTCATGTTGTTCTTGAATCGCAGCAAATTGTACTCGGTGGGAAACACAGTCCTGGGCAAGTTATTCCAAAGGGATGTTGTTCTCCATATAAAAGACTGCTTGAAAAGCGTTGTACGAGGAGTAACAAGCTGAACCTCATACGGATGTGAAGTATTAGCGCGACGTGTACTTCTAACATGCACCGCTCTGGGAGGAATTAAGCGGGCCACATCCTTCGAATACTTCCCATGAAAATACTTATAGAATAGGCTCAAGTCGCCAACCGTTCTTCGATGTTCCAGCGAATCAAGACGAACAGCTCTTCTCTGAATAGACTCCAACAAATGCAGTGTATGTTTGGGAGCGGAGCTCCAAACGTGGGAGCAGTATTCCATAATTGGTCGAATTTGAGCTTTGTAAAGAATTAACAGTTGTTGTGGAGTGTAAAACTTTCTGGATCGAAATAATATTCCCAACTTTTGAGAAGCGCTCCTTGCTATGCCTGCAACATGTTTATGCCAGGACATATTTGCTCCCAAACTAACGCCCAACAAATTGAGTGACGACGTTAGAGGAATGGAGTGCCCCGAAATAACTATGTCGAGTTCAGCAACGTTAACCTTTTTAGAAAAAACTGCCGCCTGGGTTTTTGTAGCGTTAAATTCCACTTGGAATATACCTCGATAATACCTCATAATATATTTGAAATCGATATCACATTTTATTCGGGAGTTATAGTGCCAACAGTTGGACAGACGGGGGGATGTTTTCCGCGTTTTTGTAGCGTTAAATTCCACTTGGTTACTATCACCCCAAGATAGAATTTCTTCCAGGTCTTTGTTAAGTTGAATGACTTCCTGCTCTCTGCGGATATTCGTCTGAGTAGCCGATGTCCGAGCGTTCATAGTGAATGAAGAGATAAGTGTACTATCATCTGCAGAGCTGTAGATTGGATTCTCGGTCTTTTTCAGCAGATCGTTAATATAAATGAGAAAGAGAGTAGAAGACAGTATGGAGCCTTGGGGTACACCGGCGTTGATAGTGAAGGTGTTAGAAAGAAATCCGTGGAGTGCCACTCGTAAAGAACGCTCTCTGAGGAAACATGAGAGCTACAAACAGAACTTTTCAGGCATACCATAAGAACGTAGCCTAGCCAACAGCCCATCGTGCCAAACACGGTCGAATGCCTTGGATATGTCAAGAGCAACCGCTCGAGATTCTCCAAAATGTTCAATTGCGTTGTTCTAAACATGTGTTACATAAGTCAGAAGATCTCCTGTTGATCTATTCTTACGAAAGCCATATTGGGGATCGCTAAGAATGTTGAATCCTTCAAGATATTTTAGAAGATGCTGATTGATAGCCTTTTCCATGACTTTCGATATTATTGGAAGCAGTGCGATTAGTCGGTAGTTATTTGGCAAGGTCTTCTTGCTTTTTTTAGGTATCGGCTGAACTGTGGCACATTTCCAGCAGGAAGGAAATATTCCCTTTCTGTAGGATAGGTTCAAAAGTATACAGAAAACTGGTGTTAGTTCCCTCGCACAGTTTTTGAGAACTATGGCAGGTATTCCGTCAGCGCCAGAAGTCTTTTTGGTGTCTAGCTTCATCAAAATACGTTTTATGATACGTTGTCTGAAAACAACATCGGGCATCCTTGACTGCACTATGGGAATAGTAGATGGTGTTTTTCCTTGGAGATCGACAGTAGAATGTGAAGCAAAGAGTTCAGCCAACAAGTTTGCTTTCTCAAGGTGTCGTTGCAATAGAATTATCTGGAAGAATTATATTTACCCCTTATTAGGAATAGTACAAAATTTGACTAAATAGGGTATTTTAACGTATATACTTAGATATATTAACCGTCTCAATTCGAATTCGAAGATAATTTAAAAGAAAAAGTGTGATACTCTAACCTCAAATATTCCTAATCGAAAGAATGGAACAGTTCTTTATTGCTCAAATCTATCTGAATATGATAACGTCTGTCACACTCGATTTTCTCTCTAAACTATTTGACATAGAAAATTGAAATTTGCTACTAATATAGGAATTGATGGCCTCATCAGAACCGTGTAGTTTTGAGTGTTAAATTTTGACTTAAGGGGTTAGTTTTGAGGGGTGAAATGGGAATTGAAAAAAAAAATTTTTTACTAGGTCATCGAGTGAGGTAGCTCTAAGCTTGTAAAAACAGAAGTTCAAAAATATATATAATTTAATACTTGCGCTCACTTTTCTTTGTGTTATTTTTAAAAAATTTCGAAAAATCGCTGTCCCCCCTTATCTCCAGAAGTCCTGATCAAAAAATTTGGAACAAATTCTGGAATATTCTCCACATGGTGTAGATTGAATGAAAATTATCACGTGTGCATTACCTTTAATAAAAATAAAATTTAAACGTCATCACCTTTCAACAAAAGTTGGAAACAAACTTTGTTGAAATCTCATTTGAAGTGTGTTTTGTGCAGTCACCGATCATTTTATACCTCCGTAACAAAAATTTTTATTTTAAAACCAAACAACGTACGAAACATTAATTGCGCAAGTTCAACTTGCACTTGACCGGTTATTTCAGTATATGCCCTTTCTGTCCACTATATTTTTTATTTATTGATTCAAATACTCTAATGTTAAGAAGTTTGGAAGCAACAGCGACATTTCGTTTATTTTATTAGTATTGTCAAAATAGCGACTTGACCTTTGGAAAAAAACGTTATAAATACACGACGGTTATCATCACTACACCAAACACTTTATTTTTATACTCGACACGCGTTTCGCAAACCATGTTGTGTATTGTGCCAAAGATTCCAAAATCCCAGCGCAGTTATAAATAAAATTGAACACAATTAAACTAGACAATCAGTACAAAATATCATTTATTAAATTGTCAAAGAAGGTGTAAATTACTTTCATCGACGACTGCTTTATAGATTGACTTCGCGTCTATTCGGGCTGTTTTTGCAAATAATCCTTTTCAAATTGATGCCAAGCCCCCATGTAAAGGTTCTCATAGCTATGGGTCGTGGACGTTCTATGATTTTTTTTATTTAATTCGTCCTATGGGCGACTGGGGAAAGTAAAACCATTAATTCTAAAACATCCACACTTTCCGTCTCTTCTAGTTCACAATCTAGCTGAGTGTTTGAGGTTATTTTCTTGTTTTTCCACTAAAATTTCCATGGGATTAAGACTTGATTCAACATCTACTACAGGTTAGCAAAATGGTGATGAGTTGCTACTATCAGATCGGCAAACCTTCCTTTCTAAAGAAGCTGAAATATCCGAAACTATAGTTTCAAGATTCTGCACAAGGATTTAGGAATGAACAAAAAAAATGTACACTATAAATCCCCATATTTTTTACACCTGAGCAGAAACTAGCGAGGAATGAAATTTTTCGAGAACATCTATTCACTTTAAAGAACAATGAGAATCACTTGTAGCGAATTAATTCGACGAGAGTTGGTTGTGTGTTCTATTGGGATCCCACTAAATAGAAGTCGATAAGTTATCTTTTGGAAAGTTGATGGCGACCGTTTTTTTTGGGCTGTGAAGGAATTTAGAACATCAAATATATTAAAAAATGGTTTACAATTAATGGAGAGGTTTATGGAAGGACGATTCCAAACATGAAACAGGGTATTAGAGGGAAGCGTATGAATTGATGACGAACATCCACTCTAAAGCACTGATTTCGCGCCTTTCGGCTAGTTCTTGCTCTAAAGGTCTGAAGGACTTCAGGATAAAAAATGTTTTTCAATAATGCGTTGAAAGTCTCTTTAGTATCGTTTTTTGAGGCATAAGCAAAACAAGCATGTTAAATAAGTTTTTTAGCTCATCTTTTGATTGAAACCAGGCGAATTTAGTGAATAGTTGATTAAAATGCCATTTTTAGTCAAAAAATCAATAATAATCTTCGAACGATGAGATGGTGCATTATCGGGTAACCATTTTCACGATATTGTGGCCATATACGACGAATACGCGATACTAAATGCTTCATAACACTTTGATAATACACAGCATTAACCGTCTGGTCAAGTGGAACGAATTCCTTTTGCACTGTACCCTCCGAATTGTAGGAGCAAATCAACATTGGTATCACTTTTGAGTTCGCCAATCGACTATTTTCGGATTTTCTTTGCTTGTCTGCTTTCACTCAGAGTTTTAACGCTTGGTCTTTGGATCATACCACGTTTCATCTCCAGTTACAATGGTATACTTGCAGTTTTTGTCCTTTTTTGGCTCTTTAATTAAGTTTTTACAATGTTGAATTCGAAGCAATTTTTGGTTATCAGTCAATTTGTGTGGTGTAAATCTTGTACAAATTTTTCTAAACCCCTAATGCTCATTTAAAATACGATGGATTGAAGCTCTGTATATATTTAATTCCATTTCCATGTATCACAACGAAGATTTCGGCTTCTTTTTGAGGAATTCATATTCGCTCTTGGTTTGATGTCCATTTTTCGGCTTCTAATTATCGGATTGTCATGAAAATTAGACATAATATCAGTGAAAGATGTACCTTCCGAATGCATGTTATCTCCAATAGTTGGCGCTACTAATACTTTGCGACCCACCGTGTATAGAAAAATATTTTTTTTAAGTTAGTTTTCCTTCATAGATAATTTATTTTAAACACTATTTATTCGTTAGTAGTATTTTTAGGCCGTGTGTGATATGTACAACGCATTGTTTCACCTATAAGATAAATCGAATATCTCTTTGTTGTCTTTCCATTTGGTTGCGTTCTATTTCCGGACTACAACTTCCGGTAATTATAGAGTTTTATGGATCTAAAACAGACTTTATGTCTGGCCGCATAGGAATTTTGTAATTGCATATCTGTGTGTTGTGAACAAAGGAACACATTTAGTGATTCAATTTTATCATGCAGTTCAGCGGTGCTTGTAAAAGGCATTACAAGAAAGGAACTTCCAGGAACTTAAAGTGTAAGTGAAGAAACGAGCGTACTGTCACGGGCAAAGTTGTAGATTAGATTCCTGCTCCTTTCTAGTAAATCGTTAATCTGGAGGGGACAGAATGGGGCACATCGGCGTTGATAGTTTGATTAGAAAGAGATCCATCAACTCTCACTCCTAAAAATAATCTCTAATGAAACATCATCGCTTAGCCAACAATCTCACTTTATTTACGAAAGCCATATTAATGGTCGCTAATAATGTTAAATTCATTTAAGTTAGGTATTTTAAAAGATGATGACTGGTAGATAGCCTTTCCAATAAGTTGCTGTATTACTGAGAGCAATGCGAACATCTTGAATAAGGTTTTATATTAATTCTAAGCCGTCCAGCAAAAATGGTGGTTTTCTAAAGTGTTATTTAATTTAGAGCAAAACTAGAATTAGCTAAATAACATACATTTTATCTGTAGATTCTTACAATGTCAGTTTTTAGGCTATAGTTTTTCTGTTTTAAGGTTACTACCATTTTTAAATTCGATTGACAAGCTCCGCCGAGATTGATTCTTGCTAGTAAAAATGCAGTTAAGAAAAGCTGCTATTCGACTATAATGACCTTATCTTTATTATTTTTCTATAACACCAGAGATCGAATACCGTGAACATGAACCAGCAACGCCGCTGTTGCCTGTTTCTTGCTATAGATTGAATAAAAACTGGAACTTTCTAGAGTTACTACACGATTATTGAAAGCGTCTGAAGTGAATTTAAGGAGTTACATACACCTGGGTGCTACAAAAATATTTAGAGGTTATTAAGTACAAAAGAATGGCGATTATATATTTTTATTGTACAGGGTGAGTCAACGATAGAGTAAAATTCATCATCTCATTTGTTTAGGGAGTGACGAAAAATACAATAGTTTTAGGAAATGTTAAACGGCACAGTTTAAAATTATTTTTGAGTATACAGGGTACTTCAGAAAAGTGTGCCCGATAAAACATGTTTTTTAAACTTTATCTTTTTTATTAATAATGTTATATACCTGAACCTAGTAGTTTTTCTAATATTTCAATTTTTTTTTAAAAAATACTAGTTTTCAGTTTTGTAAAAAATTGCCAGTTTCTGAACGTGGAATAGTCATAATTGGTACGAGCGTTCTATAAAGATGAAAAAAAATATATGTAAAGAAATTTGAGTTAGATGCTATAGGGTGTTCAAAATAAATTTCAACAATTTTAAATTGAAAAATCTCAAATTTTTTAAATGGCACACCCTGTATATTATTATTTTTTCTGATAGATTTTACAAAACCCTCCAACTTTTATTAAGTATGTCATATACCTATTTCTAATAGATTTCGATTTATTTTGAATTTTTCAATTTTTACCCTTGTTTTTAATACCCTTACTCTATTGTGAAAACATAAACAAATAGTTAATAATAATTTTAATATAGTTTAACTTATCTAATTATTAATTATTATGACGTAATAAATGTTCAAAAATATTCCTATTTACTTGAATACCCATGTTTAGTCGTTTTACTATATTTTCCTTCACTTTCCTTGGTCTAAAGGGCGTTATTGTCCTGCACGCATCTCGTATCCTATTTTCCGTATCTACTGCTGTTGTAGGGGGATTCACATAAACACGATCTTTAATGTAGCCCCACAAAAAGAAGTCTAAAGGTATTAAGTCACATGATCGAGGGGGTCACTGAATGAATCCATCCCTACCGATCTCTTTTTGTGGGTAACGATCGTTTAAAAATTCCCGAGCTTCCCGGTGGTAATGAGCAGGAGCTCCGTCTTGTTATATCCACATTGGTTCCCTCTCAAAGTTATCAACTTCTTCGAGAAGCTGGGGTAATTCGTTTTGCAAAAAATTTAGATATCTAGGCCTGTTAAGTGGTTCGCGGAAAAAATATGGACCAATAATTCGAAAATTTAATGTTCCACACCATACATTAAGCGACCAATGGTTTTGGATTTGAACTTCCGGGACTCAAAATGGATTACGTGTTGAATAATAATGCATGTTATGGCTGTTAAATGCTCCATTACTGCGAAAAGTAGCTTCATCAGAAAATATTATTTTAGATAAACAATTTGGATCGGCGTCTATTGCTCCATTCATGGTGGTACAAAAGTTTACTCATCGTTCAATATCACTGTCTTGAAGTTCTTGTTCCATATGAAAGGAATGATACTTGTTTTTTCTCGTGGTGCGATTAGCCGTAGATTGGGATGTGTGAGATAAGTCAGCTAGTTGACGGCTGCTGACCTGGGGATTATCTTCAACATGAAGTAAAATCTCCATTTCTTTTTCTTCATTGGTAGCATTCTGATTTACTACTTTCCGTTTCTTCTACTCAACGCTACCACTACCATCAAACCGTTCCATTAAGCACTGAAAAGATTTTCTAGATGGTATACGTCTATTAGGGTACTTCGCTCCGTAAAGCCTTACTGCCAAAAGACAATTTTTTCCCGCCTCAACCATATCAATTAATTCATTTTTAGGAAAATCCATAACTGTTACCTTTATACGTCACTTACTACAACAAATTAAACTCTTTTTACTTGCTTAATAGACATGTCAAAATTTGACAATGTCTACATGTTTGTTTTGTCTTGGCAACTATGATGTTATAGCGTAAATGTATTAAGAACAAGGGTAAAAATTGAAAAATTCAAAATAAATCGAAAACTATTAGAAATAGGTATATGACATACTTAATAAAATTTGGAGGGTTTTGTAAAATCTATCAGAAAAAAAATAATAATTTACAGGGTGTGCCATTTAAAAAA
Source organism: Pachyrhynchus sulphureomaculatus (assembly GCA_019049505.1). Classification (NCBI taxonomy): domain Eukaryota; kingdom Metazoa; phylum Arthropoda; class Insecta; order Coleoptera; family Curculionidae; genus Pachyrhynchus; species Pachyrhynchus sulphureomaculatus. The sequence goes on along the minus strand of CM032455.1, from coordinate 158,641,203 downwards.
TTTGAGATTTTTTCAATTTCAAATAGTCGAAATGCATAAATTTATTTTGAACACCCTGTAACATCTAACTCAAATTTCTTTACATATATCTTTTTTTTCCATCTCTATAGAACGCTCATACCAATTATGAGTGTTTCACCTTCAGAAACAATGGCGCTACTGGCAATTTTTTACAAAACTGAAAATTTTTTAAAAAAAATTGAAATATTAAAAAAACTACTAGGTGTAGGTATATAACATTATTAATAAAAAAGTTAAGTTTGGGGTGCATTAAAATCGAAAGTTTATCAAGCTCAAATCGACAACACTGAGCAATTGTGGAATAGGATTCAAAATGCTGCTAACGCTTTACGAGATGAAGACATTTTAAGAACAGTACATTTAAACTTCCTGCAACGAATTAATTTATGGATTAACGAAGGTGGCGGCCATAATGAACATTTATTCTAAAGCTCAATTGAGCGATTAATTTTTTTTCGAATTTATCAATTTGTGGGTAATCTCTTATGCCCTTAGCCAGTTGGTTTTTACATTCTTACCGTTGTTGGCCTGTTTATTATTTTTCTTAGCCTGTTTGCCTTTAAGCATGCTCCAAATTTCAAAGACTATTCTTTTGCACCGGTCTTAAACCTGGACGAAGGGTAAAGGAACGCATTTGCGAATTTGACAATGGAATTAAAAAATGAAAACAAACATCCCATTATCTCGGAAACTGTTGCTCCGAGCAACACTTACCAAGAGAGCTTTTTTAGACAGGCGAAGGCGGAAAATACGAATATTTAATTAAAAATAGAATACAGAGTGGTATAAAAAGTTATGACAATTTAAAAGTATACACAGTGCAATAAGTGGCGTCCCCTACAATTTATAACAAAACTATGAACTAATTTCGGTACCCGGTATCTCAAAATTACGAATTTTTGGACTAAGGTAAGTTGAGTTAAATGGTCATATTTTCATCCCAGAAATCCGGGTTTCAATCCGTTCATCTAACAATGAATTTGCACGACGTTTCGCCAAATCTCATTTGGCATTTCAAGTGCTCTTACTGCTACTGCAGCAAGATAATAGTATCGAGTAGCAGCAGCAAGAGCACTTGAAAATAGCAAATGAGATTTTGGCGAAACGTCGTGCAAATTCACTGTTAGACGAACGAACTGACTGATTGGAAGGTATGCAAATAAAATGATTTGATCGGCAATAAAACTTCATTAAAAAAGAGCATTGTTACCTGAAAAATACCTGGGAATACGCCTCTGTTATAGGATCGCCGGTCAGTCCACTGGCAGTTTTATTACTATCAGTTTAAAATAAATAGAGTATAACAAAACTTGTTCTTCTCAAGAAGGGCAAAGTTGTATCGACGAACTTTTAAATAACAGGGAAACGGAAAACATTATTTGACGACTTAGTATTAAATAATCATCTTGTGCCGGCAAGGCATTAACTAGACATCCATCAAAGGCGAAGCGTGAGCATAAAAAGTATTCTACAGTTGGTTCTTTTATCTATATACGGATCAGAAATATCGCTCAAGAGTAATTAATAATCTTATACGTATTTTTTAAAAAAAATTGAAATATTAAAAAAACTACTAGGTGTAGGTATATAACATTATTAATAAAAAAGGTATAAAATTTTACGCAGAATTTAAAAATAAATTAGAAAATAGAATGTTCCATTTAAAAAAACATGTTATATCGGCCACACTTTTTTGAAGTACCCTGTATACTCAAAAATAATTTTAAACTGTGCACCTTAACATTCCCTAAAACTATTGTATTTAACATTTTTTCGTGATGCCCGAAACAAGTGAGATAATGAACTTTACTCTATCGTTGACTCACCCTGTACAGGTATTCTTTGTTCTTCAATTTGTTTAGTAATATCCGTATAGATTTAAATAGTTCATTTCCTTCCATTTTCAATATTTCAGATGTTATTTTATGTTCACCTGAATTAACCTTCATCTCATGAAGATGATAGAACACACATATCAGTATTAAATTCATTTCTAGTCCTGGATATTTATAAACAAAGATATTTTTAGGTTAATTAGGGAAGGACTGAATAACTTAAAATTATTCCAATCCTAAACGGGAACTTTATAAATAAGATCAAAGATCCAGCACAAAGCACGGGATGGAGGAAATTTATTTTGAACCCATTTTGATCTTTTATATCTTAATGTTTCGTTGATCTCGAGGAATTTTGAAGAATTGCTATTTCTAGATGACGTGTAGAAGTTCATTTAAAAATATTGAGAGGAAGATGAATTGGTGCTTTCAGCAGTTTTCTTTTTCCCTATTTTTAACACTAACGTCTGTAACAACCTTATATGCTCAGGTGAAAAACTTCACGGGAAATTAAAGTAGAATGTTAGTACGCTCGAAATAAACAATGCGGCGCAGATAATCTCGTCTGACTAACAGGGAACTAGAGCTTTTATGCGTTGCAAAATTCTTTAATTAACAGTACCAACCGTACAAGTTATGAATATTATTTAATTTTGTAATTCATTTTCGCCGTATAAGATTATTAATTACTCTTGAGCGATATTTCTGATCCGTATATAGATAAAAGAACCAACTGTAGAATACTTTTTATGCTCACGCTTCGCCTTTGATGGATGTATAGTTAATGCCTTGCCGGCACAAGATGATTATTTAATACTAAGTAGTCTAATAATGTTTTCCGTTTCCCTGTTATTTAAGTTCGTCAATACAACTTTGCCCTTTTTGAGAAGAACAAGTTTTGTTAAACTGATAATAATAAAAATGCCAGTGGACTGACCGGCGATCCTATAACAGAGGCGTATTCCCAGGTATATTTCAGGTAACAATGCTCTTTTGTAATGAAGTTTTATTGCCGATCAAATCATTTTATTTGCATACCTTCCAATCAGTCAGTTCGTTCGTCTAACAGTAAATTTGCACGATGTTTCGCCAAAATCTCATTTGGCATTTTCAAGTGCTCTTGCTGCTGCTACTCGATACTATTATCTTGCTGCAGCAGCAGTAAGAGCACTTGAAATGCCAAATGAGATTTTGGCGAAACGTCGTGCAAATTCATTGTTAGATGAACGGATTGAAACCCGGAATTTTAATGTATTATATATATATATATATATATATATATATATATATATATATATATATATATATATATACACATACAGGGTATCCCCGTATTCCGTGAACATACAGTTACTGTGGATTTCTGGGATGAAAATATGACCATTTAACTCAACTTACCTTAGTCCAAAAATTCGTAATTTTGAGATACCGGGTACCGAAATTAGTTCATAGTTTTGTTATAAATTGTAGGGGACGCCACTTATTGCACTGTGTATACTTTTAAATTGTCATAACTTTTTCTACCACTCTGTATTATATTTTTAATTAAATATTCGTATTTTCCGCCTTCGCCTGTCTAAAAAAGCTCTCTTGGTAAGTGTTGCTCGGAGCAACAGTTTCCGAGATAATGGGATGTTTGTTTTCATTTTTTAATTCCATTGTCAAATTCGCAAATGCGTTCCTTTACCCTTCGTCCAGGTTTAAGACAGGTGCAAAAGAATAGTCTTTGAAATTTGGAGCATGCTTAAAGGCAAACAGGCTAAGAACAATAATAAACAGGCCAACAACAGTAAGAATGTAAAAACCAACCGGCTAAGGGCATAAGAGATTACCCACAAATTGATAAATTCGCAAAAAGTTTAATCGCTCAATTGAGAAGGTATTGGTTTTAGAATAAATGTTCATTATGGCCGCCGCCTTCGTTAATGCATAAATTAATTCGTCGCAGGAAGTTTAAATGTACTCTTCTTAAAATGTCTTCATCTCGTAAAGCGTTAGCAGCATTTTGAATCCTATTCCACAATTGCTCAGTGTTGTCGATTTGAGCTTGATAAACTTTCGATTTTAATGCACCCCAAAGGAAAAAAGCTCATGGATTTAAATCTGAGGAACGAGTAGCCCGTTTGACGTTCAATTAACGGAGTGCTGATTCCAGGATTGTCGTGTACAATTTCAAGGATTTTCTCTTCAACATCGGGTGCTCTAGCTTGTGAAGGCCGCCCAGCATTATTCCTGATCAGCTTAAATTGTTCAATTTTTTAAGTCTCCTCGCGATATTGGCAAAAGTCTGATGGTTAGAAGTCCGACGATGCGGAAATCTTTCGTGATATACGCGAGCACTTTTGCGACCGTTGCCGTTACAAAATCCAAACACTAAAATCATATCAGTTTGCTCACCAAAAGTGTAATCCATCTATATTTAAAACAATGCTGAGCTTGAGGATTAATTCCCGTTAATACTCGTAAACTTTGTTTGATATCTGTCAAAAAAACTTTCTGTCAGTATTATTACAAGCCAGTTAAGTCATAGGACATATGATATCTTACATCATTGCCAGAGTGATTTTTGAGCGTTGCCAAGTAACTATACAATGTGAAGAAACGAATTTGACAATGGAATGAAAAATGGAAACAAACATCCCACTATCTCAGAAACTGTTACTCGGAGCAACATTTATGAAGAGAGCTTTTTTGGACAGGAGAAGGCGGAGAATACGAATATGTAATTAAAAATATTATACAGAGTGGTATAAGATAGTTATGACAATTTAAAAGTATTCACAGTGCAATAAGTGGCGCCCCCTACAATTTACAATAAAACTGTGAGCTGATTTCGATTTCTCATCTCACAAAACCCCTTTAGCACCGGATCTTATACAAATAGTACAATTATTAGGAAAGTTACTTAACAAAAAGTAAAATAAAAGTATGACTTTGACGCCCCGTATATATATATATATATATATATATATATATATATATATATATATATATATATATATATATATACAGGGCGTAAGCTTAAAGAACACCTTTGTACGACACTCGTGTTCAAAGTAAGTGTCATTTTGATATTAAAAAAATACAACGCCCGGACTTTAATCAACTTTCCAACATAATTTATTGTAAGACCATCTTCTATATTCGATCCTCATAGAAATCTGCCGCCTGCGTTGCTAACTGTTGCAGCACAGCCGTTTTTGGCGTCGTCATCGGTGACATAGCCCTGACCGCCAAGGTGCTTCTTTAAGTGCAGGAACAAATGGTACTCACTTGAGGAAACACATTAAATAATGATGAAACAGTAAAGCGTCTATTTTCTCGAACTTTTTCATCAATATTAATCACGAACGGTCGCCCACTTCGTCCCTCATTGTACAGCCATCTTTAAATGCTCTAACCAATTTTCTTGCCATTCCATCGGCGTTTTCGCCATATACTTCATTAATCTGCCAATGAATTTCGGCCGCTTTCACGTCTCTTGCATTTAAGAAACATTACAGCTCGTATTTCACAATCCGCAGAATTTTCAATGGTCTGAGGCACAAACAAATGTAAACTCGGACAAATGCTTCCGTAATGGCGTCTGTGGCTAGATGCAGGTATTCAGCACCCATGCGCGGAGCGGCGTCCACAAGCTGCAGCGGCCATATTTTAAAAAGCACGTCTCGTATTAAAATAGATTTCACTTTCTCAACAAAACAAACCCCAAAAAACAGATTCAAAAATGTTAAACCCATGGACCCATATCTGTCAGAAGACAAAGCGATCAACTAATAAATCTATCATGCTCCTGTGTAAAGGTACCCTGTAACGACGAAAAACTTTTTTATTCTTTTGTTCATGGTCTGAAGAGGATATTTTTTCAAGGGCAAATCAAACCGTGAAGAAAGGCAGATATAAAGCAGACGCTCTTGAACGTTCAGCATCTTCAAGCGGGCCTGTCTGAGAGCCTAAAGCAGGTATCGGAGGGTGTTTATGAAGAGAAGTTGGTTTTTCTTTGTCTCATTTTACAGGGCTTAAAACAAAGAACTACCGCAAAATCGGTATTGTTTAGGTTTATTTCGGACTCCCGAGTTTAACATCAATTAGGTACCAAATGATCGTGTGTGACTAAAATTCGTTTAAAGTGTACAGTCCCTGGCCAAATTATTAGACGCACTGCAAGATTTCATGTAAAATATTAATTACCGAGTGATATTGTACCGTTTTATTATTTTAAATTGATTTGTTTTTTATTTTTATATTATCCAATCAATTACCTATTTATTTGACATAAATAAAACAGCATTAATTTAGAAAAGCATAAGTTTATTAAGTTTTAAAGAAAAGTGAAATTAATGTTAGTAAAAGTCAATATTTAGTTGAGCCACCTTTAGCCGCTATCAAAGCTTTAATTCTGCGCGGCATGCTATCAATGCAAGATTGTACTGTCTCCTGCATTTGAGGATGATGATTCCACACATGAATAATCTTTTCTAGGAGCTGGGTTTTGTTGGTAATCACATCTTTAGCCACTTCTCTTTTCATCAGCTCCCACACATTTTCAATGGGGTTCATATCAGGGCTATTACCCGGCCAATCCAACAGAAGGATATTTTTTTCTGCCAAAAAAGCTTTAACAGACCGAGCAGTGTGGCAGGGAGCTCCATCTTGCATGAAAGTGAATGGTTCCCCATTTGGAAACCATTCTCTGAGCTGCGGAATCAACCGATTTTGTAATACTTCTTTGTACTGATCTTGCCTCATTATTCCTTTGACGACGTACAGACGTCCAGTGCCCTTGCCGCTGATGACTGACCAAATCATCACTTTGGTGGGATGTTTAACCGTCGGGACGACACAATCAGGATGAAACTTTTCTCCATGACGACGACGCACATACTGAGCTTTATTCTGCAAAATTTCGAATGTGCTTTCGTCACTGAAGCAGACCTGTCAAAAATAGGAAAAATATATAAACTTCCTTGTTTATTTGCTTTATTTAACTGAAAATGATAATAATGTATCAATTATTGATTAAATTGCTGTATCTTACCGATCTCCAGAAGTCCACATCTTTGTCTTGCCATTGTTTGGCCCACGCGCTTTGCTTTCATTGCAGCTGTTAACTTGGGCTTCCTGGCGGGGCGACAGGCCTTAAAATATAATTCTTTCAATTTTCTTCGAACAGTGCGCTCAGAAGCATTTACGCTAGCATCCTGGAGTTGTGATTTTATTACCTTTGTGATAGCAAATCTGTTTTCTACACAAATTTTCTTCAAACATCTCTCTGACCGTGGAGTGAAAATTGGTTTTCTACCGCATCTTTTCTTTCTTTTCGGGCTTAATTCCCTGACTCAATTTTCTTTTTTATGCGTCGTACACTAGCTTCAGAAACCTCCAATCTTCGTGATATTTCTCGGTTTGTAAATGTTTTCGCAATCACAAGGGCCTTCACTTCAGCTTTTTTACGTGGTGAAGGATCGCCTTTTCTACCCATAATGAAAATAGTTCAATTACTTTTTTAAAACACTGCATACAAATAAACTAATAACTGAGTAGTATAAAACTGTTAAACAAACAATCACAGTCCATAAAGCCACAGAAACACGTCCGTACCTGACTCGAATCCGATCGCGACTGATACAGGTTTGTACTTATTTACGTTCATGTATCACTTTGTCAACACAGTGTTGCCATATGTTAAAAATAAATACAAATATGTAGTCTACAACAATTCTTTTAAATAAAAATCAATAATATTGTAGTTTAAATATACCATTATTGCATAAAAACTCTTAAGAAACATAAAATTACTAAAAAAAATACAGTGCGTCTAATAATTTGGCCAGGGACTGTATGAAGAGATAAAATACGGTACAGCTGATACCAAGGATATCTCCGAGAATAGGTTTTGTAAGAAACATTATACACGGTGTCCTATACAAAAGTTTAATTGTATACTTTATCTTTAAAAGGCGTAGAGTAATAAATGATACTTTACTTTAGTATGTAAAACCACGATAGGATGGTATACTAAAATTTTGTATATTGACACGTAGGCTGAAAAGTTTTTGGTCTGACTACTTAAAACGATAACTTCTTTATTGGAGCTAAATCTCTTTCCTGCGAGCATTTTTTTGAGGTCTGTGAATAAATAATAGTCGCTGGGGACCAGATCTAGAGAATACGGTGGATGAGGAGGCAATTCGAACATCAATTCATGCAATTTTGCCATCGTAACCATTGACTTGTGACATGGTGTATTGTCTTGATGAAAGAGCACTTTTTTCTTGTTTATTCGGGGCTGTTTCTTCGCGATTTCTATTTTTAAACGCACCAATAATTTTATATAATATTCGCTATTAATTGTTTTTCCCTTCTCAGCATAGTCGATGAAAATTATTCCATGCGCATCCCAAAATACAGCGGCCAAAACCTTCCCAGCCGACTGTTGTGTCTTTGGTCGCTTCGAACGGCTTTCACCGGCTGCTGTCTACTCAGCTCACCGCCGATTTGATTCCGGTGTGTAGAGGTGGATTCATGTTTCATCTATTGTCACATATCGAAAAAATCCTTTTTATTGCGCTTAAAGAGCGCGCAAAATCATCAGCACGTTGTTTTTGGTCCACTGTAACGTGTAAACTAAACATATATATATATATATATATATATATATATATATATATATATATATATATATATATATATATATATATATATATATTAAAACCACTATAACGTGTAAACTAATCGTCGAAATGTCATGAAATTTTGACACGTATCGTTTGAAGGTTGGTACTTCCTAAAAATCGTATGAATTTTTTGAAAAGGGAGACATCTATGCGTCAAACCAAAAACTTTTCAGCCTGCGTGTTAAATGTAAACCATCGCATTCCTGTAACGATTTTAAGAGAGCTTTGAAATTATTGATTACTGTTCGGCAAGTATTTTCCTTGATTGCTGCCATTATATATATATCAATCGGTTTTATAACGTCTTCCGTCTTCCGATGCCTAATTTCCACTCCTCCCGGTTTCACCATCCCTCCTCCTCCAGATCTCTCTCTAGTACTTCTTTGTTGATTCCTGCTCTCCAGCTTTGGCGTGGTCTTCCTCGCTTTCTTTTTCCATGAGGGTTCCAATTTAAAATCTTTTTAGGTAGTCGGTCTTGTGACATTCTCTGTACATGTCCGTACCATACCAACTGTTGGGTTCTGATTTCGTCCACTATATCGTGCTTTATTTCTAAAGTTCGCCTTATCGTGTCATTTGGTATGCGGTCTTTTCTGGATTTTCGTCTCCAGAAATCCATTTCTGTACCTTTTAGTATTTTTTCTGTTCTTTCCTTTAATGGCCACACCTGGGAGCTGTAAGTTATTATACTTTGCACTATTGAGTTGTAAATTCTCTTCTTATTTTCAATGGTTATGTTTTTGTCCCATAGTATACTATTAAGCATTGCAATCGCTTTTCTTCCTTAGATATTCCTCTCGAATATTGCTTCTTCCAGTGTTCCGTCCCTAGATATTCTCGTTCCCAAATACTTATAACTGGCACAGTGTTTGATGGTGTGTCCTGTGGCCAGTTTCAAGTCCTGCTGTTGTCCTCCGACGCACATGTACTCGGTCTTTTTAATATTGATTTCTAGGCCCCATTTTTCATATTCCTCCATAAGTTTTCGTGTCATGTATTCCATATCATCGATGTTCTGAGCGACTACTACCTGGTCATCTGCGAATGATAGCGTGTACAGTGTAGTATCGTTATCCAGTGGTAATCCCATACTGCTGCATTTCCTTTTCCAGTTCTTCAGTGCACTCTCCAAATAGATTTTAAATAGCGTTGGGGATATACAGCAGCCCTGCTTGAGACCCTTTGTAACCGAGAACCCTGTTGTTATACCATATTTGGTTTTCACACTACTTCTTGCGTCTTGGTATAAGGATTTTACGGCTTTAATTATTTCGGTGCTTACATTATTCTGTTGTAGTGTTTCCTACAATCTCATTAGGGGCACGCTGTCGTAGGCCTTTTTTAAATCAACAAACAAGACATCGACTTCCTGATCAAATGCGGTTTTCTTTTCTAGGATTTGTGTCAGTGAGAAGAGATGGTCTATTGTGGATCTTCCTGCTCTAAAGCCTGCCTGTTCTTCAGCTTCTACGTCCTCGTATTCCGTTTCTATTCTGTTTTTAAGTATTTTTCCGTATATTCTGCTAATAGATCCTGTAACCGTTATTCCCCTATAGTTATCGCAATTATTTTTGTCTCCTTTCTTATGAATTGTTGATATGTATGATATTTTCCATTCCTCAGGTACTTCTGATGTGTTAATGCATCTTTGGAATAAGTTCCTCAAAGCGCTAAATAGCTTTTCAGTTCCGTATTTTACTATCTCTCGTGGGATGTTTCCTGGTCCTGGAGCTCTACCATTTTTTAGCTTTTTACATACTTCTTTAACTTCTGATGTTGTTATCCTTATTGGGGATCCTCGTGTAACTATATTTGGGTTTCCATGTTGGGTACTTTTGAACTCTGGTCTATCTTCTGTTAGCATATTTGTAAAATATTGGTTCCATTTTTCTGGTGTTATTGGTGAGAAGATTTCTCTTTTCCGTTCTGTTCTCATATTTTTAAGAAGTCTCCAGCTTTCTGTGCTTTTTCTTCCTCCTATGTAAGTGTTGAGTCTTGAGCATGTCTTTTCCCATTGGTTGTTCTTTTTGTCACTAATCATTTTGCGTACTCTAGCTTGGGATTCTTTGTATTTTACTTTGTCGTTTGTACTCTTTGAACTTAAGTATTTGTGATAGCTTTTCCGTTTTTCTTCAGTTTCGTATTTAATTTCTTCATCCCACCAATATGGTTTTTGCTGTTTTTCCCTTTTCTCTTGGTACCCTAATGCTTCCAGTGCGGCTGCGTGTAGGCATTCCTTTATATACTTATATTCTTCTTCTATATTAACAAATCCCGTCCGTTGTATCTTTTGGTCCAGTCTACTCTTGTATAGATTTGCTGCCATTCTAGCGAAATATTTGATTGTTCCAAGAAGCATATTTTTGGTTGGAAACTTTATTTTTGAGATATCCCCTCAAAAAATCCATTGATGTCAAATCAGGGTTACGTAGAAACCAACGAATGCCATCTCTATGCGAAATTAATTTATGTGGGAAAGGTTCTAAAATGACTGGCAAAGATATGTTTGAGGTATCCTGCCAGAAGGTATGACGAAGTTCTCAGTAATGTCTACATATCTGTCTGAATTAACAGTTGTTGTGCGGTACATGTCATGCTCAAAGTATTCCATTCACCAACATTGCGGCCTCAGCCGTCATGAAGTTCTTTTTATTCCATCATTTTGCAAAAATCACATGTAGCGTCACTTAAAACAGCTGTAACTCACAAACTAGCAGACAAAATGCCATCCAGATGTTACACGAATCTTCTGAGAGTTGACACGAACTGAAAATTATATGTTTTTTGTTTACTCTGCTACCTCTCGGGTAGTCTCGGAACTTTTCACCCCATGTATGTATACGTAGGTTTCATCAACTATCAAAACACGTTTGTTGGCTGGATGATAAAGACCTTCGCATTATTCATAACCTCTGTTAGAATCAGGCTGCAACTATGAGGGTAGATATCGAAGTTACTGAAGAAAATAGGGTAAAAAGAGGTGTGTAACAGAATTGCGTGCTCTCTCTGCTGCTCTCCGCTGCTCTTTAATGACACTTGCCCTGTAAGGTAGACGAGGGCATACTAATAAACGGCAACCGTATCAATAATATCAGGTATACGGGTGACGACACCCTTATCTTTACAGACAGTTTAAGGAGCTTTGAGAAATTAATAACAGGCTTGTCAGAGGCCAGCTGTGGGTATGGTTTGGATTTTAATGTCAAAAAAACCAAATACACGTATAATATAAACGACTACAAGTGTACTTGGATGTTGTGACTATCAATCGTTTTTTTGTCGATGTTCAGACCTTTGGGGATCCTTTTAGCTGGTAATTTTGTCATAACCAAATCAGAAGGGACAGTGTCAAAAGAACGTTTGTATGGAATGTTCTCGGCTATAGGTTTCAGCCGAATTCATCGATTCTCCAAAATCATTCCATGCGCAGCCTCAACATCCTCTCGCATAGACACAGAAGAAGAAGTCTTTCGCACGGTGTTCATCACTGATGTCGGTTCTGCGACTCTTGAAATCCGAAACCTAATTTTTCATATTGATCTGGGAGGACATTGTTCCTTCAGTGTACTAATCACGTCGCTGTAAGTTTCTTTAGAGGACCGATAAGTCTACTAAAGAATGTTTGTCGGTCATATCTTCTTCAAAAATTCACTATAAATAGCAAGTAGAGAATACATTAACCGAGGGCATCGAAATACGAAAGACAAGGTTGCATCCTCGCCCTACTCCTGTTTAATATGTACAGTGAAGTTATCTTTAAAGAAGCCCTGAAAGAAAAGAAAGCCGGCGTAAATGGAGAGACAATAAATAATATTCAATATGCAGACGACACAGTCTTACTAGGAAGTAATCTTTTTGAATTACAGCATCTATTAGAAAAAGTAAATGGTAGCTGTACTGAGTATGGATTAAAGATCAATCTTAATAAAACTAAATGGATGTTAATAACATGATTTCCACAAAATAAGATAAGTTTAACTATAGCAGGCACCGTGATAGAAAGAGTTCAAAGCTGTAAATACCTTGGAGTCTGGATGGACCAAACGGGAGATCAAACTTTGGAAATACGAATAAGAATAAAAATCGCTAGAAGATCGTTTGTGTCTCTAAAGAAGTTATTTTGTTGTTGCATTGGGCTTAGGTTGCGAACGCTTCTGTGTTTCTACTGGTCTTAATTTCCAACCGATTTAGACAATTTTTTTTTAAATATTCGTAATTACATCGCCAAAAAATCTCTCGACGTCGATTTTTGAATTATTGCAGTATTTGAATGAGCAAACCAAAGCAATTTATGTTTCTCGATCCACATAATCTGAAATTTCGTGTTTTAAGACCTAAAGGTTGCAAGGTAAATTAACATAGCCATTTTTCGGCCATTATTTGAACATATTTTGACCATTTATCACCATTTCTGGCTAAAACGATGATAAATGTGGTCAAAATATGTCCAAGTAATGGCCGAAAAATGGCTGTTGATTCACCTTACTACCTTTAGGTTTTGAAACAACAAATTTCAAATTATGTGGATCGAGAAACATAAATTGCTTTGATTTGCTCATTCAAATATTGCACTCTTCGAAAAAATTACTAAAAAATATCCAAAAATGGTGGAAAAAAAACCAAAAATTGGCCATAATTCAAAAATCGGCTTTAGGAGATTTTTTTGAAATTTAGTTATGAGTAAGGAAACCCAATATGCACTTTAAAATATGCGCATAAATATGCAAATAATTTTCTCAAAATATGCACATACATGTTGTAAATATGCAGTAAAAAAAATCGAAATATACTTGAAAAATGTAAATTTATTGTTTCACATTACATGATACGAGTACTATACAAATGTAGCAATAAAAAACCCATTTTAAATTTTCAACATACAGGGCGAATGAACTAAATCTAAATATAATATTATACAAAGTAAAAAAATAAATATAAATAATAATGTATTTTATTACTTTACTTAAAGATGAACATATAACACATGGGCTGAAAAGTCCCGGGCCTAACAAAGAAAACACGGTTTTTTTGGTTCAAAATTAGCTTTATTCATCAACGTAATCTCCATCAAGAGCAACGCAATCATTCCAGCGTCGCTCTAACATTTCAATACCACTTTTGTAGAATGATTTATCTTTTGCCTCAAAATAGGCCTCAGTTTCAGCTATAACCTCTTCATTCGTGCGAAATTTCTTACCGGCGAGCATTTTTTTTCAGGTCTGCGAACAGCCAGTAGTCGCTGGGAGCCAAATCTGGCGAATACGGTGGATGTGGGAGCAATTCGAAGTTCAATTCATGTAGTTTTGCCATTGTTTTGATTGACTTGTGACACGGTGCGTTGTCTTGATGAAACAAAATTTTTTTCTTTGCCATATGCGGTCGTTTCTTTGCAATTTCGGCCTTCAAACGCTCCAATAACGCTATATAATATTCACTGTTGATGGTATTTCCTTTCTCAAGATAGTCGATGAATATTACACCACGCACATCCCAAAATACCGAGGCCATAACCTTTCCAGCCGATTGTTGTGCTTTCGGGCGCTTTGGACGAGGTTCACCAGTTGCTGTCCACTCAGATGACGATCGTTTTGATTCCGGAGTGAAGTGATGGATCCATGTTTCATCCATTGTCACATATCGACGCAAAAATTCCGGTTTGTTACGTTTTAAACTTGGCCAAACACTGCTCAGAATCATCAACACGTTCTTGTTTTTGATCAACAGTGAGCAAACGCGGCACCCACTTTGAACAGAGCTTTCTCATAGTCAAATTCTCATGCAATATAAAGCCAACACGTTCTTTTGATATCTTTACGATGTCAGCTAACTCACGCAACTTCACTTTTCGATCATTCAAAACGATTTTATGGATTTTTTTGATGTTTTCTGGTGTTACCGCCTCATTTGGACGTCCACTGCGTTCTGCATCATCGGTGTCTCTACGACCACGTTTGAAGTCAGCAAACCAACGTTTTATTGTTGTTTCTGATGGAGCGGAGTCCCCATAACACTTTTCAAGCCATTGCTTCGCTTGAACGGTATTTTTTCCCATCAAGAAGCAGTGTAAAATTAAAACACGAAATTGTTTTTGATCCATTGTTTCGAAAATAACAAAAGTAGCGTCACTCTTAGCACAATAACTCACAAACTAATGAATAGAATATCATGAAATTTTAACAGCTGTATTTTGAAGGTTAGTATTAACTGAAAAAAAGGTGACTGCAATAAAACTAGCGCCATCTATGTGTTAGGCCCGGGACTTTTCAGCCCATTAATAATAATAATAATGTAGGTACATGTTATAAAAATTTATATACGTAGTAAACAGCATAATAAAACATACATTTTAAATTTGATACATACAGGGCGATGCAACTAAGTAAGCAGAACTAAGCAAATATTGCAAAAGACAGGGTCGCCGTTAGTTTTATAAAAACAATAAACTACTAAATGTTTCTCAAAATTCTCCATTAAAAAGTTTTGTCTTCTATCGTTGTATAAAAAATTTATAAATTGAGAAACTCCTTTCCACATCGACTGATGTAATAGGAGGAAATCCCCCTTTAAAACATTAGCTACTTGGCTGACAAATTGAAACCCACTATTTTTTTCCATAACATTCCGAAATTTTTGAAAAATTTTGCTCCCAATTTTACCTGCGACATTTTCAAAAGCGACCTCACATTGTTTTATTAGTTGAACACTTCGGGTAATGGCAAATTAGATTCCTCCATTTGAGTTATGATTTTAGAAACAAAGCTATAATTTGTTTTAAGAAAGGAAAGTTGTTGTTTTATCTCCTTGTTTTTGAATAATCGTTTAAGTTCTGTAAGGGATTGGGAAAATTCGTCTGATAATTCTACAATTAGACCATCTAGTTGACAGAAGTTGTCGCAATAAAAAAATGTTGCTTCCAACCAAGTGCCCCTTCTTGTAATAACAGGCTGAGGTGGAAGAGGAGTGTTTGGTAGTTTTTCTTTGTAGAACTGAATCCTTAAAGGCGCTTTAAGGAAGATTTTCTTCATGTTAGAAATAATACAAGTATGCTCTGATGGCCGTCTGGGTTTACTGACTGGTTTTTACTGACCATAAAATAATAAAATTTATTTGGGGAAAACCACCGGCGCGGCGGCAGCGGTCTAAACATTGATCCTTATTCCGAAAAATGAATGAAAACGCCTGCTAAAGACCTACATTATTATAAATTCCTTCAAATATGCACATATATGCTATTTTTAAAGCATTTATGCAAATATTTAGAAAAATGCATATAATATGCAAAATATGCAATATATGCGCTTTGCATATTTAGGTGTCCTTAGTTATGAGTATTTTTGAAATTTAGTTATGAGTTATTTAAATCGGTTGGAAATTAAGACCTGTTGACAATTTTGAATGAAAAATTAAAATCCTGAACCACAATACCACGTAGGATTTTATGGTTAAAAATCCTGCGTTTGGTTGCGGCAGCATTGAGTTGTTCCGAGCGGCTGCGAGCCAAGTTCGAATATGAAGAAGGACAATAAAATATAGACCACCAAACTGTGTGTACGTATTTACTAAATGTTAAACTACTATCCATAGCAATCAGATTTGTTGTCGACAATGAGAGAGAGGCGGCCATAGCGTAGTGGGTAAAGTATCTGCCTTCTACGCCGGAGACCCGAGTTTCAGTTTCGCTCAGAAAATAATAAGTTTTTTAAAAAATTTATAACTTGACGGTCGCATCTCTCGTGAAGGCAATTGCAAACCACCACGCCTAGTAAAACCATCTCACTTTGGCCGTTCGGAACCGGCATTAAACTGTAGGTCTCCTTTCCCTGTGCAACACTTAAAAAAGGCACCAACCACAGGTAAAGGCGAAAGGGTCGCCTATACGTCCTTATTGGATATGGCACTTCAAGAATGGTAAGTGGTTTAGGCCAGGGGTGCTCAAACGGTCGATCGCGAGTGCTTTTTGAGTCGATCTCGAGAAAAAAATTCCGATATAGAACTATTCACAGATTTTGTTTTAGGTAACTAAAACAAAATGTAATGAATAAACTACTAAAATTTATTCGATCCACAATTAGGCCAGAATAACACCCTCATCACTTTCTTTTATCGTAATAACCCCTGCTAGCGGCAAAAGGCGGCTTTATCAAAGGAACGCGCGGTACTTGTCAAAGAAAAGCCGAGTTTTTGATTCCCGCCGATTACATTAGAGTGAATTAGGAAAACGAAAAGTACGTGATTTGATAACTTGTTTGAAAAAAGAACAAACCATGTTTACAAGACCAGCCAAACAATCAAAAGCTGCAACGATCGCGTCATTTAAAATATCTCATATATTGGCGAAACACAAGAAACCATTTGATGATGGATTGGTTGTGAAGGAAGCATTTATTGAGGCAGGTGAGACTTTATTTGGAGATTTTAAAAATAAAACAGAGATTATGTCTGCTATTAGAGAACTTCAGTTATCTCGTCCGACTGTCACAAGGCGTGTTGAAGTCATGAGTCAGGACATGGCAGATAAACTAAAACATGATATCATGGAATGTACATACTTTTCTTTACAGTTCGACGAATCCACCGATATGACAGACACTGCCCAGCTGTGTATTTTTATTCGAATGGTATTCAATGACATGTCGGCTAAGGAAGAGTTTTTGATAATGATTCCTCGGAAAGGAGAGATCCGTGGCGAAGATATATATGACGGTTTCTTCAATTTTGTAACAAACTACAAGCTAGCAATATATAAACTAGTGTGCATTACAACCGATGGAGCACCAGCAATGACTGGAAACGAAAACGGTTTTGTGGCATTGTGTCGAGCTAATGATGATTTCCCTTCATTTTTCTCCTTCCATTGCATTATACATCAACAAGTTTTTTGTTCAAAAGTTCTAAACATGGAGGAGATTATGGGCATTGCAATAAAAATTGTGAATTCTATCCGTGCACGTAGCTTGCAACGACGGCTCTTTAAATTGCAGTTGAAAGATAGTGAGTCAGCTGAACACACTGATTTAGTTCTTTACATGGACGTCCGGTGGTTGAGTCGCGGAAAATTCCTAGAAAGGTTTCAAGAATTATTGCCCGAAATAACAGCTTTTCTGGACGAAAGAGGTGATGACACTCAGATGCTGAAAAACGGAAAATGGCTGACTGATTTGGCATTTTTGACAGATATTACAATACATTTAAACACCATTAATTTGGAGCTTCAAGGTAAAGGAAAAACTATTATTGAGATGATTAGCGCAATAGACGCATTCAAAAGTAAATTGCAACTTATGATAGATCAACTGAAAAGAAAGGATCTGAAAAATTTTCCGTCTTTGAAAGCAAGGATTCCTCAGTTGAATTATGATATTTATAAGGCAGAATTATCAAATATTTTGGGCCAATTCGAAATACGTTTTTTATGATTTCAGTAAATTGGCAAATATCGCATCATTTATGAGTTATCCTTTTTCGTGTAAAAATATTGAGGAATTAGCTACTGAAATAGCAAGTCAGATTAACATGGACTCATGTTCTGTTGAAAATGAGTTAGTGCAGATTATATCAGATATACATCTCAAAGCCACAGCATCTGATACAAAATTCTGGTGTTTTATATCTGAAGATAAATATCCGAATCTAAGGCAAATCGCCCTTCAACTGACGGCAATGTTTGGGTCAACTTACTTGTGCGAGTCTGCATTTTCTGAAATGAAGATAACTAAGTCAAAATATCGCAATCGACTAACTGACGAACATACGTCATCATGCTTGCGATTAGCACTCGGTAATTACGTACCATCTTATGAAAAGTATGCTGAGGACATGCAGTGCCACGCTTCAACATCCAAAGTCACTCTTTAGTTAAGTTTAGTCACTAGAACTCGTTTGTTTTGTAAGAACCAATAAACTCGCAATTTTGAATAATTATGAGTTTTTCATTGACATTTTAGGGCAGACCTACATTTACCTTGTCTAAAAAAAATGCATATTGTGCGGAAAACTAATATCTATGCCACGATACACCCTACCTAGACGACAATCCTGCATCACACTTACTTGCAGCCTCTCAGAGTCGATCGATCGTAGTCTAACAATATTGAGGTAGATCGCCAGCAGTTCAAGTTTGAGCACCCCTGGTTTAGGCTAACTAGTTAACAGGATTCGTAGTACTCCTCTATAAAAATCTATTCTGATGGAAAAATCGATAAAATATTTTCCATATTTGGTCGTATGTGTTACAACGACTTCGGTTATAAAAAGATAATCGTTTTAACAATAAATCATCGGCTGATTTTATTCACAGGTTATATGACTTCTGGTTTATTCAAGTCAATAAAATGGCCGCCGCAATATACCGTATTACCGTGCATAATCACATGAAATAATGCATACACTCAGGCCACTTTCCAAAACCTACATTTACCTTGTTGCACATAAGGTGCATTGTTGTTGCAGTGTCTTATTGCGTATGAGGCATGTATTGTTAAAAATTCTGACGTAACGGAAAGAAAAATCAGTGATTTTTGTAATTCAAGTACTGCCGTAGTTACGTAATTCTACATATGCAGGTGTTCGTTTTTCGTATTTTCCGCTGCAAATGTAATTTTCAGGTATATTTTAACTAAGTTGGGAATGTGGAATCTTTGGCACAATGATACTACTCAGTCTATATCACCACTACACCAAACATTTTATTTTTGCACTCGACGCGCGTTTCGCTAACCATGTTAGCTTCATCAGGAGCGATGATTGACTAAAGCTAAACTACAAATCTACCGTATTTATACTTAGCCTAACCCTAGAATTACTCAAGCGGAACTAATGACATCGGCAAGGCCATCAGTTCCGGTCAAGTAACCAGTAGAGGGGACTATAAGGAATAGGCCCTCTGTCTTTATTTAAACTACTTTTACATTTTATGATTTCCATACTTTCGTATGCGTTCAACAATCTCCTATCAGATACATTTTTTATTAATCTTAGATTATCTAATGTTACAGTATGATCAGCTTCAAGGGCATGTTCGGCAATGCTAGACTTTTCTGTTCTATTGTATCTTAAGTGTGCTAAATGTTCTTTAAATCGTGTTTTAATTGACCTTTTAGTTTGCCCAACATACTTTTTGTCACAATCATTACAACTAATTTCATAAATTCCACTTTTCTCACAATTAGGAATCTTATCTTTGGGATTTCCTAAGATATTCCTCAGATTGTCTGATGACTTCTAGACTAAGGTGAGGCCTACCTTATTAAATACCTTATTGAGTCCCTTGCTATATTTCGGATTATATGGTATGGAGACATACTTGGTGTTATTTTCTTCGCGTGTAAAAAAGATGGAATTCTGAATATTAAACCTAAATTTATGTCTATTTATTAGCTTATTTACTAAGTCATCGTCATAACCATTAACTCTAGTTATATTTCTAATACGATTCCTTTCTTTATTAAAGTTTGCTCTGTTCAGAGGGAAAGTGACCAAACGATGAACTAAAAAATGTAATGAAGCTAATTTATGTTGTATGCAATGAAATGAATCATTAGGAATATATCTATCTGTTACTGTGTCCTTCCTATAGATATCAAATTCTAATCTATTATTATTTTTAATAATTAAAATATCTAGAAAAGGCAATTGTCCTTTGTTCTTAATTTCGTACGTGAATTTAATGGAATCATATCGGCTATTTAATTTAGAAACAAAATCATCAATATTTGCTTTCTTTGTATCAAAAATCGCGAAAATATCATCCACATACCTATACCATACCCTTGGGAAATATTCGAATTCTTGACTGGCTTCGATTTCAAACTTACTCATGAATAAATTGGCTATGAAAGGTGACAAGCAATTACCTACAGCTGTTCCTTCTTTCTGAACATAAAATTGATTGTTATATTGGAAATAATTTTGTTCCATGCAAAGTTTAGATAATGTTAAGTATTCACGAATAATTTCGTCTTCAATTATTCGTGAATACTTAACATTATCTAAACTTTGCATGGAACAAAATTATTTCCAATATAACAATCAATTTTATGTTCAGAAAGAAGGAACAGCTGTTGCTTGTCACCTTTCATAGCCAATTTATTCATGAGTAAGTTTGAAATCGAAGCCAGTCAAGAATTCGAATATTTCCCAAAGGTATGGTATAGGTATGTGGATGATATTTTCGCGATTTTTGATACAAAGAAAGCAAATATTGATGATTTTGTTTCTAAATTAAATAGCCGATATGATTCCATTAAATTCACGTACGAAATTGAGAACAAAGGACAATTGCCTTTTCTAGATATTTTAATTATTAAAAATAATAATAGATTAGAATTTGATATCTATAGGAAGGACACAGTAACAGATAGATATATTCCTAATGATTCATTTCATTGCATACAACATAAATTAGCTTCATTACATTTTTTAGTTCATCGTTTGGTCACTTTCCCTCTGAATAGAGTAAACTTTAATAAAGAAAGGAATCGTATTAGAAATATAACTAGAGTTAATGGTTATGACGATGACTTAGTAAATAAGCTAATAAATAGACATAAATTTAGGTTTAATATTCAGAATTCCACCTTTTTTACACGCGAAGAAAATAACACCAAGTATGTCTCCATACCATATAATCCGAAATATAGCAAGGCACTCAATAAGGTATTTAATAAGGTAGGCTTCACCTTAGTCTATAAGTCATCAGACAATCTGAGGAATATCTTAGGAAATCCCAAAGATAAGATTCCTAATTGTGAGAAAAGTGGAATTTATGAAATTAGTTGTAATGATTGTGACAAAAAGTATGTTGCGCAAACTAAAAGGTCAATTAAAACACGATTTAAAGAACATTTAGCACACTTAAGATACAATAGAACAGAAAAGTCTAGCATTGCCGAACATGCCCTTGACGCTGATCATACTGTAACATTAGATAATCTAAGATTAATAAAAAATGTATCTGATAGGAGATTGTTGAACGCATACGAAAGTATGGAAATCATAAAATGTAAAAGTAGTTTAAATAAAGACAGAGGGCCTATTCCTTATAGTCCCCTCTACTGGTTACTTGACCGGAACTGATGGCCTTGCCGATGTCATTAGTTCCGCTTGAGTAATTCTAGGGTTAGGCTAAGTATAAATAGGGTAGATTTGTAGTTTAGCTTTAGTCAATCATCGCTCCTGATGAAGCTAACGTGGTTAGCGAAACGCGCGTCGAGTGCAAAAATAAAGTGTTTGGTGTAGTGGTGATATAGACTGAGTAGGTATATTTTAAACCATATCTCACTATACGTTGTTACCAGAACATTGTTAATTACCCAAAAGTATAAATCTTTACGGCGAATGACGATCTATCACTAGTAACCATTGATTCAGGACAATTTTGTGTCCTTACGAGCAGTCAAAATGTCGTGCATAGTCGATTTTGGAGTTTCCAATTCACCAGTCGTCAATCTCACGATTGATTTTTACAAGAGCGGATAAAGGAGCAATAAAATAACTGAAATAATAATGGATTTCCTAAAACCAGATGTATTCAAATCCACCAACTTCGATCCAACAAAAACTTTTTAAAAAAATTAAAGATGTGTTAAAAGATCTAAGCATTTTTACAGATAATGATAAATTCAGTCTCGATGAACTCTCAAGTTCCAAAATTATATTCTTTTATCAAATTACATAAAAATAATTCACCAATTCGCCCAGTAGTTTCTTACATAACAGCTCCAGCGTTTTCTTTATCAAGTAAATTGATTGAGACTTTGACAAAAGATTGTGAATTCACACGTAAATATAGTATGAAAAATAATAATCAATTAATATCAAAAATTTATCCATTGACTTTACTAGGTAACTCCAAACTTATATCATTTGACGTACAGAACCTTTTTCCAAGTATACCACCGTTAAACGCAATAATTTTGGTTCAAAAATTCATCATCATCATCATTAGCTTATTCCATCCATAGTCGAATGTAAGCCTCCCCAAGTTGTCTCCAATAAGCTTGGTTGTTTGCTTTTTGCATCCAATCGTCTCCTGCTAATCTTTTTATGTTAAGGTGCACAGTTTAAAATTATTTTTGAGTATACAGGGTACTTCAAAAAGTGTGGCCGATATAACATATGTTTTTTTTAAATGGAACATCCTATTTTCTAATTTATTTTTAAATTCTGCGTAAAATTTTATAACTAACCTAAACCTAGTAGTTTTTCTAATATTTCAATTTTTTTTTTTTAAAATACTAGTTTTAGAAATTTGAGTTAGATACTACAGGGTGTTCAAAATAAATTTATACATTTCGACGACTGTATATTATTTTTTTCTGATAGATTTTACGAAACCCTCCAACTTTTATTAAGTATGTCATATACCTATTTCTAATAGTTTTCGATTTATTTTGAATTTTTCAATTTTTACCCTTGTTTTTAATACACTTACGCTATTGCGAAACCATAAACAAATAGTTAATAATAATTCTAATATATCTAATGATTAATTATTATGATGTAATAAATGTTCAAAAATATGCCCGTCTACTTGAATACACATGTTTAGTCGTTTACTATATTTTCCTTCACTTTCCTTAGCAGAAAGGACGTTATTGTCATGCACGCATCCCGTATCCTATTTTCCATATCTACTGGTGTTGTAGGGCGATTCACATAAACTCGATCTTTAATGTAGCCCTACAAAAAGAAGTCTAAAGGTGTAAAGTCACAGGATCGAGGGAGCCACTGAATGAATCCATCCCTACCGATCCATTTTTGTGGGTAAGGATCGTTTAAAAATTCCCGAACTTCCCGGTGGTAATGAGCAAAGTTATCAACTTCTTCAAGGAGCTGGGTTTTTTTTTTTGTTTTATGGGTCTAGCACACGTGCTGCAGGGAAGTCCCTAAAGCGCTCCAGGAGCGGAACGTGTGCAGAACTTTATTGTAGGAAGGCATGGTCTGTTCGTTGATTCCTGTGGTGCAACTCATGCGTTGCTTTGATTTTCCCGCCTTGGTGGGTGCCGGCTTACCCGCCGGCACAACACTTTTGGCAGATCCATTCTCGGTTGCCAGGTCTACATCGTTTTGGTCGAGCTGCCATTTCCCGCGATGTCCTCAACCGTTACCTCGATCGCTCGATGCTTCTTTTATTGGTCTACTGTTGGTTGGGATGTTTTTAGTGTTTTGTGGTGTCAGAAGCTCAAAGTGTCCCGATATTGGGTTGATTGGGTAAATAGTTTCGGCATGTTTTCCTAGGGTAATTCGTTTTGCAAAAAATTTAAATATCTAGGCCCGTTAAGCGGTTCGCGGAAAAAAATATGGACCAATAATTCGAAAATTTGATATTCCACATTATACAGAACAGCCAAATGGTTTTGGTTTTGAACTACCCGGACCCAAAATGGATTAACTGTTTTATAATAATGCATGTTATGGCTGTTAACTGCTCCATTACTGCGAAAAGTGGCTTTATCAGAAAACATTATTTTGGATAAAAAATTTGGATCGGCCTTTATTGCTTCATTCATGGTGGTACAAAAGTTTACTCGTTGTTCAAAATCACGGTCTTGAAGTTCTTGGTGTAGTTTCATATGAAAGAGATGGTACTCGTGGTGCGATTAGCCATAGATTGGGATGTGTCAGATAAGTCACCTAGTTAACGGCTGCTAACCTAGGGATTATCTTCAACATGAAGTAAAATTTCCATTCCTCTTTCCTCATTGGTAGCATTCTGGTTTACTACTTTCCGTTTCCACTACCATTAAACCGTTCCATTAAACACTGAAAGGATTTTCTAAATGGTATACGTCTATTAGGGTACTTCGCTCCGTAAAGCCTTACTGCCAAAAGACAATTTCTTCCCGCCTCGCGGTATATAAACCATATCAATTAATTCATTTTTAGGAAAATCCATAACTATTACCTTTATACGACACTTACTACAACAAATTAAACTATTTTTAGTTGCTCAAAATTTGACAATGCCTACATTTTTGTTTTGTCTTGGCAACTATAATGTTATAGCGTCAGGGGTGCTCAAACCGTCGATCGCGATCGACAAGTCGATCGCGAGTGCTTTTTGAGTCGATCTCGAGAAAAAAATTCCGATATAGAACTATTCACAGATTTTGTTTTAGGTAACTAAAACAAAATGTAATGAATAAACTACTAAAATTTATTCGATCCACAATTAGGCCAGAATAACCCCCTCATCACTTTCTTTTATCGTAATAACCCCCTGCTAGCGGCAAAAGGCGCCTTTATCAAAGGAACGCGCGGTACTTGTCAAAGAAAAGCCGCTTTTTTAATTCCCGCCGATTTTTCTAGAAACTTCGGGCGGCGTGTTTGACGGGAACATTCGAGACTTCGTTCGCGCCGATATAAATGTTGCGCCTGTAGGAATAGGAGTCAGTCTGAGTTGTAACTTGAAGGCGATACATCGATACAAAGTTTATTAATAAATAGTCCAAAATGAGTGCGGCGAAGAAAAGTAAAAAATTTTAATAACGATTGGGAGGAAGAATTTTTCTTTTGTATGGTAACGAATAAGTGCATTTGTCTCATTTGCCGTGCGTCAGTTGCAATACCTAAGCGTGGGAACTTAGAGAGGCATCATAAAACGGTTCATAAAAACTATGAAAAAGATTTTCCGTCACAGAGTGAATTAAGAAAACGAAAAGTACGTGATTTGATAACTTGTTTGAAAAAAGAACAAACCATGTTCACAAGACCAGTCAAACAATCAAAAGCTGCAACGATCGCGTCATTTAAAATATCTCATATATTGGCGAAACACAAGAAACCATTTGATGATGGATTGGTTGTGAAGGAAGCATTTATTGAAGCGGGTGAGAGTTTATTTGGAGATTTTAAAAATAAAAACAGAGATTATGTCTGCTATTAGAGAACTTCAGTTATCTCGTCCGACTGTCACAAGGCGTGTTGAAGTCATGAGTCAGGACATGGCAGATAAACTAAAACATGATATCATGGAATGTATATACTTTTCTTTACAGTTCGACGAATCCACCGATATGACAGACACTGCCCAGCTGTGTATTTTTATTCGAATGGTATTCAATGACATGTCGGCTAAGAAAGAGTTTTTGATAATGATTCCTCTGAAAGGAAAGACCCGTGGCGAAGATATATATGACGTTTTCTTCAATTTTGTAACAAACTACAAGGTACCAATATATAAACTAGTGTGCATTACAACCGACGGAGCACCAGCAATGACTGGAAACAAAAATGGTTTTTTGGGCATTGTGTCGAGCTAATGATGATTTCCCTTCATTTTTCTCCTTCCATTGCATTATACATCAACAAGTTTTGTGTTCAAAAGTTCTAAACATGGAGGAGATTATGGGCATTGCAATAAAAATTGTGAATTCTATCCGTGCACGTAGCTTGCAACGACGGCTCTTTAAATTGCAGTTGGAAGATAGTGAGTCAGCTGAACACACTGATTTAGTTCTTCACACGGACGTCAGGTGGTTGAGTCGCGGAAAATTCCTAGAAAGGTTTCAAGAATTATTGCCCGAAATAACAGCTTTTCTGGACGAAAGAGGTGATGACACTCAGATGCTGAAAAAGGGAAAATGGCTGACTGATTTGGCATTTTTGAGAGACATCACAATTCATTTAAGCACCATTAATTTGGAGCTTCAAGGTAAAGGAAAAACTATTATTGAGATGATTAGCGCAATAAACGCATTCAAAAGTAAATTGCAACTTATGATAGATCAACTGAAAAGAAAGGATCTGAAAAATTTTCCGTCTTTGGAAGCAAGGATTCCTCAGTTGAATTATGATATTTATGAGGCAGAATTATCAAATATTTTGGGCCAATTCGAAATACGTTTTTATGATTTCAGTAAATTGGCAAATATCGCATCATTTATGAGATCCTTTTTCGTGTAAAAACATTGAGGAATTAGCTACTGAAATAGCAAGTCAGTTTAACATGGACTCATGTTCTGTTGAAAATGAGTTAGTGCAGATTATATCAGATATACATCTCAAAGCCACAGCATCTGATACAAAATTCTGGTGTTTTATATCTGAAGATAAATATCCGAATCTAAGGCAAATCGCCCTTCAACTGACGGCAATGTTTGGGTCAACTTACTTGTGCGAGTCTGCATTTTCTGAAATGAAGATATTTAAGTCAAAATATCGCAATCGACTAACTGACGAACATATGTCATCATGCTTGCGATTAGCACTCGGTAATTACGTACCATTTTATGAAACGTATGCTGAGGACATGCAGTGCCACGCTTCAACATCCAAAGTCACTCTTTAGTTAAGTTTAGACACTAGAACTCATTTGTTTTGTAAGAACCAATAGACTCGCAATTTTGAATAATTATGAGTTTTTTCATTGACATTTTAGAGCAGACCTACACTTACCTTGACTAAAAAAATACATATTGTGCGGAAAACTAATATCTATGCCACGATACACCCTACATAGACGACAATCCTGCATCACACTTACTTGCAGCCTCTCAGAGTCGATCGATCATGGTCTAACAATATTGAGGTAGATCGCCAGCAGTTCAAGTGTGAGCACCCCTGGCGTAAATGTATTAAAAACAAGGGTAATAATTCAAAAATTCAAAATAAATCGAAAACTATTAGAAATAGGTATATGACATACTTAATAAAAGTTGGAGGGTTTTGTAAAATCTATCAGAAAAAATAATAATAATATACAGGGTGTGCCATTTAAAAAATTTGAGATTTTTCAATTTAAAATAGTCGAAATGTTTAATTTTATTTTGAACACCCTGTAGCATCTAACTCAAATTTCTTTACATATATCTTTTTTTATCTCTATAGAAGCTCTTACCAATTATGAATATTCCACCTTCAGAAACAGTGGCGCTACTGGCATTTTTTTACGAAACTGAAAACTAGTATTTTTTTAAAGAAATTGAAATATTAGAAAAACTACTAGGTTTAGGTATATAACATTTAATAAAAAAGTTATAAAATTTTACGCAGAATTTATAAATAAAATAGGATGTTCCAAACATGTTAAGTAAGTTAGAAGATCTCCTGTTGATCTTTGCGTACGAAAAGCCATATTAATATTCAATCCATGTAATATTCAATCTATAATAATATTCAACCTTTCAGGATATTCTAGAAAATTGATTGATAGGTTTTCCATGACTTTCAATAGCCTTTTTTGGGTGTCGGCTGAACAATAGCGCATTTCGAGCAGGAAGGAAATATGCCCTTTCTGTAGGATAGGTTGAAAAGTTAGCACCTTTTGAGTACTATGGCAGGTACTCCATTAGCGCCAGAAGCTTTTTTGGAGTCTAGATTCATTAAAATACGTTTTTATGATACGATGACTGAAGGTAATATCGGGCATCCCTGACTGCACTATGAGAATAGTTGGTGATGTTCTTTCTTGGAAATCGACAGTGGATTGTGAAGCAAAAAGTTCAGCTGACAAGTTGGCTTTCTCAACTGTTGTTGTGGCAAGTGATGGTATAGTGGAAGTAATATAAATATTGTTGAAGACTGATTTGCAAACCAAGACAAAAATTTTTTTCGAAACATCTAGAGTTACTTTATAACCGTTGAACAAAGCATAAAAATTTGAATTCAACATATATGGTACTATCAGTAAGTTCTTGAATTTTTAACGAATTTTCAAATTTTGAAGTTTTTACATGCTTCTCGTGGTCCATATTTTCTTAAAATGAAAATAATTTTCACACAAATGCATGACTATTGTCTTACCAGTTTTTTAATTGTTTTTTTTTTAAATTTGTGTTCCATTTACGTTAAAAAACGCACTCGAGACCGTCAGGCATCTAGAACTCGTTAATTTAATCAGTAACATTCTTTCTTGTTTTATCAGCTGTTTTTATCTTCTTATAACAATATTTTTTTGTGGTCGTGTAATATAAATGTTGAATCGTAATGATGAGATGTAATTTTTACAGATAAGGAGTTCTGACGGAAAATAGGCTTTACGTGATGAGATAAACGGGTTTATCATATTTTCAAGTAAAATCTTGGTCCAAATAAGTTCGATGGGGCCAAGACTCGATTTAGAATGATCAAAAAACAGGAAGATGCTGAGGATTTACTGGCAGTCGAATCAACGAAGGGGGATCCCAGTGCTTTCTAAAGAAGCTGGCGTATTTGAAATTACAGTTTTCTAAGTTGAGCAAACGGAACGATTCTTTTTCGGATCCCTTTAACATAGAAGCCGGCGTCAGACGGGGTAGTATTATGTCACCCTTACTTTTTAACATATATAGTGAACATATAATGAGGTCTGATTCGGATGGCTGGAGTGAGGATGTGACAATCGGTGGAAAAAGCCGTAGATATGCGGATGATACTGTTATACTCGCAACGTCAATACAAGACATAAAATCAATTATGGAGCGCCTTGCAGTCATTAACAAAAACTATGGATTGACAATTTCAACTATCTGGGATCCCTCAAAACTAATAATGGTGGATATAAAGCGGAGGTAAGAAGACATTTGGCTATGGCTAAAAACTCGACGATCAAACTCACTAAGGTCTGGAACGATCCAGCTGTCACAAAAAAAAACAAAGTTAAGATTGTTATCCAGGCTTATATTCCCCATAGCAACTTACGCATCGGAAACATAGACCATTAAATAAGCTGACAAAAGACGAATCGATGCACGGTACTAATGTATCTATTTTTCAAGAGCTTAGTATAAATGACCAATTTTCAAATAGAATTAATAGACAGTACCTGAAATAGTTTGGTCACATTATGATGAAAGTGGTTGCTATCGAAAATCTTGTAGTAACGGGGAAGGTAGAAGATCAAGGGGACGGTCTCCAACAACATGCTCCGATCAAGTAAGATCTCTCCTTGGTATGGGTATGCACGAGTCAAGTCGGGTCACGCAGGATTGAGATGCCTGGCGAATGACTACTGAGGCAGCAACTGCATAACAGCATGAATATTTAGTGATGATAAAAAAGGTTTCTTCACAGAGGATCCCCAAAAAGAAGGACTTCTTGCTTCCGTTTTTTTTTCAGTCAAGAATGAGACACTTCTTACAGATTAGTTAGAAAGCGGAAAAACAGTGACTGGAGAATACTAATCTTTGTTATTAACTAAACTTCGCAAAAAAAAAAAGTGAAAAAACGTCAGGGAAAATTGTTTACAAGTACACTACCGTCAGAAAGTATTTGCCCACCTAGAAATTTCAATGTAACTGCCAAAATTTAATACCTAATTAAACCCTTTTATTATATTAGGTAAATTTAATTGTTCTTAACAAGTGTACATCATCAAATTGTTTAGATAAGCCTTTTTGGTGAAATCGCAAATTAAAAACCAATTAGAACAAGTTTTGCATGATAATCGTTTTGAGGCGATTTCTGAGAATTCCTGTTAAAGTAAGAACTCATTTCAAGTTTCTAGAGATTATGGAGATTCCTAGTAACATTTTATGATAAAAACTATGCTATAAATACCACTGCTCTTTTGGAAATTAACCACTCGCAAACAGTACTTTGTCATTGATACAGGCTCAATTGTTTTGTGAAAATGCCAAAAACGAAAGAAGTTTCCGTTGAAAATCGGGCTCTGATAATTGCGAGACATCAAAATGGTCACTCGAGTCGGCAAATCGCGAGTGATATGCGGATGCCAAGGAGAACGGCGGACTACATCGTAAAAAATTTCTGCAGGACATGGAATTCCAACCAAAAAACGTTCAGGAAGGCTTCGAAAAACAACTCCCGCTGAAGACAGAGCTATAACAATGTCCAGCAGACGTAATCGCCTCCAAACTGCACCAGAAATCACGGCTGAAGTAAACCTGGAGCAGCCCATCCCCATCAGCGTGACAACCGTGAAGAACAGGTTAGCAGAAGGTGGACTACACGGGAGAGTTGCCGTGAGGAAACCACTTCTTAGGCAAGTGAATAAACGTAAACGATTAGAATGGGCTCGACAACATGAAAATTGGACATCAGAAAAATGGAATTCCGTCCTTTGGAGCGACGAATCTAAATTCGAAATTTTCGGTTCAAATCGACGAGTTTACGTGCAGCGGTCAGCTGGAGAGAGGATGTTGGAAGCCTGTCAGTTGCCCTACAGTAAAACATGGTGGAGGTTCAGTAATGGTTTGGAGTTGTTTTTGCAACGGTAAAGTTGGAAAAATCTTTAGGATAGAAGGAATCTTGCGAAAAGAACAGTATCAACTCAAATACTTCCTTCTGGAAGAGATATTTTTCAGGGGAAATTTATTTTTCAGCTTGACAACGACCCTAAACATTTTGCTAAACAAATTAGAGAACTTTTGGACCAATGAAAATCCGATGACGTCCTGGAAGTGATGACTTGGCCTCCACAACCACCCGACTTGAACCCCATCGAATTGCTGTGGAACCATTTGGACAGGTGCGTTCGAAAACTCAATCCAACATCAGAAAATCACTTATGGGAACTTTTACAAGCAGAATAGGATAAAATAACCGAAGAAACTCTGAAGAAACTACTGGACAGAATGCCGAAACTCTGTAAAGCGGTAATTAAAAATAAAGGAGGTCACATAGATGAGAAAAATCCTGGAAAATCATGAATATTTCTCTGATTTTCTAGACTGTAAATAAAGTGAAAATAAATAATAATTCATTAGAATTAAAAAAAAATATATTATCTGGATTTTTGTTGTCATGGGACGGAAATAACTAGGTGGGCAAATACTTCTGACGGTCGTTTATGGTATATTGCATACAAGTAGCTGTTAGTTTTTCGAAAGTAGTTAAGTGAAATAGACTTTGAACTGGACTGTTACCTATTCTCAAAACGGAAAAAAAAAAAATTGAAAGAATACAAATTTCATTCAAATCAAGAATTGATAAATGTTGTTCAAAGAGTGATTTGCATCTCATACAAATTTTTTTTTTTTGATAGGGCTAGATTTACTTTATAAGTGTATAAAATTGAATAAACAATTTTTGTTTTTGCTTGTTCTTTCTATGCTAGGCTAGATAGTTATTAATACGCACTGGTATAACTAACTTGTATGTTTCATCATATATCATACTTAAAATTTGTTAATTTTTCTAGCAAAAACTAGGATAATTCTGATAATACCGCGGAAACTACAATCTTTGTTATTTCCATAAACCTTTTTCTCTTGGCTGTAAAGCTCAAAGCTTCAGAAACTATAGGTATCTTTCTCTCGTTGTCAAAAAGAGGTCAACTTCAATGTGATTGATTCTTCAAAAACCTTTTAAATATGCGATATTAAAAACGGCGACTGATAGGCTGCCGCATTTAGGCCCACCGACTTAATTTATTTATTACAGTTTTGGTG
Organism: Pachyrhynchus sulphureomaculatus; assembly: GCA_019049505.1. Taxonomy (NCBI): domain Eukaryota; kingdom Metazoa; phylum Arthropoda; class Insecta; order Coleoptera; family Curculionidae; genus Pachyrhynchus; species Pachyrhynchus sulphureomaculatus. The sequence goes on along the minus strand of CM032455.1, from coordinate 158,609,340 downwards.
GTATATTCTGTTTCTTTGTTAAGTCATAGTTTTGTTGCGAGATTATACTAGATATGCACCTAATTTAAAATCGATCTCTCATGTGCTGACAGAAAAACAGCCAGTTCGGCGTACACACGTCGATACTTTTGTGCATAACCACGAGACACTGAAATGCAAACTGACGCAAAAAAGTTTTTCCTTTTCCTTTAGGAACGGAAGAAAAATGAGGAACAAGTAAGCTGAACGCTTTTTATACTGTACACGCAATATTTTTATTTGTCGTTTAAAACAAAAAAAATAATTGTTTTTCTATTCAAGCGTAAATAAGTATAATTTAATTCCGCATTTCTATGTATCCTGTAAAAATATTAAAACTCATAAAACAACCTATTGAGTCATAAATACGTATATAAAGCTTGGCAACTTCGCAATTTGTACTACCGAAAATAAAATTTATGGTATTCGGTATAATCATAGACATGGCGTGACCGCGACACGCGGCAACGTGGCATTACACGATTGTTTTTGATCGTTCAAGCGCCACGTCCGACGATTCGGCAACGTAGCGCCGATTTTGGAGTGTTATTTATAAAACGTGTTTTGATAATATGGTTTTCGTCAGCCTCGTGTACCTTGAAATTTGGAAAAGCACGTTGTAATATAAAAATAATGTTTTTTTTGCGCTCTGGACGGTGACTGGCTATATTTGGGCGAACGTGTGCCAATTTAAAAAGCTTTTTTTGGACAAAATGTGTAAACTTCAAGGATTAGAGCGATAATAGATAAAGAAATAGCCGATTGCCAGTAGTGATTTAATGAAACACGTCTATAAAATACCACACGCATACACGCAATGGATGGTAATAAAATCAAGATGTCAAAACAATGAGCTGGAAAGAGAAGGCAAATGAAATGACAAAACCCAACATATATATATATATATATATATATATATATATATATATATATATATATATATATATATATATATATATGGGTCATTCTCTGTCAACTTCCTGTCCATTTTTGGTTTCGATCTAAAATGATTTTTTCGGCTCAAAATTTTCATTGGAATGTCTACTTTTAAATGCTGTGTATCCTCTTAAATAATTCAAAATGGCGGCTGCAATATGGCGGCTAAAAATAATAAATGGCGCAAAAGTTTTTTTCAATACGAAGCTAAATTACTTAAATAATGAAATATTCGAGCGAAACTCGTCGACTTTTTTGAGGTGTTGAACACGAATTTGAAGTCAAAAAATGATAATTTTTGATTCCAAGATGGCGGATCCAAGATGGCGATCGTAAATTCGAAAAATTAGATATCCATGCAAAGCTCGGTACTCGGGGTTTTTTTTGAGGTGCTGAACACGAATTTCAAGTTAGAAAACAATTATTTTTTATTCCAAGATGGCGGATCCAAGATGGCGACAGAAAAATATTTATTTTTGCCACACGTTTCAAGACGTAACCGACAGGTATTGCCTTTAACATCGAGTTTCTATCGTCTCTCCTCAACTTGCTTTAAGAACTCTGCTCTCTCTTTGATTTAGGCATTCGACTGTTCATCACCGCTGTACCAATGGTGCCACATTACTTTTTAAAATTACGCAGTCCGATGATTTATAAAATTTTCGGCTATGTTCAAATTTATTAAAAATACGTACTAGTTGTGTCTCTAATTTACTCAAGGAATCACCCATTTCAATACATTAAACTATTTTTATAACACCCTATATATATATATATATATATATATATATATATATATATATATATATATTTATTTTGAACCAAATACTAGAATTGGGAGCCCAACTCGTGGGGCGTAAGTAATGTTATTCCATTACACTTTAACCACGTGCTTTCTTCCTTCATCATGATTGTTGACAATCATCAGGACCTCCATTGGTAGCTGAATTTGACACTACTTTATTAAGGACCCTTACCCTTTTTATTACTATTAGCCTAAAAATACATTTTTTCTTTTTGACACGAATATGAGTAAGCTGATAATTATGGAGTAAACAACAAATTCTAGGAAATTAGTTTCTCCTCTTATACCTCATGGAAGATTACAATAAATTATACTAAAACTATTAATAAATAAATAAATAAATAACCCACATGTTCTTAGAATCTGGTTCTATATGACAAAAACAAAATTAAATATTTTTTCTTGCCTACGTGACTTAGGTGAATGCTCGTTGGGTCGAATATGCGACTAAGATGCGGTGCTGCTGGGTTATTTAAAATTAGTTAAGGCGGTGTTGCCAAAACGAAAAACTTTGACAATTCATTTAGATAAAAATAATTGTTTTTGCTGTTATAATTTTGAACTTTCTATAAAAAAAACCTTACATGTTTTAGAATTTTATTTTTTAATGTAGCAAATATCCTGGAATACTTAGTCAAGGTTAGTAAATTTGACAAAATGTAATAAATATAGCTGGATTAGCTAGTGATGTTAGGAATTTTATTTACAGCCGAAACTTTTTTAAGATTTTTATCCTTAACTGCCTTGTTATTAGTATTAATAGAATTTTTTAAAAATATTGACTTGATATCTTAACCCCGGTATGTACTGTCACAATCGAAAAGTTAAAGAATCACTAGATGGTGCTATTGAAATGTAACATTACTATTGTTGTTAAATTTGACATTTATTATTGTTAAAACAGTGGCAGCTCAGAGATTGACCGAGTAGTTTGTTTACAGTGACCATTTAAAAAAAAAACAGGAAATTTCACGTGAATGTTTTCGTTGGATGATTTTTTATGATCTTAGTAAAGGGTTAACTCAACAACAATGTCTCGAATCGCTTCGTTCAACTTTTGGTAATAAATCTCCATCAGAAACAACTGTGCTTCCGTCAGCGGTGAATTTCGTGAAGGTCGACTAAAATCGGTTGTTGTTCCAAAAAACATCGATGCTGCGTGCAACGTCATTGATAAGGATTGGCATGTGACTTACCGTGAGATAGACGCATCCCTAGACCTATTAAAGACTGCATTACATTCGATTTTGCATGAACATTTAGCTGTGAAAAAAAATCTGTTCCCGATGGATTCCGCATAATTTTACCGAAACTCAAAAACAGGCGCGTGTCAATTAGCGCAAGGAAATGCTCGAAAAATCGACCAAGGACATACAAAACTTGGATATATTCGTACAAGTCGGAAACTAAGCAATAATCAACTATTTGGGTGTTCCAAGATGAATCGAATCCAACAAAAGTGGTTCTTTCGCGAAGCACTTGAAAGAAAATAATCGTCTGTTTCTTTGGTTATACTGGACATGTTGTGCTTTAGAGGATCGAAGAACAGTTAGTGCTGAATGGTATACAACAATTTGTTTGCCAGTAGTCATCGATGAAATCAGGAAAAACAACCGAAAACGTTGCACCATTTTTCATCATGAGAATGCCATCGCTCACACAGCATGTCAAACAATTGATTATTTCACCTAATATTGCATAACATCTTCTTTTTATTCCCGAATGTCACAAAAAAAAGCGTGGACAGCAATTTTCATCATCAAGAAGCTGTTGAATCCTTCCAAAACCATGTTTTTCAGGTACAAACTTCAGAGTGGAAAAAATGTTTCGAGAATTGGTTCGAACGCATGCAAAAGTGTATAAATCTTAAAGGCGAATATTTTGAGAAACAATAAAACGATTGCACCAAAAAACTTTTTCTTTCATTATTTTTTAAAAATTTAAAAGGTAGCCCTTGTAAAGAGAAAAGACGTTACAGCTGTTGCTCAGAGAAAGGAGAATCACGAGGACTAGGCAAATTCATCTGGACTGAAATTCTGTAAAAAAAAATAAGGATAGAAATTGTCAAAATAGGGATTTCTTGTCTTTCTTGTTTCTGTTAAATGTCATAAATTTTTCTCTCTTTAAAGAAATAGGAAAGGGGAATGTCAAAAACTGTACTTATAGAATCGCATCTCTCGAATTTTCAGTCATTTTGGATCAAGAGGGGAGTGAAACTGGACGGTTGCTGTCCTTTTTAGTTAGTTCCAAGTGGAACACTCATAAGATCACTTCGGTGTCTGTGTGTCCGTGTTTCTGTCACACCCGATTTTCTCCGAAACTAAGAAGTTTTCCACTAAGAGCGTCCTAATTTTAAAATTGAATAAAACAAAGAGTTTTTAAGCAAAATTCATTCTGAAACTTTTAATTAACGGGAAATTTTATGCCATTTAAGATTTTAACAAGATATCACTGAAATGGCTGCCGCGGCTCTTTTTGCAGACACGAATCTGCTTACACAAATTTTCCATGACTCGGGCCAGCATTTCCGGCCTTACGCCGGCTATGGCACGACGAACGTTGGCTTCAAGTGCATCAAGAGTTACTGGTTTGTTGCTGTAAACATGTGATTTAACATGGCCCCAAAGAAAATAGTCCAAAGGCGTTAAATCGCACGATCTCGGCAGCCGAGCGGTAGGGCCATTTCGTGAAATTAATGACTCACCGAACTTCCCCCCATACTTCCCGCAGTAAAGGCGGGAAGTATGGGGCGGTGCGCCATCCTGTTGGAAATAAAAGTCGTCTGCGTCCATTTTGTCAAATTCTGGGAAGGAATATTCCTGCAACATCGAGTTATGTAGGAATAATTTTGGACAATTTTCAAGCGTTCTTTTAACGTGAAACGATTCGTGACTGAATAGCAAACCTTACTAAACACAACTGACATCAGATGTCAAACATCTGCCAACCAATATGGCCGCTATTAGCTGTCAAATATCGGACATCCCTATTGGAAAACTCTTTATTTGACATAGAACACATTTGAAAGTTCAATTTTGACTTAAAGGGTTAGTTTTGGAAGGTCAAATCGGAAGTGAAAAAAAAATTCCCAGGTTATAGAGTGGGGAGTCGAATGAAAGATTGTAAAAATACGAGTTCAGAAATATATATGGTGTAATACTTGCGCACACTTTTCTTTGCTGCCTGCTTGCATTATGACTCACGTATCCGTGTATTTAAGCTAAGATTTGTTCATATTGACAATTTCAGCCACAGATGGCGATGCTGAAGATACGTAACAAACATTGAATTGTTATAAGTAGTGAAAAATTTATTTGTGTTGCAGTTGGGTTATAAAATTACAAAGACAATAATTGCCGGTATTATAATGTGAGATGTGTGCATTTTTTAGGTGACAGATTACTCGCTTTCTAGTCTCCATGAGCCGTATTGTTATTTAGATTTACGAAGTATTTATTTTGCAATTCCTGTACGTAAAACAAATCCTCATTTGTAGCTGATTTTAGATACGAAATTCTAATATTAGAGAGATTTTGCAACGCTTATTTTGGCATTGCTTTGTCGTTATCTTTATTTTAAGCAAGCGCGAAATTAAAGGGAAGAAATTATATATAAAGACTCTGTTGTTATCGTTATCTGAAGCATGCGCAGTCGTAAAATCATGGAATTGTTCCTCTATTTACTACAATGAATGCTGTGATTTAAAAGGCAAACGTCCACCGGGGAGACCATCAAAGAGATGGAGGGATAGCTAGCACCCCACCTCTCAAGAAATTCCACACCCTCGGAATTAACAGATCATCAGATCTATAAAAAGTATAAGAAGAACAAAATAAGCGTTGCAAAATCTCTCTATTTAATGGTTTAAGTTTTCTGTAATGTCGCTAATTTTTCAACCGGCTATTTACATTTTTGTCAACCACCATTTTTAGTATTGGCCAGTTATAAAAACTATTTATTTTAGTCATTTAAGAACCAGCCGGGTTTCTATGACCTTTGCGGGATCTCTGTAAGAAACACGGAAGGTGTTTTTACGTAAGTTTTAAATTATTGCCTAGGAGTTACGCCCACATATTTTAGTAATTTAATTAGTTATGAAAAGTGTTTTTTTGTGGTAGAAGTTACTCATTTCGTTATTAATATTATTTTTTATTATTTTAATTAGATCGTGATTGTGAAATGAATCAAGTATTACCGTTATTTAGAACTTTATCATAATTAGTGTTTGGAAAAACCAACAAGTTTTAAAAATCTCGTACCTGATTTTAGAATAATCCATCAAGTGATATTTCACTTGGAATTCTAATTATAGTAAAGTAATGAGGTGCAGTAATAATAACTGTCGTTTTTTTTTGGTATACTTTTGAAACTATTTATTTCAGAGATGAATGCAAATAAATCTACAATAAACAAGGGTTTTTCTTTTAAGTTATTTGCCTCGTAATTAAAGAAACCCCTCAGAACTTGAAATAAAACACAATTTCTAGACTTCTTTTAATTCCATCCAAATTTTTTTAGTGTTCCGTATGGAACCCTTACGGGATTACTTCGATGTCTGTCCCTCTGTCACATCGGATTTTCTCCGAAACTATTTAATATAGAAAGTTAAAATTTGGCACAAATATAGGAATTTATGGCCCAATAAAAACCGTGTAGTTTTTGAAAGCTAAAGGTTGGCTTAAGGGCTTAGTTTTGGGGAGTGAAATCGGAAGTGAAAAAAAAAAAAAAATTACCAGGTCATCGAGTGGGGTGTCAAATAAAAGCTTGTGAGAACTCGAGTTCAAAAATATATATATGACATAATACTTGCGTCTTGTTGAATCCACATTTGTTCCGTTTCAAAGTTATCAACTTCTTCAAGAAGCTGAGGTAATTCGTTTTGCAAAAAATTTAGATATTTAGGCCCGTTAAGCGGTTCGCGGAAAAAATATGGACCAATAAGTCGAAAATTTAATATTCCACACCATACATTAAGCGACCAATGGTTTTGGTTTTGAACTTCCCGGACCAAAACTGTTGAATAATAATGCATGTTATGGCTGTTAACTGCTCCATTACTGCGAAAAGTAGCTTCATCAGAAAACATTATTTTGGATAAAAAATTTGGATCAGCTTCTATTGCTCCATTCATGGTGGTACAAAAGTTTACTCGTCGTTCAAAATCACGGTCTTGAAGTTCTTGGCGTAGTTCCATATGAAAGGGATGATACTTGTATTTTCTCGTGGTGCGATTAGCCGTAGATTGGTATGTGTCAGATTAGTCAGCTAGTTGACGGCTGTTGACCTGGGGATTATCTTCAATATGAAGTAAAATTTCCATTTCTTTTTCCTCATTGGTAGCATTCTGGTTTACTACTTTCCGTTTCGCATATTCAGCGCTACCATTACCATCAAATCGTTCCATTAAGCACTGAAAAGATTTTCTAGATGGTTTACGTCTGTTAGGGTACTTCACTCCGTAAAGCCTTACTGCCAAAAGACAATTTTTTTTTCCGCCTCGCCCAGTATATAAAACCATATCAATTAATTCATTTTTAGGAAAATCCACAACTATTACCTTTATACGTCACTTACTACAACAAATTAAACTATTTTTACTTGCTTAATAGATATGTCAAAACTTGACAACGCCTACATTTTTGTTTTGTCTTGGCAACTATGATGTTATAGCGTAAGTGTATTAAAAACAAGGATAAAAATTGAAAAATTCAAAATAAATCTAAAACTATTAGAAATAGGTATATGACATACTTAATAAAAGTTGGAGGGTTTTGTAAAATCTATCAGAAAAAGTAATAATATACACATTTAAAACACTTGAGATTTTTCAATTTAAAATAGTCGAAATGTATAAATTTGTTTTGAACACCCTGTAGCATCTAACTCAAATTTCTTTACACATATCTTTTTTTTTTCATATCTATAGTAAGCTCGTACCAATTATGAGTATTCCACCTTCAGAAACAATGGCGCTGCTGGCTGCTGGCAATTTTTTGCAAAACTGAAAACTAGCATTTAAAAAAAAAAATTGAAATATTAGAAAAACTACTAGGTTTAGGTATGTAACATTATTAATAAAAAGTTATAAAATTTTACGCTGAATTTAAAAATAAATTAGAAATTAGGATGTTCCATTTAAAAAAACGTATGTTATATCGGCTACACTTTTTTTAAGTACCCTGTATACTCAAAAATAATTTTAAACTGTGCACCTTAACATTCCCTAAAACTATTGTATTTAACATTTTTTCGTCTTTCCCGAAACAAATGAGATAATGAACTTTACTCTATCGTTGACTCACCCTGTATATTACTATAACCGAGTGGCGAGTCGCTCTTGTACCGAGATATAATTCTATTTTATTTCTTTATAATTAAACAAATATTTGGATGGTAAAAATTTGTTTTACACTTTTATCACTAGATTCTAGATTGAGCTAGATTGATTTATTGGCTATTAGCTAGCTAAGTTGCTGTAACTAGTATACATTATTGACTAAGAAAAAACGTGAAAATACATATTGGATCTTAAGATGTAAGGGACGTAATTAACTTAGCCTAGATAAGGATTTTATTTTCCTATAAAAGCAGTCATGGTACGGAACACTAATTACGCAAGTTGCACTTGCCCGATTTTTTTTTACCTTAAAAACAACGCTACAGCAAATTTCAATTCATTATCTGAGGAAAATTTTCGTCTCCTAAGAGGTTTTTTTTTAAATGTTTGAACAAAAATCAAGGCCAAAGGGTGAATTCATGGCTTTTTGTACTGGCTTGAACTGTGCGCGCCTTGTGAGCATGCAATTGTGCAACAGCAGGGTTTTGGTTCTTCATGAATTTGGACCTTTTTCTTTAATGGCCTGCTTCCGGTGTTGGATCGGCCGTAAACGTTTACATTATTTGCCCAAGTCTCGTAGAATGTATTAGTTTTCAGAAGGTAATTCTTATCGTTCAGCCCGTCGAAACTAAAATTTTACTTGAGAATAAGATGGACGGTCTTTACCATAAACTTGGACATTTTTTTTTATGAATAACCTATGACTCAGTTTCCTCTTCGGCGAGAAACTTTATTACTGCTCCAAATACACTTTTAATTATTTTTCGGAGGAGAAAAACCTTGTAAAAACCGCAAACTCCACAGTACTAGTAAACACGTAAGTAGATAACTCGTAATTGCCATTATTTCGGACTGTGTCTGCTCAACGTTGGGTATGTTTCTAATTCCTGTAGTACGAGGACCGCCTGTTAAGTTTTTACAAATGACCACTACATGGCGCTAGTGAGATGTGAGATTACCATTATGGTAAAATTTGACATTTGTTATTGCTAAAACAGTGGCAGCTCCGAAATTGGCTAAGTAGTTTGTATATAGCGTTTAAAAAAACAGTTTTGTAAACAAATGGAAATTTTACGAACATTTTTTTCAAATGGGCACCATTTTTCGAAAAAAAAAAACGATATTTTCAAATTTCCCCACGTTATCCATGAGGTGTCGCCAGTGGCAACTTAGAAATTGGCCGAGTAGTTTGTTCACAGTGAGCGTTTAAAAAAAACAGTTTTGTGGACAAATGGGAATTAGACGTAAAGGTTTTCTAAGTTGGGAATGTGGAATCTTTGGCATAATGACACTACTTAGTATATATCACCACTATATCAAACACTTTATTTTCTTTGGATGATTTTTTTCGATTTTAGTAAAGGCCTAACTCAACAACAATACTTTGAATCGCTTCGTTGAAATTTTGGTAATGCATCTCACTCAGAAAAGACTGTTTACAATTGGTTTGCAGAATTTCGTTATGGTCGTGCTTCTGTCAGCGTTGAATTTTGTGAAGATCGACCAAAATCGGTTGTTCCAAAAAACATCGATGCTGTGCGCGACATGATTGAAGAGGATCAGCTTGTGACTTACCGTGAGATAGAGGCATTCTTAGGCATATCGAAGACTGCAGTACATTTGATTTTGCACGAACATTTAGCTGTGAAATAGACCTGTTCGCGTTGGAATCCGCATAATTTGACCAAAACTCAAAAACAGGCTCGTGTCGATTGGTGTAAGGAAATGCTCAAAAAATTCAATCGAGGATATGCAAAGTCCGTATACAACATCGTAACAAGAGACGAAACTTGGATATATTCGTGCGAGCCAGAAACTTAGCAACAATCAAGTGTTTGGGTGTTTCGAGATGAATTGAATCCAACAAATGTGGTTCAGTCGGGAAGCACATCCAAGAAAATGATCGCTTATTTCTTTGGTTATATTGGACATGTTGCAACCATTGCTTTAGAGGTCCGAAGAATAGTTAATGCTGAATGGTATACAACAATTTGTTTGCCAGAAGTCATCGGTGAAATTAGGAAAAAGAACCGAAAACGTCGCATGACAATGCCTGCTCTCGCACAGTACGTCAAACAACTAATTATTTGAGGGGGAAAAACATGGGATTAATGTCTTATTGCCCGTATTTACCTGATTTATCGCCGATCTATTTGTTCCCGAATATCAAAGAAAAATACGTAGATAGCGATTTTCATCACCTCAAGAACCCGTTGAATCCTTCCAAAACCACGTTTTTGAGGTACCAAACTTCAGAGTGGAAAAGATGTTTTGAGGATTGGTTCGAACGCATGCAAAATGTATAGATCTTAAAGGCGAATATTTTGAGAAACAATAAAATGATTTGTAACAAAAATTTTTTTGTAAAAACTTAAGTCAGCCCCCGTATAAGTTTTGGTTGAAAAAGTTGGTGATAGCATTTTTCAATGACTCTTATTATATATTTTTTCCTTCAAGCAAGTTCTGTAAGATACAGAGCAAATGATAGTCATGAAGGAGCATTCTCGGGGGAGTCCGGAATGTGAGAAAGAACTTGCCATGATCTAAGTTTCTACAGTGATTCATACGGTACGTGGTGCACTGTAAACAACCCTAACATGGCTAATCCCAGATCCATTTGCACTCATCGAAAATTTTTCAAAATTATGTACAATTTATATACATTTTGGCGCCCAACATAGGTTGCATAAGAGTTAAAACATACCAGGTGTACAAGTATGAAATGTGGATTTCAGACAACAGATGGTGCACCAATGCAGTTTATGCTATAAAGATTCGACACTGCGCCATTTTGTTGTGTCAGACGGGCACGAGTGATAAATTGGAAAAGTGTGTGCATAGTGTTGTGTTGTTGTATTCAATATGTCGAAATTTATACCGAACAAAGAGCATTCGCGGGCAGCATTAATTTTTTGTTTTTATTTGAAGAAAACTGCTGTTGAATCATACCAATTACTTCGAGAAGCTTATGGTGAACACGGTCCATCGCAAGATACGTGTGAATGAAGGTTTCGGCGTTTCAAAAGTGGTGGTGACTTCGATGTTGCAGACAAGGAACGTGGAAAACCGCCAAAAAAATACGAAGACGATTGGCAAACACAAAAACAACTCGCCGAGCAATTGGGCGTTAGTCAAAAGCTGTTTCCAATCGGCTACGAGAGATGGGAAAGATTCAGAAGCCCGGTAGATGGGTACCACATGAGTTGAACGACAGGCAAATGGAAAAGCGCAAAAACACGTGTGACATTTTGCTCGCTCGGTACAAAAGGAAGTCGTTTTTGCATCGTATAGTTACAGGGGATGAAAAGTGGATTTATTTTGAGAATCCCAAGTGCAGAAAATCATGGATAGACCCAGGCGCATCATCCACATCGACCGCAAGACCGAATCGCTTTGGCAGAAAGACGATGCTCTGTGTTTGGTGGGACCAAAGGGGCGTGGTCTATTATGAGCTGTTAAAACCTGGGGTAACGGTTAATACTAAATGTTACCAGAACAATTGACCGATTTGAACCCTTCGCTGCTTGAAAAAAGGCCAGAATACCGAAAGAGGCAACACAAAGTCATTTTTCTTCATGACAGTGCTCACATAGGGCAAAACCAGTTCGCGACACGTTGGAAGCACTCAGCTGGGAAGTTCTACTCCATGCGGCTTACTCACCAGACTTGGCTCCTTACCACTTGTTTGCATCGATGGGTTACGCACTTGCTAAGCAGCACTTTGGTTCGTACGAAGATGTGAAAAAATGGCCCGATGAATGGTTCGCAGCAAAAGGGGAAGATTTTTACTGGCGTGGTATTCACAAATTGCCCGAAAGATGGGAAAAAAAAAATGTATAATAAACGATGGAGCATACTTTGAATAAAGCACTTTTTATCATTCTTTCGAATTTAACATGTTTTTTTAGAAAAAAAATCCGCATTTCATACTTGTACACCTGGTAAATAAAATTCTATTTGTTAAAATTGTCTAATAATTGATATTAATATATTCAACAGCAAGAACAAGAACAAGAACAACAACAACAACCACATTATGATTTGCTTACGATTTAACCACACTTTTTACTTATTTTTTTATGGGCATACCACACGTGATGTAGAAAGATTCCTAAAGCGCTACAAGGGAGACACGTGTGCGAGAAAATCGATTCACGGTATGGCTGTAAATTGGACTCTGTGGGAAACACAGTCTTAAGGAAACCATTCCAATCGATATAAAAGGGTTATATGAGGAGTAACTAGCTCATTATCACACAGATGTGAAATATTAGCGCGACCTGTATTCCTAGCATGCGCCGCTCTGGGAGGAATGAAGGGGGCTACATTCATCGAACACGTTCCATGAAAATACTTGTAGAATAGTTGCCAACCGTTCTCCGATGTTCCAAAGAATCAAAGTTGCTGGTGAGTTGTGGGTCCCCAATCAGGCGAACAGCTCTCTTTTGAATAGAATCCAGCAAGTGCAGAATATGTTTGGGAGCAGAGCCCCAAACATGGGAGCAGTATTCCATTCGTTGATCGAATTTGAACAGAATTAACAATTGTTGTGGAGTGTGAAAGCTTTCCGGTTCGAAATAATATTCCCAGCTTTTGAGAAGCTCTCCTTGCTATGCATGTTTATGCGAACACATATTTGCTCCCATGAGGAATGGAGTACCTCCAAAACTAAGTCAGATTCAGCAACCGTAACTTTTTAGAAAAAATTGTGGCGTAGGTTTTGGTAACGACGGCTTCCTGCTGTCTGCGGATATTTACACGAATATCCAATGTTCGAATGTTCAAAGTGTTGCCAATATTTACTTGCTTTCCTTCCCCTCCAACCCCCCATAGGTCGCTGAATTTGCTAATATCTTATTAGGAGCCATTTCTCATTATATTATTTGCCTAAAAATATCCATTTAATAATTACACAGCCCCACAAAAAAAAAAAAAAGTGGGGTATACTTTTGATGCGATATATCAGATCCGTAGTATTTTTGCCCACTGATCACGAATCTGACGTCAGAATATCGCCATCACATCCCAATTTTTTTTCTAACCTCAAAAAATAGGTAAAAATTAGTAAAAATTAAGAAAAATATACTCCTAAAAAATTGATTCAAGCTTTTTCATGAATCCAAAGATGTATTAATATGTATTCGGACACGCTAAGCTAATATTCATCGGCTGGATTGAGCCATACAGTTCTGTTTTCTTTCTAACCTCAATAAATCAGACCGATATAGTGCTTCTCGAATGCAAAAACGAATTCAAATTAAAATTCAACCGATCCTTACCAAATTTGGTACACGGGGATTTTTTGGGTCGCTGATCACGAATCTGACGTCAGATTCGTGATCAGCGGGCAAAAATACTACGGATCTGATATATCGCATCAAAAGTATACCCCACTTTTTTTTTGTGGGGCTGTGTTATCGGTAATCTGACGTCAGATTCGTGATCAGCGGGCAAAAATACTACGGATCTGATATATCGCATCAAAAGTATACCCCACTTTTTTTTTGTGGGGCTGTGTTATCGGTAATTCATTTAATTATACACAATATATGTAACTTTCCAAGCTATCACGTAAATTTACATAAAATTACATAGATAAGTGGTATACACTATACTGCACGACAATAGATAATGAATCCATGTGTTTATGTAAAATTTAATTATTCACAGGTATATTTTACCTTTAAACCATGTAAAATACATTTTATTATTACCTAACAAAGGAATGGGAGAATGAAAATAAATAGAACTAGCGGTAAAGTTCTTTATTAACATAAAATTATATGCAAAATTAAAAATACACACAAACTTATGCAAAACTTACCTATTTTTGAGTTTAAGTTAAATTTAAGGCAACATTAAATTGAAATTCTTATTATTTTTCTTTAATATTTCAGTTTTAACTACCAAAAGAAACGTTTTTGGACGTTTCCATCAACCACATTTTTAATAATTCCAACTCGAATCGAGTCAAAACTACCTTCCATACACGACCTAAGGCGATAAATAGCTCAAACCTACTTTCTCTACCAGTTCTCAACAACAATTTATTACTATCATATAACTGGGTATCCCCTTTAGACTTCACGTCCGCCCAGTTCGGTTTTCGGCTTCGATCCAGCCAGACACTGCCAGTACGTCGCTGAACGACTGCACGGCGTTGCCAGATGCCGCCGTGACGTCACGTCACAGCCTTGTTGATTTATAATGAGAAACAACAGAACCTGCTAGAATAGAGGTGTGCGCGTTATAGAAATTATTGTGTTAATTTGCTTTTAAGTATAGGTATTTAATATAATGTAGAAAAAAAAAACCATTATGGATGAAAACCTTTGTGTTTGCTGTATATTATGTATAAAAATAGTTTTTTTATCGAATTTTTATCGCTATAGTGATGTATTTACTGGAGAAAATATATTTAAACATAAAATATACTAAAACAAAATTTATCTTCTGCTAACCTAAACGGGTTTCTTTTATTGAGGCTCTATTGTAGCTTTTTATACTTTTTAATGTGAAAAGTGCAAATAAAATTTAAAAATTGACTGTTTTTAGTGTTTCGTACGGAACACTTATAAGAGGACTTCGGTGTCTGTCTGTCCGTCTGTCTGTCGTATCACACCCGATTTTCTCCGAAACTATCTGTCATAGAAAGTTGAAATTTGGTAATAATATAGGAATTGATGGCCTCATCAGAGCCGTCTAGTTTTGAAAGTTAATTTTTGACTTAAGAGCTTAGTTTTGGGGGGTGAAATCGGAAGTGAAAAAAAATTTTTTTTTTCTAGGTCATCAAGTGTGGTGTCAAATAAAAGCTTGTGAAAACACGAGTAAAAAAACTATATATAATGTAATACTTGCGCACCCTTTTCTTTGTATTATTTTTAAAAAATCGCGAAAAATCGCTGTCCCCCCTTATCTCTCGAAAAGTACTGATCAAAAAATTTTGAAAATATTCTGGAATATTCTCCAAGGGGTGCAGATTGAAGAAAATTATCACGAGTGCATTACCTTTAATAATTTATCTGGTATATAAAAAAAACAAAGATTTCAAGGTCATCAGTTTTCAGTAAAGATTGGAAACAAACTTTGGGGTGTATTTTGTGAAGTCACTGATCATTTTATACCTCCGTAACAAAATTTTTTATTTTAAAAGCAATCAACGTACGGAACACTAATTGCGCAAGTTCAACTTGCACTTGACCGGTTTTTTTAAGTTACCTACCTACCTAATGAAATAGTACCCCGAAGTTTCGGCGTCTGTTACAATTCGTGAAAAATAACACCCAGTTAAATATTCTTAAGAAATTTCTTTCCTCCCAGTTTTTGCTTCGGTGTAAGGAGTTTAGGAATCTACCCTGCAGACACTTTTTTCATGCCTAAATCTCACCACACAATCTTGAAAACTGTAATTTTTGATTTTCCAGCTTCTTTAGCAAACGCTGACATCTTTATTTAGCGATTTAACAGCAATAAAGCCTAAACAAGCGTGATGGTTTCCTCAGTTGTTGCTCCAATCGGTCTTCCCGTTTCATCCCGATGTAAGTCTCTGCGCCATCGAAACTGTTGAACCAGAATTTGATTTGAAAATACGATGCGTTGTACGATTGTTATACATCCGGGACATCCTTTCATGAATAACTTTTGGACTGTTTCCCTCTTAAGTGAGAAATGTTATCACTGCGTAACGCTCCAAATTACTTCACCCCTTTTTCAGAAGAAAAAAGTCGTAAAAATTGCAACGAACTCGTACAAAATTTCGTCAGAATACTTTATTTTTTTGCAATACAGGTTATTTTCATTGCTGGATAAGTAATTTAAAAAGCCGCCTTCGTAGCTGTGATATAGTCTAGGAACAGCCAAGTTCTCTGCTGTGAATACCAATCAAACATAATTACATACTTTCTATTAGCGTTAAAGTAAAACAAATATAATTATTCATCGTCATCATCACCATCATTAGCTTATTCCATCCCTAGTTGGATGTAAGCCTCCCCAAGTTGTCTCGTCCCTAGTTGGATGTAAGCCTCACCAAGTTGTCTCCAATGAGCTTGTTTGCTTGTTGCATCCAATCGTGCCCTGCTAATCTTTTTATGCCGTCCGTCTATCTTGTGTGTGATCTACCTCTGTATCTTTTGTGTTCTCTAGGCCTCCAGTCAACTATACGGCCTGTTCATCTGTTATCATTCGTCCTTGTGACATACTCCGCCCAAATCCACCTTAATATACATATTCGTTGTATTACATCTGTCACTTTTGATCTTCTTCGCATCTCGATGTTAGGAATACGATCTTGTAGTCTAATATTTAGAATTTTCCTCTCCACTGCTCTTTGGGTGACCTGGTGTTTATTTATTATACTCTTATTTAAAGCCCATGTTTCAGTGCCATATATTAATACCGGTAGTACGAGGCTGGTTTGAAAACTCCGAGAGATGGCACCACCGGCGCGTATCGAGGTCATGTTTAGTTAGTAGCATCTCTTGAATGAACGCACACCAAGTTTCAGCCATATTGGTCTATTTCTTTGTGTTTGGCATTCGTGTGAATCAAGGAAGTCGAGTGATTTTCAAGAAATGGACGAAAAAGAATTTCGTGTGATGATTAAACATTACTTTATGAAAGGCAAAACGCCTCAGGAGACTAAAGAGAAGCTTAATAAACATTATGGTGACTCTGCACCTTCGATTAGAACAGTTTATAAGTGGTTTCAAAATTTTCGGACTGGCCATATGGGCACAAGTGACGCTGAACGTTCTGGACGGCCTGTGGAGGTTACGACTCCAGAAATCATTGATCATATCCATGATATGGTAATGACAGACGATGACAGAAGAGTTAAGGTGCGTGAGATTGCTAGTGCTGTGGGCATCTCGACTGAACGGGTACATAATATTTTGCATAAACATTTGGACATGAGAAAGCTATCCGCAAGATGGGTGCCGCGATTGCTCACGCTTGACCAAAAACGGAATCGTGTGAAGTGTTGCAAGGATGGTTTGCAGCTGTTCCAGAAAAATCCGGAGGACTTTAAGCATCGTTTCGTCACTGTGGATGAAACATGGATACATTACTATACTCCTGAGACCAAACAACAATCTAAACAATGGGTTACCAAGGGGGAATCTGCACCAAAAAAGGCGAAGACCGTTCCTTCGGCCGGAAAGGTTATGGCGACTGTCTTTTGGGATTCGCAAGGGATAATCCTCATCGACTATCTGGAAAAGAGTAAAACTATTACAGGTGAATATTATTCATCGTTATTGGACCGTTTGAAAACCGAGCTGCAAGAAAAACGCCCGCGATTGGCCCACAAGAAAGTCCTTTTCCATCACGACAACACACCAGCACACACCTCAGCAGTTGTGGTCGCAAAATTAATGGAAATAGGATTCCAACTCGTTTCACATCCCCCCTATTCTCCAGACTTGGCTCCCTCGGACTACTATTTGTTCCCCAATTTGAAGAAATGGCTGGCGGGACAAAGATTTTATTCAAACGAGGAGGTGATTGCAGACACTAATGGATATTTTGCAGACCTTGACAAAATCCTATTATTTGAAAGGGATCAACAAACTAGAACATCGTTGGACGAAGTGTATAAGCCTAAAAGGAGACTATGTCGAAAAATAAAAAAGGTTTACCCCAAACACATAAGTAGTTTTTATTTTTGCACGGACTTTTCAAACCAGCCTCGTACATATTGATGGAAATTCTGGCTTTTATTGTATTTGGTATGTCTAATTTAAATATAGATTGTAACCTCCCGAACGCAGACTCTTCTATCCAAGTCAGCCTTATGATTATTTTTTATATTTCGATTTTTTGTCCTAAATATATGAATGTTTGTACCTTTTCTATTCTTTCACCTTCTATTAATAGTTCCTGGCTGTTAACTTCACTTTCGTTGTTCAAATATTTGGTTTTGGTGAAGTTTATTTTTAAACTTGTTATTTAATTCCATCAGCATTTCTGGTAATTCTTCTTTTGTGTTGGCGATCAGAGTGACATCATCTGCGAGTCTTAAGTGATTTAATCGTTCATCGTCTATTAGTATTCCTTTATTTTCCCACTTTTTGAACATGTCTTTTAGAGTGAACGTGAACAGCTTTGAGGATATCGAGTCGCCTTGTCTAATTCCTTTTTTTATTTTGATTTTCATTGTTTTCTCTTCAAGCATTATTTATGAAGTGGCATTTTTATATATGTATTCAAGAAGAGTTATGTATCTCTCATCGACTCTGCTGTTTTTTAAGGCATTAAAGTCTGCCCATGTCTCTACTTTTTTTTTATGGGTCTAGCATACGTGGGAAGTGCCTAAAGCGCTCCAGGAGAGCGTGTGTGCGGAAAGAGCAATTCCTGCTGTCCGCTGATATTTGCATGAGTAGCCGATGTCCGAGAGTTCAAAGTGAATGAAGAGATAAACGTACTGTCATCTGCAAAGCTGTAGACTGAATTCCCGGTCTTTTCCAGCAGATCGTTAATGTAAATGAGAAGGAGAGTAGGATACAGTATGGAGCCTTGGGGCACACCGGTGTTGATAGTGAAGGTGTCAGAAAGAAATCCGTCGACCGGCACTCGTAAAGAACGTTCTCTGAGGAAACATGAGAGCCGCAAACAGAACTTTTCAGACATACCACAAGAGCGTAACTTAGCCAACAATCCATCGTGCCAAGCGCGGTCGAATGCCTTGCATATGTCAAGAGCAACCGCTCAAGATTCTCCAACGTGTTCAATTGCGTTGTTCCAAACATGTATTACATATGTCAGAAGATCTCCTGTTGATCTATGTTTATGAAAGCCATATTGGTGATCGCTAATAATGTTGAATCCTTCAAGATATTTTAGAAGATGCTGATTGATAACCTTTTCCATGACTTTCGATATTATTGAAAGCAGTGCGACTGGTCGGTAGTTATTTAGCAAGGTCTTCTTGCCTTTTTTAGGTATCGGCTGAACTGTGGCACATTTCCAGCAGGAAGGAAATATTCCCTTTCTATACGATAGATTGAAAAGTCTACAGAAAACTGGTGTTAGTTTCCTCGCACAGTTTTTGAGAACTATGGCAGGTATTCTGTCAGTGCCAGAAGCCTTTTTGATGTCTTGCTGTCTGAAGACAACATCGGGCATCCTTGACTGCAATATAGGAATAGTAGGTGGTGTTTTTCCTTGGAAATCGACAGCAGAGTGCGAAGTAAAGAGTTCACCCAACAAGTTCGCTTTCTCAACAGGTGTGGTTGCAATGGAATTATCTGGCCGTGTGAGTGGTGGTATGGTGAATTTGGTAAAATTTCGACTGCTCAAAAGGACCTGGAATTGTTGGGACAAGCGAGAAGTTTGTTTCTAATTCGTTGATTGTGTGCCTCCTTGGTTTCGTCGATAATTCCTTTGCATCTGTTCCGGGCACGAACAAAGGTGTTACGATTTATGGTGTTAGGATTTTCACGCCATCGTCGGTAGGCAAGATGTTTAGAAGCAACAGCTTTTTTGCATTTTCGGTCAAACCAAGGCTTGCCCTTGGAGGGGCATTTCTTCGAAAAAGGGATGTAAGGTTCCATACCAACCAAAATAACATCGGAGATCTCCCCGGCGCAGTCAGATGGGTTGTCGGATCGAAAACAAACGTCCATCCAAGGGAAAGTTCGAAAATATTTCATGAGATCTTCCCATTTAGTAGATTTGTAGTGCCAAATCTTGCTCGGCTTAGGCGCCTTTCTGTCACTGATTGGTAGGATACTCGATGTCGAAAGCAGTTTATGGTCGGAAGAACCTAACGGCGGCATTACGGTGACCGTGTAAATCTCCGGATTGGTGGTTAAAACAGATCAAGAAGACTGGCGAACTCCCCGTCTCGATCAGGGATCCGTGTTGGTTCGTGAATAAGCTGAGTTAAGCCACAACTGATTGAGAACGATTCAGCTTCACAGCCTTGTTCGTCTGTAGTATTTGAATATTTAAGCCAGTTGATATTGTGGACTAAATCAAATGCTTTTAATATTATAAGTATTACTGTTTCTATTATTTGAATAATTCCTTATTTTGCAAGTTCGCCAAAAATACATTACACTTGCGAAAATAAATATATGTCGTTTAAATTATTAAGAAAATGTATATTCTTTCCGACAAATTTATTTTGTGACGCAATGCAAAAGATTCTTGCGCTCTATCAGAACAAATTTATTTATGTATGTATTTATGGATAAACTGTTGGACCAGTGTAATCTTAACATTAACACGTCTCTTTTAATTATACAAATACAACTAAATGTCTGCGTTTTTGTAAATAAAATGAGACGTATTTAGAATACCGTAATGGGGACTTAAAGGCCAATTTCATTTGTATTTTAATTACTGGTTTTATTGTAACTTAAATAATTAGCAATTAAGAGTAACTTGTTGCTAAATTGTAAATAATTGCTATATTTTATTATTAGTATTATTACTGTGTTAATTAACGTCGGACGGAATTGAATTATTTTAAGGAATGTCCTAACGTTAATGGTACTAGAAATCTATCGTTTTCCAAATTTTAGCACGGTTTTTCGCTTTTATTGAAAAAAATTACCGAGAAAAATCAATATATGTAAACGTATCGATTGCCCCTTAAAAGACGAGAAAATTTAAATTACTTTGCTGATTTATGTCTTTTTTGCATCTTTACAAGGCAAAGTTCCAACTTGGTAATGTAAAATACGCAGCAATATTAAATTGATATAGTTTCTGCTGTGTTCGTATGCCCATGATGTTTAAAAATCCTCGGAAGTAGTAAAATTTTGCAAACCGGCAACATCGTCACGGCACTTGCTTTCGCAAGGCACGGCACAAATTTAATGGCCGCCTTAGCTGACTCATCGACACTATTCGTTCCGAAAACATCGACTTTTGTTATTTTTACTCGGGATAAGGATTGGAACTGAAGATATAGCGAAAATAATGGAAAGACGAATTTTTTTTGCGTTGAAATAACAGCCGTTTGTTTTTATTAGTTTAGGGATAGAATTTAAGTTTATTGGAGTCGAAGGGAAAGACGAAAATCGAGTGAAAAACAACACGGAACGAGATCGGAAACGCTCGATGTAATGCTGGGGCATCTGGGACTTTTCTTGTAAGGAAGAACTGAGTAACAAAGTAGAATTAAAACTAACTGTGAGAAATTAAAAAGATGTGAACCCTAATGAATTTGCTTTATTTCGATGTTATGGCCATGTTAACTCGGATATTGGGACACTACGAAAACTTTTAGACTCGTTTCGTGTACCACTTTTTATGTGAAATATTAATATACCAGGTGTACAAGTATGAAATGCGAATTTATTTTTTTTCTAAAAAAACATGTTAAATTCGGAAGAAAGATAAAAAAGTGCTTTATTCAAAGTATGCTCCTTCGCTTGTTATACATTTTTCCCATCTTTCTTCGTACGAACCAAAGCGCTGCTCAGCAAGTGCGTGACCCATCGATGCAAACAAGTGGTAATCGGAAGGAGCCAACTCTGGTGAGTAAGCCGCATGGGGTAGAACTTCCCAGCTGAGTGCTTCCAACGTGTCGCGAACTGGTTTTGGCGTATATGATGGAGCATTGTCATGAAGAAAAATGACTTTGTGTTGCCTCTTTCGGTATGCTGCCCTTTTTTCAAGCAGCGAACGGTTCAAATCGGTCAATTGTTGTTGGTAACGTTTAGTATATTAACCGTTTCCCCAGGTTTTAACAGCTCATAATAGACCACGCCCCTCTGGTCCCACCAAACACAGAGCATCGTCTTTCTGCCAAAGAGATTCGGTCTTGCGGTCGATGTGGATGATGCGCCTGGGTCTACCTATGATTTTTTGCGCTTGGGATTCTCAAAATAAATCCACTTTTCATCCCCTGTAACTATACGATGCAAAAACGACTTTCTTTTGTACCGAGCGAGCAAAATGTCACACGTGTTTTTGCGCTTTTCCATTTGCCTGTCGTTCAACTCATATGGTACCCATCTACCGGTCTTCTGAATCTTTCTCATCTCTCGTAGCCGATTGGAAACAGCTTGTTGACTAACGCCTAATTGCTCGGCGAGTTGTTTGTTGTTTGCGAATCATCTTCGTCCAACAATGCTTGCAATTCCACATCTTCGTACTTTTTTGGTGGTTTTCCACGTTCCTTGTCTGCAACATCGAAGTCACCACTTTTGAAACACCGAAATCATCATTCACACGTATCTTGCGATGGAGCATGTCCACCATAAGCTTCTCGAAGTAATCAGTATGATTCAACAGCAGTTTTCTTCAAATGAAAACAAAAAATTAATGCTGTCCACGAATGCTCTTTGTTCGGTATAAATTTCGACATATTGAACACAACACTATGCACACACTTTTCCAGTTTAACACTCGTGCGCGTCTGACACTTGTTGACACAACAAAATAGCGCAGTGTCAAATCTTTATAGCACAAACTGCATTGGTGCACCATCTGTTGTCTGAAATCCGCATTTCATACTTGTACACCTGGTAAAACTAACTGAGAAATTGAAAAGATGTGAACCCTAATGAATTTGCTTTATTTCGATGTTATGGCCACGATAATTAGGATAATAGGACACTACAAAAACTTTTAGACTTATTCGTGTACCATTTCTCTATATAATCATAAACCGCCATTTTGAAACAAAAGTTTAATTGCAAAATCGGCTCCGACAACTTTGTTCGGAATTTAATAAGCTTCAATTTAAAAAAAAAAATCGTCCAAATCGAACCAAAATTGAAGGCTCTAGCCAATTTTGAAACACGATTTTTCGTTTTTCCCCTCTGTGCGGCGGTCCCACTAAATATTAGTTTAAACGAAGTTGTTATTTTCCGTAAACTCCATCAAACTATTATTGGTAATTGTTAAGTGTATGGAGACTTTTTTGACATTAATTTTATTTACATTTTTATAACAACGATGTAACTTCTAAATAAAATGTCCGTAGTTGTTTTTCATACTAATCCTCGTTGGTTAAGTTTCAAATATTAATTTAAACATGTTTTCTCTTAGTTCTAATTAATTAGTTAAACATAACAGAAAAATAGTATAGAAAGCAGGTGGTGTATGGAGACTTTTTGGACTGACTCTATATTATTAAAATTGTAGCAAAAACAATTGAAGAAAAATGTTGGTAAATAGCACCCTACAACAAATAACACGTAAAAGTAACTCGAAGAAGTGACAAACTTTTCATCCAAAAACATCGCCTTCCCTGTCCGTCTGACGGTGAATTGAGAACTACGAGGCATATTCGAAAATTAAGGGCCGTTTGGTCTTAAAAAATATATTCGTTAGAATAAGTTTTTATTAACTGTTTTAGTTTCCTACAAACCTATTTCACTTTTCCATATAATCGACGTTCAATTCTAAGCTCTTTTCGTAACGCTGCAGCAGCTTCTTTAATCCCTCTGCATAGAAGTTCTCCGCCTGGGAATTGAACCAGTTGATAACGGCGGTATTGAGTTCCTCGTCGTCTTTAAACTGTTGTCCACCAAGTCACTGTTTCAAGTGCAATCGTCGATCAGATCGCAGTTTTTTGTCCACTTGTTGACGATTTCATCGGTTCGGACAATGGGCCTGCCACTCCGCTCTTTATCATGCACATTTGTGTAGCCATTTTTGACGTCTCGACCCTACTGTCTTACCTTTCCTTCACTTATTACTGTCAGTCCATAAACGCACAACGCCCGATAAATTTGAGCAGCTGATGATTCTTTTGTACACAAAAATCAAATCACAGCACGCACTTCGCAATTGGCGGGAGCAGCGATTTCGCGGACATTATTGTCTGTATTGCAAACGACTACCGAATGAAAACAATCACTTTAGTGGCTTCGGAAACAATCAATAGATGGCACTGCATGTGTACAACTTTGTTCAGACCCGCCAATATTTAAATATAAGCAAATGGCTCTTAGTTTTCCAATACGCTTTATATTTATCATTACCTATTTTACTATTGCAATCAGTTAAGTGGTAAGGCCACTCCAGGTTCCAGGCAAAAAGGCTAATTTCGGGAATTTTTTTCAAGTGTATAATAAAAGCAGTCGAAAATTTATTCAAAATACTTTATTTAACAAATATTTAAGTGTACAAAAATCTTAATCAAATATTTTTAATTCAAATAGTAAGACTTTTGAAATAAAACGCAAACGGGTTATTTATTTTTCCAAATTTATTTCGTTCCCTTCAAAGTAATCCCCTTTGGATACTGCATTTATGCCAACGTTTTTTCAAGTCTTCGAAACAGTTGTTGAATTCGATTTCTAGAATGGCCTTTAAATCCTTCTTCGATTCGGTTTTAATCTCCTCAATCGACTCAAAACGATGTCCTCGAAGCGGTTTTTTTTTTAGTGTAGGGAATAGCCAGAAGTCCGACGGAGCTAAATCAGGCGAATTGGGCGATTGTCGAACGATATGATTGAATTTTTGATGAAAAAGTCGCGAAGAACCAATGCTATGTGAGAAGGCGCATTATCATGATGAAAAAACCAAGAGTTATTGGCCCATAGTTTCATTCATTTCGAACGTTTGGGAAGCCGAAAGACCATTTTTAAAACAAAATTTAATGCAACTTCTTTGCTGAATTTTTTCACTCATGTTAAAAATCGAAAAAAGCACTTTTGTTGTTGAATGAACGCAAGGGAATCTTATTAACTACTGACGTTATAGTCTTAAAATTTGAGACAGATGGCAGTTAAGGTCCTACCAACCTAACGAAAAAAAATTAATCAGATTTGGAAATGCCCGGGCGATTTAACTTTAAAAGTCTTACTATTTTTTGATCACAGTAGTATATTAATCATAACATTTTTTTGGTTTTTTGTTCTAGGTTAATTCAGATGACTCAAAAGGGAGAAATCCCTCAAAATATCTTCGGATGAAAGTCCACTTATTAATCGACTAGTAATATTATTTAACAAGATCTATGAAACTGGACAAATCCCTTTTAATTGGCTAAAGTCGACTTTCATCCCAATTTCTAAAAAGTCAAAATCAATAAAAATGTGATAATTATCGCTTAATAAATGATAATTATCGCTTAATAAGTTTAATGTCTTACGTTCTCAAGATATTCCTGAAAATCATCCATATAGAAAATGTGAAGCAGAAATAGATAACACACAATTTGGATTCCGAAAAGACATGGGTACACTGGAAGCTTTATTCTTATTAAATGTACTGGTCTAGCATTGTAAAAATATCAGTGCAGATGTATAGGCTGTTTTATAGAAGCACGGGAAATTAATAAAAATTCTAGAAACAACAAATATAGACAAACGAGATCTAAATATTATTAAAAATCTGTACTGGAATCACTCAGTGGAAATTAAAGTCGGGCTGGAAAAGTCTGAAAGCATAAAAATAACCCAAGGAGTAAGACAAGGATGCATTCTCTCACCACTTTTGTTCAGTCTTGATTGTGATGGTGTGTTAAATGTGACCGTCTACGAATCCGTATGATATGCTGATGATACTGTTCTATCAGCAAATAATATCAAAGATCGACAGGAACAGATCAATCGAGTCGTAACTGCCAGCGAAAGATTCGGATTAACTATGAATATAAGAAAAACCAAGTGGACGGTAATAACAAAGAAAAATCTACCACCAGAATCCCTTGAAATCAGGGACAACACCGTAGAACAGGTCTCCACATTTAAAAATTTGGGAACCAATATAAATGACAAGTGGAAACCAAGAAAGGAAATATATTCCCGAAATGAACAGGCGCGAGTAACATGTATGAATAAGAATAAATTTTTCAGTCGCCCAAGTCTCAGTCGCGAACTCCGAACGAGAATGGTGAGAGGGTATGTATTTTCTGTGCTATTGTATGGATGTGGGGGCTGGACCCTTGACCCTGGCTCAAAGAAACAACTTTAATCTTTTGAAATGTACAGACGCCTTCTTCGCATCTCCTGGGTACAGAAAACAGAAGTACTGTACTTCGGACATATAATGAGTACGAATTGTTACACCTAATTATTAAAGGCAAAATAAGGGCAAACGATCGATCGGAAGACGACAGAAGTCTTGTCTGAAGAACATGAAAAGGTGGTTTGGATGTCCTTCGAGTGATATTTTTGGAGCAGCACTTTCTAAAGTTTGTTTAGCTATATGAATTATCAACCTTCGTGAGGAGACGGCGTCGTAAGAAGAAGGTCTAGGTTAAAATCTACGGGAGCAATCATTTCGCCCGTTTCAGGCCTTGCATAAAACGTGCCTTGTCGTCTTGGATTCTGAAGCGGTTATTTTGAATTAACAAGATAAACAAAATATTTTTAAGTTAAGTGAACAGTATAACGACATTTTTTTTTCGTTCACTGGTATAACTTAATATTTCAACATCACTGTAGCTTTATCAAGAGTAAAATGTTTTATGTAAAATTATTTTACCTTTACTAAGTTGTGAATGTGGAATCTTTGGCACAATGTATATATCACCACTACACCAAACACTTTATTTTATATATAATAAATATAAGTATATTTTTAATTTATCAATTAAACAGGGTGTTTATCCGAAACGATGGAAAGAAGGTAGGTTATGTCCTATTTTTAAGAATGGAGATAGGGGAAATGTTGAAAATTACAGGAGTCTCGTTCTACTTTCTAACTTCTCAAAGGTCTTTGAGTCAGTCTTGTATGCACGTATCTATAGCCAAATTAAAAATCAAATGTCTCCTTATCAGCATGGATTTATTAGTAAGAGATCTACGGTAACAAATCTAACTGTTATGACACAGTTCATTTCGGAAATATTAGATGATGGTGGGCAGATTGATATTATTTATACAGATTTCTCGAAGGCCTTTGATAGGATCGACCATCATGTTCTCATCAATAAGTTGTCTTTCTTTGGTTTCACTGATGGTGCGAGGGCTCTTATAAGTTCTTACTTGTTTAATCGAACTCAGTTTGTAGCCTACAACGGATTCAAATCAGAAAGATTTGTGGCTACCTCAGGTGTTCCACAAGGTTCAAATTTGGGACCCTTGCTCTTCATTATGTTCATAAATGACCTTTGCGAGGATTTAAAATGTAACAGACTAATTTATGCTGATAATTTAAAAATGTTTATGCCAATAGAAAAAACTTAGGATTGTTCCTGTCTACAGAGCCAGTTGAATTTCGTACATTCTTGGTGTTGTGACAACAAACTACATCTAAATGTTCAAAAATGCAAAGTTCTAACATATACTAGGAGGGTAGCGTCAATAGAGTTTTAATATAGAATTCAAGACCATAATTTAAGTAGGTGTAGCACAGCTAAGGATTTGGGAGTAGCTTTTTATGCAAAACTAACATTTGCTCAGCATATAGCATTGAAAGTTTCTGAAGCAATGAAGTCTTACGGGTTTATCATTAGGAATTGTAGGGGTTTCACTAATATTGTATCACTGAAGGTTTTGCATTTCTACTTTGTTCGCTCGAAACTAGAATATGCAAGTATTGACTGGAGTCCAATGTACGAGGTGCATAGAGTTTTACTTGAAAAAGTGCAGAGGAGATTTCTGAAATTTCTATTGTTTAAGAATAATGGAATGTATCCTGAACGGGGAATCCGCAGCGATTATTTGTGTGAACAGATAAATATTCTAAATCTGGGAATCAGGAGAGTTTGTGCCTCAAATTTATTCCTATATAAAGTATTGCACAATATGATTGATTGCAGGGATATACTGTCTCGTATTAACATCAATGTGCCATGGATACACTCACGATCAAATATGTTTTTTAGATGTAACAGACCTAATACTAATTTGTTATTGAATTCACCTATTCATGTAATGTGTACTAATTTTAATCATATTTGTAATGTTTGTGACCTATACTGTTGTACTAAGAAGCAATTACTACAGACTGTCATTGAATATGTAAATGTCTAAATATTTACCCTATTAATGGGAAACTGTTGGGTAATAAAGCTATTATTATTATTATTTTGCCTCAACCCGCGTTTCGCTAACCATGATAGCTTCATCAGGAGCGATGATTGACTGATGAAGCTAACATGGTTAGCGCAACGCGCGTCGAGTGCAAAAATAAAGTGTTTGGTGTAGTGGTGATATATACTAAGTAGTGTCATTGTGCCAAAGATTCCACAGTCCCAACTTAGTTGAAATGGCTTCACGGTCAACGAAATTAAACCTTTATCGTAAGTACAGTAGTAAAATTAGATTAGTAGGTGCAGATAGAGCCAATCATCGTTCCTGATGAAGCTAACATGGTTAGCGAAACGCGCGTCGAGTGCAAAAATAATGTGTTTGGTGTAGTGGTGTTATATACTAAGTAGTATTTTACCTTTGATAAAGCTACAGTCATAGCGAACCATGTTGAAATATTAAAATAAATATGGAGTTTACCAGTAAACGAAAAAAAAATGTTGTTTTACTGTTCACTTAACTTAAGCTTAATGGATCTCTACCAAGTATCGGCCAAAACAGTTCACTTAAATATTTGTTTAATAAAGTAGTTTAAATAAATTTTCGAATGCTTTTATTACGAGTATACTCTTGAAAATATTTCCCGAAATTAGCCTTCTGTCCTGAGACCTGGAGTGGAGACTTACCTCTTAAAAATCTCGCTGTTTTAAGAAATATTTAAAATATAATTTTTGATTTTGGTGAACAGGAATACAAAGTAGTTTGTTGTACATAGTTATTAGATATTCTTACTCCTATTATCTAATCAAATATTTAATAAGGCGAGCGCGTTTTGTTACTTATTATGTCATATCAAAAAATAAACGTAAAAACGCCAAACAAACTGACTTATTCGACCTTCGATTTTTTTTTCTAATCTATTAATGTATTACGATAAGGCGTACACTCCAGATAGTGTCATATATTAATTTTGGATCAATATTAATATGATAAGAGGGAACATTTTTGTCGAAATTAAACGAAAAAAAAAAATACGCCCAGAAACTGCGCGTCAGTTTCAATATGTTTATATATTTAATGAATAATAAGAAAAATACGCAGATTGTGTATATGATAAAATATTTTTAAGAGCACTTGTCTCTAATGATCTACGAGGGTGGAGGGTAAAAAGCAAGGTAAATAACATTTTTTTGCAAAAACAAAAATTTATTTCTCTTTTGCTATATACCAGGTGTACAAATATGAAATGTGGATTTTTTTTCTAAGAAATCATGTTAAATTCGGAAGAATGATAAAAAGTGCTTCATTCAAAGTATGCTCCATCGCTTGTTATACATTTTTCCCATCTTTCGGGCAATTTGTGAATACCACGCCAGTAAAAATCTTTTGCTGCGAACCATTCATCGAGCCATTTTTTAGTGTTCCGTACAGAACACTTATAAGATCACTTCGGTGTCTGTCTGTCTGTCACACCCGATTTTCTCCGAAACTATTTGACATAGAAAGGTGAAATTTGGTAATAATTTAGGAATTGATGGCCTTATCAGAGCCATGTAGTTTTGAGAATTAAATTTTGACTTTAGGGGTTAGTTTTGGGGGGTGAAGTCGGAAGTGAAAAAAAAAATTTTTTATTAGGTCATCGAGTGTGGTGTCAAATGAAAGCTTGTGAAAACACGAGTAAAAAATATATATATAATATTATACTTGCGCGCACTTTTCTTTGTATTATTTTTAAAAATTCGCGAAAAATCGCTGTCCCGGGCCTTATCTCGAAAAGTACTTATCAAAAAATTTCGAAAAAAAAATTCTGAAATATACTCCACGGGGTGTAGATTGAACGAAAATTATCACGAGTGCATTACCTTTAATAATTTATATGGTATATAAAAAAAACAAAAATTTCAAGGTCATCAGATTTCAGTAAAGATTGGAAACAAACTTTGTTGAAAACTCATTTGGGGTGTGTTTTGTGAAGTTACTGATCATTTTATACCACCCTAACAAAAATTTTTATTTTAAAAACAATCAACGTACGGAACACTAATTGTGCAAGTTCAACTTGCACTTGACCGGTTTTTTTACATCTTCATACGAACCAATGCGCTGCTCAGCAAGTGCGTGACCCATCGATGCAAACAAGTGGTAATCGGAAGGAGCCAAGTCTGGTGAGTAAACCGCATGGGGTAGAACTTCCCAACTGAGTGCTTCCAACGTGTCGCGAACTGGTTTTGCCGTATGTGATGGAGCATTGTCATGAAGAAAAATGACTTTGTGTTGCTTCTTTCGGTATTCTGGCCTTTTTTCAAGCAGCGAACGGTTCAAATCGGTTAATTGTTGTTGGTAACGTTTAGTATTAACGTCGTTCAACTCATGTGGTACCAATCTACCGGTCTTCTGAATCTTTCCCATCTCTCGTAGCCGATTGGAAACAGCTTGTTGACTAACGCCCAATTGCTCGGCGAGTTGTTTTTGTGTTTGCGAATCATCTTCGTCCAACAATGCTTGCAATTCCACATCTTCGTATTTTTTTGGCGGTGTTCCACGTTCCTTGTCTGCAACATCGAAGTCACCACATTTGAAACGCCGAAACCATCGTTCACACGTACCTTGCGATGGAGCATGTTCACCGTAAGCTTCTCGAAGTAATCGGTATGATTCAACAGCGGTTTTCTTCAAATGAAAATAAAAAATTAATGCTGTCCGCGAATGATCTTTATTCGGTATAAATTTCGACCTATTGAACACAACAACATAACACTATGCACACACTTTTCCAATTTATCACTCGTGCCCGTCTGACACTTGTTGATGACACAACAAAATGGCGCAGTGTCAAATCTTTATAGCACAAATTGCATTGGTGCACCATCTGTTGTCTGAAATCCGCATTTCATACTTGTACACCTGGTATAATTAAAATTTTATAAAATATTCCAACCTAAAACCAGGAAAAATTCTCATAATAATATTGAAACAATTTTCTTATTATTATTATTACCTCCCCGCCTGAGTACAGATTTTAACCTTTTTCTTTTCCTGAGGATAATCGGCGGGGATGTCAGTTGATATATCAGGAAATAAAGAAAACAGACAATAATATCTTGCTATAAGTAGGAAGAAGAAAAAAACTGATCCAAGAAAAGCCGTAAATATTTCAGAATGATGTTTAAATTATACAATATTAAAGACACCTCCGCCCCTTTCTTGGTTAAATTTGATGATGAAATGAAATAACAACCCAAATTTTTGGATTTCTTGACTGCAAAAACCCTAAAAAGGACATATAATTCGAATATATGAATCGATCCCTCTAATCCTCTCTCTACCGTTTTCGTCCCTGATATGTTTTACTATAATTATTTAGGCATAAAATGTATTTATTATTCCAACAAAAAAAAACAGGAAAAGTTACCATCTTACTATTAAAACCATATAAAATTTATCGACCCCCACCCCTTCGGCCTAAAGCGACATCGATGGAAAACTCATTTCGTTCGAAAGTTATCGTGCCAACAGACAGGCCAATGGGAATGAGAGATGATATAGGAACCCTGAAACGTGAATAAAAAAAGCAAAAATCTCGGAATGTGATGTTTGCATCCATACGATACCTCTTTCTGGCCCGAGAAATAAAAATTATAAAAAGTGTCTGAAAATTCAGCGTACTGTTTAATTTTTTCCCGCTGTACGTTTTTAGTGTTCCGTACGGAACACTTATAAGATGACTTCGGTGTCTGTCTGTCTCTCACACCCGATTTTCTCCGAAACTATTTGTCATAGAAAGTTGAAATTTGATAATAAAATAGCAATTGATGGCCTCATCAAAGCCGTATAGTTGTGAAAGTTAAATTTTGACTTAAGAGGTTAGTTTTGGGGGGTGAAATCGGAAGTGAAAAAATTTTTTTTTTACTAGGTCATCGAGTGTGGTGTCAAATGAAAGCTTGTGAAAACACGAGTAAAAAATATATATATGATGTATTAGTTGGACTCACTTTTCTTTATATTATTTTTAAAAAGTCGTGAAAAATCGCTGTCCCCCCACCTTATCTCGAAAAGTACTGATCAAAAAATTTTGAAAAAATTCTGGAATACTCGGGGTGTAGATTGAACGAAAATTATCACGAGTGCATTACCTTTAATAATTTATTTGGTATACAAGAAAAACAAAAATTTCAAGGTAATCAGTTTTCAGTAAAGATTGGAAACAAACTTTGTTGAAAACTCATTTGGGGTGTGTTTTGTGAAGTCACTGATCATTTTATACCACCGTACCACTCAGAATGTTATGTTTTCATAGATGCGATACTTCCCTCTGGCAAGGAAAGTAAAAATTATAAAAAGTATTTTAAAATTCAGTGTACTGTTCAATTTTATTCCCGCTGTAACTATTGGAAGTCACATAATTGCGAAATTAACGTGACCTATGACGAAAGGTCATTTTTAAGGTTCTACTTCAAAACAGAAACGTTACCATTGTTCTGAAAATGAGAGGGAGAGAGAGGCGTGTTTGTATACTAACTTAAAAATAAATTGCATGGAAGCGAAACAATAAAAAACCCATTGACACAAATTTCGGTTATTACTCTGCACCACATGGCACGTCATACGTTGTTGTGCAAATGAAAACTAAGTTTTGCAAGTTAGCACTGTTTGTGTCTTTTAATTGTATAGATAAATAAATCTTTTAGTGACGTGCTTTGTCATCTCCTTTTTTACGGGGACCACTTTTCGAATTGTCATAAAATTAAAATTTCCGAAAAAAAAAAATTAAACCGACTTCAAACAAGTAATAAAAAGTGCAAAATAATATTGTTATAGTATTAATTTTAAAAAGTTAGGACCAGTGTTAGAGCCTACCGGGTTATAAAAGAAATTATACGAGGGTCTATTGATAACTAATGCCCAGTATCTCATAGCGATAGTAACCCATCGTCGGCTTTGTTTCGTAGCTTAAAGTGTTTGGAAGTAGTACGAGGGTCGTTGCAAAAGTCCGCGGCCTGACACACATGGCGCCAAGATAACCAAATTATTATGATATTTGCTAAGTGTTATCTACTAGATGGCGTGCTGTGCAGTTTCAGACACGTACGTTTAGTTGTCGTTTTGAGGCGATCGTGTCAATAAAGTTTTAACATTTTCTACAAAATTTATAAAATTGAAGTGCGAGCTGATACTTCGTTTTAAAAAGTTTAACTCCTACAGATATTGCAAAACAGTGAAAAATCACATGAAATAATTCTTTCCCTTTGTTTTGGACAATTAAAAACTGGACTGCCGAATTTAAGGGGTTACGCCACCTTGAAATTTTCAAAAAATCGATTTTTTTTTTGTGTTAGATTTATTATTTATACTTTTAAGAATATTTCAAGCTTCACAAAATGGAATCGCAGATTGAAGGTGATATAAAAAAATTATAAGACGCGGTACTTTTTTTTTAGTGTTCCGTACGGAACACTTATAAGATGACTTCGGTGTCTGTCTGTCCGTCTGTCTGTCTGTCTCACACACTCGATTTTCTCCGAAACTATTTGTCATAGAAAGTTGAAATTTGGTAATAAAATAGCAACTAATGGCCTCATCAAAGCCGTATAGTTTTGAAAGTTAAATTTTGACTTAAGAGGTTAGTTTTGGGGGGTGAAATCGGAAATGAAAAAAAATTTTTTTTACTAGGTCATCGAGTGTGGTGTCAAATGAAAGCTTGTGAAAACACGAGTAAAAAAAATATATATAATGTATTAGTTGGACTCACTTTTCTTTATATTATTTTTAAAAAGTCGTGAAAAATTGCTGTCCCCCCACCTTATCTCGAAAAGTACTGATCAAAAAAATTTGAAAAAATTCTGGAATGCTCTCCACGGGGTGTAGATTGAACGAAAATTATCACGAGTGCATTACCTTTAATAATTTATTTGGTATACAAGAAAAACAAAAATTTCAAGGTAATCAGTTTTCAGTAAAGATTGGAAACAAATTTTGTTGAAAACTCATTTGGGGTGTGTTTTGTGAAGTCACTGACCATTTTATACCACCGTACCACTCAGAATGTGATGTTTTCATGGATGCGATACTTCCCTCTGGCAAGGAAAGTAAAAATTATAAAAAGTATTTGAAAATTCAGTGTACTGTTCAATTTTTTTCCCGCTATAACTATTGGAAGTCCCATAATTGCGAAATTAACGTGACCTATTATGAAAGGCCATTTTTAAGGTTCTACTTCAAAACAGAAACGTTACCATTGTTCTGAAAATGAGAGGGAGAGAGAGGTGTGTTTGTATACTAACTTAAAATTAAATTGCATGGAAGCGAAACAATAAAAAACCCATTGACACAAATTTCGGTTATTACTCCTCTGCACCACATGGCACGTCATACGTCAAAACTAAGTTTTGCAAGTTAGCACTGTTTGTGTCTTTTAATTGTATGGATAAATAAATCTTTTAGTGACGTGCTTTGTCGTCTCCTTTTTTACGGGGACCACTTTTCGAATTGTCATAAAATTAAAATTTCCGAAAAAAAAAAAATAAAAATTAAACCGACTTCAAACAAGTAATAAAAAGTGCAAAATAATATTGTTATAGTATTAATTTTAAAAAATTAGGACCAGTGTTAGAGCCTACCGGGTTATAAAAGAAATTATACAAGGGTGTTTGGAAGTAGTACAAGGGTCGTTGCAAAAGTCCGCGGCCTGACACACATGGCGCCCAAGATAACCAAATTATTATGATATTTGCTAAGTGTTATCTACTAGAGGGCGTGCTGTGCAGTTTCAGACACTTCTTTAGTCGTCTTTTTGTAGCGGTCGTGTAAATAAAGTTTTAACATTTTCTAAAAAATTGATAAAATTGTTCGTGCGAGCTAATACTTCGTTTTGAAAGGTTTAACTCCTACAGATATTCCAAAAAAGCTAAATGTCACATGAAATAATTCTTCCCCTTTTTGACGATTAAAAACGGGAATGCCGAATTTAAAGGTGGTCGTACATCCATTCAAGATGATAAACGCTGAGGACGCCCGAAAACCTCTACGGCCGACGAGATTATGCCAAAAATTCACAATAACATACTAAGATGGCCAACTGTACGCGAGCTCGCTGACATTTTAAACACTTCGATAGGCCGGGTCCACTACATTTATACGATGTTTTGGGTGTGAGAAAAGCTTTCCGCTCGATGGGTGCCGTATTTGTTAACAATCGACCAAAAACGTATTCGAATGTTTAGACCTGTTTAAACATAATTCCAGTGAATTCCCGCGACGTTTCATAACAGTAGATGAAACATAGATTCATCACTGCATGCCAGAAACGAAGAGACAGTCGAAACAGAGGTGGGGAGCAGCTGAAAGTGCGCCCTAAAAAGAAAAAAGGGTTCCATCTGCAGGAAAAATCGTGGCTACGATTTTTTAGGATTTTCTTGGTGTTGTACTCATAGACTATCTGGACAAAGGCAGAATGCTTCACTACTGGACCAATTGAAAGGTGCTATTTAGGCGATACATCCACATCTGGCAAAAAAGAAGGCTCGTTTTCTTTGCGATAATGCGCCTTCACACCCATCTCGGATTATTACAAAACTGCATGACTTTCGTTTCGAAGTGCTTCCACATCCACCGTATTTGTCAGATTTGACTCCCAGTGATTACTTTTTGTTCCCGAACCAGAAAAAATGGCTAACTGGACGAAGATTTACTTCGAATGATGAAGTTAAAGCTCTTTAATATTGCGTTTTCTTTGTTAGGGCGAGAACTTGGAACGCCCCTCTCGTAGGTCCAGTTTCATGGAAACAGAAAACCACCTGGTCATTTGGTTGAAGCAACGTGCTGTTATTGAATTCTTAGTCTATGATGATAAAAAAATGATCCATATTAATAATGTTGGTCGCTGAGGTTTAGCTGCCAAAAAATGACAATCCTGGGGTGCCTCAAATTCTTAATAAAACCGAGGCCTGATCGTTCGAAAACTACCCTCACAGACATTCAAAAAATTGATGCATTAATCAAGGGAAACAGAAACGCTGAACGTCGTTGTTTGAGGTGGAAACAAAAGAAATTTTTTAATGGAAATAGAACCACTTGGGAAATGTTGAACTAAGTATACTGTATTAGGGTAGACAGAAGTTATGTAGAACAATAAACTTTTTTTTATAGCTCTGCGAGGGTTCCTTCCTAGTTAGATATACTAGAACAGACAATAAGTTTTGAGAGCGGAAATGAAACAAGGTGAATTAATGAGTCGGAATACATTTATTCTTCAGTATAATCTCCCTTAAACTCGATACATTTTTTCCAGCGATTTTGCAATTCATTTACCCCATCTCTGAAGTGGTTTTCCGGAAGACCTTCAACATACCCATCTATGAATGCTATCACCTCATCATTTGTTGAAAAACGCTTCCCACGTAGAATTCTTTTGACATTTGGGAACCGATAGAAGTCAGACGAAGCCAGATCTGACGAATAGGGTGGATGTTCGTACTTTAATCCGACCACTTTTGCCGTTGCCAAAGTCCCCTTGTGAGCAGGTGCATTGTCATGATGAAAGATGATTTTTTTTCTTCTGTAAACTGGTCCTTTTCTCACGAATTTTCTCATTCAGTTGGTCCAAAAAGGTAGCAATAATACTCTCCTGTGATTGTTTTACCGGTTGAAGGTTCCTGATACCCAAAACATTAGTTAAGACTCATATACTGATCCATGTGAGATGCTATAGTCTCAGCTAAATCATCCACGGTTAATCGACGGTCTTCCATTACCATATCTTGTGCTTGCACAACAGTTTCTTCAGTTTTTGGACGTTCTGAACGTCGATCATCATTGACGCTTGTACGACCACGTTTAAACTCCGTCGATCTATGAACAAACAAAGAATTTGATCACTCCACGATATTCGATTTTTCCATTTTTAAAAAATACTTAAATACGTCTACTTTAACCAGCTGATAAACAATATATGACTTGACAGATCGACTTGAAATTTAGGGTGTGTTCATGTGACAGATAAAGCTTCAAAATGATGTTCATTATTTGGTTCAAGTGATGCTCCATAAGTGTCGCTTTCAAAACTTATTGACTGCCCTGGTACTTAAGAAAACACCGTTCTATTTGCTTTTATTTTTGAAAAGTTTTTGTAAAGAGATCATTAATAATACTGACGGTGAAAGAATAATTATTAATAGATTGATGTAGTAGTTAAAAATGACTAATCAAAAAATGGCATATTTAAATTTAATTGTAATATAGGTTGAAACGTGTACTATGCTGAATTTTTAGTTGCCAATTTAAAAACAAACGTTCATAAAAAAATAAGTTTATTTTTAAATTATTCATTTATTTATTTCATTAATATTAATTAATGTACGACGAATAGAAAGTTACGATTATTACGACGTTATTCAAGGTATATTTTTTAATAAAGTTTTGTAACCG
Source organism: Pachyrhynchus sulphureomaculatus (assembly GCA_019049505.1). Taxonomy (NCBI): domain Eukaryota; kingdom Metazoa; phylum Arthropoda; class Insecta; order Coleoptera; family Curculionidae; genus Pachyrhynchus; species Pachyrhynchus sulphureomaculatus. The sequence goes on along the minus strand of CM032455.1, from coordinate 158,571,932 downwards.
GCAACTTCGGTACTAATAAGATTTATAAATAGTTAAACAACAAAATAAATATAAGTGACGAAAGATACTTGGAAGATAAAATGCCCACGCAAAAGAGAAGGAATATAAGGAGTTTACATAATAAAAAGTTTTTAGCTGTTATTTTCAAATGTGTAATTTCCTTATTGGTTTTTCAAAAAATACGAAAATTTCTAAGATAATTATCACGGATTATCACGACTCTGCTATTTCAATTTAAGTTATTATAAAATTTCGATGTTCTCGGGTGTAATACGAAGGTTTTAATTCAACTAAAAAATTGCTTTAGCACCTAGTAACATCAAATTTTAATTTGTTATAAAAAAACATCTTCCTTACCATGTGCTGTAATAGAGACAATCGGCTGAGACATTACCATGTGTAGTAATAGACAATACGCTGAGATATTTCGTTTTTGAATAGGAATTTTAGTTATTGTAAAATTTCGATATTCCGGGTGTCAGACGAGGGTTTTAATTCAAATAAAAAATTGCCTTAGCAGATAGTCACATGAAATTTTAATACATTATGGAAGAGAACCTTCTTTACAATCGGCTGAGACAGTTCGTTTTTGAATAGGAGTGTTTCAATTTTAGTTACTGTTTTATTTCGAAATTCTGGAGCTCTTGCAAAGGTTTTAATTCAAATAAGAATTACTTTAGCTGATAGTGACATCAAATTTAAAAATGTTATAAAAGAGACCCTTTTTTATTGTGTGCAGTAATAGATAATTGACTGAGATAGAGCGTTTTTGAATAAGCCTGATTCAGTTTTAGTTATTGTAAGATTTTGATGTTCTTGGATGAAATGCAAAGGTTTTAATTCAGATAGAAAAATTTCCTTAGCAGGTAGTGAATTTTTCAAAAATCATTTATAATTTTTTTTTTTTATTTTAAAAGCAATCAATTTACGGAACACCAATTGCGCAAGTTCGACTTGCACTTGGCCGGTTGTTTTTTAAATGAAATTTTAACCCAAGAAAAGTGTCAATTTTTGCGCCCCTTTGCTAAAGGAAATTTGTTTTCACATTTATTTACGTTTGAAAGTTATTAGATCATTGCAAACAGTTTTCATTTTCCCTATGACTGCCTTTCTGCCTATTTCACGCGAAAATCATCCATTTTTTACATTCGTTGGATTCTCGTAGCCATGAATATGACGTCATACAATAAAATTGCTTGGTTGTCGAATTACTGTTGCTGTACTTCGACGAAAATTTGTACGAGTTCGTCGCGTTTTGCAGTTTTTACGATTTTTTCTCTTCCAGAAAATGAGTGAGAGCACCACGCATTAATAAAGTTTCTCACTCAAGAGGGAAAATGTACCAAAGTTATTCGTTCATAAAAGAACGTCCCAGGTGTATGCTAATGATGACCTATATTATTTTCAAGTACAATTTAGGATTAACTAGTTTCGATTTAATTCAGAATGAACCCAAAACAGGAAGACTAATTGAAGCAAGATTTGAGGGAAGCAATTAGGCTTTAGAAAACGATGAGAGTTAGTTTTTACGAATTGGAACAGGGTACAACACCTGGGTGTTGTATTAGGATCCTTCCACGAAATAGGAGTCGATGCAATGAGTTCGTTCATAAGGGCACTCCACCTTCGAAGACGATGAAAACTCAATGGATTTATGAAACGTGGATAGCGACCATTTTTTTCGGGACTGCGAAAGAATTTTGTTTATTATAACTCCGGAAAAAAGGTCCACAATTAATGGAAGGATTTACAGGATGATCTGATACGTGTATGACCACTGCAGCAGGACCCACAAGACTCGCACAGTTCAAGCCATTATGAAAAAAACCGGTCAAGTGCAAGTTGAACTTGCGCAATTAGTGTTCCGTACGTTGATTGCTTTTAAAATAAAAAATTTTGTAACGGAAATATAAAATGATCAGCGACTTCACAAAACACACCCCAAATGAGTTTTCAACAAAGTTTATTTCCAATCTTTACTGAAAATTGATGACTTTGAAATTTCTGTTTTTTTTTTATATACCAGATAAATTATTACAGGTAATGCACTCGTGATAATTTTCGTTCAATCTACACCCCGTGGAGAATATTCCAGAATTTTTTCAAAATTTTTTGATAAGTACTTTTCGAGATAAGGTGGGTGGACAGCGATTTTTCGCGATTTTTAAAAATAATATAAAGAAAAGTGCGCGAAAGTATTACATTATATATATATTTTTTACTTGTGTTTTTACAAGCTTTCATTTGACACCACACTCGATTACCTAGTAAAAAAATTTTTTTTTTCACTTCCGATTTCACCCCCCAAAACTAACCCCTTAAATCAAAATTTAACTTTCAAAACTACATGGCTCTGATAAGGCGATCAATTCCTATATTATTACCAAATTTCAACTTTCTATGACAAATAGTTTCGGAGAAAATCCGGTGTGACAGACGGAAAGACAGACAGACAGACGGACACTGAAGTGATCTTATAACTGTTCCGTACGGAACACTAAAAACTATGGATTCAGTGAGTTACATCAACCCTATTATAGCCCTGATTTAGCGCCTTTCGACTTCTTTTTGTCTAAACGGCTGAAGAAAGATCTCGGAGATCGCTCTGGCGTCGTTTTTTTGAAAGTAAGAATTTTTTGGATACAATAAAAAAAATCTTGAAAAAACGATGTACTAAGTGCATTAGAGTCGACGGTAGTAATGCAGAATTTTTTTAAGCTCTGCCAGCTCTTCTTGATAGCTAAGTAGATAACTGAGAAAACAACCCTCGAAGGTCGCTAAAAATCTAGTTTTCAATTTGTGAATGCAGTTGACACGGATAACTCTTGAACTTAAAGTAGAAAAGGAACCTACAGTTTTTGAGCGATATTGCTTCAGGGTAAGGGTGTAAAAAGAGCAGGGGTTGATCTAGTTTCAATAGTGTTGCGAGTATTTATCTTGGTTTTGGGTTGACAAAAGGATACATGTTAAGCACAATGAGAGGTGGGGAAAGGCATTGCTTCGAATATGTTCTTGGAGCCGAGAAAGAATTACGTCAAATTTTCATTAATAAAGTAATTTCTTTTTTAAATGTATCTGACGCTCTCTCAATGCGCAATAATTTAGAAGTTTTTTTAGAATGCATGTAACCGTGCTAAAAAAAACAATTTAGAATTTCAGCGCAACTCCAAAAATCATTCACTTAAAACTTCCATTGAAGCCTTTAATAAACTTCGAAGGGAGAATAACAACAAAATCAATAACAGACGCTGGTATAAATAGAATTAGCAATTTTAAAATCAAAATACAATTAATTTGCCATCATTAAGTAATTCAAAATGAAATTTACTAATAGCACAATACACAATTTTATCGGCATATTTTTTCGTTCAACACTAATTCGACGAAAATTTCACCGAGGTCATTTTTCAAATGCCTTCAATTTGAAAACCTTTTTTAGCTTCCAAAATAAAAATCCTTAAATTAAAGAAAGAATGCACGACATGGCAACGTCGTTCGAACACGTCTCGCTGAGCCGGTCCGAGTTTTTTTTCCCATGTCCCCTTACCCCGTCGCGTCGCTGTTGCCAAGTGGTCTGTAGTCGTCCAACTTATTGGTGAATGTTTAAATAGTTCCGGGTCAGAAGTTGAATTGGGCGACCGAAGTGATTGGGTAACGATATTTTTATAGAAATGCTGGTAGAGAGATGGGCTCGGGTGTTATATTTCGATTTTTCGTGGTTTGTTTTTACGTATTTGGTGGGATCTGCGTTTTTTTTTTAAATTTGTGAAATGGAGTATGAAAATTTGAATTCTGTCTGGCTTTCAAAATTAAGTATAATCAAATGATTGAAGTTTGGAAATAGGGCGTGGGAAGCAGATGTTACAGTTTTGCTATTGATTTTAGTGTCTTACCCTGTAAAGGATAGATTACCGTGGCATACATTAAAAATAATTGAAAAATTCAGTTACCAGCTTTTAGAGAACGGTATTAAAAAAAAGTAGTAGATTACCATTAGTTACACCATGATCTCGCTAACCATTAAACAAAATTAAAACACAAAATACAACACACATAATATGGTCGTTTTGTTTCAACATTTTTCTTTGGCAAATCTCTTTCATTATTATTTTATTTATGAACTCCGTTAAAACAGTAACAAGCACATTGTGGTTTCCTGCAATGGTTGCTATGTATCTCTATTTTCTATAATCGATTTAGGTCAAAAGGTTAGTCTATAAAAGCATTTTAATGACACTTGCGCAAACGTGTCAATAAAAAAAATCATTCTGAACACTATTTTTATCAGTCTTAAAAATATTCTTTTAACTATTTTATTTTTAAAAATTTCAGCAAAACAATACATATTTTTTTAAATTTAAACATGTACATTTGAATTATCATTAAAATATAGTATATGTAGTTTTCAATCAAGAAAAAGCAATATATAAAATCTACATATGTTCATGTAGAAATAATCGTTAATTAAGGATATGGCGTTAAAAAAACGAAATAGAAGAGAGAGAGCCTCAAAATTTATTGCCACACCCTGTTTCCAGAATATGGTTATTTAAACCTTTAAGGAATACTAAAACATTTATAAAAATAAGCTGTAGCTTTTATTTCTTTTATGAAGCCGAAAATCCAACAAGAACCAGTTAAAAATAACACTTTTTAACACCCAAAAACCAAAAAGTTCCGTTCTTAACGTTCCACTCAGAACGCACTATGGCCGACTGAATCTTCGAACCCGACTCTTGTTGCCGGGCGGTGTTGCCAGCGTTTCACTTCTGTAATCATCCGTGTAATCTTGTTCTGCTGACGTAGCTGTGTATTAATGGTTCTTCACAGTAAACACAGTAAATTACATTTTTAGACGCGAAATTTAACATTATATAAACAAATAATTCTTGCGTTGGTTTATTTTAATGCCAATCAACCAGATACAGTAATACATTTCTACTTATTTTTATACTAAATTTTCGAAGCACAGACGAAAAAAAAAAAAAACACATTTTTTTAACACGTGCTATGATTAATCTTAAATAAACAAAAGTATTATTAAAAAATAATAACGCTTCATATGGTCCCAGCCGTAAATAAATTGCATTCACGTTCCGAGTGAAAAAGAAAGACCGAAAATAATAAAAAAAAATAACGTCTCTGGAGTGACCTAAATAAGATTAACACCGTAGTTAAGATAAAAGTTACACTTTTTAATATTTTTAATTTTTTTAACGATTTTAAAATTCCTTAAAAACACGAAATTTTACAACGACCAGCAACACTGTAGGTCGATTTCAAAATGGGAGAGGCCGTCCCGAGTTGAAAGTCATTTTATCGCTGCACCGTCTGCGCAGACGTGGCCAACTTGATATTCAGAACGACGAACGTCGATTGTGAAACGTTTTAGGGGCGAGAGGGGGTGTTTTGGAAAACAATATACGGGAAGCGGCGTTGCCGAGGTGTAAGTTTTTGTCTAGAAATCGATAAATTGGGTCTCTTAACACACACTATAGAAAAAATGTGTATGTATGTATATATACATTTAAAAATTCTTGATATAGGAGGAATTTGTCACATATTGTATCTGCATGATTAAAATTTTTATTTATTTCTCATGATTTTATATTTCCAAATGCTAAAAAAATATGTATTTATATTAGTACAAAACTTAATAGAATATTTTAATATTTAAAATCGAGCTGAGGCTAATTGTAATGTAAGTACAGACAATAATCTATTCCTTTTTAGTGTTCCGTACGGAACACTTACGGGATCACTTCGGAGTCTGTCTGTTTTTCCGTTCATCTGTCACACCTGATTTTTCCCGAAATTATTTGACATAGAGAGTTGAAATTTGGCTCAAATATAGGAATTGATGGACCAATGAGAGCCGTATAGTTTTGAAAATTAAATTTTCGCTTAGTTTTGGGAGATGAAATCGGAAGTGAAATTTTTTTTTTACCAGGTCACGAGAGTGGGGTGTCAAATCAAAGCTTGTCAAAACACGAGTTCAAAAATATATATGATGTCATACTTGCGCACACCTTTCTTTATCGTATTTTTAAAAAAGGGCCAAAAATCATTGTCCTGCCGCCCTATCTCGAAAAGTGCTTATCAAAAAATTTTGAAAAAATTCTGGAAAAGTCTTCATAAAGTGTAGATTGAGCGAAAATTATCACGAGTGCATTACGTTTGATAATTTATCTGGTACAGAAAAAAAAGCTATTAAAACTATGTTTCTTGACCTATGGTGGACGTTTTTGTAATACATTTTTAAGTACATTACTGTAACCGAGTGACGAGTTGCTCTTGAACCGGGATATAATTTTATTTCATTTGTTTATAATTAAACAAATATTTATTTAATTGTTATTGGTTTCAATATTTATGAATCTCTGGCTCAAACCTTCAAGTAAGTGATCTCGCATAGGTTCCATACCAGGAACCTCAATTTCAGATTTTATTTATTTAATGACAAAATTTTTGGAATCACTTCTGATATATTCAATATACAGTGAACTACTGAAATGTTGGGAGTTTATTCAAATAATTGTAAAAGCTTCGGTTATGTTTTAATTAAGTGCCACCCAAGCAATTTTTCTGTATGACATTTCCGTGGCTAGGCATATAGCTTAAAAATTAAAACAGTCTTTCGGGTCTTCTATAGCAAGCTTCAATACACATGTTAGTTTTTCACTTATAAGATCACTTCTGTGTCTGTCCGTCTGTCTGTCACGCCCGATTTTCTCCCAAACTATTTGACATAGACAGTTGAAATTTGGCACTAATATAGGAATTGATGGCCCTATCAGAGCCGTGTAGTTTTAAAAGTTAAATTATCACTAAAGGGTTAGTTTTAGGGGGTGAAATCAGAAGTGAAAAAATTTTTTTTTACCAGGTCATCGGGTGGGGTGTCAAATGGAAGCTTTTGAAAACATGAGTTCAAAAATACTACTGTGACCAAAAAATAGTAAGACTTTTGAAATAAAACGCAAACGGGTTATTTATTTTTCCAAATTTATTTCGTTCCCGTCAAGGTAATCCCCATTGGATACAATGTATTTATGCCAACGTTTTTTTCAGTCTTCGAAACAGTTGTTGAATTCGAATTCTGGAATGGCCTTCTTCGATTCGGTTTTAATCGACTCAAAACGATATCCTCTCCTATTAGGAGGAAATAGGAGTCGATGTAATGAGTTCGTTCATAAGGGCACTCCATCTTCGAAGACGACGAAAACTCAATCGATTTATGAAATGTGAATGGCGACCATTTTTTTCGGGACTGCGAAAGAATTTTGTTTATTATAAATCCGGAAAAAAGGTCCACAATTAATGGAAGGATTTACAGGATGATCTGAAACGTGTATGACCACTGCAGCAGGGCCCACAAGACTAGCACAGTTCAAGCCATTATGAAAAAACTATGGACTAAACGGCTGAAGAAAAGTCTCGGAGATCGCTCTAGCGTCGTTTTTTGAAAGTAAGAATTTTTTGGATGGAATAAAAAAAATCTTGAAAAAACGATGTACTAAGTGCATTAGAGTCAACAGTAGTAATGCAGAAATATAATTTTTTAAAGCTCTGCCAGTTCTTCTTGATAGCTAGGTAGATAACTGAGAAAACAACCCTCGAAGGTCGCTAAAAATCTAGTTTTCAATTTTTGACTGGCTGTTGGCACGGATAACCCTCGAACTTAAAGTAGAATAGGAACCTACAGTTTTTAAGCGATATTGCTTCAGGGTAAGGATGTAAAAGGAGCAGGGGTTGATCTAGTTTCAATAGTATTGCGAGAATTTATCTTGGTTTTTAGTTGACAATTAGAGGTGGGGAAAGGCATTGCTTCCAATACTTCGTGTTATATGTTCTTGGAGCCGAGAAATCTAAGAATTAGGCCAAATTTTCATTAATAAAATAATTTCATTTTTAAATATTTCTGACGCTCCCTCAATGCGCAATAATTTAAAAGTTTTTTCCAGTCTTCGAAACAGTTGTTGAATTCGATTTCTGGAATAGCCTTTTTCGATTCGGTTTTAATCTCCTCAATCGACTCAAAACGATGTCCTCGGAGCGGTTTTTTGAGTTTAGGGAATAGCCAGAAGTCCGACGGAACTAAATCAGGCGAATAGGGCGATTGCGGAATGATATGGGTTGAATTTTTGATGAAAAAGTCACGAAGAACCAGTGCTGTGTGAGAAGGTGCATTATCGTGATGAAAAAACCAAGAGTTATCGGCCCATAACTCCGGCCTCTTGAGACAAATTCGAAGGTTTGGGAAGCCGAAAAACCATTTTTAAAACAAAATTTAATGCAACTTCTTTGCTGAATTTTTTCACTCATGTTAAAAATCGAAAAACGCACTTTTATTGTTGTTGCAAGCGAATCTTATTAACTACTGACGCTATGGTCTTAAAATTTGACACAGATGGCAGTTAAGGTCTTACCAACCTAACGAAAAAAAATTAATCCGATTTGGAAATGCCAGGGCGATTTAAATTTAAAAATCTTACTATTTTTTGATCACAGTAGTATATATACTACTGTGTCTGTGTCAATAACAAAGCACTGTTTGCGAATGGTTAATATCCAAAAGGGCAACGGCATTTATAGCATAGTTTTTATCATAAAATGTCACTAGGAATTTCCATAATCCCTAGAAACTTGAAATGAGTTCTTACTTCAACTGGAATTCTCAGAAATCGCCTCAAAACGATTACCATGCAAAACTTGGAAATTTGTCCTAATTCGTTTTTAATTAGTGATTTCACCAAAAAGGCTTATCTAAAGAATTTTATGATGGACACTTGTTAAGAACAATTAAATTTACCCAATATAATAAAAGGGTTTAATTAGGTATTACATTTTGGCAGTTTCATTGAAATTTCTAGGTGGGCAAATACTTTCTGAACGTAGTGTATATATATTTTAATTTGTTGTTAAAACTATAATGTATTTGTGAAAAATGAAAATTATATTATACTAGCCGGGCCCGCGGCTCCGCTCGCGTGGACTTTATTCACTACTATCGTCACTGCTTATTCCTTATGTTACCCAACGTAATTAAATATCTCCCATTATTTCCCCTTATCTCCCAATATTTCTCCTTATCTCCCATTATCTCTATATAATTTCCATTATCTAGGCTTACCTCTGCTTATCTCTCATTACTTCTCCTTATGTCCCATTATTTCTCCTTATCTCCCATTATCTCACCTTATTTCCCATTATCTAGGCTTATCTCCAATCTCGCAATATTTCTCCTTATCTCCCATTATTTCTCCTTGTCTCCCATTATCTCACCATAACTCCCATTATCTAGACTTATCTCTGCTTATCTCCCATTATTTCTCCTTATCTCCCATTACTTATACTTATCTCCCATTATCTCACCTTATCTCCCATTATCGAGGCTTATCTCGACTTATCTCCCATTATCTCACCTTATCTCCCATTATCTAGGCTTACATCAAATTATATAGAACATATGTATAAATTTATAAAACACGTAAATCGGATAAGTGGTTCTCGAGTGATAAGCGCACTAACGGACGGACAGACAGACAGAGAGACATTACATTTTATATATTATATTCTTTGCTACATGATATTGTTCCATATTTAATGCTTTAGGCAGTGTATTGCAAGAGAACGCGCTAGCTGCAAACTTTTCTTCAACTTGATTCACTATTATCGTCATTGCTTATGCTTATGTCACCTAACGTAACAAAATATATCCTATAACCTGACTAGATAACATACGTATGTTTAAAAAAAAAGCACGTAAATCGGATAAGTGTTTCCCCAGTGATAAGCGCACTAACGGACAGACAGACAGACAGAGATACGTTGCATTTTATATATATATATTATAGATGTAATAAAAATATATCCATAACCTGGTCAGGTTATGTCAGGTATGAATTTAAAAAATCACGTAAATCGGATAAGTGGTTCTCAAAGGATAAGCGCACTAACGGACAGACAGACAGAGGGACGTTGCATTTTATATATATTATAGATACAGATTATTATTATTGTTATTATATAACCTGGCCAAAGAATATATGTATGAATTTAAAAAAAAGACAGGTAAATCGGAAAAACAGTGGTTCTCACGTGATTTAAAAAAAGCACTAATGGACAGACAGAGAGACAGAGAGACATTGCATTTTATATATATTATAGATTATAGATTATACATATTCTCTGCTACATAATATTGTTCCATATTCAATGGTTTAGGCTGTGTATCGCAAAGGAACGCGTTAGCGGCAAACTTTTTTTTCGACTTCATTCACTTTTTTACGTCACTGCTCATTCCTTATGCAACCTATCGTAATAAAATATAGCCTATAACCTGGCCAGAGAACATATGTATGTTTTAAAAAAAAAAAGTACGTAAATCGGATAAGTGGTTCTCCAGTGATAAGCGCATTAACGGACAGACAGACAGACAGAGAGAGATGTTGCATTTTATATATATTATAGATATGCAACAGCATAAAACGAATTAAAATTCTGAAATAGGAGTCAGTGACGTAAGTTGTTAAATTCACCATAGAGTCCCTGTTCGCTCACTTTCTATATACGAATTTAGGAGGATAAGGTAATTTACTAAAATAGCAACATAATACTTGCGCACACTTTTCTTTGTAATTATTTTTAAAAAACTGGCAAAAATCGCAGTCCCCCTCCTTATCTCGAAAAGTACTGATCAAAAAATTTTGAAAAAATTCTGGAATATTCTCCACAGAGTGTACATTGAACGAAAATTATCATGACCTTTAAAAATTTATCTGGTATATTTCTGAAGTCTCTGTAACAAAAACTTTTATTTTAAAAGCAATCAACGTACGGAACACCAGTTGCGCAAGTCAGACTTGCACTTGGCCGGTTATTTTTGCTAAAATAAACTCCCAGTCAGATCGGTTCTAAAGTTATATTGTTTTAGTGAATTAGGTTGTTTATATTTATGCAGTCGAAAGCATACGGAAGCGAGTTTCTTGCGTAAAAGAAAACATAATTACGGAGAAACTAAATATAAAAATGTTTTGCAACCGATACAAATTAAATTTATAGATAAAAAAACAATAGTGGTAAATTTGAAATCGTGTTTATAATACTTCGATTCCTTCAAAAATTTGCAATATCACTTAATTTTAATAACAAGTTTTAATATAAAAAACCTAGACAATGTACACTTGATCTTGGTACCCTAAAACTTTTTGTAAAGTATTCTTTGTTTATTAAAAGGCTTGTAAATTCCTAAACAACGATATTTTTATTTGCTTCATGTATAATTAAGTAAAAGAGAGTTTGCAACGCTTATTTTTCACATGTCTTTTTCCTTATCGTTACTCAAGCATGCGCAATATTAACGCGAAGGAATTGCTAGGTTAGGTTAGTATTCATCTTCTATAAACTTAGGGGATTTTTTTCATTGATTTCCTGGTTAAGCACACCGGTTATAGTGCAGTAAAAAAAGGTCAAAATAATGATGAGATAAGCATAGTTCAGTTACAGTAATATTATGATTTTATCCTCCCTGGGGTATCACTAGGTGTATTGTCCTGAGTTTTGCACCTCGAAACAGTTGTGCTCTTTCGTTTATAAATAATTTAAGTTTTCAAAACGCGTTTTTTTTTGGCTTAAAATGTGAATAACTCTGGTTACTAAGTGTACAAGTATGAAATGCGGATTTTTTTTTTCTAAAAAAAAAACATGTTAAATTCGGAAGAACGATAAAAAAGTGCTTTATTCAAAGTATACTCCATCGCTTGTTATACATTTTTCCCATCTTTCGGGCAATTTGTGAATACCACGCCAGTAAAAATCTTGCTTTTGCTGCGAACCATTCATCGAGCCATTTTTTCACATCTTCGTACGAACCAAAGCGATCCTCAGCAAGTGCGTGACCCATCGATACAAACAAGTGGTAATCGGAAGAAGCCAAGTCTGGTGAGTAAGAAAGATGAAGAAAAATGACTTTGTGTTACCTCTTTCGATATTCTAACCTTTTTTCAAGCAGCGAACGGTTCAAATCGGTCAATTGTTGTTGGTAACGTTTAGTATTAACCGTTTCCCCAGGTTTTAACAGCTCATAAGAGACCATGCCCCTCTGGTTCCACCAAACACAGAGCATCGTTTTTCTGCCAAAGCGATTCGGTCTTGCGGTCGATGTGGATGGTGCGCCTGGGTCTACCCATGATTTTTTGCGGTTGGGATTCTCAAAATAAATCCATTTTTCATCCCCTGTAACTATACGATGCAAAAACGACTTCCTTTTGTACCAAGCGAGCAAAATATCACACGTGTTTTTGCGCTTTTCCATTTGCCTGTCGTTCAACTCATGTGGTACCCACCTACCGGTCTTCTGACTCTTTCCCATCTCTCGTAGCCGATTGGAAACAGCTTGTTGAAACGCCCAATTGCTCGGCGAGTTGTTTTGATGTTTGCCAATCATCTTCGTCCAACAATGCTTGCAATTCCACATCTTCGTATTTTTTTGGCGGTGTTCCACGTTCGTTGTCTGCAACATCGAAGTCACCACTTTTGAAACGCCGAAACCATGTTCACCATAAGCTTCTCGAAGTAATCGGTATGATTCAACAGCAGTTTTCTTCAACTGAAAACAAAAAATTAATGCTGTCCGGGAATGCTCTTTGTTCGGTATAAATTTCGACATATTGAACACAATAACGCAACACTATTCACACACTTTTCCAATTTATCACTCGTGCGGGTCTGACACTTATTGATGACACAACAAAATGGCGCAGTGTCAAATCTTTATAGCACAAACTGCATTGGTGCACCCTCTGTTGTCTAAAATCCGCATTTCATACTTGTACACCTGGTATGTAAGTCGAATCGAGACAAAAAAAACCAAACTCTTTGTAATGAACTTTCCAACAAATCCTCGTTTTAAGTCGCTTAAGTACATAACCTACAAAATTGAAAAAACGAGACAAGAAACTGTTTTTTTTTTATTTGATTGTACAGGGTGAGTTAACGATAGAGCAAAGTTTATTATCTCATTTGTTTCGGGAATGACGAAAAAATGTTAAATACAATAGTTTTAGGGAATGTTAAGGTGCATAGTTTAAAATTATTTTTGAGTATACAGGGTACTTCAAGAAAGTGTGGCCGATATAACATGTTTTTTTAAATGGAACATCCTATTTTCTAATTTATTTTTAAATCCTGCGTAAAATTTTATAACTTTTTTTATTAATAATGTTATATATACCTAAACCTAGTAGTTTTTCTAATATTTAATTTTTTTAAAAAAAAATACTAATTTTCAGTTTTGTAAAAAATTGCCAGTAGCGCCATTGTTTCTGAAGGTGGAATACTTATAATTGGTACGAGCGTTCTATAGAGATGAAAAAAAGATATATGTAAAGAAATTTGAGTTAGATGCTACAGGGTGTTCAAAATAAATTTATGCATTTCGACTATTTTAAATTGAAAAATCTCAAATTTTTTAAATGGCCCTGTATATTATTATTTTTTCTGATAGATTTTACAAAACCCTCCAACTTTTATTAAATAAGTTATTTACCTATTTCTAATAGCTTTCGATTTATTTTGAATTTTTCAATATTTACCCTTATTTTTCTACAATTAAAGGAAGCCTTGTTTCTGCGGAAGTGTCATTTTCCATAGTAGGCTCCCGTGCCCCCCCCCCCCCTCCCCTTGTCTACGCCGCAGATATGTATATATGTATATATATATACATACAGTAAAGGCGAGAAGGGAATACACCTGGGTCCGGTGCCTATGAAAAAGGTGCCCGATTTTTCTATGAAGGGTTTCTATGTGGGAAATCTCTCCCTTCCCCTTTATCATTTAGAAGGTTGGAAAATTTTTACAATTAGGAAGTGTTAATTTTTAAAAATCTACGCCTATAATGGTATAAAAGACGCCTAAATGTCAGTAATTAAAATGCTACAAGTTGACGATATTTTTACCTCTCTAAAATGTAATTATGTTGTTTCCAGATATGGCCGAGTGCAGAGTGTTAAGTTATTGCCAAGGGTGTCCGAGGAGAAGACGGGTGAGGTCACGATGGCGTGCACGGTGGCGTTCATGGACATCAAAAGTGCGGCCAAAGCTCATAATGCCGAGTTAAAGATCGACGACAGGACTCTGATAACGGAGTACCACGAACCTGCTGCCATTCCGTCCGCGGCGTCTCCTCGAGGCACGCCTCCACCGTACTCTACCTCTCCTGGCTCAACCAGGTTTCCAAATGGCCATGGGTAAGTTTTTTTGCTTTTAGCTCCTGTGTGCTTCTTTAATTTAGGGTTTCCTTACAATACTGATATTCAACACCGGTTTAAGTATACGAGGCTGGTTTGAAAAGTCCGTGCAAAAATAAAAACTACTTATGTGTTTGGGGTAAACCTTTTTTATTTTTCGACATAGTCTCCTTTTAGGCTTATACACTTCGTCCAACGATGTTCTAGTTTGTTGATCCCTTCCGAATAATAGGATTTGTCCAAGTCTGCAAAATATCCATTAGTGTCTGCAATCACCTCCTCGTTTGAATAAAATCTTTGTCCCGCCAGCCATTTCTTCAAATTGGGGAACAAATAGTAGTCCAAGGGAGCCAAGTCTGGAGAATAGGGGTGATGTGAAACGAGTTGGAATCCTATTTCCATTAATTTTGCGACCACAACTGCTGAGGTGTGTGCTGGTGCGTTGTCGTGATGGAAAAGGACTTTCTTGTGGGCCAATCGCGGGCGTTTTTCTTGCAGCTCGGTTTTCAAACGGTCCAATAACGATGAATAATATTCACCTGTAATAGTTTTAACCTTTTCCAGATAGTCGATGAGGATTATCCCTTGCGAATCCCAAAAGACAGTCGCCATAACCTTTCCGGCCGAAGGAACGGTCTTCGCCTTTTTTGGTGCAGATTCCCCCTTGGTAACCCATTGTTTAGATTGTTGTTTGGTCTCAGGAGTATAGTAATGTATCCATGTTTCATCCACAGTGACGAAACGACGCTTAAAGTCCTCCAGATTCTTCTGGAACACCTGCAAACCATCCTTGCAACACTTCATACGATTCCGTTCTTGGTCAAGCGTGAGCAATCGCGGCACCCATTTTGCGGATAGCTTTCTCATGTCCAAATGTTTATGCAAAATATTATGTACCCGTTCAGTCGAGATGCCCACAGCACTAGCAATCTCACGCACCTTAACTCTTCTGTCATCCATTACCATATCATGGATTTGATCAATGATTTCTGGAGTTGTAACCTCCACAGGCCGCCCAGAACGTTCAGCGTCACTAGTGCCCATATGGCCAGTCCGAAAATTTTGAAACCACTTATAAACTGTTCTAATCGAAGGTGCAGAGTCACCATAATGTTTATCAAGCTTCTCTTTAGTCTCCTAAGGCGTTTTGCCTTTCATAAAGTAATGTTTAATCACCACACGAAATTCTTTTTTCGTCCATTTCTTGAAAATCACTCGACTTCCTTGATTCACACGAATGCCAAACACAAAGAAATAGACCAATATGGCTGAAACTTGGTGTGCGTTCATTCAAGAGATGCTACTAACTAAACATGACCTCGATACGCGCCGGTGGTGCCATCTCTCGGACTTTGCACGGACTTTTCAAAACAGCCTCGTACGTAAATAGACTTGTTGATAATAAAAATCAATATGAACTTTTAAAGTTGAACAAAGTCCATATTTCAGCGATTATATACTGTTCTCTCATTTGTCAATCCATCTCGGAAAGCATTTCGTCATGTTACGACTCATCAGCCGAGCTAGGATCGACAAACCAGAGAACAAAACTCTAACAAATATATTTCAAGTTTAAAAGATAAAAATTGCCTTGTGTTCATATTTTTATTGGTCAAAAATTGACAAAGTACGATTTTTGTCCAATCTATCTATAATTTTGCATACTACCATGAAATAAAATTCTAAACACTTTTTCCTAATAGATGTTTTCGATATTTTAACAAACAGAGTGACCTTGGCCCTTTAAACTTTAGAAAATTCAAATGTCCCGCCAAACGACAATCGGTATTACAAAATCATTTTTTGGGTTTCAAGTGATGCAGAATCCACCTATAAACTCACTTTTTTTGTAAATTAATGATAAAGAAAAATCCCGTATGTCGCATACTTTCTGCCTGTTACTGCCACGTTTGGCAAATCGTCGACATGTTTCGTCTCGTTAAAATGATTTACCCGTTTCTTCACAAACGATACCGACTTTTTAATATATTTAGCGGCCGCGGAATGTGTCATTTTAGGCCCCTTTGGATGGGTACAGAGAAAGATTGCCTCGAACTGATGCGCAAATAAGTGACTCATTTTGGATGTTATGTGATTTCGACGAGAGTTCGGATTCAATTGATACTTTTACTAAAATGCGTCGTAGACAAAGGTTCCCTTTATCGATTTTTTGTTGAATCGCTAGAATTGCATCTACGAAAAATGAATTATCGCGGACACGTTCTTACTTGACAGATTGTATAGAGAAAAAAAAAGAGAGAGAGAGAGAGATGGAATTTTGTGTTAATTGTTCCATACGAAAATAAAACTCACTCTTCCATACGCAAATTGCATTTTTTTCCAGCATCGCACGTCTCATAATTTACACTTTTTACTACTCCGGATATATAAAAAACAGGCCTTTCTCGGACGCCGACACGTTTTCTTGCCACATAAAGTTCGGCCGTCGAACGTGCCCCGCACAAAAGACATAAAAATCGCATTTACCCGCTGTTGTAAAAATGATGTATGGCTCGGATAAAAACACCGTATCGGAAGCCTCCGATCGATCACGAAATACGCGAGGATATCCTATCCGGAGTTAAAACCCTTCGGGTAAAATATCCAATTTCCTTTTAAGACGTATGTGTTTCTGGGAAATTCGGGGTTTGCCGAGTGTGAAAGGGTTTTCGGTTAGAGGAAGAATACTCAGCAAATATGGATAATCTATTGGTTTGTTCTTAATGCGAAAGGACCCCGATTCTAATCCTCTTGACAGATATGATGTATGATCAGGGAAGTATAATCGATAGAAAGATTATTGTAAAAATCTGGCGATAGGGGAAGGTGGGAGCCAGTGGCGTAGCAGTGTTCTTTAGCCGAGGCAGGTTCATGGATCCAATAGACGTCGTTTGAGGAGAAAACGAACGTTATTTTTCTTCTTTTGATTCCATTGCGCCTTGTAGATCTCTTCCTTATAGTCTTTATAATTTATCCCAATGTAGCTAGTTTGGCCCCCTCAGAGTGTCAGAGTATGGTCGCGCGACTTATCAGGTTAACACGACTGTAATTTTCACAATTTTTCGAACTTAATATGTTGGTCTAGCTACTTAAAACACATTTTTGTTGCAAAATTCGACTTTATTCATCAACATAGTCTCCTTCAAGAGCGATACAATTAGTCCGACTCTTTTCTAATTCCCTATACCTTTCTCGTAGAAGGATTTGTCTTTGCCTTCAAAATAGGCCTTAATTTCGTCGATAACTTCTTTACTGGAGCCAAATCTCTTTCCCGCGAGCATTTTTTTGAGGTCTGCGAATAGATAGTCGCTGGGGGGCAAATCTGGGGAATATGGTGGATGAGGAACTAATTTGAACTTCAATTCATGCAGTTTTGCCATCGTAACCATTGACTTGTGACACGGTGCGTTGTCTTGATGGAAGAGCACTTTTTCTTGTTCATTTGGGGCCGTTTCTTTGCTACTTCTGCCTTTAAACGCATCAATAACTTTGCTATTGATGGTTTTTCCCTTCTCAGCATAGTCGATGAAAATTATTCCATGTACATCCCAAAATACGGGGGCCAAAACCTTCCCAGCCGACTGTTGTGTCGTTGATCACTTCGGGCGGCTTTCCCCGGCTGCTGTTCACGCAGCTGACGGCCGATTTGATTCCGGTGTGTAGTGGTGGATCCATGTTTCATCCGTTGTCACATATTACATGAAAAAATCCTTTTTATTGCGCTTAAACAGGTCGAAACAGCGCTCAGAATCAACACGTTTTTTTTCGTCCACTGCGAGCAAACGCGGTACCCATTTCGAACAGAGCTTTCTCATGCCCAAATGTTCATGCAAAATATGATCAACACATTATTTTGATACCTTTAGGGTGTCAGCTATCTCACGCAATTTCACTTTACGGTTATCCAAAACAATTTTGTGTATTTTTTTGATGTTTTCCTGTGTAACCACCTCATTCGGGCGTTCAGAGCGTTCAGCATCATTTGTGTCTGTACGACCGTGTTTAAATTCAGCAAACCAGTAAATAATGAGTGATTTTCCAGTGGCCGAGTCCCCATAACACTTATCAAGACATTGCTTTGCTTGAACGGTATTTTTTCTCATCAAAAACAATGTTTAATCAGCACACGAAATTGTTTTGAAAATATCAAAAGTAGCTGCACTAAAACCACTGTAACTTGTAAACTAATTGTCGAAATGTCATGAAATTTTGATACGTATCGTTTGAAGGTTGGTCCTTCCTAAAAATCATATGGATTTTTTGAAAAGGGCGAGATCTATGTGTCAGACCAAAAACTTTTTAGCCTACATATTATATTGTTATGAATGCTAACAATTTATCCCGAATCACACTTGTTTTAAACTTTCTGCTTAAATATCTTTTTTTTTTTATTTATTGTTTATCTCCTTGCCTGAGTAGGGATTTTACTCTTTTTCATATCCTGAGGATATCGTAGTACCCGTCAACGTTGTTCAAGTGCCGAAACATACATTTTTGTATTTCACAGCACCTTTTAGATAACGCAGTAGTGCTGCCACTGACGTTATTGCATTTCTGCAAACAACTACTACCAGGTCAGGCCAAATATACTTAAATAACTTAATAAATAAGGTATACCGACCTGCCAGGATTGGAACCTGAGCCCTTCTGCACCGCAAGCAAGTTACTACTCCAAGGAGCAACGGGCTGCCACAATCGCCTTGATCTGGACTTTACCCCTCTTCATTTTCTTTATTACATAATCTATTATAGATTCAAGAGTTTTTGAGCCAGCCATTTTTTCCGTATTATTAATACGTTTTGCTATACGTGAATCGCCGCGTAATTGTTCCAAGTCTCTCCTAGCTCTTCGGTATATAAACGGAACGTTTCCTTGCTGTTTCGCATTTATGGTAGCGATATTTTTATAAACAGAAGAGAATAGCTTCTTCTCTTTCTCCCGTTATGATAAACATATTTATGGAACACTTTGAAAACAAGCCGTTGACGCTTTTCATCTTCAAACCAAAACTCTGGAAACGTTACGTTTTTTTTTTTCGTAATTAGGCCATTCGGTGAAGAATCTCTTCAAAGTTTTCTTAATCATCTGAAGTTTTTACGTTCAAAGATCATCCAATTTACCTTTGATATTGAAAATAACAATACTCTCAGTTTCCTAAACTATTCTTATTAATCGAGAGTCAGATATCACTTTGAGCCACTCAAGATATAGAAAGCCCACTCGCACGGATCAATATTTAATTGCTCGCCCAAAAGCACTACGTTATCAACTCTGTTCCTTCATTGTTTCAGTCAAAACTAAGTACCTTACATCCGTTCTTCTGTCAAACAATAGTAAGAACGTGTCCGCAATAATGCGATTCTAGCGATTCAACAAAAAATCGGTAGAGGGAACCTTTGTCTACGACGCATTTTAGTAAAAGTATCAGTTAATTCCGAACTTTCGTCGAAATCACGTAAAATCCAAAATGAGACACTTGTTTGCGAGTCGCTTCGAAGCAGTTTTTTTTTTGCTCCCATCCAAAGGAGCCTAAAATGACACATGCCGCGGCCGCTAAATATATTTAAAAGTCGGTGTCGTTTGTGAAGAAGTAGGTAAATAGTTTTAACGAGACGAAAAATGTTGACGACTCGGCAGGCAAAGTACCTACGAAAATCGAAAAACGAATCGAGTCTTTGTTTTCGCTAGACCCGAAATTGACGCTGCGTTAAGGAGTGGGTTTGAATGTGCCCAATGAGACCATTTGACAACATCATGCTCATGATGTCAAATTCGGAAGTATGTTGAAGAAACCTTTGCTAGGTGAAAATCACGTCTCTCTTGGGCCCACGATAAGATACTAGAGTGGCCCTTACAACCGCCGGACGCCAACCCTATTAAAAATGTTTGGTCTCTTGTAAAGAGAATGCTCAGAAGAAAGACTCTGAGGACTTTGACTCAGTTATCTCGTGAGATTCGAAAAATTTGAGATCATTGCCCTAGTATGCAGAAAATCTCGTCGAGAGCATGCCTTGAAGGTGTCTGGCGATTATTGAGACAGGAGGCGGTCGGACAACTTACTAAGATAATTGCGCCGTCGTTAGCACACCCAAGAATTCATTGATGGCAAAAAATGTTCTCGAAATACACTTTCATAAATACGAACGGTCACGTTCTTACTTGACAGACTGTAAAAAGCTCAGAAGTAGCCAGCAAGATGATCGGCGAATCATCAGCATCATTTTTTCAATCGACACGGAGTAAATTCATAAGAATTATTAAAGGAATCGTGTTCCTGTATCTTTACAGCGTTCTCTATGCCCTGTTCCATTAGCTTCATTTAACATTCTCTTGATAGTGAGGTCAAGTTCGACAATCCTTGCTTAATAATATGGGATTTCGTCTTTAAATTATCATCATGGCCTGTCGCATTTAAACGTTTAAGAATACTTTGATATTATTATTAAAAGGATTAAAATAAAAGTTATCGATCGTTGTTTGAAGAATACAAATAAGTCAATGACGGGTTCTTAGAAAAAGCTAGATATATTTAATATTAACACCTACAAAAAATGTCATTATAATACAACCGAACGATCAGTTCAAGCGTCCATTTACCTTATTCTTTCGTACTTAATTTTCGTTGTTCCACCACGCCTCAGGTGATTAATACATAGGGGAAACGTGAGCATTACCGTCAATTTAAGTAAAATTTCGGATTAATCTTGGATTTATTCACTCTATTGGGACGTAATTGCTAGGCTTTGTGGATTAACTGTACACCTGATCAAATTACCAGTCACAATCGAAAAATTTCCCTAAAAAAATTTCATGCATGCATCCAACAGTTATAATGGATGTGCAGTAGGGTGACAAGCCAAAAAAATATTTTTTGATTTTCTTTGGTCCTATCCCCGCAAAATGTTCAGTCCTATGAAAAAATGAAGCCCCTAAATTTTTAGAAAAAAATATTAATATTTAGAGGTCGCATCCATCGATTGAAAGTATATTTTTTCTTCTCAATCGTTTTTCCCCATCAACAGCCCCCTGTTAGACTTCTGACTACAATGTAAGGATTATGAAGGTGTTTCCTTGTACATTTTTTGATGCTGAATCCATTCCCGAGGGCCGTTCCCCCCCCCCTCCAAACTTTCAATTTTCCGCAATGGTTATGTTAAGTGTACATTAATTGTGAAAAAAAAATGCGTTTTGCCTTTCAAAAAAGTTCTGTAAAATTTATGGGAAGCATTGTAGATCAAGTTCTATGATGCAAAATCCTAGATATGACACAGATCTTTGAGAAATTTTTATGACGCACTAGTAATATTGGATAAAGACAACGAGAAGGAAGCTCTTTGTTGGAAAAAAGATTGACACACCTAAAAAAACTCGAAAAGAAGGCAACCTGAAAAAAATGGTTCAGATAAAAGGTTTATCACTTCCCTGGGAATTGAATGGCTCTATTAGATTTTGGGCCCAACTTTCTGTGGGGACTCTATGAATCCCAAAATTGAAAATTTAAATGGAACCCCAATACCTTTAATATATATTTCAATTCAGCGAGAATTTTGCGCCCAATTAAACATCGAATTTTGATTGAGCCTCTTTAAAAGAATTTTATCCGTGTAAAAAGCTAATAACTAAGGTAATAATGAAGTGACAAGCCAATATTTTGTTGTTTTTCTTCCGTCGAGCATGTATTTACAGGAGTCCTTGTGTTCGCCCCCTCACGCAGCGTTAAACTTTCCTAGTAACATGCTTCACTTGAAAACTTGATAGACAACATTTTCCACATTACCATTGTTATTTGTTTACATATTCTTTGACATTTTTTTAGGCGTGTCAATCGTTTTTCCAACAAACCGCTTCGTTCTCACTGTCTTTGTGTCATATTACTCGTACGCCATGAAAATTTCTCAAAGATCTGTGTCATATCTATGATTTTGCAACATAAAACTTGATCTACAATGCTTCCCGTACATTTAGCGGAGATTTTTTTAAAGGAAAACGCATTTTTTCACCCTTAACGCGCACTTAACATGAGGATTGCGGAAAATTGAAGGATTTTAGGGGGAAACGGCCCTCGGAAATAGATTCAGTATCAAAAAATGTACAAGGAAAAACACCTTCATAGTCCTTAAATTTAAATCAGAAGTCTAACGGGGAGCTGTTGAAGGAGAAAAGAGGATTGAGAAGAAAATATATATTTTTAATCGATGGATGCGACCTCTAAATATTAATATTTTTTTTTCTAAAAATTTAGGGGCTTCATTTTTTCATAGAACGTGGGTAGGACCAAAGAAAATAAAAAAAAAATTTTGGCTCGTCACCCTAATGTGCACAGCAAGTAATGTTGAAGAGCGGGTACAAGTACTTAGTTATTAAATTATGTCATTGTATCTGGCTTGTTACGTGCAAGGAGAGATTGAAAAGAGCTGTAAAAAACAAGATAAATAAGATTTTTTTGCAATAACAGAAATTTTCGGCTTCTAATATTTTGATTCGCGCAGAAAAGAAATGTTTTGAACTCGTTTAGAGCACAGATAAGCCCTTCATTCGCCGAAAATTTCTTCCCTCCAAGTTAATTTGGTGAAGAAGCAGTGCGCATATCTTGGTCGGTTCTGCTTCAACTCACCGTGCCAACGACTCAACAACTTTGCGTAATAAGAGGCAGTACCTTATTTACTCTTTTCCAAATAGTCACCTCCCACCCTGTGAGTCCTAAAAAAACAGTTATCACTTTTTCCTCTAATAAAACTGTTTTCGCTTTTTTTTTTTCGGTCAACAAACAACTGCGCGCTGCATCTGTCTAAAACTTTGGATGCCACCGTTACAAGAATCAAGCTTACCAACAGTAATGATGGTTAACAAGATTTCTCGCCATTCCATAAAAAATTACTAGACTTATCGATTCACTCTCGTACATAAGTAGTAGCACAGAAAATATAGCTTTCGCTACAAAAAGACAAACACGTAGAACAAAACGTCACCGCAAACCCAAGCCGGTTGGCTACCGCCGGATAGTTAAAATATGCCCCTCTCATATTTTTCACTATTATAGTTACATATAATATATAATTCAACTAATATTTGCACGGCATCTCTGAGAAACTCGAAGAAGTACATTTCAACGATCCGGCGATAGCCAGCCAGCCAGCTTCGTTTTGCGGTGACGTTTTGTTTCACCAGTTTCTGTAGCGATAGCTATATTTTCTGTGGTAGTTATTGCAGAAATTCAATAACACCCTTGGCAGCATTATCGCGTTTTCTAAATTATATCGTGAAGTACAAATGTGTATGTTTCGTCACTTGGACTTTGCTGACGGATATTATGACACCTCGTCGAAAAGGGCTATTGAAACGGAGAGATAAACGGTAAAGAAATATCCCAGACTTCCAACGCTCAGCGGTGTCATCCAAATTCACTCAAATTTCCCCTGAACATAAAAACAAGCATAAGACGTTCCCAGTACAATTAAAACGAACTTTTTAATGGTTCACCAGCCTTAAGTAATATTTAATAACACTGTTGCGTGTTAAGAAGTGTATTCACGCTAATGTTGCAATGTACCAACGGCCAAAAAGAAGAAATAAGAAGAGTTGTTGTAGTAATTGCGGTGAACGCCGGTCTGAGTGGAAAAAATCGGATAATTATGGTTGTTCAAAGGAAAGTCTAGTCAATATAGGGACTAAAAATATATATCTTGGCAGGAAATATAGTTTTCATTGTATATTCGTGTGTACGTTTAACAAGAGTCGAGAGCACATTTGTCATTTATTTGTATTTAAAAATATTACTTCTTAGAAATGCGAGTGATATTTTTTTTTATTTCAATTTCTTAGAATAAGCAATAGAGGTTGATTACCTAGCTATTATGTTAGATGATTTATACGTTCGTCATTTTTGTAACAGGTTTTTACGGATATAGTAACGACCATCACAATAAATAAGCAGTTAGAGGGATCGAAAAATTATAGGGTACAAATTAATTCTTATTTAATTAAAATTGGACTTCCAGGTACAACGTCTGAAATTTATTAATTGTGGCGGTTATCTATCAAAAATGGGCGTTTACTTTATCTATAATTTTGAACACAGTTAAAAAATGTATCAACCACTACATAATTTTAAAAGTAATGTGCCTCCATTGGTACAGCTGAAATAAATATTGGAATACCGGAATGAGAGAGAGCAAGGAAGCTGAAAAGAGCCGATAGAACCATCAATGAAATGTCAATGGCAATACCTGTTGTTTACGTCTTGGAATGTGCTGCAAAAATACATGTTTTTTTTTTATTTGAAAATTATTGCAAATTGGTAATGCAAAAAATATTTTATTGATATCGAAAATTAGTTACAATTGGTGTTGGTTACATTGACTTATGTCATATCTGATTTTTAACCTGTATCTTATATGTTTAGTGAATTTTTTACTGTGAAATTCGCAATTGTTAAGAATAAACAAAGTGTTTTATTACTTATTTTGAACCATGGCAATATTAAAATAAATAACTGATTGCAACAGTAAAACCGGTATCGTTAGGTAGTTTTAGATTCACCGTCAGATAGAGACACGGCCAGCTGTATTTTTAAGTTAAACGTTTGAGACCTCTTTAAGTACGTTTTGCGTGTTATTATGGAGGAGCGCCATTTGTCAATTATTTTTCTTCAATTTAAAAAGATATACGAGGTGTGGCAGAAAAATAATGAGACTGGTAACACTGAGAGAGCTCTGGCAATACCTCAAGCTTCTTCCCATAACTTGTAGGTTAATCCCTCCTAGACACTAAGTCTAAGTTTCAACCTCCTACAGTAACTATGCGACCGTAGAGAGTGTGATAAGTGAAGTTGTATTTATGTAGTGCGTTAAGAAAAATGGAACAGCGAAATTTAGAGCAACGGTGTGCCATCAAATTTTGTATGAATCTGCGAGTTTGACCTATGAAAAGTTGCTGGAAGCCTATAGGGAACATATTCATCAAAGCATTTTGGGAGGGACAAGAAGCATTGGAAGACGAACCTTGCTCAACATCGAACACTGAGGAAAATGTGGAACTTGTGAGGTTAGACTGCCCACTACCATCGAGGCTGACGAGTATTAAGTAAAATTTGAATCGTTTTAGCTTTCATTAGATTTTGTCTTAAAATTAGGGCATAAGAGAGGTAAGTGCAGAGATCGTGCGAAAAACGGCCATCTTCTTCATCCAATTTTTGATGGAAAAAAGAATTCTTGTGGTTCTGCAGTCTCTCTATCTTCCTGATCTGAGTCCGTGTGACTTTTTTTGTGTTCCCAAGATCAAAACCTACTTGAAAGGGCGTCATATTGGTACTGTCAATAACATCTAAAAGAACGTAACCAAGGAGCTGAAAACGATTCCAGTTGAAGCCTTCCAGCATTGTTAAGAAGACTAGAAACAACGCTTGTCGATGTACAGCTGCCCAAGGCAACTATTTTGAAGGAGATAACATTGATTTATAAAAATAAAATAAAATTGTTGCAAAAAAATCAGTCTCATAACTTTTCTGCCACACCTCGTATATATATATATATATATATATATATATATATATATATATATATATATATATATATATATATGTAGTAATGGTTTTTCGGGTATCCCGTGTTAGCTTGAAGTCCCTTGATGGACGGTTTCGCTAACGTTTCGATGGAATCTCATCCATCATATATATATATATATATATATATATATATATATATATATATATATATATATATATATATATATATATATATTTATATTTTTATATTTATATATATATATATGTGTGTATGTATGTATGTATGTATGTATGTACTCGTATATAGACCAACTGTGAAAAAATAGTATTACACGGTGTTTCGTTATAACTAATAAGAAAATCAATATTGAAGATATGTGTTTACAGCATGTACGCCAAATGGTTATAGACAGTGGACACAACACAACAGTTGACTCCAATTTTGATAATAATCTGCATTGTTGCAGCATTGCCATGTTTAAAATGAACAGTTTGTAATTTTATCTTACAACAAATTAAAGGAATTTTACCTTCTTTAGTTTAAAAAGGCAATTGGTGCTAAAGAAATAAACTAGTTTCTGAAATTCCGTATTGTAAAAGAAAATATTGACTAACGAAAATGGCATACAACTATAATTTTCTATTTGAAGTGGAAATAATGCAGTAGTCACTACATGTCCGTTAAAACATTGCTTCCTTTTATTGTACTTTCATTACAACGCGGTGTAGAACGATATAAAATGCAGTTTCTTTATTAATGCAATACAAAATAGCAGTATTAATAAGTAAAACATTATATTGTCGCTTTTAAATGCTTTTTTTTGCAATTCGCACGCGCGTACTGCTGGAACGTTGTTATTTACATGTTTTTAAACTGCCCTGTCCTTGCAAGATCCACGAGTGACTCCTGTCCTTTCTTAAAGCAGTTTAACCAGTAAAATACTTTGAAACGCGACAAACAGTCATCACCGTAAGCTGTTTTCAAAGAGTCAAATATATTCGTAGCTGTTTTATCAAATTTCGATTGAGAATCACATTTCTGTGACACAATGACTACAACGCATACAGTTCGCACGTCTATTACTCAGCACGAACTGATACAACTGGCTGGTTAAATGCAACTGTGTTGTTTACAGATGTGCGTTCAAGCTTTTGCTGTTGTTTATAAGATGGCGCTGCTTAAAGGCTTGAGAAATATAAATCCGGGAGCTTTTTGGACAGACGGTGTATAAAACGAGAAGGCTTCTTTTCCATATTAAATTTTTCCTATACAGTCTGTCAAGTAAGACCGTGACCGCTCCAATATAACAATCAATTTTATGTTCAGAAAGAAGGAACAGCTATGGGTAATTGCTTTCATAGCCAATTTATTCATGAGTAAGTTTGAAATCGAAGCCAGTCAAGAATTCGAATATTTCCCAAGGGTATGGTATAGGTATGTGGATGATATTTTCGCGATTTTTGATACAAAGAAAGCAAATATTGATCATTTTGTTTCTAAATTAAATAGCCGGTATGATTCCATTAAATTCACTTACGAAGTTGAGAACAAAGGACAATTTGCCTTTTCTAGATATTTTAATTATTAAAAATAATAATAGATTAGAATTTGATATCTATAGGAAGGACACAGTAACAGATAGATATATTCCTAATGATTCATTTCATTGCAAACAACATAAAATTAGCCTCATTACATTTTTTAGTTCATCGTTTGGTCACTTTCCCTCTGAATAGAGTAAACTTTAATAAAGAAAGGAATCGTATTAGAAATATAACTAGAGTTAATGGTTATGACGATGACTTAGTAAATAAGCTAATAAATAGACATAAGTTTAGGTTTAATATTCAGAATTCCACCTTTTTTACACGCGAAGAAAATAACACCAAGTATGTCTCCATACCATATAATCCGAAATATAGCAAAGGACTCAATAAGGTATTTAATAAGGTAGGCTTCCCCTTAGTCTATAAGTCATCAGACAATCTGAGGAATATCTTAGGAAATCCCAAAGATAAGATTCCTAATTGTGAGAAAAGTGGAATTTATGAAATTAGTTGTAATGATTGTGACAAAAAGTATGTTGGGCAAACTAAAAGGTCAATTAAAAACAAGATTTAAAGAACACTTAGCACACTTAAAATACAATAGAACAGAAAAGTCTAGCATTGCCGAACATGCCCTTGAAGCTAATCATACTGTAACATTAGATAATCTAAGATTAATAAAGGATGTATCTGATAGGAGATTGTTGAACGCATACGAAAGTATGGAAATCATAAAATGTAAAAGTAGTTTAAATAAAGACAGAGGGCCTATTCCTTATAGTCCCCTCTACTGGTTACTTGACCGGAACTGACGGCCTTGCCTATCTCATTAGTTCCGCTTGAGTAATTCAAGGATTAGGCTAAGTTTAAATAGGTAGATTTGTAGTTTAGCTTTAGTCAATCATCGCTCCTGATGAAGCTAACATGGTTAGCGAAACGCGCGTCGAGTGCAAAAATAAAGTGTTTGGTGTAGTGGTGATATATACTGAGTAGTATCATTGTGCCAAGATTCCACATTCCCTTAGCGCTCGTATTCTTGAAAAAAATGTCTTTCGAGAACATTTCTTGCCATCAATGTATTCTTTGGTGTGGTAACAACAACGCAATTACCGTAGTAAGTTGCCCAATCGCCTCCTGCATCAATAATCGCCTGGCATCTTCGAGGCATCCTGTCGACGAGATTTTCTGCATATTCTGCAAATTTTTCGAATCTCGCGAGTCACAGTTCTCAGAGTCTCTTTACTGAGCTTCCTCTTTACAAGGGACCAAACGTTTTGAATAGTAATAGTAAGATACTCTAGTATCTTACCGCTTCGCAACGTGATTTTCTCCCAGCAAAGGTTCCTTGAACGTGCTTCAGAATTTAACATCATGAGCACAAAGATGTTGTCGAATGGTCTCATGGAACACGTTCAAAGTCGCAAATCGTCGACATTCTCCGTCTCGTTAAAACGACTTACGCACTTTTCAGAAACGATACCGACTTTTTAATATATTTAGCGGCCATGGAATGTGTCATTTTAGGCCAATTCGGATGGGAACAAAGAAAGACTGTCTCGAACCGACGCGCAAACAAGTGATTCATTTTGGATTTTACGAGATTTCGACGAAAGTTCGGAATTGACTTTGACGTTTAGTAAAATGGTTTTTTTGTTGAATCGCTAGACTCGCATCTACCAAAAATGAATTATCGCGGGCACGTTCTTACTTGACATACTGTATATGCGAATTTTAAGAATTAAGAAAAAATCCTGGACACTCAGTGATCTTTGGTACGCTCTGTGTAACAGATTTAATTATACAGGTGTCGAAACAGTTAAAATGCAGGTAAATAATTGCTAGCATATGTCGATTTTAAAATAATTCGCCAAACAGCACGGCAACAGACTAGAATAATTATTACTTCTAAATCCGGATAACGCTGTTATAGTACCCGCCGGCTAAACACATTTTTTTTTAATTCCTTAAAACTGTTCTTGTCGCTTTTTTAGTCTAAATAACAAAGTGAATATTTTAAATTTAACTAACGGTGTCAGACAGTGCACCACACGCTGAGTAAAGTAACTGTTCATGGATGTCGACTTTAATCAATCTTTGAATGCAAAGAAAAAAAAAGAACAAGAATTATAAAATAGGAGGCAAGGAGTTCATTGGAACGGAATAAAGTGAGATGGACAACTGTAGTGTAGAGAAGAGGGCAGAAGAGCAAGGGGGCAATGATCCTTCCGCTAGAAAGGTCTGGTTTGAAAGAAATGACAACAAAAACTAGTCATGCACTGAGGGTTCTGTACTTAAAAATTGTACCTGGCGTTCGAGGTCTAGAAAGTTTCTTCAAATGAGTTTTTGTGTTTTTTTTTTTTTTTTCAACATGAATTAGGAGGAATTGACTGTTATTCTATCTGTTCTGAGGACGATGGGCAGATGGACCCAAAGGGCTTTTTTTGGGAAAAAAATAGACATTAAAGGACTGCATTTTTATCTAGACCCCCTTCTCTCCCGTAGCTATGCCCCCGTTTATATTCGAGTAATAATTTTAAAATATTTCTTTTAAGAAATAAATCGCTTAGTAACACGAAGTTCCAGCTAGAATACCTATACGATTTTGTGGACACCGCCTTCATAAGTTTTGTGTTTGTAAAGGGTGATTCATTTAGAGGTACTTTTTTTTAAATAAAAAAAAATGAATAAAAACAATTTTATTTTATAATCTTTATTATCATATAAACGAACCATTCTTTACAATTATTTCTTAAAGATAATTTCTTTCAAATGTTGTCCGCGACTACGGTTAACAACGTCCATTCTGAAGTTCCAATTTTCAATGACGCGTGTGAGTATTTCGAGTGGTATTTGGCCAATGACTCGAGTAATATTGGCCTCCAATGCCTTAATTGTAGCTGGCTTATCCATGTAGACTTTGGACTTTACATAGCCCCAAAGGAAAAAGTCAAGAGGTGTGATGTCACATGATCTAGCCGGCCAATTCACTGGTCCAAAGCGTGAAATGATCTGTTCGCCGAATTGCTCTCGCAGTAAAGCCATGGTTTCACGGGCTGTATGGCAAGTGGCGCCACCTTGTTGGAACCAAATTTCGTCGAGACCACGGGCTTCAATTTCTGGCATCAAATAGTCTGTTATCATGGCGCGATAACGGTCACCATTAACAGTAACATTCCGGCCGGCCTCTGTTTTGAAGAAATATGGACCGATTATTCCACCGGCCCATAAACCACACCAAACAGTTGTTTTTTCTGGATTTAATGGCAGCTCTTGAACCTCCTCAGGTTGTTCATCACCCAAATACGGGCATTTTGTGTATTCACGAACCCATTAAGCCAAAAATGGGCTTCATCGGTGAACAAAATTTTTCTCGAAAACAGTGGATCTTCTGCAAGCTTGTCAAGAGCCCAACGACTAAAACGGAAACGATTCGGAAGGTCGGTCGGCTTCAGTTGTTGCACTAGTTGAATTTTGTATGCTTTTAAAGAAAGATCCTTACGTAAAATACGCCAAGTTGTTGAATATGACAGGCCAAGCTGTTGAGAACGGCGACGAATCGACACTTCACGGTCTTTGCGTACACTCTCCGCTACCGCCCCTATATTTTCTTCACTACGTGCTGGATGTGGTCTGTTCGGTCGAGCATTATCCAATAATGAAAATTGGGTCTCAAACTTATTGATGGTAGAGCGAATTGTGCGTTCGGTAGGCCGATTATGTGGACCATAAGTTGCTCTAAGCGCCTGCTACACATTCCTCGTAGAACGCCCATTTTCGTAATAAAGTTGAACAATTTGTAGACGTTGTGCCGGGCTAAGTCTTTCCATTATGAATTGTCAAACACTACTGAACAGGGATGCCACTTCAGTTGACACGTCGCATGCGCAATCTGCAATTAAATCCCCATCACAAAAAGTACCTCTAAATGAATCACCCTTTAGTTGAGCTCCAGGTAAATATATTTCAGTTTACGAGAGTTCATTGTGTACATAAGAATATAAGAAGAGAATTTTTTTTTATTAAAAATGATTTAGTACATGCAGACAGTTAGTGCAATATCGCTTGTATAGTTTTTAGCGGCATAGGGATAATTTTAAGTCAATGTATTTGATTGCGTGGATAACATCTTCATGGATTTTGTATTTATAGTTAATCCTGAAGTTTTTTATTGTATTATTTAATGGCGATTTTTTTTATGTAAAAGAAAATAGGTTTAGTGGTTATAGCTGAGCTGTAGGGTCCTTAAAGATGGGTTAGATATCGTTTCTATAGTTTTCTAGTGGTGTAGAAATGAGTTTCAAGCTAGTGTATAAGATTTCGTGGGCATCATCTTCATAGGTTTCGTGTTCGTAGTCAAGCTCCAGGTGATTATATTTTACTATTTAAAGGCGTTTATTATGTATATAAGCATGTGCAATTTTTTTTATAAAAATAATTTGGTACATGCCGACAATCGATGTAAAGCTACCGCTATCTCATATCAGTGTAGAAACTGTACTTCGTACGTTGTTTACGTGCTGGAGAGATCACGTGTATGGTTTTTAGTGACGTGGGCGTCGTTTTAAGCCAACATATACGATTGCGTGAAAAACATCTTCATGAATTTTATTTTTTAGAGGATCTCTAGGTTGTTGTATCATACTCGTATTATTTAAAAGCATTTTTTATATGAATTCGAATTGAAGAAATAATTCGTTGCTTTTGTTGATTTTATAAAGGTAAATGGTTGTAGTTGGGCTCTTAAGTTCATTGAAATTACTTTAGATATCGTTTTTATAGTTTCCCAGTAATGCCGAAACGAATTTCAAGCTAGGATGCACTACTTTCTGGACACCATCTTCATAGGTTTAGTATTTGCCGTTGAGGTCCAAATGATTAGATTTTAGTATATTAGTATATATAATAATTTTTTTATAATACTAACTTACTGGATTACTATTTGCGGGTAGTACGAGGCTGGTTTGAAAAGTCCGTGCAAAAATAAAAACTACTTATGTGTTTGGGGTAAACCTTTTTTATTTTTCGACATAGTCTCCTTTTAGGCTTATACACTTCGTCCAACGATGTTCTAGTTTGTTGATCCCTTCCGAATAATAGGATTTGTCCAAGTCTGCAAAATATCCATTAATGTATGCAATCACCTCCTCATTTGCCATTTCTTCAAATTGGGGAACAAATAGTAGTCCGAGGGAGCCAAGTCTGGAGAATAGGAGGGATGTGAAACGAGTCCTATTTCCATTAATTTTGCGACCACAACTGCTGAGGTGTGTGCTGGTGTGTTGTCGTGATGGAAAAGGACTTTCTTGTGGGCCAATCGCGGGCGTTTTTCTTGCAGCTCGGTTTTCAAACGGTCCAATAACGATGAATAATATTCACCTGTAATAGTTTTACCCTTTTCCAGATAGTCGATGAGGATTATCCCTTGCAAATCCCAAAAGACAGTCGCCATAACCTTTCCGGCCGAAGGAACGGTCTTCGTCTTTTTTGGTGCAGATTCCCCCTTGGTAACCCATTGTTTAGATTGTTGTTTGGTCTCAGGAGTATAGTAATGTATCCATGTTTCATCCACAGTGACGAAACGATGCTTAAAGTCCTCCGGATTCTTCTGGAACAGCTGCAAACCATCCTTGCAACACTTCACACGATTCCGTTTTTGGTCAAGCGTGAGCAATCGCGGCACCCATCTTGCGGATAGCTTTCTCATGTCCAAATGTTTATGCAAAATATTATGTCCCCGTTCAGTCGAGATGCCCACAGCACTAGCAATCTCACGCACCTTAACTCTTCTGTCATCCATCACCATATCATGGATTTGATCAATGATTTCTGGAGTCGTAACCTCCACAGGCCGTCCAGAACGTTCAGCGTCACTTGTGCCCATATGGCCAGTCCGAAAATTTTGATATCACTTATAAACTGTTCTAATCGAAGGTGCAGAGTCACCATAATGTTTATCAAGCTTCTCTTTAGTCTCCTGAGGCGTTTTGCCTTTCATAAAGTAATGTTTAATCACCACACGAAATTCTTTTTCGTCCATTTCTTGAAAATCACTCGACTTCCTTGATTCACACGAATGCCAAACACAAAGAAATAGACCAATATGGCTGAAACTTGGTGTGCGTTCATTCAAGAGATGCTACTAACTAAACATGACCTCGATACGCGCCGGTGGTGCCATCTCTCGGACTTTGCACGGACTTTTCAAACCAGCCTCGTAATATTTTGGAAACTGTAATTCCTTCATAACTTATATACTGGGTATATGTCTTTATCTCAGACAGAAAAGAATAATAGAGAGAGTATAGCCTTCATGACATCGTTTCCCGCCAAATCAATGAAAGAAATTTCAATGAAACTTGACAGATTTCCTGTTTAATGGAAAAAATTACTCTACCGCGTTGCGTTGCTAACATGCTATGTGGTTATAGATAACTTATTAAAGTAGATTTTTTTTTTTATGGGTCTAGCACACGTGCTACTGGGAAGTCCCTAAAGCGGCATGTGTGCGGAAAAAGCGATTCACGTTGCTCTTGAATCGCTGTAAATTGTACTCGGTGGGAAACACAGCCCTGGGCAAATTATTCCAAAGGGATGATGTTCTCCATATAAAAGACAGCTTGAAAAGTGTTGTACGTGGAGTAACAAGCTGAACCTCATACAGACGTGAAGTATTAGCGCGACATGTATTTCTAACATGCACTGCTCTGGGAGGAATTAAGCGAGCTACATCCCTCGAACACCTTCCATGAAAATAATTGTAAAACAGACTCAAATCGCCAACCGTTCTTCGATGTTCCAGCGAATCAAGACCGCTAGTCAGTTCCGGATCTCCAATTAGACGAACAGCTATTCTCTGAACAGAATCCAACAAATGCAGTGTGTGTGGGAGTGGAGCCCCAAACATGGGAGCAGTATTCCATAGTTGGTCGAATTTGAGCTTTGTAAAGAATTAACAGTTGTTGTGGAGTGTAAAGCTTTCTGGTTTGAAATAATATTTGCTCCCAAATTAACGCCCAATAAATTGAGTGACGATGTTAGGGGAATGGAGTACCCCGACATGACTGTAGGGTTCAGCAACGTTAACTTTTTTAGAAAAAACTGGGGGTTAGTTTCTTTGTCAGATCTTGTGATTGTATTATAGCAACGCATGGCGTCGTTGATTCCTATAGTGCAACGCATGCGTTGCTTTGATTTTCGCGCCTTGGTGGGTGTCGGCTTACTCGCCGGCACAACACTTTTGGCAGATCAATTTTCGGTTGCCCGGTCTTCATCGTTTTGGTCGAGCTGCCATTTCCCACGACGTCCTCGACCGTTACGTCGCTCGCCCGATGCTTCTTTTATTGGTCTACTGTTGTTTGGGATGTTTTTATTGTTTTGTGAGGTCAGAAGCTCAAAGTGTCCCGACATTGGGTTG
The DNA here is from genome assembly GCA_019049505.1 of Pachyrhynchus sulphureomaculatus. Lineage (NCBI taxonomy): Eukaryota > Metazoa > Arthropoda > Insecta > Coleoptera > Curculionidae > Pachyrhynchus > Pachyrhynchus sulphureomaculatus. Next base: position 158,537,220 of record CM032455.1, on the reverse strand, counting down.
CCTGTTAGTAGAAGATAAATAGTTTCGGTGTGTTTTCCTGTGCTTATTATTGTTGGTCTCTCCCTAAAAGTTATTTTTGTATCTCTTGTTCTTCGTTGTTTTTGAGAAGATATGAAAGTTGCTATTTTGGGTTTCCGAGTATCTCTAGGCTCGTTCCATAGGTGCCATTTTTCCTCATATAGTTATAGTAGTTATTGAAGTCTTTCATATCGTCGTCTTCAATCAATGAAAATGTCTAAAGTTCCGGCCAGTTTTGTTGAATATATCTTAGAGCAACTTCTCGGAGTCTTTCGTGATGGTTTTGGTGGCCATATAAGTGTAAGCTAACTGCACGGAAAAGGCAATTTCCATCACCTGCAATGTCAGATCTGATAAAACTATCGGGAGTAGTTTCTGTGAAAGTGAAAGGTAAACGTGTATATTTTGATTTTGATAAACCATTAAACGTTTTTGAAAAATAAGACTGATTTCCCAAAGTGCCTTATTAGTTTTTAAGATTGATTTAATTTTGTTAATTTGTTTCTTTGCACCTCATTCAAAGAGACATTTTTTTTTCTTTTCATTTAGCTGATGACAGCAGACTTGTTAATTGAAAGTATTTGACTTGTTTTATATAATGTTAAGTCATAAGAAGTTTATTTTGTTTTCTAATATACTAGATCTCCTTTAGAAAGTACAAAGAACTGTATGTAATATAATGCTGTGTTACTAAGATTACTACTGCGTTACTTTTTTGTCCCCAGTTTTTTATAGCATTTACAGTGATATGTAGGCTTCTGGTTAGTTAAAAATGCCTTAACTTCATACGTACCTAATATTTATCATAAGTTGAACCTTCTACCGCTAGTTTATATTAAATTTTGTTTTTTTTTTGTCATTATTAGAAAAGTTAAAGTTTTTGAACACACAACAAGTGAAACAACAATAAGATATAATACAGACAGCTTACAAAATGAAAGTATCAGAAATCTATACAAGAGTAGACTGGACCAAAAGATACAACGGACGGGATTTGTTAATATAGAAGAAGAATATAAGTATATAAAGGAATGCCTACACGCAGCCGCACTGGAAGCATTAGGGTACCAAGAGAAAAGGGAAAAACAGCAAAAACCATATTGGTGGGATGAAGAAATTAAATACGAAATTGAAGAAAAACGGAATACTTAAGTTCAAAGAGCACAAACGACAAAGTAAAATAGAAAGAATCCCAAGCTAGAGTACGCAAAATGATTAGTGACAAAAAGAACAACCAATGGGAAAAGACATGCTCAAGAGTCAACACTTACATAGGAGGAAGAAAAAGCACAGAAAGCTGGAGACTTCTTAAAAATATGAGAGCAGAACGGAAAAGAGAAATCTTCTCACCAATAACACCAGAAAAATGGAACCAATATTTTACAAATATGCTAACAGAAGATAGACCAGAGTTCAAAAGTACCCAACATGGAAACCCAAATATAGTTATATGAGGAGCCCCAATAAGGATAACAACATCAGAAGTTAAAGAAGTATGTAAAACGCTAAAAAAAGGTAGAGCTCCAGGACCAGGAAACATCCCAGGAGAGATAGTAAAATACGGAACTGAAAAGCTATTTAGCGCTTTGCACTAACACATCAGAAGTACCCGAGGAATGGAAAATATCATACATATCAACAATTCATAAGAAAGGAGACAAAAATAATTGCGATAACTATAGGGGAATAACGGTTACAGGATCTATTAGCAGAATATACGGAAAAATACTTAAAAATAGAATAGAAACGGAATACGCGGACGTAGAAGCTGAAGAACAGGCAGGCTTTAGAGCAGGAAGATCCACAATAGACCATCTCTTCTCACTGACACAAATCCTAGAAAAGAAAACCGCATTTGATCAGGAAGTCCATGTCTTGTTTGTTGATCTAAAAAAGGCCTACGACAGCGTGCCCCTAATGAGATTCTGGGAAACACTACAATAGAGTAATGTAAGCACCGAAATAATTAAAGCCGTAATTTCCTTATACCAAGACGCAAGAAGTAGTGTGAAAACCAAATATGGTATAACAACAGGGTTCCCGGTCACAAAGGGTCTCAAACAGGGCTGCTGTATATCCCCAACGCTATTTAAAATCTATTTGGAGAGTGCACTGAAGAACTGAAAAAGGAAATGCAGCAGTATGGGATTACCACTTGATGACGATACTACATTGTACACGCTATCATTCGCAGATGACCAGGTAGTAGTCGCTCAGGACATCGATGATATGGAATACATGACACGAAAACTTATGGATGAATATGAAAAATGGGGCCTAAAAGTCAATATTAAAAAGACCAAGTACATGTGCGTCGGAGGACAACAGCAGGACTTGAAACTGGCCACAGGACACACCATCAAACACTGTGCCAGTTATAAGTATTTGGGAACGAGAATATCTAGGGACGGAACACTGGAAGAAGCAATATTCGAGAGGAATATCCAAGCAAGAAAAGCGATTGCAATGCTTAATAGTATACTATGGGACAAAAACATAACCATTGAAAATAAGAAGAGAATTTACAACTCAATAGTGAAAAGTATAATAACTTACAGCTCCCAGGTGTGGCCATTAAAGGAAAGAACAGAAAAAATACTAAAAGCTACAGAAATGGATTTCTGGAGACGAGCAGCCAGAAAATCCAGAAAAGACCGCATACCAAATGACACGATAAGGCGAGCTTTAGAAATAAAGCACGATATAGTGGACGAAATCAGAACCCAACATTTGGTATGGTACGGACATGTACAGAGAATGTCACAAGACCGACTGCCTAAAAAGATTTTAAATTGGAACCCTCATGGAAAAAGAAAGCGAGGAAGACCACGCCAAAGCTGGAGAGCAGGAATCAACAAGGAAGTACTAGAGAGAGATCTGGAGGAGGAGGGATGGAGAAACCGGGAGGAGTGGAAATTAGGCATCGGAAGACGGAAGACGTTATAAAACCGATTGATATATATATATATATATACAGTAATACCCCGCTTTACGCGAGGGATACGTTCCGAAAAAAATCGCGTTAACTGAAATTCGCGTATATCGAGGTTTATGATTAAACATAGTCAAAATTTAATACAAAAAAATACAAATCATTTTAATCAATCACTTTAATTCTAAGAACACTTTATGCAATACATACTCTTATTTTTTACGGAAAAATACATCTATTGTCTTTTGGGTAACGTTTTGTTTACGTTCTTGTAAAATACGTTCATAACACCCAACACTGTTTTTAATTGTTTGACACACGGTCAAGACACGGTCATCATTATTGTCTATACTCTGCAATATGTCCAAACCTGAATAAATTTTTGAAAGTGCATTTTGTATTTCCCCTGAAGATAAAACTTTCTCTTCTACTTGTTCTTCCTCATCGTAGATAGGATTATTCTGTAACTCGATCAGATCTTCATTGCTAATAGGATCGTCGTGCGTTGCTACAAGTTCTACGAGATCTTCTACCGTGACATCTTCAAGTTCAGACCCCTCAATCATTGCAGCAATGTCTTCAAGCACTTGTCTCTGCATCTGGACAATTCTTCTAGGTGCTTCCACTACATCTGGCCAAAGATTACGCCACACCCCATTCATACAACTCATTTTAACTTCCTTCCAAGCCTCTTCTATGTTGTGAATAGACTTCATAATGTTGTATGACTTCCACCACTCTCGCATAGACTGTCTTCCTTCCCCGTCAGTTTCATGAATTAGTTGGCTAAAAGTGCGGCGATGGTAATAAGCTTTGAAGTTTGCTATTGCTCCCTGGTCCATAGGTTGTAATATTGACGTAGTGTTTGGTGGAAGGAACTTTACGTACACTTTTAAGTCTCTGGGCGTATCAAGTGAGGTTGGATGTCCTGGGGCATTGTCTAAGAGTAATATAACTTTCGGTTCAAGCCCATTTCTGTCACAGTATGATTTGACTGATGGGCAAAAACTATTAGAATACCATTCTTGAAAAATTTCCCGTGTAACCCACGCCTTTCTGTTTGATCGCCACACAACTGGTAGACTTGTCTTGTCTGTGCCTCGCATTGCACGGGGTGTTTCTGAATGGTACACTAGTAAAGGTTTCAGTTTGAAATCACCAGTGGCATTACCACCCAGCAGAAGTGTTAGTCGATCTTTCGCAGCTTTGAAACCACTGGCTTGACGTTCTTCCTTAGAAATGAATGTTCGAGATGGCATTTTTTTCCAGTAAAGTGCGGTCTCATCAACATTGAAGATGAGACAAGCAGGAATTTTCTCTCGTCTAACGAAGTCTTGAAACTTGTCTGGAAACTCAGCTGCAGCTTGAATGTCCGCGCTGGCCGCCTCGCCTGTTATGTGGATATTGTGAAGATTAGAACGCTGCTTGAACCGATGGAACCAGCCTCTGCTGGCAGCAAAAGTCGGAGTGGCACTCCCTTCTCCTTCTTTTGTTTTCAGCATCTCATACAAAGATTTTGCTTTTGTGCATATGAGATCTTGACTTAGTGGTGTGTTCTTCTTATTCAAATCTTCGATCCAGACTGACAGTAATTTCTCCATTCTTTCTAAGATAGATGATCTCGAACGAGAAAGTTTTGTTGCACTTATAGGTGTTGAACCTTCGCTGGAGATTTTAATTTTTTCCCGATTTTTATAAATCGTTCTCACAGTCGATTCTGAGAGTCCAAAATCTCTCCCAACAATTGTTGCTTTGCCTCCATTTTCCATTCTTCTTAACACTTTCATCTTCAATTCCAAAGTGACGCTTTTACGCTCTTTTTTCTTTACAGGCGGCATTTTTAACGTAGGGTTAAATTATGTATGTATGTATCTCCAATAAATATTACAACAAAACTGCCAGCCGACCGAACTAACATTACGGAACAAATGAACACACGAAACGAACGAGGAAATCCCCATAGAACAAAGTCGAAGGACAGGGAATTCCCAATTCTTCAAAGAGAATATTCAGAGAAAGCGGGGATCCCCCCGCGACCATAGAGAAGTTAATGACTACATGAGCGCGAAATTTGAAATTCGCGTTATAGTGAAACCGCGCGTAACGGGGTCGCGCTAAGCGGGGTATTACTGTATATATATATATATATATATATATATATATATATATATATATATATATATATATATATATATATATATATATATATATACTGTCCCTGGCCAAATTATTAGACGCACTGCAAGATTTCATGTAAAATATTAATTACCGAGTGATATTGTACCGTTTTATTATTTTAAATTGATTTGTTTTTTATTTTTATATTATCCAGTCAATTACCTATTTATTTGGCATAAATAAAACAGCATTAATTTAGAAAAGCATAAGTTTATTGAGTTTTAAAGAAAAGTGAAATTAATGTTAGTAAAAGTCAATATTTAGTTGAGCCACCTTTAGCCGCTATCAAAGCTTTAATTCTGCGCGGCATGCTATCAATGCAAGATTGTACTGTCTCCTGCATTTGAGGATGATGATTCCACACATGATTAATCTTTTCTAGGAGCTGGGTTTTGTTGGTAATCACATCTTTAGCCACTTCTCTTTTCATCAGCTTCCACACATTTTCAATGGGCTATTACCCGGCCAATCCAACAGAGGGATATTTTTTTCTGCCAAAAAAGCTTTAACAGACCGAGCAGTGTGGCAGGGAGCTCCATCTTGCATGAAAGTGAATGGTTCGCCATTTGGAAACCATTCTCTGAGCTGCGGAATCAACCGATTTTGTAATACTTCTTTGTACTGATCTTGCCTTATTATTCCTTTGACGACGTACAGACGTCCAGTGCCCTTGCCGCTGATGATTGACCAAATCATCACTTTGGTGGGATGTTTAACCGTCGGGACGACACAATCAGGATGAAACTTTTCTCCATGACGACGACGCACATACTGAGCTTTATTCTGCAAAATTTCGAATGTGCTTTCGTCACTGAAGCAGACCTGTCAAAAATAGGAAAAATATATAAACTTCCATGTTTATTTGCTTTATTTAACTGAAAATGATAATAATGTATCAATTATTGATTAAATTGCTGTATCTTACCGATCTCCAGAAGTCCACATCTTTGTCTTGCCATTGTTTGGCCCACTTCAGGCGCTTTGCTTTCATTGCAGCTGTTAACTTGGGCTTCCTGGCGGGGCGACAGGCCTTAAAATCTAATTCTTTCAATTTTCTTCGAACAGTGCGCTCAGAAGCATTTACGCTAGCATCCTGGAGTTGTGATTTTATTACCTTTGTGGTAGCAAATCTGTTTTCTACACAAATTTTCTTCAAACATCTCTCTGACCGTGGAGTGAAAATTGGTTTTCTACCGCATCTTTTCTTTCTTTTCGGGCTTAATTCCTTCCCTGACTCAATTTTCTTTTTTATGCGTCGTACACTAGCTTCAGAAACCTCCAATCTTCGTGATATTTCTCGGTTTGTAAATGTTTTCGCAATCACAAGGGCCTTCACTTCAGCTTTTTTACGTGGTAAAAGATCGCCTTTTCTACCCATAATGAAAATAGTCCAATTACTTTTTTAAAACACTGCATACAAAATAAACTAATAACTGAGTAGTATAAAACTGTTAAACAAACAATCACAGTCCATAAAGCCACAGAAACACGTCCGTACCTGACTCGATTCCGATCGCGACTGATACAGGTTTGTACTTATTTACGTTCATGTATCACTTTGTCAACACAGTGTTGCCATATGCTAAAAATAAATACAAATATGTAGTTTACAACAATTCTTTTAAATAAAAATCAGTAATATTGTAGTTTAAATATACCATTATTGCATAAAAACTCTTAAGAAACATAAAATTACTAAAAAAAAATACAGTGCGTCTAATAATTTGGCCAGGGACTGTATATATATATATATATATATATATATATATATATATATATATATATATATATATATATATATATATATATATATATATATAAAGTTTTTGAATAAGACTTTGGTAACCCAGTGAGCTAAACTATTAAGAATATTTCATTGAACTGATTATTTCTGTGATTTAACTTTATGCGAGATTAATATTAGTACTACAGTTTAAAACTGCCTTATTAGTGAGATTAATTGTACAAATTTAATAATAAAACTTAAATTCGTAGTAAGGTAACGTTGTTGTTTAATTTTTCGAGCGCTTAGTGTATAAATTGCCATAAATATAGTTAAATCATTCAAAACATCGCTGCAGATGTATGTATGCTATAAATTGAACTATTACGAGTCTATAATGAACATTAAAAAATAAGAAAAACTTAATTTCAATTTCATTTTTTTTAATAAAACTTTCTGCTCGAATTAGGCATTGAAAAGTATTTTGGCCCATATATTATTTTTACAGTCCATTCAAAAAATATACCTGAAATTTATTTTTAAATAATGGTTAATATTTCTCAGCAGGAAAAAACATGTGAAAGGCTTTGATTTACGTAAGTAAATATTATAGATAGAATTTTTAATAGTCATTCCAGCCGTTAAAATATTTGAATAATTCTGCTTATATTTAGAAGACAGACTTGAAACGAAAAAATATTGAGATTGTTTATCGGTTTTTTTGAATTATGTGGCGTGTGGTTTGAAATTTGGTTTAAACAATCTTTTAAGTTCGGAAAATATTATGTTTTGTGCGTAAATATATCCACCTACGATGTTTCAACTTCAGAAAACAATTTTTTAAAATGCAGAATAATGACTTTTTTTGATTTCGGCGCAGAAAATATAGCTGTTGCTACAGAAATACAAACAAGCGGAACAAAACGTCGCCGCAAAGTGAAGCCGGCTGGCTACCGCTGGATCGTTAAAATGCGCCTCGTCGGGTTTCTCAGAGGTTGTATTATACGAGGGTGAATTGATAAGTTGTGTTCAAATTTTAAACGGATGCACTGGGCAGTTGTTTAATTGCAGCTATGTAAGTAATCGGTGTTATAGGTTTCGTTGAAATGGAGAAAGCCGAGTATTGGGCGGTGATAAAACATTTTTATTTAAAAAAATGGACCACGACACAGATAGAAATTGAACTGAAAGAAGTTCATGAGGTCTCGACACCATCACTTAAGTCCATTTATTACTGGACAGGGTCGGCCCTAGCTTTTTTCCCGCCGCAACCAAGCTTAAAGAAAACTATGTGAACCAGGAAAATAACATATAATTGAATTAAAACAATTTTTTTTATGGGTCTAGCACACGTACTACAGGGAAGTCCCTAAAGCGCTCCAGGAGCAGCACCTATGCGGGAAAAGCGATTCACGTTGTTCTTGAATCGCTGTAAATTGTACTTGGTGGGGAAGACAGTCCTGGGCAAATTATTCCAGAGGGATGATGTTCTCCATATAAAAGACTGCTTGAAAAGCGTTGTACGCGAAGTAACAATCTGAACCTCATACGGATATGAAGTATTAGCGCGACGTGTATTTCTAACATGCACTGCTCTGGGAGGAATTAAGCGGGCTACATCCTTCGAACACTTTCCATGGAAATACTTGTACGAGGCTGGTTTGAGAAGTCCGTGCAAAGTCCGAGAGATGGCACCACCGGCGCGTATCGAGGTCATGTTTAGTTAGTAGCATCTCTTGAATGAACGCACACCAAGTTTCAGCCATATTGGTCTATTTCTTTGTGTTTGGCATTCGTGTGAATCAAGGAAGTCGAGTGATTTTCAAGAAATGAACGAAAAAGAATTTCGTGTGGTGATTAAACATTACTTTATGAAAGGCAAAACGCCTCAGGAGACTAAAGAGAAGCTTGATAAACATTATGGTGACTTTGCACCTTCGATTAGAACAGTTTATAAGTGGTTTCAAAATTTTCGGACTGGCCATATGGGCACAAGTGACGCTGAACGTTCTGGACGGCCTGTGGAGGTTACGACTCCAGAAATCATTGATCCGATCCATGATATGGTGATGGATGACAGAAGAGTTAAGGTGCGTGAGATTGCTAGTGCTGTGGGCATCTCGACTGAACGGGTACATAATATTTTGCATAAACATTTAGACATGAGAAAGCTATCCGCAAGATGGGTGCCGCGATTGCTCACGCTCGACCAAAAACGGAATCGTGTGAAGTGTTGCAAGGATGGTTTGCAGCTGTTCCAGAAGAATCCGGAGGACTTTAAGCGTCGTTTCGTCACTGTGGATGAAACATGGATACATTACTATACTCCTGAGACCAAACAACAATCTAAACAATGGATTACCAAGGGGGAATCTGCACCAAAAAAGGCGAAGACCGTTCCTTCGGCCGGAAAGGTTATGGCGACTGTCTTTTGGGATTCGCAAGGGATAATCCTCACCGACTATCTGGAAAAGGGTAAAACTATTACAGGTGAATATTATTCATCGTTATTGGACCGTTTAAAAACCGAGCTGCAAGAAAAATGCCCGCGATTGGCCCACAAGAAAGTCCTTTTCCATCACGACAACGCACCAGCACACACCTCAGCAGTTGTGGTCGCAAAATTAATGGAAATAGGATTTCAACTCGTTTCACATCCCCCCTATTCTCCAGACTTGGCTCCCTCGGACTACTATTTGTTCCCCAATTTGAAGAAATGGCTGGCGGGACAAAGATTTTATTCAAACGAGGAGGTGATTGCAGACACTAATGGATATTTTGCAGACTTGGACAAATCCTATTATTCGGAAGGGATCAACAAACTAGAACATCGTTGGACGAAGTGTATAAGCCTAAAAGGAGACTGTCGAAAAATAAAAAAGGTTTACCCCAAACACATAAGTAGTTTTTATTTTTGCACGGACTTTTCAAACCAGCCTCGTAGAACAGACTCAAGTCGCCAACCGTTCTTCGATGTTCAAGCGAATCAAGGCCGCCGGTCAGTTCCGGGTCTCCAATGGGACGAACAGCTCTTCTCTGAACAGAATCCAATAAATGCAGTATGTGTTTGGGAGCGGAGCCTCAAACATGGGAGCAGTATTCTATAATTGGTCGAGTTTGAGCTTTGTAAAGAATTAACAGTTGTTGTGGAGTGTAGAGATTTCTGGTTCGAAATAATATTCCCAACTTTTAAGAAGCTCTCCTTGCTATGCCTGCAACATGTTCATGCCAGGACATATTTGCTCCCAAATTAACGCCCAACAAATTGAATGACGATGCTAGGGGAATACTAATAGAGATTTACGAAAAATTGTTATATTGAAAAAGAAAGTTTACATTTTTAACAAGCTAACGACAACGAACTTACAAACTAAAACTAGTACCTACTATTTTCAGAGATAATATAAATATATTTTTAACACAATAAACAACACTAGTACAATAATATACAAAGTCTAAACCTAAATTAAAACAATAGTAATTCAGGCGGTTTTGCCGCCCCTAAATTTTGCCGCCGTAAGCAGTTGCCTACCTTGCCTACCGCCTAGAGCCGTCCCTCTACTGGATAAGTGAACTTAACGTGGTCGTACGAGCACTGTAGATGCTGCACATTCAGGACGCTTAATTGAGGTTTCTTCTAAAGAAATGGTCGATAAAATTTATGATAGCATTAAGGCTCGTGAGATTGCTGAGTTGGTATGCATCTCATATAAACGCGTACATAAAATTCTATGTGAAGCTCGGAAAATGGAAAAGCTGAGTGTGCGATGAGTGCCGCGTTTATTGACTCCAAACCAAAAACGTACCAGGAAGGACACTTGTAAATCGTGTTTGGAACAGTTGCAACGTAATCGGAAGGACTTCTGGCGTCGCTTCGCGACTGTAGGCGAAACGAGGATCCTCCATTACAAATAGGAGGCAATACGGCACTATTATACCCCCGAGTCAAAACGGTAGTCAAAATAGTGGATTTGCGAAAGTGAAGGTACACCGAAAAAAGCGAAAACAGTTTTATCGCCGGGAAAGGTGATCTGTTTTTTGGGACTCATCGTGATTCACTATTTGGGAAGAGTAAAACAGTGACTTATTACACAACGTTATTGGACCGTTTACATGGTGAGCTGAAGTAGAAACGACCAAGATTAGCGCGTAAAAATGTACTCTTTCACCAGGATAATGCTTCTGCTCACACATCGGCCTTCGCAATAGCAAAAGTGTACGGGCTGGGCTTTGAAATAATTCCCCCCCCACCCTATTCCAAAGATTTGGCACCAAGTGACCTTTTTTATTTCCTAACCTTAAAAATTGACATGGTGAGCTGAAGTAGAAACGACCAAGATTAACGCGTAAAAATGTGCTCCTTCACCAGGATAATGCTTCTGCTCACACATCGGCCTTTGCAATAGCAAAATTGTACCGGCTGGACTTTGAAATAGTTCCCCACCCACCCTATTCCCCAGATCTGGCACCAAGTGACCTTTTTAGTGTTCCATACGGAACGGATCACTTTGGTGTCTGTCTGTCACACCCGATTTTCTCCGAAACTATTCGTCATAGAAAGTTGAAATTTGGTAATCATATAGGAATTGATGGCCTCATCAGAGCCATGTAGTTTTGAAAGTTAAATTTTGACTTAAGGGGTTAGTTTTGGGGGTGAAATCGGAAGTGAAAATAAATTTTTTTACTAGGTAATCGAGTGTGGTGTCAAATGAAAGCTTGTGAAAACACGAGTAAAAAATATATATATAATGTAATACTTGCGCGCACTTCTCTTTGTATTATTTTTAAAAAATCGCGAAAAATCGCTGTCCACCCGCCTTATCTCGAAGAGTACTTATCAAAAAATTTTGAAAAAATTCTGGAATATTCTCCACGGGGTGTAGATTGAACGAAAATTATCAGGAGTGCATTACCTGTAATAATTTATCTGGTATATAAAAAAAACAGAAATTTCAAGGTCATCAATTTTCAGTAAGGATTGGAAATAAAGTTTGTTGAAAACTCATTCGGGGTGTGTTTTGTGAAGTCACTGATCATTTTATACTTCCGTTACAACAGTTTTTTTATTTTAAAAGCAATCAACGTACGGAACACTAATTGCGCAAGTTTAACTTGCACTTGACCGGTTATTTATTTCCTAAACTCAAAAATTGACTTGGGGGGAGAAATTTTCGTCGAATGAAGACGTTATGTGTGCTGTAAACGAGTTTTGTGCACGGTTCGAAATAATTTTTTTTCTGGGCGAATAAAAAATGGAATATCGAAGAATCAAATTTATTGAGCTCAAGGGAAATTACGAGGGTGGCTCAAATATAAACAAAATTTATTTTTAAAATTTTTTTTATTTGCTATAACAAATAAACCAAGTACATATCATTTCTCAACATAATCTCCTGCTTTGGAAAGACACTTTTCCCAGCGTATCGGAAGCTTTTTGATACTGTCGTCGTAAAAGAAAGGGCTGTGTCAGTAGCCAGTTGCGCACGAAGCCCTCCCCCGCGTTGCCGTCACCAAATGTTGGCCTCCTAGTGCTTCTTTGCGTGGCCCAACGAGATGAAAATCGCAGAGCGATATGTCAGGGCTGTAATGAGGGTGACCAAGTGTTAACCAACTTATTTTCTCCAATTTTTCGCGAGTGAGAGTTGCAGCGTGGTGTCGAGCGTTGTCATTGAGATGAATTACGTTTCTTATCGATTAGTCACGTTTTTTGCGGCGATAAGCAAGTTTAACCTAATCCAGAAGGTTGCGGTAGTAATCATGGCTCTCATTTTCGACCTCTTCACAGCCTCCCATGAACTCCTTATGCCAGGCGAACACACGAGGTCTTGACAGTGTTTGATCCCCGAACTGTGCCCATCAATCTCCGCAGAATCTCGGTCGGTTTCACGCCTTCAGTGAGAAACTTAATAATGATGTATTGCGCAATCGAAGAGTGCACGTCTGGCTCCTACATCGTGAGCTGTGCTACTGAATGCACCTGGCGAGGCCAACCAATCATTCTCCCCTCTCCTAACAAACCTAACGAACATTGCTAAAAGCGGCGGCCCGCTCTAAACGATATTAAGCGCTCAGTACAGAAACTATCGTTTGTATTTGATCCACCCTCGTATGTTGAGAAATAAATTTTTATTTTTGTAAAAAAAAAAAACGTTTTTTTACAAGACTTCACCCTCGTATGTCACAATAATAAGGAAAAATATGCGCTGCATCTATGAGAAATTCAACGATCACACTTTAACGATCCGGTAGTAGCCAGCCGGCTTCGTTATGCGGCGACGTTTTATATCATTTGTTTTTCGTTTTTAGTTTTTTTTTTTGTGGTTTAAGCTTATCATTCATTCCCTTCTTATTCTAATTATTATTTATTACAATCGTTAAACTTGTCTTTTACAACTAATTGGTAGAGGGTTATACTTTTTTAGCTGCCCTTGTAAAATGAGTTAAGCAATATTCATACTTTACCTTTTCATTAGGTCCCTAGACACATTTTTTTGTTAAGTTTTCATAATATTTTCCTCATTCCAGCCTTCACTACCGCATGCAAATGAGAAATGCAACAAACAAATATGGCGAATGAATAATTACGGCGGAACCACTGCACGGTTCGTTTTGCCCGTGTCCGTTCTGGGGCCTTTGTTACGCGGGGCGTTGATGCAAATTTTTCACAACCACGTATCCGTGTAGAAACTGTACTTCCTACGTGGTTTATGTGCTGGAGATATCTCTTGTATAGTTTACCAGTAGCGTAGGGACAATTGACGTCGACGGATTCGACTTTGTCCGCGACGTCTTCATGGATTTCGTATTTATATTTGACCTCCGGGGTATTTTATTGTTTTGTTAAAAGCTAGTTTTTAATAGACACAAATTTAAAAGAAAATATGATGGTTTTTTTTTAGTGTTCCGTACCGAATGCTTATGAGATGACTTCGATGTCGGTCTGTCTGTGTGTCATACCCGATTTTCTCCGAAGAAAATTGAAATTTGTCACAAATATAAGAATTGCTGGCCCAATCAGAGTTTTGAAAGTTATATTTTGACCTAAAAGGTTACATCTACCTAACAGGCAGGAAAAATAGGCTCTTTTTGGGAATTTTTTTACACACTACTATACAAGCAACAAAAAATCTGTTTTGAGGTTTTAATATATGCATATTAAAATGTACAAAATAATTTATTATTTTATGATATTAGACAAAATGGCGGCGGACTAACACGCAGAACAGAGACATCTATTTTTGGAGGTGTTCCGCTGCCGGTAGTAGAACAATTTTAATTCTCCATCTAGAGCAAACAAACATTTTTTTAAATTATTTAGACTAGTTTTGCTAGAGAAGTACACACGATTATAGGGAAATATCAATTTTTTCAAAACATTGTGGAAGTTTGAAAAAAAAATTTCATTTTTGTCCTAAAAATTTGTTTATAAAAAAAGTAATCCTAATAATCGTATGTACTTCCCTAGAGAATCTTATTAAAAAGTTATAGCTAAAAGCTGAAGTTAATCGGATGTAAATTGTTGGAGTTATGCTGCCGGCCTATTCAAAAAACTTAGTTTTTTTAAAAATTGTGGGATGTCATTTTTTTACATTTATTCTGCAATCCCATAACCATAAAGTAGCCCATAAAAATTATTTAGTATTTATAGTTGGAGCAAATTTTTCACAAAGTAATATTGGTGTAGAAACTGTTCTTCCTACTTGGTTTATGTGCTGGAGATACCTGTTGTATTGTATTCCAATAGCTAGGAATTCCAAGCCATCACATGTAATTTGTAGGCAACATCTCCATGGATTTTTTTATAATTGATCTCCAGATGATTTATTATTCAGTAGTAACTTTTTTATAAACACAAAAAAAAGTTTTAACTGTGAAAATCAGTAAACATCTCCAGAGTATTAAATGTATTTGTGTAGAAATTGTGATCTATATACTGGGATAGCGTTTCCCAGGGGCGTAGAGGTAAATTTCCGGCTCGTATACACGATTTTGCGGGCACCTCCTTCATAGGATTCGTGCTTGTAGATTAGTTCCAGCTGATTATACTTTACTATTTAAAGGAGTTTAACGTGTACATCAGTTTATACAAGAATTTTTTTTAAGGAGGATTTATTATGTGCAGGCAGTTGATGCAAAACTTTTAGAATCGTATGTCTGTGTATAAAACTATACATTCTACACAGTTTATGTGCTGGGAATATCTCTTTTATACTTTCACGGTGGTGCAGAGGTAAATTTCAAACGAGTTGATATGTAATGGTGGACATCATCTTCATAGGTTTTGTGTTTGTAATTGGCCTCCAGATTATTTAACTAAATTTTTTAAGAGTGCTTTCTGTATAAATGCAAATTCCATGGTAAGGCTCTTTCTTTTTTTATAAAGTTTTCGCTTAAAATCTAAATTTATGTTTTAGATTAAATTTTAAAAAAACTGTGTTTTCAGGAACATTACACTTTCTCGATTGAAAATTTTAATAATTTTTATGATACCATTTTTTGAATCCGTAATTTTTCTGACATATATTTTAAGTTTTCAACTGTAAGAAAAACAATTTTATGTAATTTTTTAAATGATTTTTTATAGAGGTTTTTTGTAGCCTCATGGAAACCATTTTGAAAATTTTGATCTGCTGGCGTGCACGATTGCGGCTCACTGGAACGTCTGAAAAAAATATATATCCTCAGAAAAAGTATGATTATGGCCCCAGTATAGACTACGATTATTTTGTTTGAGCAAAAATTCACAAAATGGCAGATCTCCAAAGTTAGTAGTCTCAAAAATAGCATTATTTTCGTAAAAAAAAACCTTAAAAATTGAGGAAAAAATAACCAATCTTTTTTATTCTAGTTTATACTGGAGCTAGTGTTGTCTAGAAGAACATATTAAAATTTTAGACATATCGGTTAAATGGTTTTTAAGTTATCGTGCACGCCGATTACAAAAACGTTGTTTGCGTTTAAAGTTTTGACAAACGAATTTTCACATATAAAATCTACTAACGTTCAATCAGCTATGCCTGCTGCCTACAAAATTCCTTCCCACTCCTCATACGCCTCGCTCTCAAGTGTTCTTTCGTCTCTCCGTGGAATTCTGGCCTCTCTGGCGGCATCGGTGAGGTTGCGCTCGGCCATCCCTGATGCGCGCTTCGTCACGCTTTTGGGCGAGCTCAACGGCTGCAGGTCCGATTGTCATTCCCATGACCTCCATAATTTTTAATATTGCGGTGAAACCTTCCTTAAAAATACACGCAGATGTGTAAGTAGCAATTTAAATGATCTTTCTGCCACAAAAAAAAGGTTTTGGGGCCGAGTGCCAAACACAAGAATTGAGTGATTCATTATTATTTTGTGTATTATTCCCTAAACACCACTTCAAAAGATCGTCTGCCGTCAAATCTTCATAAATAGTTTAAGAACTTATTGAATATCATCACCTAGAGGAGGTAGGTGCTTGAAATCACTTAAAGTACCTGCAGCTTCGTGCTTTCGCCACTTGTACGACGATTCAGTTCCAGGAGGGCAATATTTATGTTGTGGCCTTTCGTCGGTTGAAATCTTATGGTGAAATGTGGGCCAAATTACTTTTTTCAATTCTTCCACTGAATCTGGGTGACGTCGAATAGCTAAGCCGTAGTAAAGTGATAATCCTGCATTAATTTATTAGTTAACTGAATTTTTTTAGGTTCAGATCTTCTTTTTTTCGGCGTTGGATTTTCTTTTTTAGCTTGCTTCCTTGTCTGCGTTAATATTTTTTTGACTTCTTTTAATTAGAATCATAAAAGTAACAGCAGCTATTTGATGCAGATAGAGCAAAACCTTTGTAAACCGTCGAAAAGTAAGTTGGCACGCAGCGCGGTCGATTTGGCCTGCCTTACACTTGCCGCTATAATCGTCTATAACTTCGAAAGTACAGTAGAACCCCGGTTATCTGAGATAACGTGGGGGGCACCCTCCTCGGATAACTGAAAACTCGGATAATCTGGATTTGTTTTTTATTCATTCAAAAAATAAACACCAATACTTTAAACCGATGTATTAACGTTTTTAACATATAAATAGGTACATACATTATAAAACAGTGAAATAGATATCTATGCGCTTCTGTTTCATATTGCATCTTCCTTTTCTCGCTGCAATGTTTCGCCATCTATTAAGAAGAAGCAAATCCGCTGGGGTTGCCTCTGGTTGTTGTTCGATATACCTCAAAGCTTTTTCCAAAGAAGCAAAACCTTCTTGATGAGAGATCTTAGTGGGAGACTGTTCATCCACCGCCGCTTTGTCATCGTCATCGGATTTTTCGGTTTCCTGAAAGGCATTCGTCATTTCTTCAATACTCAATTCTTCTAAATCATCTGCTGTAATCCATTCAACAATATCTTCTCTTGTCACCTTTTCGCAACCTTTTAATTTTTGCATTAATTCAAATAAACTTTTTTCTTTTTCTTCTATCTCGCTGTCAAAATTTGAACAGGACATTTCTCCATGGCTTCTCAATTTCAAAGCTAATTCGTTTAATGGAGTATCATCTTCACTGTCATTATAGTCCTCAAAATCAATTACTATTGACCAAGATTTTTGAATAGTGGTAGTACGCACAGAATCCCAAGCTTGACTTACCCAGTAAATAACATTTTTCAGTGTAACCTTTCTCATTCCATTGATAATATCTTCCTTTTCTGTGTATCCTAACAGATGTTCAAGATATAAACGCCTATAATTTTTTTAAATGTTTTCGAGGATGCATTGATCCATTGGTTGCATTATGCTGGTTACATTTGGAGCAAAAATTTTTACAATTTCGCCCACATGAATTCCTTCTCCAGGGTGAGAGGGGGCATTATCCATTAACAAAATTGCTTTAATAGGAAGACGGTTTCTGTTAAAAAATTTAGTCACAAATGGCACGAACTCTTCTTCAAACCAGTTAGTAAATAAGGTCGCATCTATCCATGCGCTCTTCTGACTTTTGTAATAGACTGGTAGGGCTTTGGGTGAGATGTCTTTTAAAGCTCTTGGACGTGCGGACTTGCCAATCACCATCAGTGGGATTTTGTGCTTGCCAGATGCATTGGAACATACCCTTATAGTTAATCTTTCCTTACTTCGTTTGTGCCCAGGAGCTGATTTTTCCTGCCGAGATGCCAATGTTTTTGACGGATGCATTTTATAATTCAGACCAGTCACAGTAGTAAATTTGATCACATGTGTATCCACAATCTTCGATTTGCTTTTTAAAGTTCTGCTTAAACTTCTCAATTGATGACACATCAGCAGAAAGTTTTTCACCAAAGTTAGTTGTCGTACACCGTACCGTTTTTTCCAGCGGTCAAGCCATCCAGAACTGGCGATAAACTGATCTATCTCTGGGAATTGCCTACTGTTCATTATTGCTTTCTGTTGTAAAATTGGACCTGACAGAGGCACACCTTTTGATCCCTGTTAGTTAAACCACATGAATAAAGCTTCGTTAACCTTTTCATAGTCGCCGGTTTTCATTGGTTTTCTTCCTGAGGACGAAGAGGCTTGATTTATACACCACTCTTCTATTTTTGTGCGGTTTCTTTTCCAATCTCCAACTGTTACCTCACCTACTCCATAATCTCGTTCTGATGGCTTTTAATTTTTCTTCGATTATAATACGACAAACAAAAATTCAATCAAAGCAGTTCGTAATAATTACACTTAACTACCAGAACTCCAACCAAATAAATTAAGTGAGTATACTCGTACTTCTCCGTAGTAAACGCTATAACGCTTTGCATTCACGCAAATTTACGTGCTGAAAGAGTCCAAGAACATAAATAGGGGAACCCCTCACACGGGCCAGGGGGATTCGCCGAAGGCCCCGATGATTTTAAATGGAAATATGTACATACATATTTTAGAAGCTCGGTTAATACGCAGCGTAGACGCGCGTACCTCGGATAATCAGGTTCTTAGATTGGCTCGGTTAATCCGGAGCTCGGATAATCGCGACTCGGTTAATCGGGGTTCTACTGTATTTGAAATTTTCCTCTGAAATTTTCAGAGAATATTATTGAAATATAATACTTTCTAAAAAGTCGATTTTTCTGACCCCAAAAAGTGTTATGTTCCCGTAAGATTTAGACACAAAATTAAAAAATATTAATCAAGTAGATTCATTGTCGGCGGAAGAATCCACCTGCCTAGTGTTCTTATTTTTGCAAAATTTTACGTGATTTCGGTGTAAAGGTTGATGTTATTGTATTCTTTATACATTTTCTTGAAAATTAACAAATTGACATTGAATTTCGGTCATTTTTACATTTACTTTCTTACTGGGCCGCCACTGAAGACAAGAAAAAAAAAAAGGTCCAACATCCTGCGTGGTTTATGTACTGTATTTGTCTACCATTGTGAAACGAATCATTCCGACTAGTTTCGCTTTGCTCTAGATGCATTTTATTTACGCTTATGGTTTATGATTGTCCATTTCTATTGTCTGTGGGTTTGGAAATTTTAATAATAATTTATTGTTTAAAAAACGTGTCGCCACGAAGTCGATTTGGAATTAAAACCCACAATATCGTTAATTATTCAAATTTTATTCCTTTGCATACTGAACATTGATCCCCCCTTTTTATCGGCTTTATTTATTAGGTAATCTTTAATTTATAATCGGACTATAGATATAACGGGTACCCAGTTTACCCGGCCAAAATCGGGCTGATTTGGCTGGGTACCCGATATGGCCGGATATTTTATTACCCGACCGAATAACCTGGCAAATTTTTTGAGCAAAATAAAATCGAATTAAAAGTACCATTTATTTCAAAGTATGCATAAGAGAAACATGAGTTTATTGTTTCGCCTTTCGGAAGGTAGTCCACCATAATAATACCTTCAGCATCCCAAAAATCTGTCGCCATCACTTTTCCAGCCGATAGAATTGCCTTCACTTTCTTTGGGATCGGCTCACCAGATTTTTTCCACTGCTTGGATTGTTGTTTTGACTCTGAAGTATAGTGGTGAACCCAGGTTTTGTCCATTGTCACAAACCTGTTAAGAAAATTTTGCTGATCAGCCTCAAACATCTCCAAACAGTCGCGAGAAATCGTGAGTCGAATTCGTTTTGGTTCAACTGAAAGCAATCTGGGGATCTACCTAGCGGAAACCTTAGAAAATCCTAGTTCGTTGGCAATGATGTTTTGTGTTCGTTCATACGAGATGCCTATAGTGTCTGCAATCTCCCTGATAGTTAATCTACGGTCTTTCAATATGAGATCACACACTTTGCCGATGTTTTCTTCAGTCGTAGACGTCGTGGGCCGGCCGGAGAGAGGATCATCATCTTCCCTCTTGTCCACATTTAAATTTTGCAACTCATTTTTTCACAGTGGTATATAACGGAGCAGATTCACCTAGTGTTTTTTCCATATCATCGTGTATCTCCTTTATTTATTTATTTATTTATTTACGGGACAGGCCCATTAACTCATAAAGACAAAATACAAAAGTTTACATCTATAAACGACACTTAAACTACTTAAAACTACTTAAAACTAAAGGCTAAAACTAAGAAATTCAGAAAAGAACCCCGATCTCCCGAGACAAGGAGCTGGAGAACAAGTCCAGTGATGGGCAGTTATTTACAATGCCCATAGATCTTGTCATGAAGGTATTAGCTCCGTAGGTTTTCTTATGATAAGGTTTGAAGAAGGACAACGTAGATCTAGTATGTCTAGAGGATGCATACAAATTAATCTGAGATAAAAGTTTTGGACAATTTACAATGGAATTTAAAATTTTAAAGAACATTACAAGATCGCGCTGAACTCTCCGGTTAGACAGGGTATTCAAATTTAATATAGATGTCAGTTTTGAATAACTAAAAGAATCGTTAAAGAATTTAAAATTAATATGATGTAGAAATTTACTCTGAACAAGCTCCAAGTAAAAGGTGGGTTCCACACACATGAGCAATATTCCGAAAGAGGCCCAACCAACAAGCAGTATAGCATTTTTATAGAGGTTATGGATGAAAATTCTGATGAGCAACGCCTAATGAACCCAAGCATCCTCAGAGAGCTAAACGTTACCTCGGTTATATGAGGAATACAACTCAGTGCCGAATCAAACTTAACCCCCAGATCCCTAACATTAACCATGGACACGAGGGAAGTCCCATTTATGCTGTAATCAAAAAACAATGGATTGCGCGATTTCGAGAAAGACATAGAGAAGCATTTAGAAGTATTTAAAACCATACCGTTTAACTGACACCAGACACTAAGTCTATCCAAATCACCCTGCAATCCCACCCAATCCTCAATCGATCCAACCGCCGTATACGACTTCAAATCGTCAGCAAAGAGCAAGAATCTGGAAGACCGAAAGCAGTCGGCCACATCATTCAAGAACAGGTTAAACAGCAGACGCCCCATATGGGAGCCTTGAGGCACTCCCGAGGGCACAGTAATGTTGACAGACTTAAAATTATTAACTCGAACCACCTGAACTCTGCCACACAAAATAACTCCTAATCCAGCCCAACAGTGGACCCGATATGCCACGGTTATTGAGCTTCTTAAGAAGAACACCATGGTTGACCCTATCAAAGGCCTGATCCACTCTCCAAGGTCCTCGACAGGTAGTAATAGGAAATCAAGTTTAATTCAGAGACTTGCCTGCCTCTCTGAAAACCAAACTGTTCATCTGTTATAGATGGTCCCAAGTTAGATGTCAATACTTTAATTACTAGGTTTTCAAATAATTTAGGAACAGTACTCAAAATACTTATTGGCCTATAGTTTGCGATATCAGCCCTTTCCCCTGATTTGTGTTAAACTTATTTTTAAACAGGTACTTGATGACCGTACGTTGTTCAATTTTTTCCATTTTTCCAAAATCGCTGCATTTGGACTCACTAAACTCGTTCTAACCTAAAAACCACAAATTCTACAGCAGCAAAATTTTATACTGTGACAACCAAAGAAAGTATAAATTTATTGAGGGTACTATTTTTTGGTGAGGCCGCCAACTTTTCATTCCATCTTCGTACTTCGCCAATTTCTGAGCTGGCACTGTTTTAACAATAGCAAATGTCAAATTTTACAACAATGGTAATGTCACATCTCAATAGCGCCATCTAGTGGTCGTTGGTAAAAACTTAAAAGGCGGCCCTCGTATTAGAACAGCTAAGTCTCCCGCAAGCAATGTTATCTTTACGGTGTAAAAGACACTGTTAGTGCAGCAAATCACCGATCGCTCCCAATATAATAATCATTTAATATTCACAAGAAACTTTAAAAGAAAAACTATAAATAACTTTAAATTATATATCAAACGATCTTTTTATGGCACCCGTCGACTAAAGTTACAGTTTAATTGCCCAAAATAATGGCTCATTATGCAGTTTGTTATGCAAATAAATTGTGTTTAGCGTTGCGTCTTTGTATTTTTAATGTCTTGTTTTGTTACCCGAACCCGTGTTGGTAAAATATAAGGTGTCACATGAAAAAGTTTAATTTTAATACAGGATAACTCTGATTCAAGGAGCACTCGAGATTTGTTCACTATACACAAAATAAATACAGTGAAGTCCGTTTATAACGAACTCCAAAAAATCACTAAAAGTGGTTCGCTGTATTCGTACACAGTAAACAAAATCTAATATCATTTTTCACTACTTTTTTATTTAGATTAGGCGGTAGTGCTTAGAAAGATGAATAATAATAATTATTAAATTAAAATAAAACAAGTCACACTAAAGTTATTATTATGTACAGCCTTGGCCAAAAGTATTAGGCACCCTACAATTTACTTCATTTCTTGTGTTTCAGGGCAAAAAATTAAATTTGTATGTTTTGTAAAATCGTATATTGAGGTAAAATTATGAAATAAATTAATATTTGGTGTGTCCGCCCTTGGCTTTAATTACAGCAACAATTCTTTGGGGCATGCTGCGTACAAGCCTAGTACATTCAGTTGTACTTATGGCATCCCACTCATTCATCAAAGCGCTTTTTAGGGCTGCTTTTGATGTTATGCTATGCTCCCGTATCTTGCGCTTCAGAATACCCCAAAGATGCTCCATAGGGTTTAGATCTGGAGACTGCGCCGGCCAATCCAACAAGACAATTTTATCCAGCGCATCGTAGCCGCTGATTTATGACAAGGTGCATTTTCTTGCTGGAATTTGATGTCGTCTAAATTAGTGTCGCCAAAAATGAGCGTTAGCGAAGGCATCAGTACAGTTTCTACTACATTTATGTACTTTTGGCTGTTCATGCGGCCTTCACAAACACACATTTCACCGACACCTTTAGCTGCCATGCAGCCGCAGATCATAATGCTCCTTCCTCCGTGTTTTACAATAGGTACCACGCAATTTGGATGGTATTCCTCGCCGACACGCCGCCTCACGAATGTCACACCTGACCTGTAAGAATAGAAAAAATACTCAAAAAAATTAGTTATTATTGCGACTAAAACGGATTAAATCAAGAGTAATTGTATGTAGTTATTTATCAAAATAAATCATATAAAAACTTACCTCAAAGTTGGATTCGTCGGACCATACAACATTAGACCAATCCTCTTCGCTAAAATGTTGGTGCTTCAGAGCCCACTCTAAACGTTTCTTCCTATTGGTCTCTGAAAGCCAAGCCTCTTAATCCATCTTGTATCAGTCTTCTCGTTGCTGTTCGAGAACTAATCGGCATCCCAATCTCTTCCGACAGAGTTGCAAGCGAGCTCAGATGATGTTTTCTGTCCTGTCGCTCATTAGTCTTACGTTTTCTGCCCGTTCTCATTTTGTTGACATGGGAGCTAGTCCCCACAAACTTTTTAATAGCACATTGCACTGCGCATCGAGAACATTTCACTAACGTGGCTATTTCTACTTGGGACTTGTTCATGTAGGGTTTGAATTTTAATTCGTTTTTTCGATACCAAGATCACTTTTCTTAGGCATTTCTCAAATATAAGAATGTCCAGTTCACAAATAAAACACGCACAGAAGATTCTTAACACTACAAGTAGTAAAAAGAGACTGATAAAACACTAAAAATATTTTTCATAAAACCTCATTATCGCAATTTTGTGGGCCAGGTGTTTTATGGACCTGTAAAAGAGATTGTCTATTGTTTAAGTTAGCGTTTGACTGCGCCGCCTATAATATTGTTAAAACAACTAGTTTTTTTTAATATTTTATGAGTTTCACGTGTTTATTAGAGGTGCCTAATACTTTTGGCCAAGGCTGTATGTTAGTACATATACGAGTATAAACGAAAATATTAAAATACGTAGTTTATTCAATAAAATCAATAATTTCCGTTTGTACAATTTTACTTGAAAAATAAATGGTGTTTATATAATTGTCAAGGTCACAAAAACTACTCATACTACATATGTTCAGGAACTTCACGAAATTTCAAAAAATTGCGAGTTTCAGTCATTTTCTTAGTCATTTGGATGGAACATAAATATTATCTCCTTCTCTAAGCTCGCCTTCGTCGTCATTATCACTTAAAATCTTTACAAAAGTCACTGATATCACAATTTGATCATCAGTTAATATTTCTCTCGTCATTAATTCATTATCAACACATACGTATTCTTCAAAATTAAAGTGATTAAACATCTGTTTAATCTCGATTTCCACTGTACGTTGTTGAATGTCAGCATCGTAAATAAATGCTAGACAATCAGTAGGATCTACTCGATGTTTTTTTCAATCCACTGAATCAACGGTAGCTCATCATCTGAGTCATATCTACATTCCTTCCTTAAAAATCCGCCATGCTTAAAACAGTTTGCAATGGTTTCTTTACTGACTCTTTGCCAAGCCATATGGATAAAGTTTATAGCATCCAAGAGAGTTACAGAAAAAATGTTACCTTTATCGATCGTCTCTAACATTTTCATAAGTAAAATCTTTCTATAGTGACATTTTAAAGAATGTATCACACCTTGATCCATAGGCTGAAGCTTTGCACTTGTGTTTGGAGGCATAAAAACCAATTTTATTTGCCTTATATCAATTTCAGAGTGCGCTGGAGAGTTGTCAATCAAAAGTAATATTTTTCTGTTTGTGAATTTTAATTCTTTGTTCCATTCGGTCAGTTCGTTTTTAAAAAATTCTGATGTCATCCAGGCTTTACTATTTGATTTGTACTTTACTAGTAAATGTTTGTTTTTAAAACACCTGAGATTGGCGGACTTTCCTATTACCAACAATTTTCTCTTCTCTGTTTCAGTCATATTTGCAGTTACCAACACAGTAATCCTAACTTTGGATAATTTTCCACCAGCACAATTTTCTCCGATAAACTTTAATGTCTTATCAGGCGTCATCTTGTAAAACAAACCCGTTTCATCCGCATTAAAAATGTCCACATATTCATAACTTTCTTTAATTTCCACTCTTGCAGTTTCTCCTACTATCTTACCCCCACTAATATGTCGTTTTTAAGTCGTTCAATCCAACTTCTAGAACAGTTAAACTCGGTGTTCTCTATTTTCCTTCCCAATTCACTAGCTTTCTCTTGTAAAGTATAGCCGGTAATTGGAACATGTTTATGTCGTTTTTGACTAAACCATTTAAGGAGTCCATTATTAACTTGGTCATGTGTAGATTTTTTACTTTTTTACAAGTAAAGTTTCTTTTATCATAGATTGAGAAGATTTCTTGCCTCTTCTTCCATATGGTAGAAACCGTAGATTTAGTTTTGTTGTTTGCAAACATCATTTTGTTTAACTCCATTTTCTATTTTCCTTATAATATCGTGTTTGTCTTTTAAAGTAAACGCTTTACATTTTTATGTACTCATTTTAAAATAAAAAACATTCACTTTGCTACTTTGATCAGATAGGCATTAGAACCGCATAATACAACAAGTGAACTGAAAATAATACTGCTTGAACTAGCGACGCAGCGGAAACAAGTAGAATAAGGGTTCCCAGCGAGTTTCGGTGAATTCCTTAGATCAAGTCACGCGACATCGAGCACAGGGAGTGGCAAGTTCGTTATAAACGGACACAAAATATCCAAATTTGGTTCGTTTTATCCGGAAGTTCGTTATAACCGATAAAAATTTGCATTGGTCTTATGGAAGTTTTTTCGTGTATTATAAAATAGTTCGTTTTAACCGGGAATTCGCTATAGGCGGGTTTGTTATAAGCAGACTTCACTGTATTAAGCGTTAAAAATATGTAATTTCAATTCTTTATTGCGTTAAAATGAAAGTTTTGTTTACTTTAGTATAAAATAATCGGTTTATTAGTTATTTAGTTTATTATTAGTTTATTAATATCTTATCATATATTCTTTCTTTCATTTCCAGATCATCTGATGAACATGGCTTCCCCGACCCCGCCACTGGATCGACGCGTAATTTCTACGACCGTTCCTCGTCCAGTGGCGGCGCCGCTCCAACCTCCGCGCCCGAGGGCGGTTCCGGTACGTGCAGAGGCGGCCGGAACCGCGATAGGTTTCGCGGGGGCGGCGGGCATAGAGGGGCGGGCGTTTGGGGAACGGGATACGAGTCGTCCAGGTAAGTTTCAGTTTTTTTTTTCTGTTTTTATTGTGGATGAAACATATTTTACTTTCCTTGTTTATTTAAATTTTTTTTATGGGATAGCATACGTGCTGCAGGGGGCGACCCGAAATTTTGACCTGTCGATTAACTGTCTGCCTAGTTGTTCATTTTATCGGGCGAGTCGAATAAAAACCTTTAACGTTGCGGCCCCCGTGCCATACCAGGTGTACAAGTATGAAATGCGGATTTTTTTTTAAAAAACATGTTAAATTCGGAAGAATGATAAAAAGTGCTTTATTCAAAGTATGCTCCATCGCTTGTTATACATTTTTCCCATCTTTCGGGCAATTTGTAAATACCACGCCAATAAAAATCTTCCCCTTTTGCTGCGAACCATTTATCGAGCCATTTTTTCACATCTTCGTACGAACCAAAGCGCTGCTCAGCAAGTGCGTGACCCATCGATGCAAACAAGTGGTAATCGGAAGGAGCTAAGTCTGGTGAGTAAGTCGCATGGGGTAGAACTTCCCAGCTGAGTGCTTCCAACGTGTCGCGAACTGGTTTTGCCGTATGTGATGGATGACTTTGTGTTGCCTCTTTCGGTATTCTGGGCTTTTTTCAAGCAGCGAACGGTTCAAATCGGTCAATTGTTGTTGGTAACGTTTAGTATTAACCGTTTCCCCAGGTTTTAACAGCTCATAATAGACCACGCCCCTCTGGTCCCACCAAACACAGAGCATCGTCTTTCTGCCAAAGCAATTCGGTCTTGCGGTCAATGTGGATGGTGCGCCTGGGTCTACCCATGATTTTTTGCGCTTGGGATTCTCAAAATAAATCCACTTTTCATCCCCTGTAACTATACGATGCAAAAACGACTTCCTTTTGTACCGACCGACCGAGCAAAATGTTACACGTATTTTTGCGCTTTTCCATTTGCCGTTCGTTCAACTCATGTGGTACCCATCTACCGGTCATCTGAATCTTTCCCATCTGTCGTAGCCGATTGGAAACAGCTTGTTGACTAACGCCCAATTGCTTGGCGAGTTGTTTTTGTGTTTGCGAATCATCTTCGTCTAACAATGCTTGCAATTCCACATCTTCGTATTTTTTTGGCGGTTTTCCACGCTCCTTGTCACCACTTTTGAAACGCCGAAACCATCGTTCACACATATCTTGCGATGGAGCATGTTCACCATAAGCTTCTCGAAGTAATCGATATGATTCATCAGCAGTTTTCTTCAAATGAAAACAAAAAATTAATGCTGTCCGCGAATGCTCTTTGTTCGGTATAAATTTCGACATATTGAACACAACACTATGCACACACTTTTGCAATTTATTACTCGTGCGCGTCTGACACTTGTTGATGACACAACAAAATGGCACAGTGTCAAATCTTTATAGCACAAACTGCATTGGTGTACCATCTGTTGTCTGAAATCCGCATTTTATACTTGTATACCTGGTAATTGTGATGACCTTGGGAGATCATTTTGAAGATCATTTCAAGGCCAACTTTGATTTTTTAAATGGGAACCCATATTTGTTATGACGGTTCTCTAGCAAAAATACACAACTTTTATTCGAAAAATTTTTCTTGATAATACTCCGTTCTTCAATATTTCACTGATAAAAAACATTGCACTCTTAATCCCCAAACAGGCATAAAGGCAAATGAACCTAACATAACCGTCGAGTGAAAATTGATAAAAGATATTACAGTCTAAAATTCTACAAGAATCAAAATTTAACACAACAGAAAGGCAAATGGTATGGTTGTAACGACAACGCCAAACTAATGAATTTCAACGAACGATTTCTCCGAGAAGAAATAAAATATCTGAAAAATCAAAATGCGTTTTGAAGGGGAAGAGTAGTACTTTCAGATGCCGCAACGAGTTTTGTGGAGAAAAATTTGAATTTGAATTCAGTGCACCAAAAACCTTCGAAAAAGTTTAGTCAGGTTTCGAGATTTGAAAAATGTTGGCCTGTGTTATTGACCGTCCCTCGTAATTGTAAAAAATAACTCTATACTTTATTTTTTCATTATTGACAATGTTAGATTGAACAACATTATCCGTAAATAATAAACAGATAACGATAACTGTCTGAACATTAGTCTTAAAAAAAAAACAAATAAACAAATGATAAAGGCCGGTCGTAAAGATAAAGATGTCATTGTTTAAAGAGACATAAAATTAAAAGCAGTTACTGCTGGTTAACTACCTTTTTAAGAAATATAATTGTCACATTAAAAAATTTATATGATTCATTAAAGTAAGTCATGATGTATATGTTAAACACGTACAAATCTTCCTAATTATGTGGTTGAATGCCATTAAAACTACCAGTATTACTTTATAAAAAATAATAATAAAATTTGAGTAGATGGTACAAAAAAGGGTATCTCCGGTTGTTATTTATTATTGTCCAATTTGTAAAACAAATTGATTCGATCAACTAACAATAAAACAAAAATTTAAAAAAAAACCAAGCCAAGTTCAAGCCGGATTTGCGCAAGTTAATTAAGCTCCAAAAAAAAAAATTGAATAATAAGATGACCTCTGGCCCTGATAATATTCCATCGTTTCTCATTGGGGACTGTGCGACTGTCCTTGTAAGACCTTTAAAGTATATTTTTAATTTATCAATTAAACAGGGTGTTTATCCGAAACGATGGAAAGAAGGTAAATTAAGTCCTATTTTTAAGAATGGAGACAAGGGAAATGTTGGAGGAAATCGTCCAAATCAAACCAAAATTGAAGGCTCTAGACAATTTTGAAACACGATTTTTCGTTTTTCCCCACAGTGCACCGTTGGCCTTGATAATCTCCTGTAACCTTTTTGTCATGCTTGCAACCAGCTTTCTAGTAACTTCTGCTGGCATGTTCTCCCATTCGTTCAATATTCTCTTTTTTAATTTTTCTCTATTTGAAACATCATGTTTGCGAACGCGCCATTTAAGTTCCTCCCATAAATGCTCGATGGGGTTAAAATCTGGTAATTGCGGAGGTGTATGTAGCTGCTGTCGCACATCATGGATCATCGATTCTCGCCCCAAATTTGTGGTATGTTTCGGATCATCGTCCTGTTGGAAAATGTATCTTTTTTCAAGTGCTAATTTTTGGTAAATTGTCTCTCAAAATGTTCAGATAAATGTGCTGATCCATGGTATCATTAATAAAATGTAAATTTCCAATCCCTCCAACGGACATGCATCGCCAAAGCAGAACACTGCCACCCCCTTGTCTCACCGTGGAACAAATGTTTTTAATATCGAATGCGGTATTCTTCTTTCTCCAAACTTTAGTTTCGCCATCATACCTAAAAAGGTTAATTTTAGTTTCTTCACTAAAGATTACGGATTCCCAAAACTCAGGAGGTTTAGTAACGTATTCAATAGCAAAGGCTAACCGCTTTTTGCGATTAGCTTCCGAAATTAACGGCTTCTTCCTGGCTGCAAATCCCTTATAGCCTGCCCTGTGTAAACAATTTCTCACTGTTTGTGAACAAACATTTTATGAAAATAGTTCCCGTACTTCTTCTTTTAATTTCTTGGGATCTATAATTATTTGTTTAAAAATACTGGCCTCTCACTGTAGAACAAATATTTTTAATATGGAATGCGGTATTCTTCTTTCTTCAAACTTTAAGGTCTGTCATTAGATCCACGAGGTTTAGTAACGTATTTAGCTTCCGAAATTAACGGCTTCTTTCTGGCTGCACACCCCTTATAGCCTGCCCCGTGTAAACAATTTCTCACTGTTTGTGAACAAACATTTTTTGAAAATAGTTGCCGTACTTCTTTTAATTTTGGTGCACTTTTCAGTCAGTTTCTCGGGACGACCGGAGCGTGGTTGAATTTTATAGGATTCCGTCGATTTATACTGGTTTGCAATGTACTTTTTAACAATTTTTCCTATATTTCTGTACGATTTTCGATCTTTCCACAAATCAATTATAATTTTTCGAACTTGAAATGGAATTTCACAATTTCTCTCGCTCATTTTTTGTACTACTTTGAAGACCCACTGCAAAATTACTAGCAACAAGTGACATATTATAAAGTATGGTCGAAAATTATTCATTCGTTTTCAGTTTAGCGAGCAACAGATATCTTGATAAAATGCGGCTGATTATAACTGTTTTTTTCAATGCAGTTCTTGAGTGTATGGAGACTTTTGTCATTAATTTTACTTACATTTTTATAACAATGATGTAACTTCTAAATAAAATGTTCCGCAGTTGGTTAAGTTTCAAATATTAATTTAAACATGTTTTCTCATAGATCCAATTAATTAGTTAAAAAAATAGTATAGAAAGCAGGTCGTGTATGGAGACTTTTTGGACTGACTGTATGTTTTTAACCCCGTATTTTCACAAGCTTTCATTTGACACCCCACTCGATAACCTGGTAAAAAATTTATTTTTTAAAAACGTCCACTTCTCTACTTCGTTAATATAACGACACACAATAAGAAAGTGCAGTTTGTTTTTAAAAATTTCTTTGATCCAGGCTTTATTGTTTGATTTGTTCTTTACTGGTAAATGTTTGTTTTTAAAACACCTGGGATTGGCGGACTTTCCTATCACCAACAATTTCCTTTTCTCTGTTCCAGACATATTTGCAGTTACCGACACAGTAATCCTTACTTTTGATAATTTTCCACTAGCATAATTCTCTCCGACAAACTTATCAGGCGTCATCTTGTAAAACAAACCAGTTTCATCCGCATTAAAAATGTTTTTTTTTTTATTGGTCTAGCACACGTGCTGCAAGGAAGTCCCTAAAGCGCTCCAGGAGCGGCACGAGTGCGGAAAAAGCGATTCACGTTGTTCTTGAATCGCTGTAAATTGTACTCGGTGGGAAACACAGCGCTGGGCAAATTATTTCAAAGGGATGACGTTCTCCATATAAAAGATTGCTTGAAAAGCGTTGTACGCGGAGTAATAAGCTGAACCTCATACGAATGGGAAGCACCAGCGCGACGTGTATTTCTAACATGCGCCGCTTTGGGAGGAATTAAGCGGGCTACATCCTTCGAATACTTTCCATGAAAATACTTGTAAAACAGACTCAAGTCGCCAACCGTTCTTCGATGTTCCAGCGAATCAAGGCTGCCGGTCAATTCCGGGTCCCCAATCAGACGGACCGCTCTTCTCTGAACAGAATCCAACAAATGCAGTGTATGTTTGGGAGCGGAGCCCCAAACGTGGGAGCAGTATTCCATAGTTGGTCGAATTTGGGCTTTGTAAAGAATTAACAGTTGTTGTGGGGTGTAAAGCTTTCTGGTTCTAAATAATATTCCCAACTTTTGAGAAGCTCTCCTTGCATTAAAAATGTCCACATATTCATAACTTTCTCGAATTTCCGGCCATACATTGGCCAACCACTGATCAACAACAGCCATATCCACTACTGCAGTTTCTTCTACTATCTTACCCCCACTAATATTATATCGCTTTTTAAATCATTTAATCCAACTTCTAGTCTTCTAATGTTTTCTGTTTTTCTTCCTAATTCACTAGCTTTCTCTTGTAAACTATAGCCGGTAATAGGAACATGTTCATGTCGTTTTTGATTAAACCATTTAAGGAGTCTTTTATCGACTTGGTCATATGTAGCTTTCCTTACTTTTTAGTGTTCCGTACGGAACACTTATAAGATCACTTCGGTGTCTGTCTGTCTGTCTGTCACACCCGATTTTCTCGGAAACTATTTGACATAGAAAGGTGAAATTTGGTAATAATATAGGAATTGATGGCCTCATCAGAGCCATGTAGTTTTGAGAATTAAATTTTGACTTAAGGGGTTAGTTTTGGGGGGTGAAGTCGGAAGTGAAAAAAAAATTTTTTTACTAGGTCATCGAGTGTGGTGTCAAATGAAAGCTTGTGAAAACACGAGTAAAAAATATATATATAATATTATACTTGCGCGCACTTTTCTTTGTATTATTTTTAAAAATTCGCGAAAAATCGCTGTCCCGGGCCTTATCTCGAAAAGTACTTATCAAAAAATTTCGAAAAAATTCTGGAATATTCTCCACGGGGTGTAGATTGAACGAAAATTATCACGAGTGCATTACCTTTAATAATTTATATGGTATATAAAAAAAACAAAAATTTCAAGGTCATCAGATTTCAGTAAAGATTGGACACAAACTTTGTTGAAAACTCATTTGGGGTGTGTTTTGTGAAGTCACTGATCATTTTATACCACCGTAACATAAATTTTGACTTAAGAGGTTCGTTTTGAGGGGTGAAATCGGAAGTGAAAAAAAATTTTTTTTACTTGGTCATCGAGTGTGGTGTCAAATGAAAGCTTGTGAAAACACGAGTAAAATATATATATATATATATATATATATATATATATATATATATATATATATAAATGTAATACTTGCGCACACTTTTCTTCGTATTACTTTTAAAAAATCGCTGTCCCCTACCTTATCTCGAAAAATACTGATCAAAAAATTTTGAAAAAATTCTGGAATATTCTCCACGGGGTATAGATTGAACGAAAATTATCACGAGTGCATTACCTTTAATAATTTATTTGGTGTATAAAAAAAAAAACAAAATTTCAAGGTCACCAGTTTTCAGTAAAGATTGGAAACAAACTTTGTTGAAAATTCATTTGGGGTGTATTTTGTGAAGTCACTGATCACTTTATACCACCCTAACAAAAATTTTTATTTTAAAAACAATCAACGTACGGAACACTAATTGTGCAAGTTCAACTTGCACTTGACCGGTTTTTTTTCATAACTAAAGTTTCTTTTATCATAGATTGATAAGATTTCTTGCCTCTTCTTCCATATAGTAGAAACCTTAGGTTTCGTTAAATTCAACTGTTTGCAAACATTACTTTGTTTAACTCCATTTTGTATTTTCCTTATAATATTGTGTTTGTCTTTTAAAGTAAACGCTTTACATTTTTGTGTACTCATTTACAAATAAAAACTTAAACATTCACTTTGCTACTTTGATCAAATATGCATTAGAACCACATAACACAATGTGAATTGAAAATAATATTGTTCGAACTAGCGACGTGGCGCAAACAAGTAGAATAGGGGTTCCCAGCGAGTTTCGGTGAATTCCCGAGATCAAGTCGCGCGACATCGAGCTCAGGGACTGGCAAGTTCGTTATAAATGGACACAAACCATCCAAATTTGGTTAGCTTTATCCGGAAGTTCGTTATAACCGATAAAAATTCGCATTGGTCTTATGGAAGTTTTGTCGTGCATTATAAAATATTTTGTTTTAACCGGAAATTAGCTATAAACGGGTTCGTTATAAGCAGACACTTTCCCACATTATCAGCAGTCTGTGCAAAAGAGGAAGATTTACTTACTTACAGCTAATACTTGGACGTTCTTCATACTGATTTTATGAAGCGATTCCAGGATATTTTAAACTTGAATATACCGAGTTGGGTTTTAGATAAAGCAGAATCATCAAATTTAGAAGAGGAACTCGTTGATCTTACAACTAACGAAGAACTAAAAGTAAAAGTCAGAAATGCATACCAAGAGTTCAAAAATCAATACCAACTCTCTACCCTGGATATAGGAATTATTAATTGATGTGGGTTCAGTGCTGTAGCTAATTTACTGTCTAAGAAAAGGAACAGACTGCACATCACCGAACTTGGCAATTTGCGATTCATGTTAACGAAAGTGAAACTCGACATTAACAAATTGTTAAAACTCCACCAACCTCAACCATTTAATAAATTTTTTTATTTTTTATTGATTTTGTATTTATTTTGAAATTTTTAATAAACCATTTTTTACTACATTTGATGGTCCTTTTAATTATATCTACTTTGTAGATAGATACGAGTAAAATAGGTATAGATAATATGTAACAATATTTTAGTATTTGGTATATTTAACTATTATGGAATTGAATTTTTTTTTCTTGTTAACGGGGCGGTGGTTCAGAAAAGGTTGGGAACCTGTGGTCCACACTAATACACTAATTCTAGATTTTCTCGATTTAAAAATCAATTGAGGAAGGAACTAATGCATATCATAATCCTGTTTCGGGTCCCCTACGACACGTGTTAAGTGGTATCCGCACAGAGCTTGAGACATTGGTTTGATTGAAAATATTAAACGAATCAGTAGTGTTCTAACTAAGTTTTCAATTTTTCTTTCAGGTATAATAATAGTAATGAAAGAAGTCAGTCGGAAACAACAGGGTATAATTCGGCGCCGTCTGATAACGATCGGCGGAATTCGGAAAATGTTCGGAAAAAGGCCAAGTCCAGGTCCGGCTCTCGATCGCCATCACCAAACGGAAGTACTAGTAGTAGATCTCCATCGAGGTAAGTTCCAATCGTGGATCATTTTGATTCGGCAAAAAAAAAAAAAAACAAGCGTACTTTATCAAAATTTAAACAGAAAACTCAAAAAACTTAAGGAAAAAAACGTAGAAATAAGGATGAAGATATACCATATATATATATATATATATATATATATATATATATATATATATATATATATATATATATATATATATATATATATATATATATATATATTGTAACGTCTCTTTTTTCGGGGCTATTAAATAGAAGCCCCTTATGTATATCTTAATTTTGAGAATGGATTGAGTGGATATTAATATTGATAGAGGACAGAATTAGGATATCAGCTAGCCATTTTTGGTTGGAGAGAACATGGATAAGAGATAATTTTTGTTGCGTCTTTTGAAAATAGCCTCTATAGTTGTTTCAAACTTGGTTGTACTGTTTTGGGCATCATTCATTCTAGAATAAAAAGAGTCTAAGTTTAGCTCAAAACATGAAAAAATACTGAACAGTTATTTAGTTGTTGAAATAAAATTGAATTGGGTACAACCATTGCGTCCTGAAAGATAAAGCGGGTAGTTCAGTGAAACGCTACATTTAAATAAAGACGGGTATATTAACAAAATAAAAATTTCCACCTTTATTATACTCTACTTAATAAATAACCTTTTGTACTATACGAGTGCACACTTTTACAGAGAGTCTCTAAATTAGAATTATTAAGTTCTTAGCAAATAGCTTTAAAAGACACGATATAAAAGTTTGTAAACTCGATTTCGCGGATTACACGTGTCGAGTAGTCGTTGGAAACACACGTTGTAGACAGGAAGTGAGATATTTAAACTAAGGTACTACTGACTTACTGATTGGCTTCTCCTCGTGAGTTTTCCATAAGTGGCTTGGCCTCTCCTGGTGAGATTCTCATCAAAAATATTGTCTCAGCCACTACTCTCCTATTTTCATTTGGGTAGCTAATCACTTTTTGACCCGAATTGCCTTAAGATGAGCAGAATATTTTAAGATCGGAAAAAGGCCTCAAACTTGAGAGCTAGAAACGACATCCACTTGGTGATAAAAAAAAGCCGTTACTGCACTACGACATGACGGAAGAAAAAAGCCTACTACGACCTGACGAAGGACTAAGCCGTTGCTGCATCACGGTGGAAAAAGCCACTACGGCATGCTGGAGGAAAATGCCTTGAAAAATCCAAAATGGCCGTTTATATATCTTTTGCCCCTTCTTCAAAGTGAAGTCTTTAAAATGATTCACTTCCAGGACGCAAAATCAGACGCATTCAAGTAATTTCTTCATGTAATTGATACCTGTTCGAGTTTATGTTGCAAGATATCAAAAGCTTGTCTTTGTTTTTGAAGTCAACGATACGACAGATGACGCACTAGTCAACTATCAAAGTTGTAGCAGTAACTGTTAGCGGTTTTGTTTTCTTGATACCGTCCGCCTTACAGCGGATCATAGCACTTGTTAGCGGCCCTGCATGGTTTCAAACCACCTATTGCATGAAAAGAGGTTGAGTATATCAGACGTTAATAATTACGTTTCACCAGGAATATTAACAGTTCATTTTTACAAAAACTCATTATTAAAGTTTGAACAGATCGATGGGTGAGTGATTTCAGTTACAACTGGAAGATTTTATTCTAAATTCTCCTATAATTAGAAGTAGTTCCCTTTTTTTTATATGCGACATATTAACTGTCACAATACCTCGGTTTATTCTCTTTTTGTCTATTACAGGTCACGATCGCGAAGTAGTAGCAGTTCGTCGTCGTCATCCACCTCACGCGACACGTCGTCGACCTCCTCACCTCGTAGCAGACGACACCGACATCACAGCAAAAAATCGAGCCAGTGCAATTCGTCGGACGACCGGCGTCCTCTTGGGATCTGCGTCAGGAACTTACCGGTCCGGTCTAGTGACACCTCTCTTAAAGACGGGCTGTTTCACGAATATAAAAAACACGGGAAGGTTACGTGGGTTAAAATTGTTGGACAGAATGCAGATAGACACGCGATAGTTTGTTTTAAGAAGCCGGAGGACGCTGAGAAAGCGTTGGAGGTCAGCTATGACAAGTTGTTTTTTGGATGTAAGATCGAGGTAAGTTTCGAATTTAAACATTAAGGGGCAAAAAATTTACTGTAAGTGCTGCATCACATTTAATTGATGGTATTGTTGAAGAGCAGGAAAGTAGTAATGGTTTTTTTTCTTTATTGTAGGTGGCGCCGCATTCAGTGTGCGACATAGACGAAGTCGAGTCCCGGTACGAGTCGGAAATCGACGAGTACAATCCTAAAGCTACCCGAACGCTGTTTATCGGCAACTTGGAGAAAGACGTGACCGCTTCTGATCTCAGAAAACATTTCGACCAATTCGGTGAAATAATCGAAATCGATATAAAGAAACAAGGGGCTGTGAGTTCGTACGCGTTTTGCCAATACTCGGACATAGTGAGTGTAGTTAAAGCAATACGTAAGATGGACGGTGAACATTTAGGAAATAACCGTATTAAGTTAGGATTCGGAAAGTCGATGGCATACAATTGCGTATGGGTCGACGGTGTTAACGACACCGTTAACGAAAAGTACCTGAGAATACAATTCGAACCGTTTGGTGTGATCACTAAGTGTATATTGGATCGGGAAAAGGGACAAGCGTTAGTGTTCTACGAACACGTACATCAGGCGCAGCAGGCGGTGAATAAGATGCGCGGGTTCGTTTTGAAAAATTCGAAGCTGCAAGTGGATTTTGCGAGTCGCGAGTGTCAGGAGTGTTTTTTCGAAAGATTAGAGAAACAGGGGGCCGTGTTGGATAGGGGAGTGTTCGAGGATCGTAGGGATTCGAGTTCGAGGAGTTTTGAATCGAGTGCGCCGTCGAGGATAAGGTAAGGCATTTGACACAGTAGACCATAATATATTTCTTTTGAAACTCGAGCGTATAGGCAGAAGAGGTATTCCCTTGCAGTGGTTCAGAAGCTATCTGACAAATAGGCAACAATATGTTTGTATTAATAATGTAGATGGCCCTTTACAGACAATAAAATGTGGAGTTCCTCAGGGGTCCATCCTGGGGCCTTTGATGTTCCTGATCTATATGAAATCCATTAGTAAATTACCTCTTAAAGGAACAGTGAAACTATACGCTGATGACACAACATTAGTCTACTCTAAACAAAAATGTTGATATAATAAATTCTGATATTGGCAGTGACTTAAAAAGTGTAAGCTTATGATTGAAATCTCACAAATTGAGTGCAAATATTGGCAAATCTTCATACAGCCTTGGCCAAAAGTATTAGGCACCCTACAGTTTACTTCATTTCAGGGTAAAAAATTAAATTCGTATGTTTTGTAAAATCGTATATTGCGGTAAAATTATGAAATAAATTAATATTTGGTGTGTCCGCCCTTAACTTTAATTACAGTAGCAATTCTTTGGGGCATGCTGCGTACAAGCCTAGTATATTCAGTTGTACTTATGGCATCCCACTCATCCATCAAAGCGCTTTTTAGCGCTGCTTTTGATGTTATGCTATGCTCCCGTATCTTGCGCTTCAGAATACCGCAAAGATGCTCGATAGGGTTTAGATCTGGAGACTGCGCCGGCCAATCCAACAAGACAATGTTACTGTCTCTAAACCAGCGCATCGTAGCAGCTGATTTATGACAAGGTGCATTGTCTTGCTGGAATTTGATGTCGTCTAAATTAGTGTCGCCAAAAATGCGCGTTAGCGAAGGCATAAGTACAGTTTCTACTACATTTATGTACTTTTGGCTGTTCATACGGCCTTCACAAACGAACATTTCGCCGACATCTTTAACAGCCATGCAGCCCCAGATCATAATGCTGCCTCCTCCGTGTTTTATAGTAGGTACCACGCAATCTGGATGGTATTCCTCGCCGACACGCCGCCTCACGAATGTCACACCTGACGTTCCGAATAGCTGTAAGAATAGAAAAAATACTCAAATAAAAAATTAGTTATTATTTTGACTAAAAATTTGTTAAAATAAATCATATAAAAACTTACCTCAAAGTTGGATTCGTCGGACCATACAACATTAGACCAATCCTCTTCGATAAAATGTTGGTGCTTCAGAGCCACTCTAAGCATTTATTCCTATTGGTCTCTGAAAGCCAAGACTTCTTTCTAGCTTTGCGCCCTCTTAATCCAGCTTCTCTCTTCTCCTTGCCGTTCGAGAACTAATCGGCATCCCAGTCTCTTCCGATAGAGTTGCAGCGAGCTCAGATGATTTTTAATAGACTCGCGGATGAGTTTTCTGTCCTGTCGCTCATTAGTCTTACGTTTTCTGCCCAGTCTCATTTTGTTGGCATGGGAGCCAGTCTCCACAAACCTTTTAATAGCACATTGCACTGCGCACCTAGAACATTTCACTAACTTGGCTATTTCTACTTGTGACTTGCCTTGTTCATGTAGGATTTGAATTTTAATTCATTTTTCGATACCAAGCTCACTTTTCTTAGGCATTTCTCAAATATAAGAATGTCCAGTTCACAAATAACGAACGGAAGCTTCTTGACACTACAAGTAGTAATACGAGGGGCATTCAATAAAATTAAAAATAATTACAACCTATGAAAAAAATGAATTTTTAATAAATGGACTAGATTTTTACTGCGAAAGAATTTAGGAGATTGCAAGATACTTACCTATTTTGTATTGCATTGACGAAGTGGTATATTGGCCTTATAAAATTTTGGAAGTCCATAAAATCGAAAGATCATCGGCTTCAGGCAGTTCTTTTCACCAGAAGTTAACCAGCGCCTCCAGTCTCTTCCATTTGACAGTGTCTGATTTCAAGATCTATAGTTTTTTCCATGCCGTGAAAGTTTCTTTACCTAGTATAACCGTTTTTTAAATCGAACAGTCAAAACAGACTTATTTTCCGCGTTATTCTAAATCACTTAATCATGTTCTACTTGGAATTGCTTTTCAGTTTATTTATTGAATTAAAAATAAATTTTAACTTACCAAGCGTAGCATAATAATTAAAATACCAACTGAAACTACCAATAGAAACGGACAATCTTTCCTATCAATCAAAAGCTATAAAAATATGTCACTTAATGCGATTGTGACTAAGGTTTAAAACACTTCACTATAATAATTCAGACATTAAATAGATAATTTAGAAGTAAACAATAGTAAACACTATGTCCATGTCATATTTAAAAGAATATTGTTAGTCTTGTTATTGAGGTGTCGTAGTGTCATTTTTTTTAACATTTCTTCTAGTACCGGTACCATCTATACATATAAAAAGTTTTTTTTTCGTTATTTTTAATTTTTTTGAACAAAACTGGGCAATCGATAATCTTCTGGGAAAATTTTCAATTTCCATACGTTCTGTGGTCGACAGGTAAGGGTCGAGAATTAATTTGTACACCTAATGAATTCCCTGAAAATCACTACATTATAGGCGAGGAGCCCGTGGCATTAAATGTGCCGTTATCGCAGATTTGAAAAATTAACGGTTCGAACGAACCAAGCGCGGTATGACGAGGCTGAGCCTGCCGAAAATAAAACACATTTTTTTGCAAAATTCGACTTTATTCCACTGCTCAGTATATATCACCACTACACCAAACACTTTATTTTTGCACCACATGATCAGCTTCAAGGGCATGTTCGGCAATGCTAGACTTTTCTGTTCTACTGTATTTTAAGTGTGCTAAATGTTCTTTAAATCATGTTTTAATTGACCTTTTAGTTTGTCCAACATACTTTTTGTCACAATCATTACAACTAAATTCATAAATTCCACTTTTCTCACAATTAGGAATCTTATCTTTGGAATTTTCTAAGATATTCCTCAGATTGTCTGTTACTTATAGACTAAGGTGAGCCCTACCTTATTAAATATCTTATTGAGTCCCTTGCTGTATTTCGGATTATATGGTATGGAGACATACTTGGTGTTATTTTCTTCGTGTGTAAAAAAGGTGGAATTCTGAATATTAAACCTAAACTTTTGTCTATTTATTAGCTTATTTACTAAGTCATCGTCATAACCATTAACTCTACTTATATTTCTAATACGATTCCTTTCTTTATTAAAGTTTACTCTATTCAAAGGGAAAGTGACCAAACGATGAACTAAAAAATGTAATGAGGCTAATTTGTGTTGTTTGCAATGAAATGAATCATTAGGAATATATCTATCTGTTACTGTGTCCTTCCTATAGATATCAAATTCTAATCTATTATTATTTTTAATAATTAAAATATCTAGAAAAGGCAATTGTCCTTTGTTCTCAACTTCGTAAGTGAATTTAATGGAATCATACCGACTGTTTAATTTAGAAACAAAATCATCAATATTTGCTTTCTTTGTATCAAAAATCGCGAAAATATCCTTTACCATACCCTTGGGAAATATTCGAATTCTTGACTGGCTTTAGTTTCAAACTTACTCATGAATAAATTGGCTATGAAAGGTGATAAGCAATTACCCATAGCTGTTCCTTCTTTTGATTGATTGTTATATTGGAAATAATTTTGTTCCATACAAAGTTTAGATAATGTTAAGTATTCATGAATAATTTCGTCCTCAAAGTTATTCATTCTAAGTAATATCTCGAAGAATTACCTAGATTGAATGACTTTGAGGACGAAATTATTCGTGAATACTTAACATTATCTAAACTTTGTATGGAACAAAATTATTTCCAAGATAACAGCCAATTTTATGTTTAGAAAGAAGGAACAGCTATGGGTAATTGCTCATCATCTTTCATAGCCAATTTATTCATGAGTAAGTTTGAAACCGAAGCCAGTCAAGAATTCGAATATTTCCCAAGGGTATGGTATAGGTATGTGGATGATATTTTCGCGATTTTTGATACAAAGAAAGCAAATGTTGATGATTTTGTTTCTAAATTAAATAGTCTGTATTATTCCATTAAATTCACTTACGAAGTTGAGAACAAAGGACAATTGCCTTTTCTAGATATTTTGATTATTAAAAATAATAATAGATTAGAATTTGATATCTATAGGAAGGACACAGTAACAGATAGATATATTCCTAATGATTCATTTCATCGCAAACAACACAAATTAGCCTCATTAAATTTTTTAGTTCATCGTTTGGTCACTTTCCCGCTGAATAGAGTAAACTTTAATAAAGAAAGGAATCGTATTAGAAATACAACTAGAGTTAATGGTTGTGACGATGACTTAGTAAATAAGCTAATAAATAGACATAAGTTTAGGTTTAATATTCAGAATTCCACCCTTTTTACACGCGAAGAAAATAACACCAAGTATGTCTCCATACCATATAATCCGAAATATAGCAAGGGACTCAATAAGGTATTTAATAAGGTAGGCCTCACCTTAGTCTATAAGTCATTAGACAATCTGAGGAATACCTTAGGAAATCCCAAAGATAAGATTCTTAATTGTGAGAAAAGTGGAATATATGAAATTAGTTGTAATGATTGTGACAAAAAGTATGTTGGGCAAACGAAAAGGTCAATTAAAACACGATTTAAAGAACATTTAGCACACTTAAAATACAGTAAAACAGAAAAGTCTAGCATTGCCGAACATGCCCTTGAAGCTGATCATATTGTAACATTGGATAATCTAAGATTGATAAAAAATGTATCTGATAGGAGATTGTTGAACGCATACGAAGGTATGGAAATTATAAAATGTAAAAGTAGTTTAAATAAAGACAGAGGGCCTATTCCTTATAGTCCCCTCTACTGGTTACTTGACCGGAACTGATGGCCTTGCCTATGCCATTAGTTCTGCCTGAGTAATTCAAGGGTTAGGCTAAGTATAAATAGGGTAGATTTGTAGTTTAGCTTTAGTCAATCATCGCTCCTGATGAAGCTGACACGGTTAGCGAAACGCGGGTGGAGTGCAAAAATAAAGTGTTTGGTGTAGTGGTGTGTAGGTGTTAGAAAGAAATCCGTCGACTGCGACTCGTAAAGAACGATATATACTGAGTACTATGTATCATTGTGCCAAAGATTCCACATTCCCAACTTAATCGACTTTATTCGTCAATTTTGTCTCTTTCAAGAGCGATACAATGAGTCCAACGCTTTTCTTTCAAAATAGGCCTCAGTTTTGGCGATAACTTCAAATCTCTTTCCCGCGAGCATTTTTTTGAGGTCTGCAAATAGATAATAGTCGTTGGGTGCCTAATCTGGAGAATATAATGAATGAAGAAGCAATTCGAACTTCAATTCATGCAATTTTCCCAACTTAACAATTAACTTGTGACACGGTGCATGGTCTTGATGACAGAACACTTTTTTCTTGTTCATTTGGGGCAGTTTCTTTGCGATTTCTGCCTTCAAACGCACCCATAACATTATATAATATTCGCTGTTGACGGTTTTTCTCTTCTTAGCACAGTCGATGAAAATTATTCCATGCACATCCCAAGATACAGAGGCCAAAACCTTTCCAGTCGACTGTTGTGTCCTTGGTCGCTTCGGGCCGCTTTCACCGGCTGCCGTCCACTCAGCTGACTGCCGATTTGATTCCGGTGTGTAGTGGTGGATCCATGTTTCAACCATTGTCTCATATCGCATGAAAAAATCCTTTTTATTGCGCTTAAACAAGTCCGAACAGCGCTGAGAATCATTAACACGTTGTTGTTTTTGGGCAACTGTGAGTAAACGCTGTACCGATTTCGAACAGAGCTTTCTCATGCCCAAATGTTCATGCAAAATATGACCAACACATTCTTTTGATATCTTTAGGGTGTCAGCTATCTCACGCAATTTCACTTTACGGTCATCCAAAAGAATTTTGTGGATTTTTTTGATGTTTTCCAGTGTAACCACCTCTTTGAGCGTCCAGAGCGATCAGCATCATTCGTATATGTACGACCCCGTTTAAATTCATCATACCAGTAAATGATGAGTGATTTTCCAGGGGCAGAGTCTCCGTAACACTTATCAAGCCGTTGCATTGCTTGAACGGTATTTTTTTCT
Source organism: Pachyrhynchus sulphureomaculatus (assembly GCA_019049505.1). Taxonomy (NCBI): domain Eukaryota; kingdom Metazoa; phylum Arthropoda; class Insecta; order Coleoptera; family Curculionidae; genus Pachyrhynchus; species Pachyrhynchus sulphureomaculatus. The sequence continues at coordinate 158,493,541 of CM032455.1, read as the reverse complement.
CAAAAAACTGTATTTAATGAACACACGAAATTCGATTTTTTCTATTGTTTTGAAAATATTCAAAATACCGTCACTAAAACCACTGTAACTTGTACACTAATCGTCGAAATGTCATGAAATTTTGACACGTATCGTTTGGAGGTTGGTGCTTCCTAAAAATCATATGAATTTTTTGAAAAAGGCGACATCTATGTATCAGACCAAAAACTTTTCAGCCTACGTGTTACATATATGACTGTGACGATAATTATAATGATGATTAACAAGAAATATTTCTTTTATTAAACATAGTTATTAATTATGGCACCTTTATCCCATCCAATCACTTTTCCGCTGTATAAAAAGAATCTTTCCTTGTAAAGTAAAAATATATCAATTTAACAATTAAATTACTTTTTCCACTTAGTTGTCTTTATACTATATTGAGTATAAAGAAATTTCTAGGTTGTCATCTATCTGTACCATATATCTAATAAGCCTTCTATCATCCAGTGTCGGTCGGACTCTCCCTTTTTCCATCCTTTTCGATTCTGCGTCTTTCTGATCCATCCTAAACCAGCCGTTCTTTTCAGGTCATCTTTCCATCAAGATGGATAGATGACGTAGGTTGTCATAACAAGATATTTTTGAAAAGCATGTTGCAACAAATAGAATTAAAAAAAAAAATGTCTCAAATTTCTGTTACCTGTCAGGCACTTCCGGCAAGAGAAGATTTGTCATACCAAGGTTTTCTGAAAGGGCGTAAAATTTCCTACAAATCCTGTAAATTTTATTAATTTCCGCTATGGCTGTAAAACATTATTTTTTTTAATGATAAATGTTTTCAAATTTCGGATGGTTGTAGCTTCTACTTGATGGAAATTCATTATAAATATATAATAAAAGACTGTTTTAGTCAATTTCCACTAGTTTACTTTGTGATGACGCGTTTCGATGTCGATGCAGCTTCTTCAGATCTATATTTTACACTGTCAAGTTAGGTTTAATGTTTACAATTTTATATAATGTCTTAATTATAATATTATACCTAATTAAATTATATTGATAGTATTGGAAAACCCACACAGACATGGAATTAGGAGAATAAATTCAATAATGGCAAATTGTTTAAATCTACCTGGTCGTTGAGTAAGGTACCTGTAGTCCTTAATCGATTTATTTGCATTGTCTCTAAAAGGTTTAATTTTAAACCTCTTTGTTGGGTATGTAAAATTTTTAAATTCTTATTAAACCTGTGATTAGCATATATTGAATTAGACTTTCTATGGTTGAAACTTTTTTCGTGTTCTGTAATTCTTTGTATAAATGTACCTCCAGTTTATCCCATGTATGTTTTAGGACATGACCCACATGTTAATTGATATACCCCTGATTTATTATCTTTATTGATTTGTGGTTTGTAGTTTTTTGAGATATTTCCCTATAGTATTGTTAGTCAAATAGTTGATACACAGAACATTTTAGATCATATAGACTACAAAAAACAGATTCCTCATTTGCAAACCACTGTACAGAAAACCAACACCCCTTTCCCGATTTACATAATACAGAAATTCTACATTATGCGGAGAAAGGTTTCAAATTAAATATCTTAGAATCATTGGAAATTTATAAACATCGGAAAAACCAAAACTGTAATCTGTTAAACGACCAACTAGACCTTTTCTATTCACCGCTATTTACCGTCATAAAACCATAAAATTACTACCTACCACTTAAGATCAATTGTATTAACCCTAGAATTAAATAATAATGTTTTATAATAATATTTTATACCTACCACCTAACTTTAATTTTAGTATGACTTGTCTATTTAATTCAGTTTAGTACGTAAGCTTGATAATGACCGCATAGGTCGAAACTGCAGTCGCAAAACTTGTGCAATATAGTGGTAATAATACATAATAAGTGTTTTATTTCTTTCCGTTAAAAAGTATTGTTAGTCTTGTAAGCTATGTTGATATTTTTTTGATTTAAAAAAAAAGGCAGAAAAACTGGGAAAATTTTTTAATCAAAAAAATATCAACATAGCTTACAAGACTAACAATACTATAGGGAAATATCTCAAAAACTACAAACCACAAATCAATAAAGATCATAAATCAAGGCTTTATCAATTAACATGGTCATGTCCTAAAATATACATAGGACAAACTGGACGTACATTTATACAAAGAATTACAGAACACGAAAAAAAGTTTCTTCCATAGAAAGTCTAATTCAACATATGATAATCATTTTTAGTGTTCCGTACGGAACACTTATAAGATCACTTCGGTATCTGTCCGTCTGTCTGTCCGTCTGTCACACCCGATTTTCTCCGAAACTATTAGTCATAGAAAGTTGAAATTTGGTGGTAATATAGAAATTGATGGCCTCATCAGAGCCATGTAGCTTTGAAAGTTAAATTTTGACTTGAGGGGTTAGATTTGGGGAGTGAAATCGGAAGTGAAAAAAAAAAATTTTCACTAGGTAATCGAGTGTGGTGTCAAATGAAAGCTTGTGAAAACACGAGTAAAAAATATATATATAATGTAATACTTGCGCGCACTTTTCTTTGTATTATTTTTAAAAAATTGCGAAAAATCGCTGTCCACCCGCCTTATCTCGGAAAATACTTATCAAAAAATTTTGAAAAAATTCTGGAATATTCTCCACGGAATGTAGATTGAACGAAAATTATCATGAGTGCATTACCTGTAATAATTTATCTGGCATAAAAAAAAAAAACAGAAATTTCAAGGTCATCAATTTTCAGTAAAGATTGGAAATAAACTTTGTTGAAAACCTATTTGGGGTGTGTTTTTGTGAAGTCACTGATCATTTTATATCACCGTAACATAAATTTTGACTTAAGGGATTCGTTTTGAGGGGTGAAATCGGAAGTGAAAAAAAAATTTTTTTACTAGGTCATCGAGTGTGGTGTCAAATGAAAGCTTGTGAAAACACGACTAAAAAATATATATATAAACACATGGGCTGAAAAGTCCCGGGCCTAACAAAGAAAACACGGTTTTTTTTTGGTTCAAAATTAGCTTTATTCATCAACGTAATCTCCATCAAGAGCAACGCAATCATTCCAGCGCCGCTCTAACATTTCAATACCACTTTTGTAGAACGATTTATCTTTTGCCTCAAAATAGGCCTCAGTTTCAGCGATAACCTCTTCATTCGTGCGAAATTTCTTACCGGCGAGCATTTTTTTCAGGTCTGCGAACAGCCAGTAGTCGCTGGGAGCCAAATCTGGCGAATACGGTGGATGTGGGAGCAATTCGAAGTTCAATTCATGTAGTTTTGCCATTGTTTTGATTGACTTGTGACACGGTGCGTTGTCTTGATGAAACAAAATTTTTTTCTTTGCCATATGCGGTCGTTTCTTTGCAATTTCGGCCTTCAAACGCTCCAATAACGCTATATAATATTCACTGTTGATGGTATTTCCTTTCTCAAGATAGTCGATGAATATTACACCACGCACATCCGAAAATACCGAGGCCATAACCTTTCCAGCCGATTGTTGTGCTTTCGGGCGCTTTGGACGAGGTTCACCAGTTGCTGTCCACTCAGATGACGATCGTTTTGATTCCGGAGTGAAGTGATGGATCCATGTTTCATCCATTGTCACATATCGACGCAAAAATTCCGGTTTGTTACGTTTAAACATGGCCAAACACTGCTCAGAATCATCAACACGTTTTTGATCAACAGTGAGCAAACGCGGCACCCACTTTGAACAGAGCTTTCTCATAGTCAAATGCTCATGCAATATAAAGCCAACACGTTCTTTTCATATCTTTACGATGTCAGCTAACTCACGCAACTTCACTTTTCGATCATTCAAAACGATTTTATGGATTTTTTTGATGTTTTCTGGTGTTACCGCCTCATTTGGACGTCCACTGCGTTCTGCATCATCGGTGTCTCTACGACCACGTTTGAAGTCAGCAAACCAACGTTTTATTGTTGTTTCTGATGGAGCGGAGTCCCCATAACACTTTTCAAGCCATTGCTTCGCTTGAACGGTATTTTTTCCCATCAAGAAGCAGTGTAAAATTAAAACACGAAATTGTTTTTGATCCATTGTTTTGAAAATAACAAAAGTAGCGTCACTCTTAGCACAATAACTCACAAACTAATGAATAGAATATCATGAAATTTTAACAGCTGTCTTTTGAAGGTTAGTATTAACTGAAAAAAAGGTGACTGCAATAAAACTAGCGCCATCTATGTGTTAGGCCCGGGACTTTTCAGCCCATGTGTTAATGTAATACTTGCGCACACTTTTCTTCGTATTACTTACTTTTAAAAAATCGGGAAAAATCGCTGTCCCCTACCTTATCTCGAAAAGTACTGATCGAAAAGTTTTGAAAAAAACCCTGGAATATTCTCCACGGGGTATAGATTGAACGAAAATTATCATTACCTTTAATAATCTATCTGGTATATAAAAAAACCAAAATTTCAAGGTCACCAGTTTTCAGTAAAGATTGGAAACAAACTTTGTTGAAAACTCATTTGGGGTTTGTTTTGTGAAGTCACTGATCATTTTATGCCACCCTAACAAAATTTTTTATTTTAAAAACAATCAACGTACGGAACACTAATTGCGCAAGTTTAACTTGCACTTGACCGGTTTTTTAACAGAGAATCACACGTTTAATAAGAATTTCAAAATTTTACATACCCAACAAAAAGGTTTAAAACTTTTAGAGACATGGCAAATAAATCGATTAAGAACTACAGGGACTTTACTCAACGACCAGGTAGATTTCAACAATTCGCCATTATTGAATTTATTCTCCTAATTCCTTGTCTGTGTGGGTTTTCCAATACTATTAATATAATTTAATTAGGTGTAATATTATAATTAAGAAATTATATAAAATTGTAAACATTAAACCCAACTGGACTCCAGACAGTGCAGAACAAGGCCCTGAGGATGATCACAGGGGCCCCATGGTTCATGAGGAATCGTCAAATGCACCACTACCTCGGTGTGCCTAACATAAAGGCACACATGAGGAAAACTCAGCTGAAGTTCCTGGATACTGCGTCCCAGCACTCAAACCCATGCATCAGGGATGCCTTCTGACTTCCGCAACATACCCGCCGCCAGTTTCCCAGACCGTCTGACCCTCTCTCGGATGAAGACGATGGCCCCCTCGCCCCCCATGAAAGAAAATTGTTAATCTAGTTTAGGTTAGCATAAGTCCTAGTTTAAGTTAATAATAAGCCCTATGTTGGCGTAAGTCTTAGGCTAAGGTAGTTTAAGTCTTAGTATTAAGAAAACCATGTAACATAAATCACATTTCCTAAGTTAAGTTAGTATAGGACCACTAGTATAAGAGCTTCAGTTAAGTTAGTATAAGCAAACATATCTAATAAGTTTCTTTTGTATCCTTTCATTTAATGTAAGTAAGAGGCCTAACCTTGCTTTTTAAAACCAGTAAAGACAATGAGACCTAACTTGACAGTGTAAAACGTAGATCTGAAGAAGCAGCATCGACAGCGAAACGCATCATCGCAAAATAAACTAGTGGAAATTGATTAAAAACAGTTTATTATTAGATATTTATAAATATTTTTGACAAGCTCAGCCTTCTCATACTGCGCTTATTTTGTTTCAATCCCTCTTATCCGTTAATTTTCATGTAAATTTTTTAAATCCGTGATAACGGCACATTTGACATCACGGGCTCCCGGACCATTAGGAACTGTAATTTTACTGCAGACCATTAATAACAAAGGACAAGAATCCTGCGATATTTTACATACTGAAGATAAAAAAGGGCAACAATTTCGTCAAGGGGGCACCCATATCACAGCTCTATTAATAAGTATAACATATTCTTAGGGATTCTTTTTTCAGATACGACACTCCCACACGGCCGAGAACCTCCAGTTATTCTAGTCGGTCATCCGTGGCGGCCGTAGCGTCGCCGGGAACTCCCGGGAACGCTACGCCACGCGGCGGTCGAGCCAGAGTTACACGATACTACGACTACGATTTGGACTATGGGCCAATGGAAGGAAGGCATGTGAGTCACAGGAGCTATGACGAGTACAGTCAAGGGTCTGCGGCTTCACATGAGGATCCATATGATCCGTATGATCATGGAGGTTACTTACATGATAGTCCGGGGCATTTAGAACCTTTGGAGGTAAGTACATAGTAGTAATGGAATATATTTATAAGGTAATGTATATGTATATATATATATATATATATATATATATATATATATATATATATATATATATATATATATATATATATATATATATATACGAGGCTGGTTTGAAAAGTCCGTGCAAAAATAAAAACTACTTATGTGTTTGGGGTAAACCTTTTTTATTTTTCGACATAGTCTCCTTTTAGGCTTATACACTTCGTCCAACGATGTTCTAGTTTGTTGATCCCTTCCGAATAATAGGATTTGTCCAAGTCTGCAAAATATCCATTAGTGTCTGCAATCACCTCCTCGTTTGAATAAAATCTTTGTCCCGCCAGCCATTTCTTCAAATTGGGGAACAAATAGTAGTCCGAGGGAGCCAAGTCTGGAGAATAGGGGGGATGTGAAACGAGTTGGAATCCTATTTCCATTAATTTTGCGACCACAACTGCTGAAGTGTGTGCTGGTGCGTTGTCGTGATGGAAAAGGACTTACTTGTGGGCCAATCGCGGGCGTTTTTCTTGCAGCTCGGTTTTCAAACGGTCCAATAACGATGAATAATATTCACCTGTAATAGTTTTACCCTTTTCCAGATAGTCGATGAGGATTATCCCTTGCGAATCCCAAAAGACAGTCGCCATAACCTTTCCGGCCGAAGGAACGGTCTTCGCCTTTTTTGGTGCAGATTCCCCCTTGGTAACCCATTGTTTATATTGTTGTTTGGTCTCAGGAGTATAGTAATGTATCCATGTTTCATCCACAGTGACGAAACGACGCTTAAAGTCCTCCGGATTCTTCTGGAACAGCTGCAAACCATCCTTGCAACACTTCACACGATTCCGTTTTTGGTCAAGCGTGAGCAATCGCGGCACCCATCTTGCGGATAGCTTTCTTATGTCCAAATGTTTATGCAAAATATTATGTACCCGTTCAGTCGAGATGCCCACAGCACTAGCAGTCTCACGCACCTTAACTCTTCTGTCATCCATCACCATATCATGGATTTGATCAATGATTTCTGGAGTCGTAACCTCCACAGGCCGTCCAGAACGTTCAGCGTCACTTGTGCCCGTATGGCCAGTCCGAAAATTTTGAAACCACTTATAAACTGTTCTAATCGAAGGTGCAGAGTCACCATAATGTTTATCAAGCTTCTCTTTAGTCTCCTGAGGCGTTTTGCCTTTCATAAAGTAATGTTTAATCATTCTTTTTCGTCCATTTCTTGAAAATCACTCGACTTCCTTGATTCACACGAATGCCAAATACAAAGAAATAGACCAATATGGCTGAAACTTGGTGTGCGTTCATTCAAGAGATGCTACTAACTAAACATGACCTCGATACGCGCCGGTGGTGCCATCTCTCGGACTTTGCACGGACTTTTCAAACCAGCCTCGTGTATATATATATATATATATATATATATATATATATATATATATATATATATATATATATATATCTCCTTTCGGTTATGGAGGTTTGTTATAATTGCACAAGCGGTATTATATGAGTTAGGTACTTAGATGTGAATTTTGTATATTATTCAGAAATATACTTCTCTTTAACAGGTTCGGGTGGTTCAAACTCTCGTGGACGGAGTTCCTTACGCTCCTCACGACATCAGAAACCTCCAGAAAGAGCGAGTTCACCTTCTGGAACAGCTAGAAGAGTGTCCCAGTTCCGGGGACGAACTAATCAGTCCTAAGAAGAGATTAAAATTGGATCTTCTCGATCCGACGATCACCGGTGACGTCATAATCGAGGCGAATCGAGATCACAACAGAAAGGTAAAGGTAATGTAACGTAGCAGGGAGTTTTTTATGTTTGTTATTTTGTCTGGTGTCGGTTAAAATGGTAGCAAGTCAGTTTAATTTCGAGGACAAAGGTGGCGAAATTGTTTGTGTTTTTAAGCGGTTGCCCGAATATAAGTTGCAAAATATCTTCGTAATGGTATAGTAATTAGAATGTTTTGATTACGTTTACAAAAAAGTATTATAAAACTCAAATTTAGACCCTCTTGAGACACAAGAAGATCGAATTTTGGTACAGGTAATTTTGGGTGAAACTTGTTTTGAGTTTCGCTCTCGAATATCGTCGGAGCGCAACTGCATTTTTCTGGGTTTAATCTATGAAAGGGTGCATAGGGGAGAGTATGTGGTCGAGTTCATCTTCGAGAGCTTTGACTGCTTCATCTTTTTTGACGAGCAGACTATTCGCTCTGGGTCCCTTATTTCATTGATCGTCGTTTTACTTGAAAAATACGTGAAGATTTGTAATACTTTATTAACAAAATATTACATTAATTTAGGAGTCCTACAGGCCTCAGTGTTTTGGGGCCGTTGCCACGTATAATTGTTATAAAATTATCATATCGTTTTTCAGTGACGAGATTAAGTCAATGAGCTGATGACACTTCTGTTGTAACAGTGCTGAGGTTTGAGGAACTCAAGAATAATGTTGACAAAGCATTTACAGAACTTAGTTTATAAAGTAACAGAAGCAACCTGACTCTAAATCAAGCATCTGCATATTTACATTAAAACACTATCACATATCTCACGTATATTCAAAATTAGTTGTCTGGATCTATTGCTATCATTTTATTGTTTCTCAAAATATTCGCCTTTAACATTTATACAATTTTGCATACATTCGAATCAATTCTCAAAACATTTTTTCCGCTCTGAAGTTGGTACCTCAAAGACATGGTTTTGGAAGGATTCAACAGCTTCTTAAGGTGATGAAAAGCACTGTCCACGCAATATTGTTGAGTTACAAATTTCCATTTGTTCACAAAACTGTTTTTTTAAACGCTTACTGTAAACCAACTACTCGGCCAATTTCTGAGCTGTAACGGTTTTAACAATAACAAATGTCAAATTTTACAACAATAGTAATGTCACATCTCAATAGTGCCATCTAGTGGTCGTTTGTGAAACCTTACCTTTTGCTATTAAACTGACTTTTTACTAAGTGATGGTGTTGTAACAGTTGGTTTGATTTTTGGTGTGGGTAGTTGACTAAACATGGCCTTTTTTACATGTATGCTCAGAATGGTATGTGGATCATTAAGTTATTTCTAGATGTTTGTGTTTTCTTGCGCCTAAGGATAACACAGGTCGACAAATTTTTTACCCAGGAACTAAAATATACTTTTTCGAAGATTTTAACGCGGGGGTTAAAATATCTCGAAAACCGGAGCCATCAGAGAAATTCTGAGCTCGGATTCGAATACAGCGCGTCAAAAACCTGCAGAAAAAGTATATTCTGGTTTCTGGGTAAAAGGTTTGGCCAAATTTTGTCGGCCTGTGAATTGTTGCATTATATATAAGAGGTTTTAATAATGTTTATTAAGGGAAACTAGCAAGTTGAGTAGTACATTTATAATTAAAAAAAAATGCTTTCAAACATATTTTCAGCAACAGAATAAAAATATCTCAATTCAGTGTCTTGATATTGTTGATAAAATAAGAATTCCTGTACACAGTCTAGCCATAAATTCTGTCAATTGCGCAGGGTTTTTACATGCAAACCGGTAGTACTACTGTAAACGTGTTATTGTACCTTTATGGATACGCAGGCCACATAGATATTTGTCGTCAAGGAGTGCGGAAAGTACGTGAAACGTGTTGCCCTTTTCGCGTTGTTTAATATAGGGGAAAATGCGCGGGAGATTTTTTTGTAGCTAAAATTGTTGTCAGTTATTAAAAAATCGTGCAGAGTACAAGGAAATTGAGGATGTTGTTGGTGGCTCGTAACAAGGTCGTCCTAGCTCTTTCTGACTAAAAGAACTTTCGAAAGTCGCCAGACTTGGGTCTATAACTTCTTGCCAGGGACCCGAACCAGTTTTGGGTATATCCAAGCAGCACCTTGGACCAGTTTTGAAGAAATAGGCCGATGCGTGTTCAGAAGGACAGTAGCATTGGAAACCAGGGGCAGCCTAAATGTTTTGTATCGTGGACTGGAAAGACTCAGCTGAATAGTTGTTTGAGAGAAGTAGACGTGTGTATCCTAAATGCCTTTGTTGGAATTCCCGCCCAAAAAGCATTGCGCTACGCGTGAAGGCGACCCGACCTGTCCGGAGGATGAAGATACGCCGTTCCGCTTTATTTGAGTTTGCACAACACTGGGGCGGTTCAGATATAAAACAGCAATCTGACGTAGAACGATATCCCAATCTTCGTGATTAGGTGGAGAACGTTCCGTAAGGACTATGATAGGGGAATTATTCCGGGCTGACAAAAAGGATCTCTCTGGACTGTTTGCTAGGTACCTGTACAAGATATATTAATCATTTATTAGCGGAAAAGTTAAAGAAAATAAAAAAGTAAGACAATACGACAATCCAGCTGAGGATTGGCCTTGCGGTAGTGCAGATTTAATCCTACTTTTTTGACTCTAGGATATTCTCAATGAAAAGATATATGGAACCAGGCACCAAAATCTGAGATCTTAAAAAAAATTCGTGAAATTCGAATTTAGAATATCCTAAACCCTTACTATTTCCCCAGAGTTGTTTATCACCTTTCTGGAACACATGTTTAAAAATCTGAATTGGAGCCACATGGCTATAAATATAAATGGAGAAATGCTGAATAACTTGAGATTCGCCGATGACATAGTCCTGTTAACAGATCGCGCATATCATGTGAATGTCATGCTTAACACCATGAAAGAACAGTCCCATAACATTGGCCTAAAGATAAACTAGCTTGGGCCGCATTTGACAAACTACGAGAAACGCTGAAATCAGGCGTACCTAATTGCCTTAAACGAAAGATCTTTAAGCAATGCGTGTTACCTGTGCTTACTTATGAAGCAGAAACTCTAACTTTGACAAGGAAGACAATAAATGAGATAAGGGTAACTCAAGAGGCAATGGAGCGGTCAATGATGGGTTTGTCTCTTCGAGATAAAGTCCCAAATAAACAAATTAGGAACCGAACGAGAGTGATAGATTGAAAAAAGTTCTATCTTTTAAATGGAATTGGGCCGGTCATTTAGCTAGAACGCAAGATAACAGATGAACTAGGAAAGTGTTAGAATGGCGACCTAGACAAGAAGCGTGTAGGAATAGAGGATGACCTCCCACCAAATGGACGAGCGATCTGAGAAGAGTAGCGGAAAACCGGATCAAAAAACCCCAAAACCAGTTTAACTGGAAAAGATTAAGGGAGGCCTATGTCCAGCAGTGGACGCTAAGGGCTGATATATGATGATGATGATGAAACTCTTACAGCATTGTTACGGAAATGATGGTGGACATTTTAAATAACTGCATATGTTCTTAAAGCATGTGTTAATGTACGAAGGCCATTTTTTTTTCAACCACCGATCGTGCCTGTAAACAGCCAGTCGAGTACTAGAAGGCAGGAATGCTTGGAGGACGACCGTTCATCTCCCCACTATAATCTCTGCCACTTTCAACATCCTTACGCCATTTTGAGTTGAGTTGCAGGCACGTAAACATAACTGCTACGATTGATTCCTCCCGCCAAGTGCGGTTTTTTCAAGCAGAAGCGAAAGTGGAAATTCATCGAAGAATGAGCCGAGATGTTGAAAACTTCTGGAATTTTTTTCATTCATGACGACGCCCGCCTTCTCAGTGCTGGTGTAATTCAACAGCTCCTTGAATAATTTCGTTGGGAAGTTTTTGAACAACCGGCGCACTATGGGACAGAATCGTGCGTACCATCTGAAAAATGGGTTTTGCGAATGTTCGATATTGAATATTTTGTTAATGCACATATCTAACTGAATGTCTAATACATATTATATAGAATTTAAAATAGATAAAATAATGTCGATTATGTAGAACAGAATTGCACCAGTTTACATGGTCATATTTTCATTATTTTCAATGCAAATATGTAAGTGTGATATACGATTAGAATGGTTATTAAGTACCTTATTTAAAAAACATTTAAGTAGACATTTATGTAAAAACTGGAGAGGTACACGATTGTTTTTGCAGTATCAAATATCCTGACCTTATTAGAAACTTTAAATAGACTTTTGACAGTTAGCGATGTGTGCCGATGTCGTAATTTTGATACCATCACATAGAGCAGCTCATATAAAAGTCAAGGCAAAAAAAAAAATTTGCCCGAATCTGCTCCCTTTTAAATCGGACGAAAAATACCGTATGGGGAGGGAAATGCAAAATATTTAAAAAAAAAATTTAAGATTTGATTCAGGAGATTTTTCGAAAAATAGATTATTTCTGACATTTTATTGTTAAATAATATTGTCTACTAGCGTCTATAGCGGACATAGGTAGGCAGGTAGATATGTAGGTAGGTCGGAAGGTACAAGGCAGCTTTACCAGGTAATATCACTAGAACAGATGACTATTGTTTACATCCCAGCAAGTTGTCAAAATTTTGTTTACAAACTACCGCATTGAACTACATACATACATAAAGTGGTTGTTTTTTTTCGAGAGAATGAACTACATACAAACATAAAGTGGTTGTTTTTTGAGAGAAGCTCTCGTGATTTTTGACAATGTGGTGAATTTTCTACCAACAAAATACATGTGATTTTTTTCGGCTTTGTTGCTATTGCCGAACTGCTACTACCTGGTAGAGCTGCCTTGGGTAGGTAGAAACATTTTTTGTGCTTTATATATAAAGATAGATTACTACCTAAATTAAAGTTTAGGTAAGGTGGAAATACTGTTATTAGAAATCATATCATATCATATAAGAACGCGATAAATAGGTGACTACCCGCAGATAATAATATTTTTCTCACGGAATTGAAGTACAAAAGTTATTGATTTAATTGTCTTTTACCAGTACTTTATTGTGCTTCGACATAGAGTCTTCACCAACCTCGGTAAAAACAATATTTGCGAAGTACCTATACAACAAAATGAGTGAATTTGTTGTGCCTCGACGAGTATTATGCGAATTTTTCATTGACCATGGGACAAAAAGAGAAGATATTCAAAAATACTTAGAAGAACACCATCATTTGTCGTCTTCAAAAAGTGAATTAGTTGTGAAAAGTATTCAAAAATCGCTTATATCAGCTTTTAACAATCGCTGGACCACATCTAACCGAACTAAAGAACGTTTCTTTAATAAAAATACAACGTGGTTAGACGGTGAATTTAAGGTACAGTTCCACGAAATACCAATGGATATTGGTCTTATGAAGATCTGTCAGAGAAATCGAAAAAAAGGAAGAATATGGAGTTAATTCAAGAATATGGACTCGAGAATATACATAACGCATACGTCCAAGGATTGCGGTCTGAAGGAGAAATTGGAAGAAACTTTTGTTGTTGCAATGATGCAGAATTGTGATAGAGATAAAAAAAAGATCATAAAGGAAAAATTGCTGCATGAAACTCGCAATGCAACATATTTTACGGCGGATGAAGCTTTAAGCCTTTTTGCTGATTTAGATCTTTCGAAATCACAATACGGATTACTTCGAGCAAGTCTGATTAACAAAAACTTCGATATATTGCCGTCATATAATATATTAACAAACGCAAAAAAACTGTGTTATCCTCCACCCTCCAGCATTGAAATAACCGATACAGGCGCTAAAGTAAATCTACAAGATTCGCTGGATCACACTACTGCCCGTATCTTAAAAATTGAAAATATTTACAACCCAACAAGAAGAAATCTTAAATTGTTTACCAAATGGGGATGTGATGGTTCATCGGGACAAAGTGAATATAAACAAATTTTAACAGATGAAAGTAACTTGGTCTCAGATGCAAACTTATTTATAGTGTCTTTGGTACCAATAAAGCTGATTGATACAGAAACAAAAGAGGTTCTTTGGCAAAATCCGGCTTGCTCTTCTATTCGATATTGCCGACCAATTCTGATGGAATTTGCAAAAGAAACGCCCGAGAAAACCCGTTCGGTGGTCGGTGATATTCGGGGTCAAATTAATAATTTGAAAATTTCTGAGATACACATGGGGGACCAGCTAATTGAAATAAGTCACGAGCAGTTCTTGACTATGGTGGATGGAAAAGTTACACAAGTTCTAACTGACACAAGTTCTGGAGCTGTGTGTACGGTGTGTGGGGCTAAACCAAGCGATATGAATAATTTGGAGAAGATTGAATCAAAGCCAGATAATATGAATGCTTACGAGTACGGTTTGTCGACGTTGCATGCATGGATTAGGTGCATGGAGTTAGTTTTACATATTTCATATAATCTTTCGTTTAAAAAATGGGCTGCGAGAACTCCGGAAGATAAAAAAAGTAGAGAAGACAAGAAAAAAACTTGTACAAAGTCTATTTCGAAGCCGAATGGGATTGCATGTTGATAAACCCCGGCAAGGAAGTGGAAATAGCAATGACGGCAATACAGCTCGACGGTTTTTTGAGAACTACTACTGCTCTTCAGAAATAACAGGAGTTAATGAGGATCTTATTAAAAGGTTTTATGTTATTCTTCAGACTTTGGCATGCGGTATTGCTGTAAATCCAGAAAAATTTGGTGAATTTACTCGCGCTACTGCACAATTGTACGTTACACAATATATGTGGTATAACATGCCTTCTTCAGTACATAAGATCTTAATACATGGGGAAAGTATAATTAGACATTTTGCTGTTCTGCCTATTGGTAATTTATCTGAGGATGCCCAAGAATCTCGTAATAAAGATTACAAAAATATCAGATTATGTCACGCTAGAAAGTGCTCTAGGTCCGCAACGAATGAAGACGTATTTCATGGTCTTTTATTTACATCAGACCCATACATATCAAGTATCAGAAAACCATCAGTCACTGTTGCCAAGGAACTGTTAGACGAAGCCAAGAACCTCTTAGATATTTAAATTGTAGTTTGTATATCAATTTTTTTTTTTTTCTATTTTATGTAGTGGATTAATAGATGTTTGTCATTTATTATATGCTATTTTCATATGTAATATTAACAAAAATACGAAATAATAGTGTATATCATTAAACTGTATAATTATCATTCAATAAGTTAAGTAAACTATGTTTTTGTTTGAAAAAGTGTCATTTTTATTTTTGTATAATTTTTTTATATATTATAAATAAAATAATTCTCGCAAAAAAGAAAACCGACTTCCTCCCTCCGATTTTCATAAATTTTCAATAGAGTTATCTAAAAATCAATATTTTGGACGGATCAATATCCGTCCGATTTCCGAAATTTTTATATGTGTTCAGCCTGTTGACAAATTCTTTCAAAAAGAAGAAAGAATTTTGAAAATCGGTTTATAAATGGCCGAGATATTCAAAAATTAATTTTTCGGACGGACATTTTGTCCGTCCGATTTCCAAAAAAAATTTATGGGACCCAACTGCAAGCATTACCTTTCAAACAAAAAAAAGAATTTTTAAAATCGGTTCACAAATGGCGGAGTAATATTGGAACAAAGATTAAAAAAAAAACAAAAAAAAAACACACACGTGAAGTCGGTTAAAAATTAACAACGAATGTACCATTATTTGATAGTATATACATTAGAGATACTACGTACCAAATTTCAGCTATTTACTTCAATCAACGACAAAGTTACAGATTTTTGAGACGTTACGCACGATTCTGTCCCATAGTGTGCTCTCCACAGATATGACAAATGCCTCAATCGTCACGGTGATTATATCGAAAAGTAACCATGTTTATATACAACTCGTAGGTTTTAAATAAATGCTTTTTTAACGTTGTTTCATTCAGTCTTCATTCAGAATTTGCATTAGAAGTACTCATAGAATGAATTTATAGCTAGAATGTGTATAATTGGTTTTTTTCTGAGTAAATATTTCGAATGTAATTTTAACTGTACTACTAATTTTTACTAACTTTCTAATTTTGTGTCAAATACTGCAAGTGAATAAATAACCTCTTGGAGGAAGTCTTGCTTCATTTTTACAATTTTGCATTATTTATATCGTCTAATCTTGCAGGTTATGGAGGTGCGAAGAATGTCAGAATCGACGCTACGTCATCATTCGCGAAGGCCGTCCGTAGATAACAAATATGGTCACTACGTTCCCCATACTGTGGGTTGCAAAAGGCGGCGGACAGGGGGGAGTGATAGTGGTACTAGAACTGGCGGACATTCACATTATGTAAGTAGCTCGAGCTTAAAAAAATATTATAAACTTATTTTTTGTGCTTTATAATATTTTCCAATTTACCAAAACGATTTTATTGCTTATACATTCATCATTAACACTGGTACATGTTAACAAGTAAAGATACTTTGAACTGTTATTGTCTTTATGTATTTAAATTTTAAAATTCTTTCGTGGATAATTGAAAACATGTTTCAAAGCTAAAATAAAAATAACAATAACAAGTCCAAAGTATACCAGGTGTACAAGTACGAAATACGGATTTCAGACACCAGATGGTGCACCAATGCAGTTTGTGCTATAAAGATTTGACACCGTGCCATTTGGTTGTGTCATCAACAAGTGTCAGACGCGCACGAGTGATACATTGGAAAAGTGTGTGCATAGTGTTGTGTTGTTGTGTTCAATATGTCGAAATTTATACCGAACAAAGAGCATTCGCGGACAGCATTAATTTTTTGTTTTCATTTGAAGAAAACTGCTGTTGAATCTTACCGATTACTTCGAGAAGCTTATGGTGAACATGCTCCATCGCAAGATACGTGTGAACGATGGTTTCGGCGTTTCAAAAGTGGTGACTTCGATGTTGCAGACAAGGAACGTGGAAAACCGCCAAAAACATACGAAGATTCGCAAACACAAAAACAACTCGCCGAGCAATTGGGCGTTAGTTAACAAGCTGTTTCCAATCGGCCACGAGAGAGGGGAAAGATTCAGAAGACCGGTAGATGGGTACCACATGAGTTGAACGACAGGCAAATGGAAAAGCGCAAAAACACGTGTGACATTTTGCTCGCTCGGTACAAAAGGAAGTCATTTTTGCATCGTATAGTTACAGGGGATGAAAAATGGATTTATTTTGAGAATCCCAAGCGCAAAAAATCATGGGTAGACCCAGGCGCACCATCCATATCGACCGCAAAACCGAATCGTTTTGGCAGAAAGATGATGCTCTGTGGTTGGTGGGATCAGAGAGACGTGGTCTATTATGAGCTATTAAAACCTGAGGAAACGGTTAATACTAAACGTTACCAACAACAATTGACCGATTTGATCCGTTCGCTGCTTGAAATAAGGCCAGAATACCGAAAGAGGCAACACAAAGTCATTTTTCTTCATGACAATGCTCCATCAGATACGGCAAAACCAGTTCACGACACGTTAGAAGCACTCAGCTGGGAAGTTCTACCCCATGCGGCTTACTCACCAGACTTGGCACCTTCCAATTACCACTTGTTTGCATCGATCGATCACGCACTTGCTGAGCAGCGCTTTGGTTCGTACGAAGATGTGAAAAAAATGGCTCGATGAATAGTTCGCAGCAAAAGGGGAAGATTTTTACTGGCGTGGTATTCACAAATTGCCCGAAAGATGGGAAAAATGTATAACAAGCGATGGAGCATACTTTGAATAAAGCACTTTTTATCATTCTTTCGAATTTAACATATTTTTTTAGGAAAAAAATCCGCATTTCATACTTGTACACCTGGTATATAGATCTCAAACCAATTTTTTACTGGATAATTTTTACAGGCTGATCATTCTGATGGTTCGGATCACGGTGGTTCCCGACCAGGCACACCTCTCTGTGATGAAAACCCCGAGTTCCCACCGGGAGATCCACCGAAAAGAACAACAAGAGATCGAGAAGGACCTCTCATGTTACCCCTCCCCAAATGGGCAGCGCAAGTACGAGGTACCCCCGAATTCCAAAGGGGAACGATATCCGTAGCGGGCATCAAAGGTCAAAAGGAACATGTCAACCCATTGGCTAGTCCACCGCCTGCAGCAACGAGTCCGAGAGTGTCGACGCATCATCACACCCGACCTCCTAGTCCCTCACATATTGTTCCCCCACCTGCTTCACCGCCTCCCAGACCTCCTAGTCTCAGTTCAAACTCCAGTGATAGCGACGGAGTATCTGGAAGTCCGTCGTTGGAAGAACGAATTAAATCGTTAGATGAAAAGTACGAAAAGTGGTCGGGAAGCCGAGCTCTTAGCGCTGCTGGTAATGACGCTCTGGCTCTTTTAGATGCCAACAGAGAAAAATTTAGGCTTAGACATAAATTGCTGGAGATACAGGATCTCAAGGAGGTTCAGCCATCTGAAATAGTGAAGTCGGTGATGGCGAAACGGTCTGTGTTCGACGAAGATTTGAAACGATTGGAGAGCGTCGGTGAGAAATACGAACCGAAGGATTTCGGGTTATTTTCAAACCGACTAACGCCAATTACTCCGTCTTGTGTATCGACTCCTGTCAGCAGTATCGCTACCCCCACAGTTTCGTTTGCTTTGAAACTAACAACTGCAACCCCGCAACTACCCAAGACACCCACTATGCTATCACCTCGGTCATCCGGTAAGTTTTTATAGCCATTAAAGTGTAAAATAATCAATTCATAACACTGTGCAACATTTTCGAGGTCATCGAATGTAAACTAAATTCTGACTTCAGTTTCTGGAAGTGCCCACCCAAACTAGCAAAACCATATTTGGGTTTTGATAGTTTAGTTCGAATTTTTTTTTTTGCCATCATCAATTTTTTGCTCGAGCTTTGGTTTTGCACGGCTATATCTCCTAAATTATTGGGAATTTCTCAATGCAATTTTCAGACGAAATGTTCTTCACACTAAAATATACAATTTTTGTGAACATGTCGAGGCCAGATTTTCACTCTTTCGGGGTGTTTTTAGTGCAGGAAGCCCGAAAAAATGCCATTTTTTCACATTTTCTACCATAACTCACAAACCGTGCATATTTTAGCATAACTGTCTTCGACAAAAATGTTCTCTGCATAAACACGAGTAACTTTGCTGAACATTGCAATAACCTGCAATCGATCCTTATAGTTCTTTTGGCCGTTGTAAGGAATTTCACACCAAAAATTTCAGCTTTTTTCAGGTTTTTACGGTCAAGAAACTGGTTTTTTTTAGCTCACTTTTAAATGTTTACTAACCATTAGCATCATTTTTGGAAAAAAAACTTGAAAAAAAAAAAAAAAAAATTGTTTGTAAATTCCAGCGTGTGTGCGTGTTGCTAAACACGCACACACGCTGGAATAAAACACACACACATTTTGAACGGGGAATCGCCATGCCAATGGAAAAACGATACAAAGGAAAACAGCTGGATGCATTGCTTGCAGAAGTATGTTGGTGGAGTCAAAAGATATCCCAACATGAAGATGAAGGCACCGAAGAAGATGAAGGAAACACCGAAAGAGATATGCCCTTAAATATTTTATCCATCGCGGGCTCTGATACAGATTCAGACGATGAATTAGAATGACCATCGAAGAGGTCAAACCCATCGACTTGTCGGGCGGCTATGGAAATCGATTGAAAACACGCCTTGCCTTTTTTTAGTGTTCCGTACGGAACACTTATAAGATCACTTCGGTGTCTGTCCGTCTGTCTGTCTGTCTGTCACACCCGATTTTCTCCGAAACTATTTGACATAGAAAGTTGAAATTTGGTAATAATATAGGAATTGATGGCCTCATCAGAGCCGTGTAGTTTTGAAAGTTAAATTTTGACCTAAGGGATTAGTTTTGGGAGGTGAAATCGAAAGTGAAAAAAAAAAATTTTTACTAGATCATCGAGTGTGGTGTCAAATAAAAGCTTGTAAAAACACGAGTAAAAATATATATATAATGTAATACTTGCGCGCACTTTTCTTTGTATTATTTTTAAACAATCTCGAAAAATCGCTGTCCCCCCGCCTTATCTCGAAAAATACTTATCAAAAAATTTTGAAAAAATTCTGGAATATTCTCCACGGGGTGTAGATTGAACGAAAATTATCACGAGTGCATTACCTTTAATAATTTATCTGGTATATAAAAAAACAAAAATTTCAAGGTCATCAGCTTTCATTAAAGATTGGAAACAAACTTTGTTGAAAACTCATTTGGGGTGTGTTTTGTGAAGTCACTGATCATTTTATACCTCCGTAACAAAATTTTTTATTTTAAAAGCAACGTAGGGAACACTAATTGCGCAAGTTCAATTTGCACTTGACCGGTTATTAAATTTTGAATTTTCAGTAGCTCTATAAAATGGATAAAAATTTGCGAAATAAACTTTAACACAAAACAAGATATATTTGCTGATGAAAGCTGACATTTTGGTGTGAAATGTACTATTTGGTGGCGAAATTCCTTACAACGGCCAAAAGAACTATAAGGATCGATTGTAGGTTATTGCAATGTTCAGCAAAGTTACTTTTGTTGATGCAGAGAACATTTTTGTCGAAGACAGTTATGCTAAAATATGCACGGTTTGTGAGTTATGGTCGAAAATGTGAAAAAATGGAATTTTTTCAGGCTTTCTGCACTAAAAACACCCCGAAAGAGTGAAAATCTGGCCTCGACATGTTCACAAAAATTATGTATTTTGGTGTGAAGAACATTTCGTCTGAAGATTGCATTGAGAAATTCCCAATAATTTACGAGATGTAGCCGTGCAAAAACCAAAGCTCGAGCAAAAAAATTGACGATGGCAAAAAAAAATTCGAACTAAACTATCAAAACCCAAATAGAGTTTTGCTAGTTTGGGTGAGCACTTCCAGAAACCGAAGTCAGAATATAGTTTACATTTTTATGTGTTGCACTGTGTAATGAACTAATATTCCATATTTTAATACGGTCTTCCGTTACACTAAGTTTTAATTTATTCTAGCATCCAGTTTACCAATTACTGCAAGCAGAGGTCTTCAATATCCTTTCCCAAGTCATCCTCCGATGCAAATGTCACCAGTCCCACAAGTTCCCACTCTATCTCAAGCACCCACGGCAACAGTAACTTCAACGATTATCACTGCACCTCCAGCAACCTCCACTAGTACAAGCGTCACTGCGCGGGGCTCTACCCTCGGTGAAAATAGACTGAAACCGTTGGCGAACGCTCCCGGTGACTCACGAACTTCTAGTATTAAAAATCGTAATGTAGTTAGTGAAGTTTCTACTACGGGGAAAGTGAAACCCAGTGAAAAAATCATTTTGAGACGAAATTCTAGTAGCACATCACCGCGAGCGGACGTTAAAACGCGTAGAAAATAGTGACACGAGTGCGCGAAGAATAGACGAAACAGAGAAAAAGCGAAAAAACGAAGAGCGAGGAGCAAAAGCTCGCGGAAAAGGCCAAAGAAGAATTAGAGAAGCAACAGAGAGAGCAAGAAGAAAAAGAGAGGGTGGAAAAAGAAAGAAAGGATAGAAAAAGAGAAACAAGAAAAAGATAGATTGGAACGGGAAAGGAAAGAAAAAGAACGATTGGAGAGGGAAAGTGAGCTTGAGAAACAACGGCTAGAAAAAGAAAGACTTGAAAAAGAACGGATACAACGGGAAAAAGAAAAAGCTGAGAAAGAACGCATCGAAAGAGAAAAGGAGAAAGAACGTGAACGACAAAGGCTGGAAAAAGAAAAGGCAGCAAAATTAGAAAAAGAGAGGTTGGAAAAAGAACGGGCAGAGAAGGAAAGGCTCGAAAAAGAACGTCTTGAACAAGAACGATTGGAAAAGGAGCGACAAGAAAACGAAAGACTCGAGAAAGAACGATTAGAGAAGGAACGGCTGGAAAAGTTGGAGCAAGAAAGGATGCAAAAAGAGAAAGAGGAACAGGAACGAAAGCAGCGTGAAGAACGCGAACGGCAAGAAAAGCTCGAGAAAGAGCATAAAGAAACCGAAAGAAAAGAAAATGAAGAACGTGAAAGAGAGCGAGAACGAGAACAAAAAGCCAACAAGGAGGAAGAACATCGAAAAGAAAAAGAACGCAGGAAAAGCGATGACAGAGGGAGTAGTAGACACAAAGACTCAGACAATCATCATGAACGTAGTAGCAAGCATCGAGAAAATCACAGTGAAACTAAACATAGGGAAAACAACACATATCATACTGAAAAACAACATTCTGAAAAATCATCCACCAAAGAATCGAAAGACGACAAGGCGAGTAGCCGAGAAGAAAGTTCCAAACATAAAGATAACGAAGTTCATAAAAGAGAAAACCATCACGAAAATTCTAGACATGAGAATGTTAAAGCTCAAATGGAGCGCGATGCGGAGCGACGAAAAGAAAGTATAAAAGAAAATAGGGACAACAATATTCACGATAAACATAGACACATAACCGAGACCAAAGATCAGATTAGAGATAGAGCGGTGATCGAGACCCGTCACATGTCTCTGGATTTAGACAAAAACCAAATTGTAGACACTAGTAAGGATCCTAATAGGCGAAAAGAACGGAATAATAGCTTGCCAGCTAACATTGGACTTAAACGACGAATGAGCTCGCATGAAGTTCTAGAAACAATTGAAGAACCAAAGAAAATAAAACTCGCACATGAACATAAAAAAGTGTCTGAAAGGAGAGAGTCCAAAGATAGTTCTAAAAGCGATGACAAGTCAGAGAAATCGTCAAAGAAAAGTAAACATAAAAACAACTCTTCCAGCAATTCACACGATAAGCACACCAGTTCAAAAGATAGTGAGGAAAGGCGGAAGGAGAAGGAAAAAGAACGCGAAGAACGCCATAAAAAGCACAAATTAGAGAAACAGAAATCTAAAAGCAAAAGTCGAGAAAAAGAACACAAGGAAGCAAGGGAATCCCCTGTAATTCCGGAAATACCAACACCACCTTCAATGACCGACAGGGACTTCTTGGCGAAACTAAATCTTAGAAGTAATGAAGATATCGAAAAAGAAAAGCAAAAGAAAGAAAAGGAGATCAAAGAAAAGCGGAAAGATGTAGTCGAAGAGGTAGAAAAACACCCTGACGATATTAAAACGGAGGAAAAGCCTAAAAAAGAGAAACAGCCATCGTTTGAGACGAAAAATGCCACGAAATTATTTCAAGATGATTCATCAAAGCCTACGGAAGAGCGTAAATTGCAAAAGAAAGATCGTCCCGTAAAACGACTAACACATCAGATAGTGACTCCGATGAACCAAAGAAACACTCGATATTTGATATCGTAGACGATGGACCGCCCTATATTTCGATGTACGACAAAGTTAAAGCGAGAAGTTGTAAGAATATGCAAAAACAGGAGGAGGAAAAACGTCAGGAGAAAATTAAAGCTAAATTTAGCCAGCTTAAACTTAGTAGAGCCCGACGCGAGGAAAAGAAGCGGTCTACATCTTGGGACGAAGACTCCGACTCTGATAAAGAATCGGAAGTCAAATCACGACGACCTAGAAAAGTTCTAGATAGTTCAGACGAAAGTCAAGATCGCAAAACACACAAACGTAAGGAGCTCTTGTATTCTGATTCCGATAATTCCTTACCTGTGCGGCCTGTCAAGACCGAACCTACTGAAACCACTGACGATGAAATTAAATTGAAACATGCTATTTTTAAAGGATCAAAGTCGCGAATTACCAGCGATACGTCAGACGATGAATATCATAAGACTAAAATAAGCAGCAGGATTATTTCTAATGACTACCATGAGAAGAAGGTCAATGAATCATCGGAGATATTCTCCGAAAACGATATCGAAGTGGATATTGATGTAAAACCGGAAAAAATAACTTCAGTAAAAACGGAACTTGAAAGGCTGGTGAAGAAGGAACGCAGGAATAGTAAATTCCAAGACTTCTCACCTGTCGAACATCAAACATTCGACGTGCTCCATACGGAACCTTCTGAAGTTAAAACTGATAAATTTAATAGCAGACCTGCATTTGAAAATACTTCAGATGATGATCTGGGTGAAATTAAAAAGGAGAAATCGGAGAAGCGCGAAAAGAAACATAAGAAGAAACAGAAAAAGCTTAAACATTCCGTTAGTAGTGAAGAATCAAGCAAAATTGAGACTGAGTCAGTGCAGGGTGAAATACAAGATAAAAAACATCATGAAAAGAAGAAAGATCATTCAAAGAAAGATAAGAAACGTGATAAAACAAAAGAAGGTCGGGAGAAGTCTAAGAAATCAAAGAAGAACAGGTCTGACGACAAGAGCGATGGTAAGCACGAAGGCAAAATGGAAAATATTTTTGGTTCTTTATCGGAGGATTCGGAACCTGGAAATAAAGACCAAAAACAAGCGTTCCTTGTTGACGAGAATGCGCAAGCCTCGCCAGTTTTTAACACGGATTCAGATAAGGAACATGATACTAAATCTCACGAGGAAAGAGACAGGGACGGCGAACATAAAAGAAAGAAGGAGAAGAAGCGTAGAGAAAAGGAAAGAAGGCTTCAGGAAGCTGCTGCTGAAGCAGCAGCCGCTGCAGCTGATGAACCACCAAACAGTAACGAAAACAGTATGGACTTCGCCGATATGGGTAAGCAGTTGGAAGCTAACATTAAAGACGATACTTCTGAGGTTGAATATAAAACCGAAGTGGAAAATTCCAACCTTGAAACATCTGATACTTTCACTTTTACCGATCAAGATGCAAAGAAGGAGAAAGAGGAGCGTAAAGAAGGAAAAGAAAAGAAGAAGAAGCGAAAGAAAAGCAAAGATGAAAAGAGGCACCACCATCATCACCACCATGATAAAAATAAAGTTAAAACTCCTGAAGTCAAACCGGAAACTACTGAGCCACCTCTTACGCTTACAATCCCCGAAATTAAAACTGAAATACAGGAGGAAGAAACAAAACCAGCAATTTCTCCTCAAAAACCATCCACTCCTTCGAGTAGCCACAGTCAAAGTTTACCAAGCCTTCTTGACGTGCAAAGTCCGACAGCGGAAAAATCTTCGCCTGACTTCGCTATTTCACCTGGCACTCGCGAAATGGTTCCTTTAATTAGCCCTATACCTAAAACGCCTACTACATCAAAGATTAAACGCGAAACCGTTGTTCCAGGTTTTGGCACTGAAATCGACGAAACTATTCATGAAAATGCTGTTAAATCAATTTCCGCAGAGTTCGATCCTGTTACGAAAACTGAAGAATCCATTGTTAAAGAAGAAATTAAGGAGGAAATTATTGCAGAATCTTCGGAAGATAAACCTAGGACAATTATATCTCAAGAAGAAACTGAGGACGCAGTTGCTGCCTTGTTGGGCGAAAGCTTCGGCAGCCACCAATTTGAAGAACGATATACAGAAGATATTAATACCACGATCGAAGATGTTGCCCCTGAATTGGGAGAAGAAGAAAACATTCAGGATGATGAAGAAATGCGAAAGGCTGTGCAAAGTCTGGAAGCTGACGGTGATATTTCTAAGCCGGATACTCCACAGAGTGAGCATGAACTACAGATCGACACAGATACTGAAGAACAAGAGGAGACGCCCGCTCAAGTTTCGGAGCAGGTACCAAAATCTCCGGAAACTCCGACTCCAATTCCAAAGGCACCTGATAGTCAGTTTTTCCCAAGTAGTAGCGAAAAAGTTGCTACTTCTTCACCTCTGGCTTATAAGACACTAAGTAGTCCTCCATCTTTAACACCTATCAAACCTCAACCTTCTGTCCTTGCAGAAGTTAGAAAAAGTATTGATAGCGAACAAAAGAGTTTGTCAGTGGTTCCTGATCAACAGCCCCCACAAAGGACGGTAATTGCCCAAACATGGCCAGTAGAGAGAAAAGATCTCATACCTTCTAAAGCAGATACTCCTCTGGGAATGGAGACTAAGCAGATTATTATGCCATCTAGTTCTACGCCACCCCTTCTTAAATCATTCAGCACGCCAAAAACAATAGGTATTGGTGAGCCTAACTATCCACCTTTAGCAAAACTTACACCTTCGACAGAATCAAAAGTACAAACACCAGCTAAATCGGCGGTACCAACATCTGTTACATCAATACGGTCATCTACGCCTTCGGTACAGAACACAGGCAAACCTCAAGTGCAGACTCTTGCACCAGTTCAATCGTCATCTTTGCCATCAGGACAGCAACATAACAAATCACAAGTACAAACCTCTCTACCACCTATATCGTCAGCTCCTTCGACTGTTCTGACTAAATCCCAAGTACTCACAAGTATACCACCAGTACAGTCACCAGCAGCATTGGTCCAAGTAGTAACCAAACCACAGGTTGTATCACAACTTCATAATTTGCCGGCACGTTCACCAGTTCAAATTTGCAAACCTACAATACAAGAAGGGATGTTGTCACCGAAGCCGTCGGGCAATGTAAGTCTTAGTCGACTTCCCATTACTCCCATGATGGTTACTAAACCTTTACAAGCAACCACTGTGTTTCTACCTCAACCTAAATTAGCGCATTCATCAGAGCCTCCAAAGTTAGTGTCTACAGTTGATGTAAGATCACAAGAAAGACCAAGAATGATCTTCCAGCCGTCAAATATGTATACGTCATTTCCTCCGGGACAGGGTCCTAGAATGTTAGTACAAGGGAACATTAGGCATTTACCTCCTAGTGGACTTTTGGTGCCTACCAGACATATTAGCCCAGGAGGGTACGGGTTTATGGGTAATACACCACATTCTTCCACGTATATTCCATTATCACCTAAAGAAGTGCAAAATCAACCTGAAGGGGCCTTAAAACTAGCTTCTACTAGTGTTGGAAGCGAGCAAATCAAATCTACTATAGTGAAGGCAGGATCCCATGGTGCTCATACCCCAAGTCCTCCAAGAACACCTATTTCGTGTTCTCCTATTATGAATCCACCTCATCTGGTTTTGACAAATCCAAAATCTACACCGACAAGCTCAGCATTAAGCCCTAGATCGCTGACACCATTAAAATCACCTACTTCTAGTCAAACGTTTGTTGCCCCACAGTCACCTAGACATAGTCCAAAACCTATTCCTGTTATTATGGAGAGTCCACATAGCACCGTATGTTTGTCACCAGATAGAAAGTCTCCTACTGTTCCACAGACACCTCCAAAAGCCCCCACGCCGGATACTTCACTTGTTACCCCAGCATCGGAGACCAAAATTAACAAAGATCCAACACGTTTGCCTTTGCCTACAGTGGAGACCAGGCGATCGACACCAAGCCCAGTTATTGTTCCTAATCCAGAAATTAAAAGTGAAGTTGCTCCTCCGCCTAGTCCCGTTAAACTAGCTATTGAAAAAGTAACTGAGGAACTCAATATGTCTCTCGAAAAGAAGGAAGAGGTTAAAGAAGAGGTCGATAGGAAAGAAATAGTCAATGAAGAAGTAAATGAGGACATTAAGTTACATGAAAAATTAAAGCAAGAAATTCAATCTTCCGAAGTTCCATTTACAATAGATTCAAAACTTCCCATAGTTGAAAAATCTGAAGTATCTGAGGAGGCAGTAAAGTCTGAAACTGGACCGCCTAAAGAGGAAATGGAAAAACCTAAACAAGAAGTCATTTCTTTTGACAGTCTAAAACAAAATCCTGAAAAATCTACAGATATCTTGTCGAAAGATGAAGATCCTCTTGAGAGCAAAGATGATAATGATTTCTGGTCAGCTAAAGATTCTGTTAACATTGATTCTGTTATCAAAACTTTGGGCTCCGCAGATGAAATGTCTGATGATGAGAATAAAGAACCTCTTAAGTCGCCTACAACACTGAAAACACCTAAAGCAAATGTGATTGAGGAGAATAAAAAGGATTCCCCAAAAACACCAGACAAGAAAAGTGATGACTCAGTATTACCAGAAGAAAAACATGAAGAAGATACAGAAATTAATGTTGACTCAATTGAGACAGACACTCATCATAAATTGGAAGTGTCAGTTACAAGAAGTAGTTCGCGTAGAGGACGTGGCGGAAGACCTCGTGGAAGTACGAAGATTAAGATCAGTGTTGAGCGTGGAGGTATCCAGACTCGTCGTGGTAAGCTTAAGGAAGCCGAAGCACAACCCATCGCTACACCCACCAAACGTGGTGGTCGTGGTGGAAAAGTGCGAACCGAGAGGAAATCTAGTAAATCATCTGAATCTGAATCCACTCCTAATGATGTGTATGAATTTAGAGATGATTCCGACGACAGCAATAAAGAACAAAGACCGCGATTAGTGCTTACCATTAAATCTACCACGTCGAGTACTAGTAATGCGCAAACCACTGCTATTGTTAAAGAAATTACCAAAGATGGAACGAAAGAAATTGGTAAAGAAACAAAAGAAGCACCACCAAGTAAAACCAAAGAAGTACCAGTAGAAAGTAAAGAAGAATTTACTTCTCCGCAAACTAATACTAGAAAGTCTAGGCGTCTTGCGCAAAAAGATACGTCACGAAATACGGTGGATGATACAATTGAAGATGTTGTAAAGAATACGCCGCAGACTAGATCAGCGTCTATTCAACGGCGATCAGGACGCCAAAATAAAAAACCCCAACCGTTAGTACCGGATCAAGATACCCCAAGAAAGAGTCCTAGAGGCCGAAAGCCTTCTAGAAGAGCTTCAGAGGCAGCTGACAACTCATCGAGTGAAGAAACGAAAGATGAGAATCCAAAGTCGGTACCTGAACTATCTGTACCACCTTCACCCACTGTACCGTCATCGCCAAGTCAACCCAAGCAGCCAGAACCTGAAAAACCAAAGGAACAATTGACAAGTAATGCCGAGCTAGCCAAAGAAAAGAAAATTGATCATTGTAGCCTTAAAACAGCAATGCTTAAGCGATTTAAGGGAGAAATGGGTAATTTGAAAAAGCCAGAACCAACAAATCTAATTGATCCGGTGACAGGGGTCCTAACTCCTATGCGCGAAAGTGAGGAAGGCAAGTACATACCCCTCCCAGGAAGTTCTCCAGGAAATAAAAAGGTCGTTCTCGTTGCTCCTACTGTTCAGAGTGAGTCAGTGCAAGTTAAAACTACTGAACCATCCAAGACTCAAGCTAGTGTCATTGCCCAGCCTCATCAAATCACTGTAGTTCAGCAACAAGTACCGAAAGTCCATCCTTTGAAAGCACACGTTCTGAGTAGCCCGGCTGCAAAAGCTGTAGTTAGTGAGCAGCCTCCCGTGGCCGCGGTGAAACCTCAGATCAGCGGTAACCTACCTCCAGCAGTTTCCCAAGTAAGAGAGGTAATTTCTCAAGCTCCCTCACCATCTCCAACCGTTGTAGTATCTAAACCCGCCACGCCAGTGTTGATTTCAAGAAACGTTACAACAGTTACTCAAAGTTCCAGCATTTCTACCACAGTTAATCCTCAAACAATTGGACCAGCTTCTCCTCGTCCAGGCATTCCCGTGGCCGTTACTTCGAAGCCTCAAGTTAAACCACCAGTAATGTCACCAAGTCAACTTCTATTGACTAATCAGAAGCATCTTCTTCAAGCTAGAGAGCAACAACTAGGCCAGCAGATGCAGACAGTTCACATGAGCTCTTCAATAACACCTCAGCAAGCTCAAATTGTAAACACACAAATTGCTCACATGAAACACCGGCACGAACAACAAGTTATCATGGGTGCTAAAGGACCTATCACTAAACCTTCGCATTCTTTACACCAACAGCAACTGTCCGGACGCATTACAAGTCCGCCTGTTACCAAGGGTCAGGCATCGGGAAGAGTTATACAGGGTCCACCACAAACCAAAGGAGTTATGGAACCTCCAAAGATCGACGTTAATGTACCAAATATATTGTTAGGAAGACCGAATTTGAGTCCTTCAGGACCTCAAGCTCGGTTGGCTGGGTTGCCAGTTCCTGCATATGAAGCTAGTTTGGTAAGTTGTGAATATATTTTAAGTGTGTTTTTGGGTTTATTTTTTATCTGTAATAAGAATTATAATTACTCTCAGAATTAATGAAATTATAATTATGGACTTCCATCGTTTTATTTATCTGATTATTGTTGGAATTAAAAAATTTGCTAACGGCATAAATACGACTATGAAAGTCAAAAACTATACATTTCTACTAAACCAAACAGCAAAATTTTTTCAATAGCTTGGTGAACGGCATGCCTTTTATTGTCGCGTCAGCTTGATTACTTTGAGTGATCCTTCCCTGTAGCTTTAACCTTTGGTAGCTTTGCGATCGCATATATTCACTGAAAAATGTTTGCTGGTTGGTAGTATTTTAACATTTTCTTCCTATAAACTATCGATTTTTACCTTGAAAACTAACTTTTCTTCTCGCTTTTTTTTTAACTAACTCTACCAGATTGCTGAAGCAAGAGCCTACTATAACAGGAGTAGTCCTCCTCCAGCTCATCAAAATGCGCCACACTCTCCAAAGGTGAAGTTAATACTTACTAAAATATGTGTGTTGTCGTTTTTCACTATTTGTTTAGTTGTGTAACTTCTATTTTTTTTCTTTTGCTTTTTTTAAATCACCTTTTTAGTTTAGCGCTGGTAACCAATTAGACTCATTAGAGTCGATTTGTTTGAATATTTCTGTTTAAAAATAAGCTCGACAAATTGTTAATAACATTTTTAGCCAATATTTCGCGTTTTTTTGCACAACCAGCTCACGTGTCAAAAAGAAATATAACTAAAATATAAAAAAATAAACGGATATAGACAAAATAAACAAAACAGAAATAAAATAAATTACAATACACATAGAAACTACAGTTTTGTACTTGAAGTTTTTTCTGGATTATAGATCCCCCAATTTCTTACAGGAGACCAGACACTGCTTGGGAAAGAAATTTGTCAAGAACATTTAGACACTTTAAAGAGCAGTAGTATAGTACTAAAACTTTTAGGACAACATTTGTATGAGATTTTCCATATAAAATTTGGTATAAAAACGGAATGCCATTTACTCTCGACAGATTGGTATACAGACAGATTGCTATATCGGTATACGCACAGACAGGGAGTCATATTTGTGGCCAGACAGATATGCAGTAATTAAAACTGTTGTGATATTTAGCACATCCGTAATTCATTGCAGGTTGGATTTTGAAGTTTATGCGCATATCCAGTCCAAGCTGTGAGCTAGCGGCAACATATTTACGCTTTCACCCTTTTTTACAGAAGCTAGAAGTAGATGAGCTAGATAGCTACAAGTATTTTTAGTTACTGTGTATATGTATGACTATAGATCTAGCTACGATTCTGTCTGCCTGTTTGAGTATCAATCTGTCTATAATGTCAGTCTACCAAGGGTCAATAACATCCCGTTTTTGTATAAAATTTTATATGAGAAATCCCATACAAATGTTGCCCGGAAAGTCCTATTGCTATACTACTTTGCTAACTATAACAGACGTAAAGGCTTAAGTCAATGCAATCGGTTCAGACGTTCTCTCCACGTTCAAAGAAGGCGAAAACGCACCCATCTTCGGGAAAGTTGATGGCGATCGTTTTTTTCGGAACTGCGTCGAAATTTTTCCCCATTTGATGAGTTAAAAGCCCCTGTAGCGTATTTTTTTTTTGAGCTGCAAACAGGGAAGTCCCTAAAGTGCTCCAGAGCGGCTCCGGAAAAAGCGATTCACGTTGTTCTTGAATCGCTGTAAATTGTACTCGGTGGGAAACACAGCCCTGGGCAAATTATTCGAAAAGAGATGATGTTCTCCATATAAAAGGCTGCTTGAAAAGTGTTGTACGCGGAGTAACAAGCTGAACCTCATACGGATGTGAAGTGTTAGCGCGACGTCTATTTCTAACATGCACCGCTCTGAGAGGAATTAAGCGGTTATATCCTTCGAACATTTTCCATGAAAATACTTGTAGAACAGACTCAAGTCGCCAACTGTTCTTCGATGTTCCAGCGAATCAAGGCCGCCGGTCAGTTCCGGGTCTCCAATCAGACGAACGGCTCTTCTCCTAACAGAATCCAACAAATGCAGTGTGTGTTTGGGAGCGGAGCCCAAAACATGGGAGCAGTATTCCATAGTTGGTCGAACTTGAACTTTGTAAAGAACTAACAGTTGTTGTGGAGTGTAAAGCTTTCTGGTTCGAAATAATATTACCAACTTTTGAGAAGCTCTCCTTGCTATGCCTGCAACATGTTCATGCCAGGACATATTTGCTTCCAAATTAATGCCCAACAAATTGAGAGACGATGCTAGGGGAATGGAGTACCCAGACATAACTATGTCGGGTTCTGCAACGTTAATTTTTTTAGAAAAAACTGCCGCCTGGGTTTTTGTAGCGTTAAATTCCACTTGGTTACTGTCACCCCAAGATAGAATTTCTTCCAGGTCTTTGTTAATTAAGTTGAATGACTTCCTGCTGTGTGCGGATATTCGTCTGAGTAGCCGATGTCCGAGCATTCAAAGTGAATGAAGAGATAAGCGTACTGTCATCTGCAAAGCTGTAGATTGGACATATTTGCTTTCAAATTAATACCTAACAAATTGAGTGAATAAATGTATCGGTGTGGACGATAGTTATGTAGAATTTTTTTAAAGTTTTACGGGTTTTCCTTCATAGCATTCGTGAATAGCTTTCAGAATATGAATATTTTTGATTTTTTTTGTTTAAAATTTGATCCTTTGGAATTTTTTTTTTTTGGTAATTAATAAGAAAATATATCTGAGTAGTAATCTAGACCATGTCTATTTGGTTTTAGTTGGAGGAAGTTAATGTTTATGTCTGTTCATCTTCGTGTATTATACACGGTGTGTCTCAAAGTAAACAGGACTTTTGAAAATAGCCAATATTAGTGGAGTATTGGATATAATATGTGTTGAAAAGGTACATTTTCCACTGACATTATGTCTAATTTTTATGAAAATCGGATGAATAGACGCTGAGGTATTGCGCCTAAAGTGACGGTGTTTTTGACCGATAAAATTAACATCGAGCGAAGGACGAAGATTAAGTTTTGTGTAAAACTTGGTAAAACCACATATGTCCCGTGCATGAGTGGTACAAACGTCTTAAAAAAGGTCGTGAATCAATGACATTGAAAATATTGATCAACCAAAATTCGTGATAACCGATGAAAACATCGAAATTGACCGTTTGCACACGGTTTGTACCACACAAATTGACCAAAAATTGCTTCGAATTCAACATTATAAAGATTTAATTTAAAAGCCAAATAAACGGCCAGTGCAAGTCGGACTTGCGCAATTAGTGTTCCGTACCTTGATTGCGTTTAAAATAAAGACTTTTGTTACGGAGGAATAAAATGATCAATGATTTCACAAAACATATCCGAAATGAGTTTTCAACAAAGTTTTTTCCGTTCAATCTACACCTTGTCGAAAAAATTCCAGAATTTTTTTAAAATTTTTTGATCAGTACTTTTCGAGATAAGGGAGGCAGCGATTTTTGACAATTTTTTAAAAGTAATACAAAGAAAAGTGTGCGCAACACGCACAATATATATTTTTGAACTCTTGTTTTCACAAGCTTTCATTTGACACACCACTCGATGACCAGGTAAAAAAAAAATTTCACTTCTGATTTCACCCCCCAAAACTAACACTTTACGTCAAAATTTAACTTTCAAAACTACAAGGCTCTGATGAGGCCATCAATTCCTATATTAGTGCTTTCTTTCTATGTCAATTAGTTTCGGAGAAAATGTGGTGTGACAGACAGACACAACTTGAAGTATTTCATTGTAACTGGCGATGAGACGTGGTGTTTTCAATATGATTAAAAAACAAAGCGCTCAATTAAAGCACCCAAGAAAATCCGAAAAAAAGTCATTTGGAGAACTGAAAAGTGAAAATAACGTTGATTTCTTTTTACAATTCGGAGGGTATAGTGCACAAGAAATTCGTTCTACTTGGCCAAACCGTTAATGCTGTGTAGTATTTAGGTGTTATGAACCGTTTATCGTCGTGTATTCATCGTGTGCGGCCACAACATCGTTAAAGTGCCACTTGTCGACTATTACACGATAAAAACACCATCTCATTGTTCGATGCTTATTACTGATTTCTTGACTAAAAACGGCTTTTTAACCATCTACCATACCCAGCTTTACTTGGCTCCGTGCGACTTCTATTTACTCCCAAAATTACATTTGGGCGTGGACCAGGATAATGAAGGACATCTCAAAAATGAGCTAAAATCACATTTAACATGCTTTTTGCCGGTGCAAAACCCTGTATCGGGTACGAAAGGGACTATTTTGAACATAATAAAAGAATTTTGCCGAAATAATAAGTTTTTGTTTTCATTTTGAAAAAGTCCTGTTTACTTTGAGACACACTGTGTAGTCGTGTTTGTTGGTTTGTGGGTGTATTCGTTTACGTATGCGTATAGCAGACAAGTTAAAATGTAAAAATAAAGCAGTGTTAAAATTTTGAATTGAATGAAAGTATTTTTTACATCGTCCCGGTAACTAATAATACGAGACGAAAACGCCTATTTAATTTCAAAAAAAAATTTATGCTAACATGGGTTGCAGAATTTTTGCAACTATTATGATTTGCGTTCTGAGATACCGTTAGGGAAGTTGTTTTATTTTCATTGCAAGTTTATTTTCCTGACACTACTTTTGTACTGCTTGCTTAGTTATATTCATATTTGTAATCCACCCACTTTTTGATACTTTTTATTTATTGAAGCTGTGTTGTCTGCAAATTGTTCAAGATCAATATTATCATTATTGGTTCCCAAGCGATTTATTTGAATTAGAACTTAAATGGGTCAGAAGACAGGAGCCTGTCGGAAATCGTTTAAAACAATTTTATCGTTAAGTTAGTAACTTGTTAAAAAAAATGTACCTACTAAGAAAACTTACTGTGTACACTATCAAGAAAAAAATACTTAAAAAAAAATATACCAACTAAGAAAACTCACTGTGTACACTATCAAGAAAAAAATACTTTAAAAAGTGTACCAATTAAGAAAACTCACTGTGTACACTATCAAAGAAAAACTTAAAAAAAATGTACTAACTGAGAAAACTCACTGAACACTGTCAAGAAAAAATACTTTTGAAAAAATATACCAACTGAGAAAACTCACTGTGTACACTATCAAAAAAAAAAAAACTTTAAAAAATGTACCAACTGAGAAAACTCATTATGTATACTATCAAGGAAAAATACTTAAAAAAAATGTACCAACTGAGAAAACTAACTATGTACACTATCAAAAAAAAAACACTTAAAAAAATGTGCCAACTGAGAAAACTCACTGTGTACATTATCAAGAAAAAAAATGCTTTTAAAAAATCTACCAACTGAGAAAACTCATCTGTGTACACTATCAAGAAAAAAATACTTTAAAAATGTACCAACTGAGAAAACTCATCTGTGTACACTATCAAGAAAAAAATACTTAAAAAAAAAATGTACCAACTGAGAAAATCACTGTGTAAACTATCAAGAAAAAAATATTTAAAAAAAAAAAATAAACGTATCAACTGAGAAAACTCACTGTGTACACTATCAAGAAAAAAATACTTTAAAAAAAATGTACCAACTGAAAAAACTCACTGTGTACGCTGTCAAGAAAAAAATACTTAAAAAAAACGTATCAACTGTGAAAACTCACTATGTACACTATCAAGAAAAAAATACTTTAAAAAATGTGCCAACTGAGAAAAACTCACGGTCTACATTATCAAGAAAAAAATGCTTTTAAAAAATCCACCAACTGAGAAAATTCATCTGTTTACACTATCAAGAAAAAAATACTTAAAAAAAGGAACCAACTGAAAAAACCACTGTGTACACTATCAAGAAAAAATACTTAAAAAAAATGTACCAACTGAGAAAACTCACTGTGTACACTATCAAGAAAAAAATACTTTAAAATACACGTATGCACCAACTGAGAAAGCTCTCTGTGTACATTATCGAGAAAAAAAATGCTTTTAGAAAATGCACCAACTGAGAAAACTCACTGTGTTCACAATCAAGAAAAAATTTTTTTAAAAAAATATACCAACTGAGAAAACTCACTGTGTACGCTGTCAAGAAAAAAATACTTAAAAAAAAAACGTATCAACTGAGAAAACTCACTGTGTACACTATCAAGAAAAAAAATACTTTAAAATACACGTATGTATCAACTGAGAAAGCTCACTGTGTACGTTATCAAGAAAAAAAATGCTTTTAGAAAATGCACCAACTGAGAAAACTCACTGTGTTCACAATCAAGAAAAAAATTTTTAAAAAAAATGTACCAACTGAGAAAACTCACTGTGTACGCTGTCAAGAAAAAAATACTTAAAAAAAAAAACGTATCAACTGAGAAAACTCACTGTGTACACTATCAAGAAAAAAATACTTTAAAAAATGTACCAACTGCGAAAACTCATCTGTGTACACTATCAAGAAAAAAATACTTTAAAAAAAAAGTACCAACTGAGAAAATCACTGTGTACACTATCAAGAAAAAAATACTTAAAAAAAACGTATCAAGTGAGAAAACTCACTGTGTACAGTATCAAGAAAAAAAAACTTTAAAACATGTACCAACTGAGAAAACTCACGGTCTACATTATCAAGAAAAAAATGCTTTTAAAAAATCCACCAACTGAGAAAATTCATCTGTTTACACTATCAAGAAAAAAAAACTTTAAAACATGTTCCAACTGAGAAAACTCACTGTGTACATTATCAAAAAAAAAATGTTTTTAAAAAAATGCACCAACTGAGAAAACTCACTGTTCACAATCAAGAAAAAAATATTTAAAAAAAAATGTACCAACTGAGAAAACTCATTGTGTACACTATCAAGAACAAAAAAAATACTTTAAAAAATGTATCAACTGAGAAAACTCACTGTGTACGCTATCAGGAAAAAAAAATACTTTTTGCTTTATTTGCATTTTGTTTCTAGAGTTTAATGTTTTTAGTAACTTTCTATTTATTTAAGCATGTTTTATTTCAGTACGTCTAAATATATTATAATAAGAAATCGTCGTTAGAATTCGACCATGTCAATATGTAGTAACTTTCCAACGTTGTGCTTACGATTATACAGGACAATTCAAATTTCATTCTATTCGAGATTAGAACACTAGAAACGTCGAAAAGTTACTTTAAATTGACACGATCTAATCTCGAGCAAAACGATTTCCACGCCGTGAAAACTTTCGTGTCATGTTAGCTTATAGTATTTAATATTTTCCCCTTTATTTTAGGGTGAACCAATGGCACATTTCCCTCCAGGCCCTTTGCGTCCCCCAGATTTAAATGCGCATTACATGCATCCGCAACATATGATGTACCAACAGTTCCTGAGACAACAGCAGTTACAACAACATTTCCAAAGGTTGGTTTCTCAAAAAATATTTTCTATTACAAAAAATTAAATAGACCTGTGCAGCCCTATTTTATTACTTTACCAATTTTTTTCGGTTTCTTTTGTGTTAGATAAATATAAACATTTAAATTATATTTAAAATTTCCTTTCAGATCGGCAAACCTAGAAAAATCTGGAGAAGAGGGTGAAGAAGCTCCCGTAGGTCTTGCTGTATCCGGTAGAGGCGCTACAGTACCCCACCATTCTCCACATGACAGAGCAACAGGTAATTACTCAGTACATCAAAAGAAAGGCATTGTTCTTTTTATTTTTTCCCTATATTACGTGTTTACATTTCTTTATCACATATTTTTCCATTTTTTCAGAATCTCCAGCTATCGGCCAAGTTTACAACACTCTCCCCCACTCTGCCCGTCTACCTCCGTACCATCCAGGCACCCGGTATTTCGATCAACAACCCGCCGAACCTCCTCCAGCCCACAGACCTCTCACGTCTCACGACAGAGCCGGACTGCCACATATCCCACCTTTGGGCACACCGGACAGACCTTTGGGAGCCCATACGGCTGCTCATTCTAGCGCTCATTTGATACCTGATAGACCATCTTCTATACCAGAGAGACCGCTTAGTGCACATTTGGTCCATGACAGGACGCCTTTGGGCACTCCTGAAAGATCTCAAAGTGGATATGGTCCTGGTAAGCAAAAACATCTTTTAAAATATTGCCAAAATGGCGATAATTGTGATTTTGTCCGCAATTACCGTTACCTGGCTTCATTATTATTTTATTGATTATATTTTTAAGTAATGTTATCTTTTTTAGAACGCTCTTTGGTAGGTGCAGGCTTAGGAGCTGCTGGAAATCTTCTGGGAGCTGTAGCTAAACACATCGGAGTAGATGCTCCTGCAAGTCAACGAGGTATTCAAGCAGCCACTCCACCGCTGGCTAGTCAAGTACCTCCGCAAGCTGAAAGTTTGTTTATGCTTTTAAAGGTATACAATTACATTTTTCTCCAACGTTTCGCTTTATTAAAAACATCTTCAGAGTATTTGTATTTGCTGTGGTATAGTTTCGAAGAGGGTTTTAAATAAAGCAGAAGTTTAGCAACAAAAAAGTTTTAGTCAAACATCTCTGTACTAACTATGTATATTTATTTTCTTTTTAATAAAGCAATATCCATTGATGTGGCAAGGCCTCCTAGCACTCAAAAACGACCAGGCTGCCGTCCAAATGTACTTCGTGTCCGGCAATGACGACGTTGCCAAATGTAGCTTGCCCAAAAACACCGACGGGTCAACGCCGCCTCTAAGAATATTCCAGAGAATGAGGTTAGAACCTATGCAGGTTGAAGGGGTAGCTAGGAAAATGCAGGTAAGTTTTTTTTTATGGAACTGTTGACAACAATGAACAATCAATTCGAGTTTGATGATGAATTATCTTAGGACACCTATGAAGATCCATGATAATCTTTAT
Organism: Pachyrhynchus sulphureomaculatus; assembly: GCA_019049505.1. Taxonomy (NCBI): domain Eukaryota; kingdom Metazoa; phylum Arthropoda; class Insecta; order Coleoptera; family Curculionidae; genus Pachyrhynchus; species Pachyrhynchus sulphureomaculatus. The sequence goes on along the minus strand of CM032455.1, from coordinate 158,454,808 downwards.
GATAATGAGGCTGATTGTACTTAGTAATAATAAATATCTTCGGAAGTATATAAAAAAACATGATTAAGTTTATTGTTACTTTTGTTTCAGATGGAGAACGAACACTGTATGCTTTTGGCTCTCCCCTGTGGGCACGATCACATGGACGTACTGAAACAATCTACCAACTTGACAAACGGATTCATTACTTATTTACAGTTGAAACAGGCTGCCGGAATTGTAAATGTCGCTGCCCCTGGTACTACTCAACCGGTAAGTAGTTAAAATGGTAAACATTGCCAAATGTTTGGAAGCACTAAAAATACAAAACCCATTCAAAAGTACAGACCTTACTTTCGTCATTACTGCCTCACAAATGTTCGTCATTCTGTTTATTAATTTGTTAAAATACTCGGCGTCCAACTTTTCCCGTTTATATTTGGGGATTCCCAAAGCGGCGCAGGACTTGGCGCTCCCACTCCATCCTCCTATACGAAAGATCGGAGGATTATCTTTAAAATATCTTTGAGTGTTTAGAGTTATTTTCTTATTGAAAAATAAAAAAACTCTACAAATTTTCTGCTTGCTGATGATGCAATATTAACAGCAGAAAATGAAGATGGCATTCATCGTTTCTAAACCACAGTAGTAATTTACAACATTAAAATATCAGTAGAAAAAACAGAATCAATGGTTATACCTAAAGATCACATTAGATGTAAACTAGCCGTCTACAACAAAGTAGTAGCACTGTATAAGCACTGTACATACTTGAGATTACAGCTATCGAGCTCAAAAAAATTTATATCAAGAAGCACTCAATCAGGCAAATAAAGCATCGAGAATATCTGGTTGTTTGAGGGACTACATGTCTACAGGTCTACAGAAAGCAAAGTGCGTATTATATATACGCACTTTGGTTGCAGAAACAAGAGCAGAAGAACATTTAAAACAAAAATCCTCATGAGAGCTACAGAAATGAAAATACTGCGCACTATCAAAGGAATAATCCTGAGGGACCAGTTATGAAGCACAACTATATGAGAAGAACTCAAGATTCAAGATATCATCCGCTCGCCAGATCAAGACGTTGATATTGGAGGGAGCTGGCCAAGATGAGCAAAAGATGAAAAACCAGACACAAGAAGTCAAGCACCAAAAAGATGGCACGAACGCTGGACATCTACATCACAAGAGGCTTAAAAACGTACGAACCAAGATCTTGTCTTATAGGAAGAAGAAGAGGAACAAACAAATATAAAATAGCGACTATTCATATTTAGCCTAGACGACATGGCATGCTCTTACAAGATTGCCACCAAACTGGCCGGCTTCCTTTCCCCCCTTCCTGTTTATTGAAAACTAATGCTTCCGTGAAGTGTTTGGCAGGTTTTCTTGTAATCGGTGCATGCATTAGTATTTTCTTGTCATGGAAATAGAAAGCCACCACATTCGGTTAAAGCAGCGCGACAGGAATCACACCTAAAAAAATTTAGATGCGTTTGAGGAATGTGAATTTACTACTACGATCTTGAAACTAAAAGTCAGTCAATGGAGTACCGTCACCTCAATTTTTCACGCGTTCGAAAGGTCAAAACTGTTGAGTCGGTAGGAAAGATCATGTCGACCACTTTCTGGGATGCACGCGGCAATTATAAAGAATACGCGCATTACGGTACCACAATTAATTCAGCAAGCTACCCTTTACAGACGTTAAAGAACAGAACTCGACGAGTTCAACCCACATTTATACGGTTTTTTATTCATTATGAAACCCGCGGCAGCACTCTCATGCAGCAACAAATGCCAAGATCAAGCGTTTGAATTTTGAGATTATACCATACCGTACCTGCGCTACAGCATGGATTTGGCACCATTTGATTTTTTTTTATTTTCAATATTGAAAGGACATTATTTTGGTTTAAAGGTTCAGCAATTTATGGATAGTTGGTAGCCTTCTTCATGAAAAGTTCATGTGACATTTTGCTCACACACATTTTAAAAAGGATGTTTCAGGCTAAATAACCACACAAACACTTTGAAGCATAATAAATTCAGAAATCGTAATTCTCGTCTTTAAATGTAGCTGCTAAGATCTTACGAAACGTGGCATTAAAATCATCTGTTGTAAGGAAACAACCCTTTTTTGGATGGGGTAAGAAAAAGGTAATAAAATACGTATGCAGTCGGAAGTTGTCTAAAATAAAACTTCTAAGAACTGCCCAGAAAACTATTGCAATTACACCAGGTGGCTGAGGTGATCAATAAAAATCTATTACAGGTTTTTAGTTTTTTCTAATAGATTTATTTTTCAATTGAAAATAGTCATTGCTTCCAAACTTTTAGATGGTAGTAAATTTACATGCTGTTTCACATTGCGCCTCTACACCCCTATCGCTCTGTTATTACTGAATATCGATTCATAATACTTTTGGTATAATTGATGGCGTAAAACGTCTTTCAAAAGATAGAATCTTAATGTATTTTCAGTTTATCTCTTTCTGACTGACACCAGTTGATCTACAGACGGTCAAGTAAGAACGTTGAAAAAATGTGTTTCGAGAACATTTTTTTGTCATCAATATATTTTTTGGTGTCCTAATAACGACACAATTAGTAAGTTGTTTAATCGCCTCCTGCATCAATAATCGCCTGGCATCTTCGAGGCATGCTGTTGACTCTACCGACTTTTTGTTGAATCGCGCTAGAATCACATCTACCAAAAATGAATTATCGCGGACACACATACGCTTGACAGACTGTACGAACAAGTAAACAAATTTTAGAAGAAATAATCAGTCTAATTATAGTTTTTTTTTTTAATTTTTAGCCGGCATATGTTGTTCACATCTTCCCTTCTTGCGATTTTGTCAATGAAAACCTTAGGAGGATAGCACCGAGTCTACTAGAAAGAGTTGCGGATATAGCACACCTTCTTATCGTAATAACAACGGTGTAAAGAAAACACGGAAGATAATTCGATTGGCAACTACTTCTCAAGAAAAAAAAAAATGTGTCTATTCTAGTCTAATTTTTTTTCTGATTTTTCAAGTGATAGAGAGGCAGATGAGAAATCTGTTCCGAAAAATTATAGACAAACTGATGTGAGAAATCACACTTACGATATAATTATTTAAATATCTATTGAAAGAGTCATTCTATTCGCTATTGTTACTATATCACCGAAGGAAATATCCATTATTATCAAGTATCGCTGCTTTTTGGGTGTTTATCGATGGCAGAATTTTCATATAATATACTTTGTGTCTACTATACGAATATACACTGGGTGTACAAACAGACACCTGAAAATTTGACGTATTGAAACGTGGAGTTTCAAGATAATAGTTTATTGAGGAGGAGTTATAGGCAAGCCCCAAAATTTAGAGAGTAACATCGAAGAAGAATGTTCGCTGCTACTTCTGCTCTACTACTATTTAACAGAAAATATTTTTTTTAATAGAAATTGTTTTTCTTATTTGGGGCTACTTGGTTTTCGATGTTTTTGACTAAGCTACATATTATTACGTCTAACTAAATCTCAAACAAAAAAGTCTTACTTATATAATACATATAAATCTACCCTAAATGATTATGACTTTTTAAAAAAGAGAAATATTAAAATATATACAAAAAAATAATAATAAAATAAAACACTATACTTAACTATTTAAAAAAGTTTCACTGTGATTTCCTAAAAAAAAAGATGCGTTATCTATTATAAAAATGTTTAAAAAAAAAGCTAAAAAAATTAATTTACCTACATAAGAGATCTCATATTTGAACTTAGTTTATAATGGAGTTTTTTTTTTCTTTGTTTAGAAGATCTTTATTTTCATATATGCGTCTTTGTACATGTTTGTTCAGAAAACAAGAAACGGTACGGTAAGTATTTGACTAAAGAAAAAAGTACTCGATAACCATAAAAAAATTATTTGTTGATCGTATTTTATTTTTTTACGCATTTAGTTTAAAAGAAGAAAAGCTGGGAAAGCCTTCGCAGTATAATTCAATAATTTTTTAATGGTGAATTGCATAGAAAAGTATTGCCGAAAGTACTGCATGTTGGACGTTTCTGCAGTTTATAGCAATTATATCAACTGAAATTTATTCCCTCCCTGTAGGTAGTTTAAAGCGACATCTTTTAGCTTTAACACGAATATAAGCATATATATATATATATATATATATATATATATATATATATATATATATATATATATATATATATATATAACCTGAAAAAAAATCAGTTTTAGGCGCGATATCGTTTTAAAAGCAACCATTGGAGATACTGCTGTCGTATTTCATTTAATGTGACTGAGGTGAAAAAAAAAGGTTTGTTCGGTTTTTACACGTCCCTGAGTTTGGGTTGTACTGTCGAGAGTCTGGATAGACGAACCTGTGTCCTCCTCAAGTCTCTCGAGAGTATTTCTGATTTTTGTTTAAAATATTAAGGCACAAATAAAAGTTCTCCTCAGGAAAGTTTGAATATAACAGTTTTCTGTCATGCCAATATGATTACGAAATTCTCGCAAAAACACGGATTGTGCACTGCCATTCCACCACCTAAAGCTCCTAAAGCGCCAGCCGGGAAATCACGTCCGCATGCCTTGAACTATTGAACGGAAGTAACTTGTCAAGTTATATTTACAGTAGAATCACGTGTTACACCTCATTTTAAAACTTTTATAGGGTGAAAAAATTTACAATTTTTTTAAGTCGATGGAATGCAGGAGCCGACAATTAATTTGAACCCCTAATATATTTTAAACACTTTTTTTATTGAGTTGCATTGCGGAGGATTACCTTTAGGCTAATCGGCATTGGGTTTCAAAATAAAAAATTCTTGTTTTTTATCGCATTAGTCAAAAACTTATCGTACCAAAATTTGTGTAATATCCTTACAATATTTGTAAAGAAATTCCACAAATAACTCTATATTCCTAGGAAGTTTTTTTTTGTTTAAAATTGGGGTTAGGTTGTTTTAAAAGTTTATTTTTATATATGCTTCTTGTTGTTAATTTATTTATTATAGTCGTATGGGAAAATATAGATTTTTTGCTAAGATTACGGACATGTTTGGCTTTGTTTTAAGACGAGGTACGATAGTGATTTCTTACGACTTGTTTATAGATTTGGGGTACAGAGAAACGTTTCAGTAATGTTCCCCGATGTAACGTACTAGGCACCCTTCTCACCATGTTGCTGTTAATTTATACATTTATTTTCCAAAAAAAGCAAGCACTATTTACAGTACAAAAATTATAAGAAATGTAAACTAACTTAAATACTTCTAAAGTTGGTAAAACTAGTTTTAAATTCCTTAATATTTAAATCAAAAGTACCTATTTCAGCACAATGAGTTTTTTAAAGTTGGTAACATATATTATAAAACAAAGAGGACCCAGTTAATTTTTTGAAAATTGATAAGGCGGCTTGTAATTTTAATTCATAGGAAATCTATTTTAATCAGACAAATTTTGAAAAAAATAAAATCACTTTCAGATTAACAAGAGTGGTATTCCGAATTCTTGAAAATAAAAAAAAGTGTACACTTCGATCGAAATTCGAACTTGGGCCTTCTAGACTTCTTCTCTACTGGTTGAAGTTCCGTTAGTGGAGTGTCGGCCTCAAAAGTCAACGGCCTAGGTTCGAATCCCGTTGTGTCAAAAACTTTTTTAATTTTTAAAAACTCCCCTGAACGCAACAAAAATATATGTTTTAATTTTATTACAGACGCCAAATGCCACTTCAAACAAATCACCCTTGTATCTCCTACAAAAACCCTAAACGTGTTCGAAATTTTCGCAGCATCCCCACCCCTTCTTACCTTACCCAATAGAATATAATTTTTCTGTTATTTTTTAGTTGTGATTGTAAGGTAAAGGGGAACGGGGGGTACAGTATAATTCTAGATGTAATATAATACATACATGCAGCTTAACCCTTTCAGTTTCGACGGCTGTAAAAAATATATTTAAATGTTACCCCCTTTGAATGTAGTTTTTTGAGAAATTAATCGAATTTTTATGGTGGGAAATTCGTGTGTTTTTTCTAGTAAGGACATTTTTATGCAAAAATGAATTATACAGGGTATGGTATGGAAGAACTTGAAATGTAACGTGTTGTAACGAAATTATTACAAAAAATAGTAACGTTATTAAAAATGTATTGTTAACTGGCATGGATGAAATTTTCAGCTGAGAAGTAGTACATTGTAAACGTATTTTTTGTTATTGAAGTGCCTAAAAAGCCTTATATACTAATTATGGGTGTTTTTTAATGGGCAACTAGATATTTATTTGTTCGAGTGATCTACTGTTACATCAAAGGGTCCTCAGTTATTTTTTTTCAATTTTTGTCATGTCGTAAACAAAATTCCGTTTATTTGGAGCAAACTTACTGTCTCCACAATTTACTAAGTTCTCGGTCCGTAACAGCATAAAAGGCGCCATCTATTTGCAACCCAACCATTTGACTTCATCCCGTTTTGACCTCTCATAAGTCGATACAACACCGCGTTCGTTTAGTAAATCCTGGTTAGTGAGAATCTAAAATAAATTTTTCCATTCTACTTGAAATGGAATGTTTCTTTGCACTTTACCCAAAAATACCAACTTCAAGATAGTATTAATTGAAAATCGACATTTGAAATTCACTCGTTCAAAGTTTAGCTGAGACCCACTTGTCGTCCTCAAAGTAGCTACCACAGAAAACGAGGTTTTGCCACGATAAAACGTTGAAAATGATAAAAGTATACGAAGAGCTCGTCTTTCAGTCAAGAAAAATGATCATGCAGTTCGGTTCAAAATTTAAACAGTAGTTTTTACCAACTTATCTTTTAATTATCCTACTATGCGCTACCGAGTGCCAAAGTCCAAAAATCTCACTTTTTAGATGTTAATATCTTGGAAACTGTTCATTTGATGTTTCGGACTCTCCATGAATAGTGGTTAAAATCGACCGTTGATTTATCCTGTATAATAAAAAATTAAAACGTATTCCTTCTCAGCTTAAGCTGCATTCCACCTCAATAGTTATTAATGTATTTTTAATAAAGCCTCTATTTTGGGTCTTGATATTATTGCCGAACGTTGCGTATGTCTTTCTTATTGCTGTAAGTTTTTATCTATTTTCTATCTATCTATTATTTAAAAAAAAGTTAACATGTTTCTCAGGGGGTTGTTTGCTTGGATTTTAAAAACTACTTATAACTATAAATAAAATTGATCTGCAAAAAATGATTTCGTCATATTCTTCATATTCTATAACTGAGAATCTTTAAGGACCGACACGTTTCGTCAGATGAGTGTTTTTTAGGGGCTTCTCGATTTGTTTATATTTTATTTATATTGTATTTGTGTTAATGATTAAAAAGTCCAGTAATTAAGGAAAAATCGAAGAAATATTAACATGAAAGTAGCAAATATTCCTTACAAATGTTTCTCACCCGCGCTGGAGAGCCTCGTTGTATATTGTTAAAAATAAAATCAAAGTGAAAGGTCAATCTCAGTCCATTTCAAGTGTAACTGTGCTGCTCAGAAGTGGGATATGATAACATAAGAGAAAATATTATAGATCGCCTAAAAAGGATAGAGCGTTATTAGCGTTATACAGAAAAAAAATTAGCTTAAATAAAATTTGGAAAACTTACGGTGTGCTTAAACCCGTAATTTGACAACATTGTATGAAAAGAAATAAAATCGCTAATAATTCAACAGTTCAGAAAGGAAGATCCACTACTTTTGATTTTGAAGAGATATTAGTCAAACATAGTTTGGAATTTGATAACTTTAGGCTTGGGCTCACAATAAGTGATGCTTGAAAGCTCGCATTTGACGTTGCTGAAAAACAGTATCCCTCATATAAAGATAAGCGGATGGCCGGCAAAGCTTGGTTTTATTTCTTTAAAAAACGTCATCCTGAACATTAGACAACCCGAAAGCACATCCTTTAAATAGAGTAAGAGGGTTTTAATAGAGAAAATGTTAACAAATTTTATGATCTCTTTGAAAAAAATCTTGAATTGATATATCACACCTTGTATAATTTAAACCGATGGATATATATATATATATATATATATATATATATATATATATATATATATATATATATATATATATATATATATATATATATATAATCTGGTAGTTAGTTATCGAATTCTTATTAAACACATGCAATATCCACCCTAAAAATTCCAAACATTGCAGAATTATAGAAAAAAATATATAAAAATCTGTAGCATATATATTAGTTATATGAATCCCAACTTTTTTTTTAATTATTTACACACTGTAAAATATATGTGAATAGATAGTTTTAGTTGTCGTTTATTTAAGGTTTAATTCTTTTTTTTTTGAGTTAATTATTGTTAAGATTTTTCTGTACAGTGTATTTAGCCTGTAAGTATAACTTTAGCCAGCGTTACAAATACTATAATAGGGAAAATTGTGATGTCTATATAATTATGTAAATTTTGTACATATACAAAAAAAAAATACTGTGTATTGTGAGTATACATTATTATAACTATTACGATAAATATTTGGGAGTTTTATTTTGTCCATTGGAACCCACCCGTTTTTAGGACTTTTGTTTCCAGGTCGAGGCTTCTGAAGGCAGAGTGAGAGCATTGGAGTCTAGATAGCGAGAAGATGGTCCTCCATCCTCCCGTTATGTAACTTGCGTGTTTTCTTTATAGAAAACACGCAAGTTCAACAATTCTTATGAATTGTTCTTTTGGACTGGCTTTCTGACAGGAAATAAATACACTAGATAATCTGTAGCAGTTTCCTGGGTAGTTTCTAGACCTGCTTCCAGAAATTTAAACACTGTTCAAGTCAATGTATAGAAGCATAAAGGTAGAACTTTGGCTATGACAGAAGTATTGGTGTACAGTCCTGACAAATACATTTTATATATACTACCGTCCAAAAGTCTGAAAATATTAATGAATTTTTAATTAAAATGAACAATACAAAATGACAAAAGGTCCATCCTCATTCCTAAATAACCGTTCAAGTGCCAGTTGGACTTGCGTAATTAGTGTTCTGCATGTTGATTGCTTTTGAAATAAAAATTTTTGTTACGGAAGTATAAAATGAACAGTGACTTCACAAAAACATCCCAAATGAGTTTTCAATGACGTTTTTTTCCCGATCTTTAGTGAAAACTGATGACCTTGAAATTTTTGTTCTTTTTTTATATACCAGATAAATTATTAAAGTTAATGCGCTCGTGATAATTTTCGTTCAATTTGTATCCTGTAGAAAATATTCTAGAATTTTTTCAAAATTTTTTGATCAGACTTCGAGATAAGAAGGGGATAGTGATTTTTCGCACTTTTTTAAAAATAATGCAAAGAGAATTGTGCGCAGGTATTACATTAGATATATTTTTAAACTCGTTACAAGCTTTCATTTGACACCCCACTCGATGACCTGGTAAATTTTCTTTCACTTCCGATTTCACCCCCAAAACTAACTCCTTAGGTCAAAGTTTAACTTTCAAAACAATACGGTTCTAATGAGGCTATCAATTCCTGTATTAGGAATCGGGTGTTACAGACGGACAGACATTAAAGTGATCTTATAAGTGTTCCGTAAGGAACACTAAGAAGGAGATATAACCGACCTTGAAAATTATAGACCGATCAGTTTGCTCTCCCATTTGTATAAGTGATTCACTAAAATCATAACAAAACGCCTAGAGCGAAAACTAGATTTTTATCAACCACGCGAGCAGACTGGTTTTATAAGTGGATACGGGGCTAACGATCATTTACAAACCATCAAAATCCTTACAGAGGAATCTATAGAAAACAACAAACCACTCGTATTAGTATTTGTGGAAGCTTTTGACACCGTGGAGTTGCCGGCGATACTATCTGCCCTGCAGCAAATGAGAACAGACTACAGATATACTCAGTTAATTAAATTCATTTATAATAACGCAACAGCAAATGTAAGACTCCATGAAGCCACAAGTAAATATCGAGTGGAACATGGAATCAGACAAAGTGATACGATCTTTCCTAAATTTTTTAGGGCTGTGTTAGAATATACTTTTAAGGAACTTAATTGGGATGGAAAAGGCCGAAACATCGATGGCGAATACTTACCTTTGCTAATGATATTGTCATAATAGCCGACAATCTAGGTGATGTCCAACAAATGCTAAACGAATTGCAAATAACATCTGCATATATTGGTCTAAATATTAACTTTCAAAAAACCAAGTTTATGCCTAATTGAGTTACGAACAGTAATATGAAATTTACTGTATCTGGATCATGAATTACAAATTGGCAAAGATAACCAACCTCGTGAGATACACCGACGTATGCGTTTGTGATGGACGGCTTTTGGGAAGCTGCGAGATATGCTGCAAAGTAATTTGCCAATGCGCTTAAAAAAGAAAGTTTATGAACAATTTGTTCTGCCGGTAATCACATATGGCGCCGATACACTCACATTAACAAAACAGTCAGCCAACAAACTGAGTATCGCAATGGGCAATGGAGAACGCTATACTGGGTATCACAAGGAAAGATAGAATAACAAACATAACTATCAGACAACGAACAAAAGTACGAGATATTATCCAAAAAATTACGCAATCTAAATGAAGATGGGCAGACCATATAGCCCGGAGGGATAATAACCGACGGTGTAGAATAGAATGGAGATCTCGACAAGACAAAAGGAACAGAGGGAGACCGCCAACGAGATGGAGTGGTGACATCAAAAGAGTGGCAGGAAATTGGGTTAACACCGCTCAGGACAAAGATCAGTGGAAGTTCTTAGAGAAGGCCTATATCCAGCAGTAGATGATGACTGATCGATGATGATGATTCTATTTATCAATTTCTCAACATACTCGGCATTCAACCTTACTTATTCTTTTTTTAGGTATTCTCGAAGCTGTGCAGAACTTGATAGACAACAATTTTTATCCCTCCCGTCTAACTCGTCCCATATTAGGGTAACGTTGCTGAACCCGACATAGTTATGTCGGGACACTTCATTCCCCTAGTACTGCCATTCAAGTTGGACGTTAATTTGAGAGCAAATATGTCTTGGCATAAACATCTTGCAAGCATAGCAAAGAGAGCTTCTCAAAAGTTGGGAATATTATTTCGAACCAGAAACACTCCAAAACAACTGTTAATTCTGTACAAAGCTCAAATTCGACCAACGATGGAATACTATTACCTCTTACTAAGGTAATTAATCTATGTTTCGAAGAAAAATGTTTTTCCATCTATCCTTAAAAAAGATATAGTGTGTCCGATCTTTAAAAAGGGAGATATAAGTGTCTCGGAAAATTACAGACCGGTATCCTTGTTGCCTATTGTTTCAAAAATAATCGAGATAATGTATATCGGAGCAGAGGGTTGATTTCCTTGAACTAAGCAGATACTTCTCTAGAAGTCAGTTTGGGTTTAGGCGAAATAAAAGTACTGTTTTGGGTATTTGGAATTTTGTTTCCCATATTACTGAATCATTTCACAGACTGCAATATAATACAGTCCTTCTATGTGATCTAACCAAAGCTTTTAACTGTGTTAACCACGGAATCTTAATATAAAAGATCAATGGAAACAACTTTTTTTACGAGAGTGTGACGCTTATTGAATCATACTCAAAAAAAGAATCCAAACTGTGATGGTCTCTGGGGTGTCGTCGTTAGAGAGTGTGATCAGTATTAGAGTTCCCCAAGGCTCAGTGCTTGGTCCAATACTTTTTTGATATACAGTAAATCCAAAAAGTCTCCGTACACCACCTGCTTTTTATACTATTTTTCTGTTATGTTTAACTAATTAATGGAACTATGAGAAAACATGTTTAAATTAATATTTGAAACTTAACTAACGAGGATTTGAATTAAAAACAATTACGGAACATTTTATTTAGAAGTTACATCATTAATATTAAAATGTAAACAAAATTAATGTCAGAAAAGTCTCGATACACTCAAGAACTGCATTGAAAACAACACGTTATAATCAGCTGCATTTTATCAAGCTATCTATTGCTCGCTAAACTGAAAACAAATGAATAATTTTCGGCTATACTTTATAATCTGTGACTTCTTGATAGTAATTTCAAAGTAGTATTAAAAATGAGCGAGAGAAATTGTAAAATTCCATTTCAAGTTCGAAAGTAGGTTAAGTTTCAAATATTAATTGATTTGTGGAAAGATGGGAATCGTACAGAAATATCGGAAAAATTGTTAAAAAGTCGCATACTACTGTTCAGTATATTATAAACCAGTATAAATATAGGAATTCCTATAAAATTAGACTACGCTCCGATCGTCCCAAGAAACTGACTCGACGTAAAGAAACCAGTATTGTTAGACAAATAATTATAGATCTCAAGAAAAGTGGTGCACCAAAATTAAAAGATGAAATACATAGAATACAATTTCGGAAGCTAATCGCAAAAAGCGGTTAACTTTTGCTAGGGAATACGTTACTAAACCTCCCGAATTTTGGGAAACCGTAATCTTTAGTGATGAAACTAAAATTAACCTTTTTGGATCTGATGGCAGAATTAAACTTTGGAGAAAGAATACCGCATTCGATATTAAAAACACTTGTTCCACAGTGAGACAAGGAAGTGGCAGTGTTCTGTTTTGGAGATGTGTGTCCACTGGAGGGGAAGGAAATTTACATTTTATTAATGATACCATGAATCAGCATGTTGATCTGAACATTTTGAGAGACAATTTAAGAGAAAGTGTCCAAAAATTAGCACTCGAAAAAAAGATACATTTTCCAACAAGTCAATAATCCGAAACATATTGCAAACTTGGTGCGAGAATGGATGATCCATAATGTGCGACAGCAGCTTCATACACCTCCGCAATCACCCGATGTTAACCCCATCGAGCATTTATGGGAGGAACTTGAACGGCGCGTTCGCAAAGATAATGTTTCAAACAGAGAAGAATAAAAAAAAAAACAGAGTATTGAACGAATGGGAGAACGGGAGAAGTTACTAGGAAGCTGGTTGCAAGCATAACAGAAATGTTACAGGAGATTATCAAGGTCAATGGCGGTCCCACTAAATATTAGTTTAAACGAAGTTGTTATTTTTGGTTAAACTCCGTCAAACTGTTATTGGTAATTGTTAAGTGTATGGAGACTTTTCAAAAATAATTTTCTTTACATTTTTATAACAATGAGGTAACTTCTAAATAAAAATGTTCCGTAGTTGCTTTTAATCCTAATCCTCGTTGGTTAAGTTTCAAATATTAATTTAAACATGTTTTCTTATAGTTCCAATTAATTAGTTAAACAAAACAGAAAAATAGTATAGAAAGCAGGTGATGTATGGAGACTTTTTCTACTGACTGTATATTAATAACATGCTAGATATTAACAATGCAGATAAGTACACGCTCTTTGCTAACGATGGCATTCGCCGCTAACACAATTGAGAAATCCGTTGAAGGTTTCTTGGCGACACGAGGGAGAGCTAAATTGTGGTTTGTTATAAATAGACTGGCTTTGAATAGCGACAAAACCAAACGGGCTGTTTTTTCATTGAGAGAGGTGTATGACTTGAATAAAGGAGTGGGTAAAGTGACATTTTTGGGTGTATATTTGGATCCGAAGCTGCATTGGGGTACACACATAGGCAAGATGTGTGAAAAATTAAGCAAACATCTTTTTGTACTCCAGAATCTTGCACGCTGTGTAACTCGGCAAGTATTTTGAAATGCCTATCACTCAATATTTCACTCTGATCTTGTTTATTCCATTCTCGTCTGGGGACACTCTGCACAGATTTATCGAGTGTTCAACTTGCAGCGTGAAGCATTGAGAATACTGGATGGATCTTCTTTTGTAGCGCTGATTCGTTCCGGATGTTAGCGATCAATCTGTATTTTGTTTACAACTGTTCGAAACAAACTTGTTGTCAATGTATTGAACCACGTTCTTACGTTCTTTAGCTCTCTTTCCTTCTACCTTTCAGTATTTGTTGCAGCAAGCCATATCTTTAGTTGTTTCTCATGACGTGTCCGAGATATTCTAATTTCGTTGTCTTTATTCTCATCATTAACTTCTTGTCCTTTCACATTCGTCTTAGAACCTCCTCGTTGGTGATGTGGTCAGTCCAAGGTATTTTTAAAATTTTCGGTATAACTACACCTCAAAGGTTTCGATCTTCTTACATGAGGCCCTCGTCAACGTCCACGACTCCACCACATACAACGTGTGCTAGCCCACAAAAAAAAAACACCGCCGTAAAGAAAACCAGAATACAGTATGGCTCCTGCTGTTGTGTAATCCAAACTGCTTTGGATATCGTAATGGAGTTACACTTAATTTTATTAATTGTAATAGCTCGTTATATGTAGCAATATACGCCTTAGTAAAATATCATTTTAGAAAAAAAATATAATATTGTTCTTCTCTATTAGCTAAAACTATATACTTTGTTAGCTAAGACTTTTAATGACAATGTGAAAGTCGATGAACCAAGGAATCTTTTAATTTTTGGAAGTTTGACACTATCCATTTGTTACCAGTCACTGCAGACAACCAATTTTGTGGGCACTTTAGGTAATTAATCGTATTTTAATTTTCATGATTACTGTTTCGATTTTGAGAAGCTTGAAGAAGTCGGCTACTAATTACACGCAAAACATTAAAAAAAAATAATTTCAACATGGTAAGGTTTAAGAATTATAAAAAAAAACATTAATTTGGAAAGTTATCTATAAGTTCGTTTATTGTACAAATAAAATATTTCACTCGGAAGTGTTTGTGAGTTAATTAATACTATACAAACAAAAATATTACAATACAGTTATTAGAACGTAAATCATTGCAAAAGCAAAAAATTATCTATTGTTAAATCTCAGTTGGCAATAGACGCTCGTTACCCTGAAATAATGACCTTAAAGATTCATGTTAAAAATGTCTGAATCAAATTAGGCAATTTTCCTGAACAATTAAAAAAAAAAACCGCCATATGGCTAACACAAAATAACCTACAGACAAATACTATATATATATATATATATATATATATATATATATATATATATATATATATATATATAAAGTGGCTTACGGTGATCTACAATGAAGTCTATGATTTAGGCAGAATACCAGAAAGCTGGTTAAAGTCCGAGTTTATAACGACCCCAAAAAATGCAGGCGCTAAAAAATGTGGAGAATATTGAATGGTCGGAATTCTGAAAGACCTTGGGCTAGATGGAAAGGATCTGCGGATTATTGGCAAGCTCTACTTATTAAAGCAGAAGGGGAGCGTTCAGAAGCAATATCCAGATTGAGTGTGGAGTAAGGCAGGGTTGTGTCTTATCTCCACTATTATTTAATATGTACTCTGAGCAAATCTTCAGGGAGGCATTCGAAGAGGCTGATGAAGGAATACAGCTTAATGGGGAGCGAATAAATAATATTCGTTATGTTGACGATACGGCGGTTATGGTTGATAAAGGGTCTACAACAGCTTATGAAAAAAATAAACGAAGTTAGTAATCGATACGGTCTCGATCTTAATATCAGCAAAACAAAGTACATGGTAATCAGCAAGTCTCCGTTTCTGCTACCTTGTTAATGGTTAACAATCAACAAATATAAAGAACTTCACAATATTCATATCCGAGTACTATGATAAACGAACAGTGGGATCACTCGCAGGAAATTCGTTGCCGTATCGAAAAAGCTAGAGCAGTGTTCTTCAAAATGACATCACTTTTCAAAAGCTCAGCAATAAAAGTAAGCACAAAAATAAGAATTCTAAGATGTTATGTCCTCAGTGTCCTTCTTCACCGTGTGGAATCTGACTGAGGCCGCTCCCTTTTCTATTCTAATATCTTTGTTTTTTTTTTACTTATTTCTCACTGTGCGCCGCCCCCTCCATACCCTTGCTTAACTGCTATTCATAATCTTCCTGAATGTATCCAGTAAAATTATAATAATACTGAAACTAGTCCGTAATATTCTTGTGATTGAAGTCGAGTAACAATAATCTGTATGTTTATAATGTTACTAATACGAGTCCAATATTCGTGTTTCGATAATAATACTACGACTGTTTTAAGGATAGAGAAATTACATCTTGTTCTAGTCATAAGTTTATTGAAAACGTTTCGCCTGATTTGTAGGCTTCTTCAGTTCATCTAAAAATTGAAATTTTCAATCATGGTACATTTTCCTCCATTCTTTGCTTTTCTTTATGACTTTAAATTTTGATTTTACAGAACTGTTTTGGATATTTAGTAGGCTGCACAATTTTTTAAATATGAATATATAAAATTCTTAAACTTATAATACAATGTGAAAAGTAAGTTTAAAGAGAAAAACAACATAACCGACAAAAGCGACGTTAAGGGTCTGAGTCATATTTATTTCGGACTCTTCTCATAATAATTCAATAGCAATGAATAAATAAAAAATATAAACAAACCAAAGAATGATTTTCGTTCCCTATGCAGGTCTAAAGTTATTTTTGAAAAAGGTGACCGTCCTAGTACACTTCCGGTCGACAGTTCGTAGCACGCGGACGCATTTTCCCGGTTGGGGCTTCTGAAGGCGAAGTTCGGGTGTTTTGGGGCTTCGAAGTGTGGATCGGTGGTCCATAAATTGCGTGGTAGGGGTCAGAATCGCATAAGGTTGCTAAGCGCTGTGAGGGGTGATTCCTATAACGTCGGTTGAGGTTAGGTGATTTGAGCAGTACGTGAACACGTGAGGCCGTGTTTTTTGTGTCAATCACGTAATCAGACGGGCGGTCTAACAGAAAAGGTTATACCCAAAACCAGTAGCAGTTCCCGAGGAGATCCTTTATCAGTGCCAAAAAAGAAATTAAGTTTTAAAGACAAATAAATATTTTTTTGGGGAGCAATATCGCCTAGAGCGAGACTACGTTGCTCTCCACCTGTAGAACGGATTAAAACTCGAGAATGTGTAACGCATCACCGAAGGGTCGCCGGTGCTCTGTCTAAGCACAAGACGGATTCAAAGCTGAGTAAATTATCCAAAGAAGGATAGAGGTCAATAAAAGAGAAAGAAAGACCGTCCTAGTAATATCTCTTAAAGAACGTTAAGTATGCCTTCATTTCAACCCACACATGTAAGTTTTTTATGTATATTTATGTGTATTTTTTATTATTTCACTTTTCATATCGTATCGTAAGTTTAAGAATTTTATATATTCATAATTAAAAAATTGTGCAGCCTACTGAATATTCAAAACAGTTCTGTAAAATCAAAATTTAATGTCATAAAAGTAAAGAATGGAGGAAAATGTACAATGATTGAAAATTTCAATTTTTAGATGAGCTGAAGAAGCCTACAAATCAGGCGAAACATTTTCAATAAACTTATAACTAGAACATGATGTAATTTCTCTATCCTTAAAACAAAAGAACCATAAAGCCCAAGAAATTGAATATATATATATATATATATATATATATATATATATATATATATATATATATATATATATATATATATATATATATATATATATACCGTGTCAGTTATTTAAAAATACATATAAACTACCCAAAATGGAATAAAGTCCATATATTAGCAGTTATTTACTATTCCCTAACTGTTGAACTATCCCGGGAAGCGTTTTATCGTGTTCTGTTCTCCTCTCTGTCGAGATCCCAGCTCAGCTGATGAGCCGTGATACGATGAAACTCATCCCGAGTTGGTTCAGCAGATGGGAGAATAGTAAATAACTGTTGAAATGTGGACCTTGTTCAATTTTGGTAGTTGATATTGATTTTTAAATGCTCCAAGTGATCGCGCTGCCTGGCGGTGATTTTTGGCAAACTGAGACTGTATTCTCGTCAAAAATTCCTCTACCGGCCAGTGAACTTGAACTGACCCCAATAGAGGGCAATAATTTTGAGGTTTATATCAGGTAAAAACGCAAAGTGTTGTATCTTACCGATATATGTTTCTTATTTGTTTGATACAAGGTGTTCAAACTGGTTGCAGAAATCACGCTAAGGACAATGATTAAACAAAACAGCCACAATTAGCTGTAGCTCCAAAAACCCAATTTTTCATTTTTACAACCTAAATTTCCAGTTAATTCCACATTTTCCATTCCCATATCTCCACAATAGTAGGTTATCATGTTGTTAACTAAATATATCTGGTGAAGCCAAAAAGGGTTAACAGCGTCTATGACCGATTATTTTTTTAATATATCGCTAGGACTAGAATAAAAAAGATATGGTACAATATAACACTAAATAATATACCCATGATGAGGTAGATATTTTTTTTTACAGCAACTATTACTAATATTCACAAAATTATAAACATATTAATAAAAAATCTATTATAGAGGTCAGTCTTTGATATATTATAAAAAAGTATTATCTGTTCTTGTTCGCCCCAACATTTAAATTTGTTTTTTATAATATTAATTAAAGAATTAAGACGAAAAACTCTAATCTCAGTAAATATAAATCAAACTAATAAGAAAAATTAAAATATTCGACTCCCTCGGCGAACAAGGTTGGATAGAGACATTTTGAGATTTTAACAGATGCATATTTTAGAGTGAACGAGATGAATCTAGCAAAGTTAAAGCCATGTCTCTACCTTTAACAGTTTTCGAGATACTCGGTAAAAAGATTTATTTCGTACACAAATTCGGTTACAATATTAAGAAGGTTCCAATACGAAATTAAAAATGAAAATACAGTCGACTCTCTATATAGTGAAAGACTAAAATGTTAACCGAAATTGCACTATAAAGAGTTTTTCACTATATAGAGTTTCACTATAAACAGTGTCGACTGTATTTATAAAAAAAAGTCTGTAAAATTATAAAATATGAGTTACAACTTTGGCCGATCGAAATGTCGACTTCATATTAAGAGTCCATTTTACCGTGACAAATTGATTAGTTTGATTCTTTGTTTTTCAGTTTGTAGAATATTGTGTTAAAATTTCAAAATTAAATTCTTAACTTTAAAAAAGTTATAAGCCATTGAAGATGGCCGCGTACGAGCAGGTAGCGAGTGCGCGCGAAAGGTTTCTTTTTCGTCAATCTTTCCAAGTAAGTTAATTTTCGAGTATTTAATTTTTATTTCTGCCACCAGGGGGGCACATTTGAACAACTAGCTGTAAGTAAAATAATTTATTTTGTCGTTGTCAGAATGGGTTTTTGAAAGGTAAATCAACTCAAACAGCCATTTTTGTCTTCATTAAAAATATTCTTGAGCACCTGGAAAAGGGAGATCTTACTCGTGTTATGCTACTAGATTTAACAAAAGCTTATGATTACCTAGACAGGGAATTACTTATTTTAAAAACTGAAAAATATGGAATAAGGGGTAATGCATTAAAATGGCTTAAATCGTATGTAAATAATAGAATGCCGCGACCGTAACTAAAAATAGTAAAACTGCATGTTCAAAAATCTTAGCTAATGATGTGGGAATTGCACAAGGGAGCATATTGGGCCCAATCCTGTTCATAATTTAATTTTTAGCTGTAAGACTATAGAAGATCTCATAACCAAAGCAAAAGAATTTTTTGATAGGGTAATGGATTGGTTTTGCACAAATAAATTGATTGTGAATAAAGGAAAAACAAATTTTCTTTTGTTTAAAATAAAAGTCAAAAATTGATGTGCCACGACACATTGATTTTGATAATGAAAAATTTGAACTGACCCAACATGCTAAATTTTTGGAAATTTACATAAATGAACATTTGGACTGGTCAATCAAATAATCCAATTATGTAAGAAATTAAACTCGGTGTGTTATGGTATAACGGTTTTGAGTTTTGAACGAAACTTCTCTCAGAATACTATATTATGCCAATTTTGAATCGGCTCTTAAGTATGGTATTATATTCTGGGAATGGGATAGCATGGTAAAAAATGTCTTTATTATTCAAAAACGAATTCTGAGAATCGTAAAAAAAAATGAATTATCGACAAAGCTGTAGATCGGTGTTTAAAGATATGGGCATGATGACCGTGTATGCGATATATATTTACGAAAATTTAATGTTTCTCTTTCAAAATTAAAATCTATTTGAATTTAAATCGGAACATGGCTATAGCACTACAATAATGGATTTTAAATATTTAGTGCATAGACTTACAATTACTGAAAAATCGCCCCTTTATATGTGTGTAAATTTATGGAATGCCCTACCAAACCAAATAAAAAGTATTAACTATATCAAAAGATTCAAAGCAGAGATTTAAGAATTTATTAATAACCGCAGAACCATATAGGCTTAGGGATTTTTGTCCGGATTTGTAATTATTTGTTATATTTTCTTTATTTTGACGTCATTTCGTTTCATATACCATGTATGTTGATTTGAAATAAAGCATTTATTTATTTATTATTTTTTTACTTAAGTATCACGTAATTAATATCAACAAAAACCAAAATATAAATGCGTTCTTCCCTTTAAAAACAGTTTTTTGACCGGGTGGAACTGACAGAACATACAGTATTCAACAAACCACCTTCAATCTTTTTTTAAAATGTAAAGCAATATTGCTTCCCTGGAATATACTAGACGATATCAAAGACAGTCTTTTTTTAGCAACAAAAACTAATGCACTAAATGTAGGTAAAAATTGATTTTTTGTAAAGGCCGCCATTTTGTCAATTTACACGCGAATTAATTTCTTCTACTTTATTCCAGAACGATATTCATAATGATCAAGAAAATGTTTTGTTCGGTTGTTTTAAACCTCTATCTATTAGATCCTCTTAAGATCTCCGCCAGGCGACCATGTTCTGCGTGCAGAATTTTCGACCGTTTGATGTTTAACCATTACAAATCAATAAAATTGACTTAAAAAAAAAATTAAATATAGGTAAAAGTATAACAGATAAAATAAAAAAGCACAGTGGCTTCTACCTTTTTTAGTTTTTCCAAAAAAAAAAAATAAAAATCGGTCTTGAAAATAAGTAAAATGGACTATTAAATAAGGCTATAATTCTGTTAGAAGCTAGCGTCTAAAATAATCATCTACATCAGTCATAGTTTTAGTCTAGACCCATATTTTCTGATCGATTATTTCGGTTGCATCTGCATTAAATATCTCGAAACACACGTATCCGTAACAGTAGTTAAATTGAAAATAATAACAGAAACTCATTTTACGCAGCTCTAACTTACTGCATTTGATTTAAGAATCAAACTCGTCAAAATTAGGCAAACTGGCCATGGTTTTAACTAACAAGAAACATCTTTATTTACTCGTTTCATTCTGAAGTAAATAATTTCCACGTAGTAAATGACTTTTACCAACCTAAGGGTTTTAATATAATCTTATTACGTTTTTAAATCTCGTCGCCTCCACCATGGTATACCCTGTTCTTCCTCCAGAGAACTTTGATGTTCTATTCTTCGAGGCCTCTGAGGTAACTGTCTTATGGCTGCGTTGTGAACTTGTGGCAGTTGTTGATGTCTATAAAGTAACAAAAAAACACTAAGAAATAAGTAGAAGTACCGGGTGCGTCACCGAAATCCGGACAAATTTCAATTGACATCTCTCGTCATATTATGCTTCCGCCATAGGTCACCGTTGGCGTCCGAATAGCAAATTGATTCAAGTAAATTAGTGTCAGTCTTAAAATTGTCGCCATGGCGAAAACAATGGCAGAGTATAATCGAAGAGTTGCGATCACCGAAGGCCTTCGTGCTGGCCGGTCAGCACCAGGAATAATTCGGCTTTTCGGATACTCGAAATCAACTATTTATGACGTTATAGGCAAGTACAAGGCTCAAAAACAGTCCTAGGAATGTTCCAAAACGCCGGCGAGGAAGCGCCACTTGAAAGAATGTTCCGTGAGGTCCCCTCAAGTCATGAAAAGGACGCAAGCGCTGATTTCAGTGTTGGGGCAAAAATTAATCGGAGAAATGAGCGCTGGCTTACTTACGACCCCAAGAATTGTTGCTAAAACGAAATGGCTGTCCACGTACTAAGTGTTGTATCCAGTGAAGGTGATGTCATGCCAGCATATTTCTTCCAAAAAGGGGAAAATGTGACCAAAGATGTCTATTTAAAAGTTCTGATAAATGTACTGAAGTGACGCTAAATTTCATTTTTCCTTAAAAAGTTATTTGATCTGTCCGTATTTTGGTGATGCACCCTGTATATAACACGTAATAACAGTTATGTAGCTCCAAAAACATACAACTCCTGCACCTACCTTTGGAAAAAATATACTTTTTGCGTTCAACAACGTTAACAATATCATTTTTGATCGAAGACCTGTGTTGAAATGCCAATTTCGCTGGTTTTATAACCAAAAAATGGAATTTTTCGTACGAAGTTAGTTAATATTCTATTTCTAAGTAATATTGCAAGAACTATCTCAAAAATTATAAAAACAAGCAAAGCTATCCAACTTTCTTAGATCTTATAATAATTGTACGTATTATTTATACAATAAATGGTATCGTGCTCATTTCAAAGTTACGATAACCTTTCACCTAACGCCATCCGGCCAAAATGAGATAATCGAGGCTGTAGAAAAATATGGCCTTGTGCTTAATAAGGTGATATGCAGTCCTCATACGTTCGCTGCATGGCATTATGTTTATGTGCTTTCTATGATTCCTGGTATTGGATTGTACTGACCAACTGCGTTCCGGTTCAAAACATATGTTATAGTGCAGTCTGTACAAAAAACCCAGCATCTGCATATAAGAGCAGGTATTTGCAGGCCCGAGACACTTTATTATAATTTTCTCCATGACCAGTTGAACACACATCAGCGAAGAATTTCGCCAAAATAAACTTCTTCATTTTATTGGGTATAATCAGTCTCTGGCAAACAAAGATTATGTAAAATTTTGGCCAACATGAGCAATACTGGCAAGTAACCGCTATCTAATGCACAAAAAAAAAACCTGAGAAAATTGCACTGGAAGTCGACCCCTCGCTGCGCCTCGTCAACATAGACGAAGAGCATTTCAATCACCTCCGCTTCGCAGATGATATTGTACTCTTCAGCAGTGACGCAGAAGAACTGACGACAATGTTCCAAGGACTCAAGGATGCTTCCCAAGCTGTGAGCCTCAAAATGAACCTTCAGAAGACCGAAATAATGGGCCCAAATAACATGACCGTCATCATTGAAAATCACGCTTTGGAAGTAGTCAATGAATGAAAGAGAATCAAATGGCAGAGATCACGTGGCGAATTGACCTCAGCTGGATGGCGTTCGGAAGACTCAGCTACATCCTCCGGGGCCCTACGATCCCTGTGAACCTGAAAAGGAAGGTCTACGACACATGTATCTTACCAGTGGCGACATACGAACTTGAGACGGTGACACTCACCGCAAATTGTGCCATTCGCCTCTGGGTTTGTCAGAGGGAAATGGAGCGGGCGATGCTCGGGGTAAGCCTGAGAGAAAATCCGGAACGATGAGATAAGAGGAAGAACGGGAGTCTGCGACATC
The DNA here is from genome assembly GCA_019049505.1 of Pachyrhynchus sulphureomaculatus. Taxonomy (NCBI): domain Eukaryota; kingdom Metazoa; phylum Arthropoda; class Insecta; order Coleoptera; family Curculionidae; genus Pachyrhynchus; species Pachyrhynchus sulphureomaculatus. The sequence continues at coordinate 158,431,360 of CM032455.1, read as the reverse complement.
ATTGAGCGTATGGCCAGACTGAAATAGCGTTGGGCGGGACACGTGACCAGGAGTGACTCTAAATGGACCAAAGCCGTAATGAAGTGGAGACGGAGGGACGATATTCAGCGACATGCGGGGAAAACTGAATTCAGGCCGCCAAGCAAAGATCGTTGGGTTCCACAACAGTCAAGCTTCGCCCCACAATTCACCAAAAGACAGCCATAACCTCGCCTTTTGAGACTCAGCAACGCGAAGACATGCTTTCTAGACAAACTGTACCCTGAAACTATCTACAAAAATGATATAGACCTCTTTATGCAAAAAACTTCATTTACCGACCAAAAAATATGAGAAGAAAGACCCTTATCACCTCAGAAGGCTTGTTCCTAAGTTAGAGTAGAGTTTCAAAGTGGCAACTTTAACGTTCAGTTGTTACTTGCTTGTTTACAATTTGTGCAATGACGAATACCATTATGTATTATTTGCAATGATCAAGATCAAAAATGCTTCTGTCGATTATCCGGATTTTTTAAATGCATGCAAATATTGTTCGGAGGTCATTTAAGGCAGTTTCTCGGTGTGACGGCTTCAAAAAATCGATTTTTTTAACAGATTTCTAAAGTAAAACATATTGAGAGTATACTGTAAAAATTTTAAACCGAAATTTTAAATATTTACGAAGTTATACAAGAGAGCGCGTCGTAGTAGCCTGCTACTCAACCCACGGCAGCTGTAACGGTCTGACCTGCTCTACTGTTCTTTCGATACCCTTATACCTGCGCTGAACATGAAACTTTTCAAGAAATAGAAGGTATACTGTATGCAGCAGACATATCTGATTAGTGTAAGTATAAGTTTTCTATAAAAAATTAGTTACAAAAACTTTAAATTCGTTTTCCCGAAATCACTTTTTTCGGTTCGTGGGAAGCAGAGACAAAATCCTATCTATCCGACTGGGCTAAAATTTTTACACGTTGTTTTACATATATATCGGATTATGTAGAATCAATTATTTTCATTAATGATTAAAAAGATAAAGGAGGCTAAAGACATGTGGCTAAATGATCAATGCATAGAAATAGAAGCATTAGAAAAGAAATACGTCACATTTAATTTACATAAGAAAATCAAAGAAGCTGCTAGACTAAGGTTACAAAGGCAACCACAAGTAATAGAGGATAAAGAAGGTAAACTACTACTGAACATACAAGAAAGAATAGATAGATGGGAAGAATATACAGGGCAAATGTACAGCGACACAACTAGACAACATAATGCAAATAACCTTAATACAACGGGTCCCTCCATAAATAAAGACCAAATATTAGCAACAGTAAATTAGCTTAAAAACAAAAAGGCAGTAGAAGATAATATACCTATATATATATATATATATATATATATATATATATATATATATATATATATATATATATATATAAACTCCTGGACAAAATTAACGCAACAATCTGAAAATTAATTTATCTTTTTCTTATGTCAGTTTTAAAGTTTATCGAGTATTTGAATAGTAGGCTATGCATATTTTGTTTCGTTGTTCATGACAGAAATCAAAACAATTCGTTTAGATTTACAGTTTTAAAGAATTTTTTAGAAGATAAACAATTTTCTGTAATAATACGATAGATTTTCTTTAAAAGTAAGCTTATAAATTGTTCCCTTTTTCAAAGTAATACGTTTTTGTGGTAGACTGTTTTATTTTTGACCCCGAAGAATTAGAAAAATGAATCGAACAAGGAATTTAACTGAACACGAGGTAGTGCGAGCCTCAGTTTTATTGGACGAGGGATATTGTCAGAGTTATGTTGCCAATTTGTTAGGCAAACATCGTTCCACAATAAGTCGTATGGTAAGACGCTTGAATGAAGTAGGAACTTATTCTAGAAGGCTAGGGCAAGGGCAAAAACGATGCACTAGCGACCTAGATGAACGTTTTATAGACAATATGCTTTAAGAAATAGGACTGTCACTAGTTCTATAATAAGAAACGAACTCGAAGCTGTTCACAATGTCACAATTTCTTCTAAAACAGTTAGAAAACGGTTAAATGAAGCTAGATTAAACAGTAGGAGACCAGCCACTGCGCCCTTGCTTACTAGAGAGAACAGAGTTGCCAGGTTACGTTTTGCTCGAAATCACGAAAACTGGTCTGTGGATGATTGGAAACAAGTTTTCTTCACAGATGAAACTAGGGTTAGTCTAAAACAGCCAGATGGTCGTGAGCGAGTATGGCGAAGACCAGGAGGGAGGTTTGCTCCTTACAATATCTCTGCAAGAATTCCATTCGGCGGTGGCTCTGTTATGTTCTGGGGTGGCATCTGCTTTGATGCTCGCACAGAGTTAGTTCCTGTCCGTACAAGATCCATGAATGCTGACTACTATCTTCAGAATATTGTAATAGAACATGTGATGCCTTTCGGTCATTTTGTGGGGCCCAATTTCCTGTTTATGCAAGACGACGCTCGACCTCACGTGGCTAGGGAGGTACTCGATTATCTTAATCAAGTTAATAACCGATTATGCAATGGCCACCAAAAAGCCCGGATCTGAATCCGATAGAACATGTATGGGATCACCTTAAGAAAAATGTGAAACGTCATATACCTGCACCTAGAAACCTGAGGGAACTTGAAAATGCAGTTATCACAGAATTGGAGCAAATTCCTCAAGATTTTATCCAAAATTTAATTAGAAGCATGCCTAGGCGCATAAACGCTGTCATCCGAAGTAGAGGAGGCAACACACGCTACTAGTGTCCCAGTTACACCATTAATTTTGCTACTAGTGTCCCAGTTTATTTTTTTCATTATTACATAATTTCAACGATTTTGTTATTAGGTCTTAAGAATAATTTTAATTCGAATCTTATAGAGAAATTTGGTAGCTAATTCACTTTTAAAGTATCCGAAAAATTCTAACTTTTAGTGTAACCAATGTTTATAAAAAATTATTAAAATTAATTCATTATGGAGATTTGTATGATTTAATATATTGTTGCGTTAATTTTGTCCAGGAGTGTATATGAATATATATATATATATATATATATATATATATATATATAATATATATATATATATATATATATATATATATATATATATAATATATATATATATATATATATATATATATATATATATATATATATATATATATATATATATATATATATATATATATATATATATATATATATATATATATATATATATATATATATATATATATATATATATATATATATATATATATATATATATATATATATATATATATATATATATATATATATATATATATATATATATATATATATATATATATATATATATATATATATATATATATATATATATATATATATATATATATATATATATATATATATATATATATATATATATATATATATATATATATATATATATATATATATATATATATATATATATATATATATATATATATATATATATATATATATTATATATATATATATATATATATATATATATATATATATATATATATATATATATATATATATATATATATATATATATTTAAGGGTCTGTTACAGCTGACGCTGTCTTCCTTCTCTCAACCTCGCGTTCCATTCTCTTCGATCTTCCCAGTCTCCTTCCTGTAACCCTCTGTTTTCCACTGCCTCATCGACGTCATCTTGCCATGAGCGCTTAGGTCTTCCCCTCTTTCTTCTTCCAATTGGACTCCATTCTGTGATTTTCTTAAGCCACTTTCGGTCGTCGTTTCTTCTTACGTGATCATATCATTTCAATCGTTTTTCTTCTATGGCATGTACTGCATCTTTTGTTATCTCCATTCGCGCTCTTATTTCCTCGTTCCTAATCCTTTAAGTCCGGGTCACCTTCTCCAAGATTCCATCTCTACCGCGTTTATTTTTGATTTATATTTCTTGTTAATGGTCCATGTTTCTGAGCCGTAAGTCATGATACTTTCAATGATTGTTTTGTATATTCTGACTTTGTTTGCTTTCATTATGTGCTTATCCCATAATATTGAGTTAAACTGTCTGATGCAAGTTTGTCCCAATCTCGATTTTATTTCTTCTTTGGATGTTGCTTCTCTTGTTATTATGGTGCCCAGGTATTTAAATTTTCCAGTTCCTTTAATTGTCACGTTCTCTTGAATTTCCAGATCTTCCATTTCTCCAGTGTTAGTTGTTAGGTATTCTGTCTTATTAAAGTTTATGTCTAGCCCAGCTTTGTCATACTCTTCCTTCAGTTTCCTCACCATATAGCTGAGATCTTCTTCGTCCTGTGCCATGACGACTTGGTTATCTGCGAAACTCAAGCTGTATAAGTAGTCGTCTCTTACTGGGACTCCCATACCTTGACATTTATTCTTCCAGTTTTTTAAAGTCTGTTCCAGGAGAGGTTGTACACCCTTGTAGTAGTCCTAATAATATACCTACCTACCTAAACCATTAAAATATTGCTTGAAAAACATATGGACATTATAGAGGATCTCTTCAACAACGTATACAACACAGGTGATGTACCTCATGATTGGCTGACATCAATTTTTATACCATTGCCAAAAAAGAATAACCGTAGAAAGTGCGAGGAATATCGGAATATAAGTCTAATGAACCACATCTTGAAACTCTTCCTTAAAGTAATCCACTAAAGAGTATACAAAAAACTAGATGAACGTACTGGACAAACACAGCTCAGCTTTAGGAACGGACTAAGAACGAGGGACGCACTATTCTCCATCCGCATTCTGACTGAAAGATGTAGGGATGTCAACTCTGATGTTTATTTATGCTTCATAGATTTTCAAAAAGCCTTTGATATGGTAAATCATGAGAAAATGATGGAAATACTATAATCTTGTAACATTGATGACAAAGACTTACAAATAATATCAAGTTTATACTGAAACCAGAGTGCCAAAATAAAAAATCGAGAATCGCATGTCCAAAGAAATAAAAATAAAGAAAAGCGTACGTCAGGGTTGTATTTTGTCACCCCTGTTATGCAATGCCTATTTGGAGGAAATCTTCAATAAAGCACTTTCTGACAAAAAAAGATGGAATTACAATTAATGGTGTGTGTGTGTGTAAATAATCTCCGCTCTGCTAATTATACTGTCATTTAAGCGGACAGTGACGAAGGCCTACAAAGACTCATGAATGGAATGTTGATGCATGTGAGGAATATGGAATGAAACTGAATACGAACAAAACAAAAACAATGGTGGTTAGTAAGAATCGTAATACAAACATAGAAAATATTAAGGTACATCAGTAAACACTTGAAAGGGTAACAAAAATAACGTACTTAGGAAGTGTAATTAGTGGAGATCGGGACCACTCCATTGAAATACGCTTAAGAATTGAAAAAGCACGAAGCTCCTTTAATAAAATGCGCAGCACACTCTGTAACTGCCAACTAAACTTAAAAACAAGAACAAGAGTACTAAGATACTACGTGTTCTCGGTCATGTTATACGGTATAGAAGCTGCAACAATCACAGAGACCACACAACAAAGAACGGAGGCATTCGAGATGTGGTGCTATCGCCGAATGCTGCGTGTTCCTTGGACAGCGCGTACCACAAACGTGGAAATACTTGATCGGACAGGAAAAGAACGAGAGATGATTCCAGCTGTTAAAGAAAGAAAAAGCACTTACTTTAGCCATATTATGAAAAGCCAAAAGTATGAGCTCCTGCAACTTATATTTGAAGGAAAAGTAATCGGTAAGCGAGGACCAGCAAGGCGCCGCAATTTCTGGTTGAAAAACTTATGACAGTGGACAAACATGACATTTACTAAACTGTTTAGCGCGGCAGTAGATAAAATAAAAAATAATATGGCTTTCGTAAACATAGATCAACAGGAGATCTGCTGACTTATGTAACACACGTTTGGAACAACGCAATTGAACACTTTGGAGAATCTCGAGCGGTTGCTCTTGACATATCCAAGGCATTCGACCGTGTCTGGTACGATGGACTGTTGGTTAAGCTACGCTCTTGTGGTATGTCTGAAAAGTTCTGTTTGTGGCTCTCATGTTTCCTCAGAGAGCGTTCTTTACGAGTGGCGGTCGACGGATTTCTTTCTAACACCTTCACAATCAACGCCGGTGTGCCCCAAGGCTCCATACTGTCTCCTACTCTCTTTCTCATTTACATTAACGATCTGCTGGAAAAGACCAGGAATCTAATTACAGCTTTGCAGACGGCAGTACGCTTATCTCTTCATTTACTTTGAACGGTCGGACATTGGCTGCTCAGGCGAATATCCGCAGACAGCAGGAGGTCGTTCAACTTAACAAAGACCTGGAAGAAACTCTATCTTGGGGTGACAGTAACAAAGTGGACTTTAACGCTACAAAAACCCAGGTGGTAGTTTTTTCTAAAAAAGTTAACGTTGCTGAACCTGACATAGTTATGTCCGAACACTCCATTCCCCTAGCATCGTCGTTTAATTTGTTGGGCGTTAGTTTGGGTGCAAATATGTCCTGGCATGAAGATGTTGCAGGCATAGCAAGAAGAGCTTCTCAAAAGTTAGGAATATTATTTTGAACCAGAAAGCTTTACACCCCACAACAACTGTTAATTCTTTACAAAGCTCAAATTCGACCAACTATGGAATACTGCTCCCATGTTTGGGGCTCCGCTCCCAAACATGCATATGTTGGATTTTCTTCAGAGAAGAGCTGTTCGTCTGGTTGGAGATCCGGAACTGACCGGCGGCCTTGATTCGCTGGAACGTCGAAGAACAGTTGGCGACTTGAGTCTGTTCTAGAAGTATTTCCATGGAAAGTGTTCGAAGGATGTAGCCCGCTTAATTCCTCCCAAAGCGGTGCATGTTAGAAATAGAATAGAAATTTTTTTTTCCAACTCTGCCGTTTTGTTTTTGTTTATATAAATGTCTAATCCTGCGTAACTTGATAGAGATATGTTTATTGAATACTAATTAAATTGGATATTTTGTTACAGATCATCGGAGATGTGCTTTCCACCACCCACCTACCATTTTTTTGAGGAGATCACTTTGACCGCAAACAACATGAACAAAATATTATCAAATACACTAAAAAATTTTTTTGTATAGTTTAAGATGTCAAAAATTGAAAAGATTGTATTTTATTTATATATAATAAAAGACTGTTTTTAGTCAATTTCCACTGGTTTATTTAAATTGCGATGACGCGTTTCGCTGTCTATGCAGCTTCTTCAGATCTACATTTTACACTGTCAAGTTAGGTTTAATGTTCACAATTTTATATAATTTCTTAATTATAATATTATACCTAATTAAATTACATTGATAGTATTGTAAAACCCACACAGATTTGGAATTAGGAAAATAAATTTAGTAATGGTAAATTGCTTAAATCTACCTGGTCGTTGAGTAAAGTACCTGTAGTCCTTAATCGATTTATTTGCATTGTCTCTAAAAGGTTTAGTTTTAAACCTTTTTGTTGGGTGTGTAAAATTTTGAAATTCTTGTTAAATGTGTGATTTTCTGTTAAAAGATAATTAGCATATGTCGAATTAGATTTTCTATGGATGAAACTTTTTTCGCGTTCTGTAATTCTTTATACAAATGTACGTCCAGTTTGTCCTATGCATATTTTAGGACATGATCCATATGTTAATTGATAAACCCCTGATTTATTGTCTTTATTGATTTGTGGTTTGTAGTTTTTAAGATATTTCCCTATAGTATTGTTAGTCTTGTAAGCTATGTTGATTTAAAAATTTCCCCAGTTTTTCCGTTGGTTTGCCGAAATAGATTAAGCATTTAAATGTGGTATTTCTGTCCTTAAAACGTGGGTATATTTCTGAGATTGCATTGTTTCTAAGTTTTTTCCTAACGATATTATTGATTAAAGTAACCGAATAACCGTTGTTAACGGCTACTTGTTTTATGTAGTTTAATTCTTTAGTAAAATTTTCCTCTGATAAGGGGATATTAGTCTATGTATAAAACTATGATAAGCTTTACAGGTATGGACAGAAAATTAACTTACTTTTTACAGTATATTAATTCTTTACATAGAAATATCAGTTTAACAATGGAAGAAGAAGTCGAAGGGAAAATCAACTTCCTAGACTTAACAATCAGTAAAACCATGAAAAAACATGAATTTGCAATATATCACAAACCTTGTCATACAGATACTACAATCCACAATAGTTCTCACCACCCTAACCATCATCAACCCGCAGCTCATCATAGTTTTATACATAGACTAACTAATATCCCCTTATCAGAGGAGAATTTTACTAAAGAATTAAACTACATAAAACAAGTAGCCGTTAACAACGGTTATTCGGTTACTTTAATAATTAATAATATTGTTAGAAAAAAACTTAGAAACAAGGCAATCTCAGAAATATACCCACGTTTTAAGGACAGAAATACCACATTTAAATGCTTAACCTATTTCGGCAAACCAACGGAAAAACTGGGGAAATTTTTAAATCAAAAAAATATCAACATAGCTTACAAGACATAAAGACAATAAATCAGGGGTTTATCAATTAACATGTGGGTCATGTCCTAAAACATACATAGGACAAACTGGACGTACATTTATACAAAGAATTACAGAACACGAAAAAAGTTTCATCCATAGAAAATCTAATTCAACATATGCTAATCATCTTTTAACAGAAAATCACACATTTAACAAGAATTTCAAAATTTTACACACCCAACAAAAAGGTTTAAACTAAACCTTTTAGAGACAATGCAAATAAATCGAATAAGGACTACAGGTACTTTACTCAACGACCAGGTAGATTTAAGCAATTCACCATTATTGAATTTATTTTCCTAATTCCAAATCTGTGTGGGTTTTCCATAAAATTGTGAACATTAAACCTAACTTGACAGTGTAAAATGTAGATCTGAAGAAGCTGCATCGACAGCGAAAAGCGTCATCGCAATTTAAATAAACCAGTGGAAATTGACTATAAACAGTCTTTTATTATATATTTATAATGAATTTCCATCAAGTAGAAGCTACAACCATCCAAAATTTGTATTTTATTTTGTTACGAAAAAAAATTTCTGAAATAAGCTTCAAATTTTAGCCATAACACCGAGAAACCCCCTTAAAATATCAAAAGAAACGTACCTTTGGCTGTCTCTAATAATACTCTGCTGTCTCTCAAAATTCTGCATGGGATTCGTTCGTACGTTCAACGTCTCCATCTGTATGGGCGCTCTTTTAGCCATCTGTATGGCTTTTATTCTCCTTCTTGCGGTATTTTTCGCCCTGCACTGTATGGTAAGCAAAAGAGTGTTAACTAGAGCCAGTAATATACCGATGTAGACTAAAACTTGTAGATTTCTAGCGGCTGATTTTCTCAGTACTAAACCCGCTATACAGAGCGAGACGCCTATAAGAATTCCCATGGTAAATATCAGCTAAAATAAAACAAATAAATTTAAAAAAATATATATTAGTGTAGTAAAAAAAGATCAAAATAATGATGACATAGGCATAGTTTAGAAACAGTAATATTAGAATTTTATCCTCTCTGGGGTATCATCAAGAGAGTTTTCTGGTTTATAAACAATTAAAGTCTTCAAAACGCGTTTTTTGAGCTTAAAATATGAGTAACTCCTGTTATACAAGTCGGATCGAGATAAAAAAAAATCAAATTCTTCGTAATAAAATTTCCAACACATTTTCGTTGGTTTTAAGTCGCTCAGGTGCGTACATAATCTACAGAATTGACAAAAACAGGCAAAAAACTGTTTTTTTTTTTTAATTTTATTATACAGGTCACCTAAGTGAGCCAATCTGCTTGAAACTTTCAGAAAATATGCCTTTTATTATCGCAAAAATACCCTGAAACCTTGGTACAAAAATATTGAACCCGGTGGGCACAATTGAATTTGTTATTTAAAATTTGAATTGCCCGCCATTTTATGCCATTTGGTCCAAATGGATCGTTTTTTCAAAATTTAGGTCTCGACGCCGGCTTTCCCATGCCATTAAAAAAATTTTTTTGGAGTCATTTTAACCGTTCTTTTTTACATTTATTTATTAACTAGCCGTGCCCGCGGCTCCGCTCGCGTGAACTTGATTCACCTTTATCGTCACTGCTTATTCGTTATGTTTATATTATTGTATAGCTCAAGGGGCCTTAGAGGCCCATGGCTTGGTTGCATACTTGTCTCCACTTCTTTTTGTCTCCTGTTAGCTTTTCCTAGTGCGGGATTCCCATCAACTCCGGATCTTGCTTTACTGCCTGAATCCATGTAGATCGAGGTCTACCCTTGCCTCTTCTTCCAACCACTCCTCTTATTAGGGCTTGCTTTGCCTGTCTTTCTTCCTTCATCCTTGCCACGTGTCCCAACCATCCTAATCGCTGGCTTATTATAATTTGGCTTATAAGGGGTTTCGTATATAGGCCTTTTAATTCGTCGTTTGTTCTTCTTCTCCACAGTCCCTCTTCTTGCGTTCCTCCGTAGATGTTTCTCAAAGCTTTCCTTTCCCACACCTCCAACGTCTCCTTTTCTCTTGCATTCAGTTTCCACGTTTCGCATCTATATGTCACCGTGGGTCTGACAATTGTCGTATATATTCTTTCTTTTGCTTTTCTTGATACATTCTTTAACTTCAGTATTGGATTCATTGCCCCCAAACATCTCTGTCCTTTCGCTATTATTTCTTGTATCTCCGTCCTTTCTTATCCACTCTATGTTAGTGTTACTCCCAGGTAAGTAAATTTATCTCCTTTTTCAAACATATATCTTCTTCCTAAGTTGTTTATTATATCTAAACTTTTGTTGTTTTTAATATCCTTCTTCTTTGTAATTTCCATGTATTTTGTTTTTTCCTCATTTATCTTTAGTCCTCGCATCCTTCTCCTTTCTTCTATCCTACTTATGGCTCTTTTGAGGTTCTCTTTTGCTCTTGCAATCACTGCTACATCATCCACATAGGCCAAGCATTGGCAGGTTTGTTGGTATATCGTTCCATTTGTTTTTATTTCTGACTCCCGGATTATCTTCTCTAGTACCAAATTAAATAGACATGTCGACACTGTCTTAATCCTCTCTTCACCTTAAACTTGTCTGATACTTTGCCCTCAACCAACATTCTATTTTCTGTGTCATTCAGGGTCATTCTCACCATGCGAATCAATTTACTTGAAATTTTTAGTTCTTCCATTATCTTGTAGAGTCCTTCTCTATTTACAGAGTCATATGCTTCTCTGAAATCCACAAAGACCAAGTGTAGTGCCAAATTTTGTTCTAAGGTATTATTTGCTTAATCAAAAATATCTGGTCTGTAACCGATCTATTTTTCCTGAGTCCACACTGGTACTCTCTCAGAATAGACTCGGCTTTCTCTGCTAGTCTGTTTTTGATAGTCAACACTACTATCTTGTACACGACATCCAGTAATGCTATTGGTCTATAATTAGCACATATAGTTTTTTCTCCTTTTTTGTATATTGGACAAATGAGCGACTCTCTCCAGCTCACTGGCATCTTTTCTGTTTCCCGTATTTCTTGCACCAACCGGCATATTTCATTTTCCAGATCTACTCCTCCAGCTTTTATCAGTTCTACAATTTCCACACGAGGCCTTATTTTTTTTGGGTTCTGAGTATTTCTCTTATTTCTTCTTTGCAGGGTTTATTTGTCGCCTCCTACCCTTCAGTTAATTTTGCTTCCTATTTCTCATTCAACTCCTCATTTTCATCTCCATTTAATGTTTCTTTAAAGTATTTCGCCCATCTATTCAGTCTTTCTGCGAAGCTTACTGCTAAACTTCCATCTTTTTTTCCTATATATTAGCATTTTGTCTCTGTTTATTTCCTTTGTATTTTATAATAAAAAAACACGTAAATCGGATAAGTGGTTCTTGAGTGCTAAGTGCAGTAATGGATAGACAGACAGGCAGAGAGATGTTACGTTTTATATATATTATAGATTTTTTTGACATATATTAAATTAAGAATTAAAAAAAAATCACGTAAATCCGATGAGTGGTTCTCGAATGATAAGCACACTAACGGACAAACAGACAGAGAGACGTTGCGTTTTATATATATTAAATAGATTATTATTATTATATAACCTCTTCAGAGAACATATGTATGAATTTAAAAAATCACGTAAGTGGTTCTCGAGGGATAAGCGCACTAACGGACAGACAGAGAGACGTTGCATTTTACATATATTATAGATATAGATTATTATTATTACTATATAACCTGGCCAAGGAATATATCTATGAATTTAAAAAAAGACACGTAAATCGGATAAGTGAGTCTCGCCTGATAAACGCACTAATGGACAGACAGACAGACAGAGAGACATTGCTTTTTATATATATTATAGATTATAGATATTCTCTGCTACATAATATTGTTCCAAATTTAATGGTTTAGGCTGTGTACTGCAAGGGAACGCGCTAACGGCAAACTTTTTTCCGACTTCATTCACTATTATCGTCACTGCTCATTTCCTATGCTACCTATCGTAATAACATATAGCCTATAACCTGGCCAGAGAAGATATGTATGTTTTTAAAAAAAAAAGTACGTAAATCGGATAAGTGGTTCTCCAGTGATAAGCGCACTAACGGACAGACAGACAGACAGACAGAGAGACGTTGCATTTTATATATATTATAGATGGTCATTTTGAAAAAAAAAATTGAAAATTTTTTATCATATCTGGTAGGGAATCGCGAGACCTTTATTAAAAAAAAAATCATTTTCGTTAACAATTTTTTTTCAAAATGATCGAAAAAACGCATTTGTTGTTATTTGATTAATAAACAAATGTATAAAAAACGGTTAAAATGACTCCAAAAAAAAGGTTCATTTTGGACCAGATGGAATAAAATGGTGGGCAATTCAAATTTTAAATAACAAATTCAATTGTGCCCACTGGGTCCAATATTTTTGTACCAAAATTCCAGGGTATTTTTGCTATAATAAAAGGCATATTTTCTGAAAGTTTCAAGCCGATCGGTTCACTTAGTCGACCTGTATAATAAAATAAAAAAAAAGTTTTTTGCCAGTTTTTTCAATTTTGTAGGTTATGTACGCACTCGAGTGACTTAAAACCATTGAGGATTTGTTGGAAATTTGATTACGAAGAGTTTGTTTTTTTGTCTCGATTCGAATTATATAATATAGTTTATCTATAATAATTGGATTATATCCGTTGTTTTTGGCTATTTTTTTGATTATATTTTGGGCAACATTTGTTGACGATATTCTTTGCATTTGGAAAGGGACTGATAGACAATTGTCACAGTTTTTATTAAATTTAAATAAAATCAATCATAACATCCAATTCACAATAGAAATTGAAGTAGACAAATCACTCAGTTTTTTAGGATAGGAGAAAAGATTTTTAAGCTAGTTCAGGGTGGTTTGTAAAATTAAAAAAAAAAAAAAACAGCCAAGTGCAAGTGGGGCTTGCGCGATTAATGTTCCGTACGTTAATTGCTTTAACTATTTTTTTTCCGATCTTAACTGAAAACTGATGATCTTGAATTTTTTATATATATATATATATATATATATATATATATATATATATATATATATATATATATATATATATATATATATATATATATACAGTAATACCCCGCTTAGCGCGACCCCGTTACGCGCGGTTTCACTATAACGCGAATTTCAAATACCCCGCTTAGCGCGACCCCGTTACGCGCGGTTTCACTATAACGCGAATTTCAAATTTCGCGCTCATGTAGTCATTAACTTCTCTATGGTCGCGGGGGGATCCCCGCTTTCTCTGAATATTCTCTTTGAAGAATTGGGAATTCCCTGTCCTTCGACTTTGTTCTATGGGGATTTCCTCGTTCGTTTCGTGTGTTCATTTGTTCCGTAATGTTAGTTCGGTCGGCTGGCAGTTTTGTTTTAATATTTATTGGAGATACATACATACATAATTTAACCCTACGTTAAAAATGCCGCCTGTAAAGAAAAAAGAGCGTAAAAGCGTCACTTTGGAATTGAAGATGAAAGTGTTAAGAAGAATGGAAAATGGAGGCAAAGCAACAATTGTTGGGAGAGATTTTGGACTCTCAGAATCGACTGTGAGAACGATTTATAAAAATCGGGAAAAAAATTAAAATCTCCAGCGAAGGTTCAACACCTATAAGTGCAACAAAACTTTCTCGTTCGAGATCATCTATCTTAGAAAGAATGGAGAAATTACTGTCAGTCTGGATCGAAGATTTGAATTAGAAGAACACACCACTAAGTCAAGATCTCATATGCACAAAAGCAAAATCTTTGTATGAGATGCTGAAAACAAAAGAAGGAGAAGGGAGTGCCACTCCGACTTTTGCTGCCAGCAGAGGCTGGTTCCATCGGTTCAAGCAGCGTTCTAATCTTCACAATATCCACATAACAGGCGAGGCGGCCAGCGCGGACATTCAAGCTGCAGCTGAGTTTCCAGACAAGTTTCAAGACTTCGTTAGACGAGAGAAAATTCCTGCTTGTCTCATCTTCAATGTTGATGAGACCGCACTTTACTGGAAAAAAATGCCATCTCGAACATTCATTTCTAAGGAAGAACGTCAAGCCAGTGGTTTCAAAGCTGCGAAAGATCGACTAACACTTCTGCTGGGTGGTAATGCCACTGGTGATTTCAAACTGAAACCTTTACTAGTGTACCATTCAGAAACACCTCGTGCAATGCGAGGCACAGACAAGACAAGTCTACCAGTTGTGTGGCGATCAAACAGAAAGGCGTGGGTTACACGGGAAATTTTTCAAGAATGGTATTCTAATAGTTTTTGCCCATCAGTCAAATCATACTGTGACAGAAATGGGCTTGAACCTAAAGTTATATTACTCTTAGACAATGCCCCAGGACATCCAACCTCACTTGATACGCCCAGAGACTTAAAAGTGTACGTAAAGTTCCTTCCACCAAACACTACGTCAATATTACAACCTATGGACCAGGGAGCAATAGCAAACTTCAAAGCTTATTACCATCGCCGCACTTTTAGCCAACTAATTCATGAAACTGACGGGGAAGGAAGACAGTCTATGCGAGAGTGGTGGAAGTCATACAACATTATGAAGTCTATTCACAACATAGAAGAGGCTTGGAAGGAAGTTAAAATGAGTTGTATGAATGGGGTGTGGCGTAATCTTTGGCCAGATGTAGTGGAAGCACCTAGAAGAATTGTCCAGATGCAGAGACAAGTGCTTGAAGACATTGCTGCAATGATTGAGGGGTCTGAACTTGAAGATGTCACGGTAGAAGATCTCGTAGAACTTGTAGCAACGCACGACGATCCTATTAGCAATGAAGATCTGATCGAGTTACAGAATAATCCTATCTACGATGAGGAAGAACAAGTAGAAGAGAAAGTTTTATCTTCAGGGGAAATACAAAATGCACTTTCAAAAATTTATTCAGGTTTGGACATATTGCAGAGTATAGACAATAATGATGACCGTGTCTTGACCGTGTGTCAAAAATTAAAAACAGTGTTGGGTGTTATGAACGTATTTTACAAGAACGTAAACAAAACGTTACCCAAAAGACAATAGATGTATTTTTCCGTAAAAAATAAGAGTATGTATTGCATAAAGTGTTCTTAGAATTAAAGTGATTGATTAAAATGATTTGTATTTTTTTGTATTAAATTTTGACTATGTTTAATCATAAACCTCGATATACGCGAATTTCAGTTAACGCGATTTTTTTCGGAACGTATCCCTCGCGTAAAGCGGGGTATTACTGTATTATAGATATAGATTATTTATTATTACTATATAACCTGGCCAAGGAATATATCTATGAATTTAAAAAAAGACACGTAAATCGGATAAGTGAGTCTCGCCTGATAAACGCACTAATGGACAGACAGACAGACAGAGAGACATTGCTTTTTATATATATTATAGATTATAGATATTCTCTGCTACATAATATTGTTCCAAATTTAATGGTTTAGGCTGTGTACTGCAAGGGAACGCGCTAACGGCAAACTTTTTTTCCGACTTCATTCACTATTATCGTCACTGCTCATTTCCTATGCTACCTATCGTAATAACATATAGCCTATAACCTGGCCAGAGAAGATATGTATGTTTTTAAAAAAAAAAGTACGTAAATCGGATAAGTGATAAGCGCACTAACGGACAGACAGACAGACAGACAGAGAGACGTTGCATTTTATATATATTATAGATAGTCATTTTGAAAAAAAAAATTGAAAATTTTTATCATATCTGGTAGGGAATCGCGAGACCTTTATTAAAAAAATCATTTTCGTTAACAATTTTTTTTCAAAATGATCGAAAAAAAAACGCATTTGTTGTTATTTGATTAATAAACAAATGTATAAAAAACGGTTAAAATGACTCCAAAAAAAAGGTTCATTTTGGACCAAATGGAATAAAATGGTGGGCAATTCAAATTTTAAATAACAAATTCAATTGTGCCCACTGGGTCCAATATTTTTGTACCAAAATTCCAGGGTATTTTTGCTATAATAAAAGGCATATTTTCTGAAAGTTTCAAGCCGATCGGTTCACTTAGTCGACCTGTATAATAAAATAAAAAAAAAAGTTTTTTGCCAGTTTTTTTCAATTTTGTAGGTTATGTACGCACTCGAGTGACTTAAAACCATTGAGGATTTGTTGGAAATTTGATTACGAAGAGTTTGTTTTTTTGTCTCGATTCGAATTATATAATATAGTTTATCTATAATAATTGGATTATATCCGTTGTTTTTGGCTATTTTTTTGATTATATTTTGGGCAACATTTGTTGACGATATTCTTTGCATTTGGAAAGGGACTGATAGACAATTGTCACAGTTTTTATTAAATTTAAATAAAATCAATCATAACATCCAATTCACAATAGAAATTGAAGTAGACAAATCACTCAGTTTTTTAGGATAGGAGAAAAGATTTTAAGCTAGTTCAGGGTGGTTTGAAAAATTAAAAAAAAAAACAGCCAAGTGCAAGTGGGACTTGCGCGATTAATGTTCCGTACGTTAATTGCTTTAACTATTTTTTTTTCCGATCTTAACTGAAAACTGATGATCTTGAATTTTTTATATATATATATATATATATATATATATATATATATATATATATATATATATATATATATATAGTATATATACCAGATAGCTTATTAAAGGTGATAATTTTCGTTTAATCTTCACCCTGTAGAGAATATTCCAAAATTTTTTAAAAATTTTTTGATCAGTACTTTTCGAGATAAGGGGGGACAGCGATTTTTCGAAATTTTAAAAAAAATAATACAAAGAAAAGCGTGCTAATTTA
The DNA here is from genome assembly GCA_019049505.1 of Pachyrhynchus sulphureomaculatus. Taxonomy (NCBI): domain Eukaryota; kingdom Metazoa; phylum Arthropoda; class Insecta; order Coleoptera; family Curculionidae; genus Pachyrhynchus; species Pachyrhynchus sulphureomaculatus. The sequence goes on along the minus strand of CM032455.1, from coordinate 158,414,026 downwards.
CATATTACATTATACATATTTTTGAACTCGTGTTTTTAAAAGCTTTTATTTGACACCCCAATCGATGACCTGGTAAAAAAAAATTTTTCCACTTTCGATTTGACTCCCAAAACCAACCACTTAACTCAAAATTTAACTTTCAAAACTATACGGCTCTAATGGGGCCATCAATTCCTATATAACTTTCTATGACAATAGTTTCGGAGAAAATCGGATGTGACAGACGAACTGACAGACAGAGGACAGACACGAAGTGATCTTATAAGTGTTCCGTGCGGAACACTAAAAATACATAAGTTTAGTTTAAATTAAGTAAGATCAACCAGACCAACGTGAACAATTTTATAGGCGTACCTGTAAAACGAAGTAACAAATACTCTCAAAGGTTTGGCATTTGCCTCCACAGCCATAAACCATCGCAGTGGTCAGCGCAGAACTCATCGAACTTTGCGGTCTATCTGATAATCTCGAGGGTGGCATCCTTCTTACGTTGATAGTAGTGGATACTGGACCATTATCACAGCTAAAACGCAATCATTCCCAATATCAGTGAACAAATATAAATGAAGAGACTCTTCAATATTAAAAATAACTTATCCTTGGCGCAAGAATGGGGTACAGACGGTCAAGTAAAAACGTTCGCCTATAACTTGTAGTCGGTGAAAGAAATACCTTTTTTTTGAGGATATTGTAATTACATTACAACATTAATTTTCTTTGCTGTTGTGTAAGGTATGACGCATTAAGTTTTCGTTAGGTTAAGATTCCTTTCTTTGGAGTAAGTTAGGCTTGGTTAGATTACGATAGGCTGTTAATTTCTATTACCAGGTGTACAAGTATGAAATGTGGATTTTTTTTCTAAAAAAACATGTTAAATTCGGAAGAATGATAAAAAGTGTGCTCCATCGCTTGTTATACATTTTTCCCATCTTTCGGGCAATTTGTGAATACCACGCCAGTAAAAATCTTCCCCATTTGCTGCGAACCATTTATCGAGCCATTTTTTCACATCTTCGTACGAACCAAAGCGCTGCTCAGCAAGTGCGTGACCCATCGATGCAAATAAGTGGTAATCGCAAGGAGCCAACTCTGGTGAGTAAGCCGTATGGGGTAGAACTTCCCAGCTGAGTGCTTCCAACGTGTCGCGAATTGGTTTTGTCGTATGTGATGGAGCATTGTCATGAAGAAAAATGACTTTGTGTTGCCTCTTTCGGTATTCTGGCCTTTTTTCAAGCAGCGAACGGTTCAAATCGGTCAATTGTTATTGGTAACGTTTAGTATTAACCATTTCCCCAGGTTTTAACAGCTCATAATAGACCACGCCCCCTCTGGTCCCACCAAACACAGAGCATCGTCTTTCTGCCAAAGCGATTCAGACTTGCGGTCGATGTGGATGGTGCGCCTGGGTCTACCCATGATTTTTTGCGCTTGGGGATTCTCAAAATAAATGCGCTTTTCATCCCCTGTAACTATACAATGCAAAAACGACTTCCTTTTGTACCGAGCGAGCAAAATGTCACACCTGTTTTTGCGCTTTTCCATTTGCCTGTCGTTCAGCTCATGTAGTACCCATCTACCGGCTTCTGAATCTTTCCCATCTCTCGTAGCTGATTGAGAACAGCTTGTTGACTAACGCCCAATTGCTCGGCGAGTTGCTTTTGTGTTTGCGAATCATCTTCCTCCAACAATGCTTGCAATTCCACATCTTCGTATTTTTTTGGCGGTTTTCCACGTTCGAAGTCACCACTTTTAAAACGCCGAAACCATCGTTCACACGTATCTTGCGATGGAGCATGTTCACCATAAGCTTTTTGAAGTAATCGGTATAATTCAACAGCAGTTTTCTTCAAATGAAAACAAAAAATTAATGCTGTCCGCGAATGATCTTTGTTCGGTATAAATTTCAACATATTGAACACAACAATACAACACTATGCACACACTTTTCCAATTTATTACTCGTGCGCGTCTGACACTTGTTGATGACACAACAAAATGGCGCAGTGTCAAATCTTTATAGCACAAACTGCATTGGTGCACCATCTGTTGTCTGAAATCCGTATTTCATACTTGGTACACTTGGTATATGATGAGCCAGCGATAGTGGGTAAAAAAAAGTGCTATCTCACTGCGAAATCTCCATAATTGCTCATTTTTCGGTTTTAGGCGCCATATTGGATCGGCCATGTTGGTATTACATAAAATTATGTTGGTTACTCTAATTATTATATATAATTTTTTTTTCGTTTATTCTATTTTTGGGTATGGCGGTGGCCCCGTTGACACGAAACGTCCCATATACAGTGGCGAACAAAAGTATGGAAAAATTTTCTTAATCAAAAATATAAAATACTATCCTTTAGGACTAAAAAAACTAGTCTTGTTTCGTTGACAATTTTTTTATAGAATTTTATTATTGACGATAAAAACTTTCTTTATCTTTTCTCGTAGATAAGGTTTTTAAGAACCGCGTTTTGTCCTTAGTGAAAGCACTGAAATAATTTTATCATTCTGCTTTAAGAGTACGTTATTGTTAATACGAAGTAATTTAGTAGCATTATTTGAGAGTGCGGTTTTTGCCAAAATGCCAAAGTGCAAATAAAGGGTTGTTTTTTATAGAGGTATAAAACTTTAAGTTGGCAACACTTTTTTAACTGGCGGCCATTTTGTCAGCTGTCAAGTGATTTATGTTTAGTTTGGTTTGGCATTTCAACATGAATAGACTGACGCCTGAACAACGCTTCCAAATTGTGCAAATTTATGTTGAAAATCATGGTTCTGTTCGAAATACGTATCGCGCACTACTTCCATTTTACGGTCAACATAATCGTCCATTAGAGCAATTAATTCGATTAACTATGGAACGTTTTCGCACCACGTTTACTCTAAATGATAATACGCATCCACAGAGACGTCGTACAGTGCGTACAGAAGAAGTCATTGCTGCTGTAGAGCGTAGCGTAGAGGAAGACCCGAATCAGTCTATCCGCCATCGTGCACAGGAATTGGATATGTGTCCATCCACTTTATGGAAGATTTTGCGGAAAGATCTTAGTTTGCGTGCTTACAAAATTCAACTCGTGCAACAATTGAAGCTACACGATCACCTAGCAAGGCGTAGATTCGGTGAATGGGCCCAAAAACACGATTGCGGTTGATCCCGATTTTCATAAGCGAATTTTGTTTAGCGATGAAGCTCACTTTTGTTTGAATGGATACGTCAATAAACAAAACTGCCGTATTTGGAGTGATGATAATCCTCAAGTGTATGTTGAGACACCGTTACATCCAGAAAAACTGACTGTTTGGTGTGCTTTATGGGCTGGTGGAATCATTGGTCCGTACTTCTTTAAAAACGATGCTGGTCAGAACGTTACCGTCAATGGTGACCGCTATAGAGCCATGATTACTGACTTTTTCGTTCATCAATTGAACAACCATGATGTGCAGGAGCTGTGGTTTCAACAAGACGGCGCAACATGTCACACAGCACGTGCCACAATTGATTTATTGAAGGAAACGTTTGGTAACCGCATAGTTTCACGTTTCGGACCCGTGAATTGGCCTCTAAGATCGTGCGATTTAACGCCGCTAGACTATTTTCTGTGGAGATATGTGAAGTCGCTAGTCTACGCCGATAAGCCCGAAACGATTGACCACTTGGAGGACAACATTCGCCGCGTTATTATGCCGATATACGGCCACAAATGTTGGAAAAAGTCATCGAAAATTGGACCTCCAGATTAGACTACGTCCGAGCCAGCCGTGGCGGTCATATGCCAGAAGTCATATTTAAATTATAATGCTAGAAGATTATCTTTCGAATAAAGTAAATTTCATGTCAATTTAAAAAATTCATCTTTGTTTTATTCCATTTCAAAGTTCTATACCTCTATAAAAAACACTCTATATTACAGTTCAGATCTGAAACATAAAATAAATTCTCTGTATTAAAGTGGAAAGAAGCAAATTGAAATAGCAAAATCTTTAAACATGCATAGGGGCACTGTCAACAAAATTGTTAAGAAGTTCTCGAGAAGGGGCACTGTTGATACGGCATTTAAAAGTGGTAGACTTCGAAAAATAAATAAGAGAGTAGACAAAATTATAATTCGAAAAGCGAACAATGATGCCAAGAAAACTGCTGTTCATATTAATAAAGAACTAAGGCAGGAATATCAGGGTGTATTGGTGTCAAACATGACTATTAGGCGTCGTCTGTTATCTGAAAATCTTCATGGTAGGCGTGCTGTTAAAAAGCTACTCCTTACAAAGCGTCACAGAAAAGAGGGATTGACATTTGCTAAGGAACATAAACACTGGACTCAAAATCAGTGGTCTCTAGTAATCTTTAGTGACGAAAGTAGGCTCAATCTCTTTGGAAGTGATTCTACTGGTTATGTAAGAAGACCAGTTGGTCTAAGATATGACCCAAAGTACCTTGTACCTACTGTCAAACATGGAGGTGGAAATATCATGCTATGGTGTTGTTTTCGACGGTCTGGTACGGGGCCATTGGCAAAGATAAATGGCAGAATGGATGCTCAAATGTATCCTGAGATATTGGAAAATAATTTGATTCCTTATGAAGAAGATTTGCCACTGTCATGGATTTTTCAACAAGACAATGACCCAAAACACACATCTCGCTTGACCAAGAATTGGTTTTCTGAACAAAGGATTCGGGTGATGCGATGGCTTTCACAGTCACCTGATTTGAACGCGATAGAGAATCTTTGGCACTATCTGGATAAACAAATTACGAAAATAAATATAAAAAACTGGGACGAACTTTGGATCGCATTAAAACAAGAATGGGAAAAAAATACCACCCGATTTATTATACTGACTCTGTGGGCAGAAGATGTCAAGCAGTGATTGATGCAAAAGGATATTCCACTAAATATTAAATATTTTCGACATCTTAGACGTCTTAGTGAATATTTCATACTTTTGTTTACGCATAATTTTGTTACGTATAAAACTAAGCACATTTCTAATAAACAATAACTGTTTTAGTCTTCAAAATGTTTTTTAGCATGTACACGATTAATAAATAAATACTGTAATTGTAAACCGTTTAAATGTTAAGATTTGAGACAGGAATTTAAATGTTTCCACACTTTTGTTCGCCACTGTATATATATATATACAGTGGTGTGCAAAAGTTTCCGGCCAGTGACATTTCGTACTCTAATTTATTAAAAAAAAAGACTAATGATTTTTAATCATTATGAGATGTGAGTATGAGATAAAGGAAACAAAATAATATAGTAAAAGAATATTATTTATGTTTGTGAATATATTTATTATTATTATTCTTATATTTATTTGTGCAAAAGTTTCCAGCCACTTTGTACTACGAGAAAAATTATTAGTCCATATGCTCTATAACAGACTTAAATTATATTTTTATGTTAATATTTTGTAGCCATACCTTTTCCAGAGATAACAGCCGCACAACGATGTGGCATTGACTCAATTAATCGATTAATACAAGCAGGTGAAATTTTATCCCATTCTTCTTTCAATGATTTGAATAATGCGGCTTTATTTGAATATGTACGCTTTCGAACTTGACGATTTAGCGTTTCCCATAAGTGTTCTATTGGGTTCAAGTTCGGTGATTGAGATGGCCAGCTTAAAACTCTCACATTTGAAGCAGAAAACCACTGTTTTAACAACTTGGATGTATGTTTGGGGTCATTATCCTGCTGAAATATACAATTCTGCGGCAATGTTTCTTCGCATATGATAACAAATTGTTTTCTAAAATGTTCTTGAAAATATCAGCGTTCATATTTCCGTTGATCTCGATCAATGGACCGACTCCTTCTGTAGAGAAAATTTCGCAAACCATCACACTTCCTCCACCGTGTTTTACAGTAGAAATTTGGTACCGAACATCATTTCTCGTACCAACAGGACGTCGTACATGTTGTCTACCATCGCTTCCAAAAAGATTAAATTTAGATTCATCTGAGAAAGCTACTTTTTTCCAATCTTTGATTGTCCAATTTAGGTGATCTTTGGCAAATTGTAATCGGGCCTTCTTATTCTTTTTACTGACTAATGGTTTTTTTAATACCTATACGGTCAAAAAGTCCCACTTCATGTAGTCTTTGTGTCGCAGTACTACGACTAACATTAGCTCATTTTTCATCCTTTAGCAGGCGTGCAATTTCGGCAGCAGTTTTCTTGACTTCCGCAGTTGATTTGCGTTTAATGATAGGATCTACTTTTTTAGATGTTTTTCTTGGCATTCCACTACGTGGACGATCTTTTAAAACTATATCCACAACGGTATTTTACAATAATATCGTTCACGGTTTAGGTACGAAATGTCACTGGCCGGAAACTTTTACACGCCACTGTATATATATATATATATATATATATATATATATATATATATATATATATATATATATATGAAAAAAGTTTTGGGAAACTCCTCATCTTTACCTACAAGTTTAACGCTAAAAAAATGATCCAGATTTACAATAAAGCATTAGTACCGACCGCCAAACGGTAGTTTGCCGATAAAAATGAGGAGTGGATTATTTAAGAGAATAACGACTCCAAACACAGGAGTAAAACGTTTAGCCAGTGGAAAGGTGACTCTGGTATCGTCGCACTAGATTGGCCATTCCTGCCGAGGCAAACCCAATCAAGAACGTGTAGTCATATATCAAGCAGAAGCTTTGTAATAAAAAAGTCTATCCAGTGAAGCAGCTGTTATGGCAAATTCGGGCAATTTGGAAATCTTTGCCCCAACAATAAGCAGAAAATCTCGTCGAGAGTATGCCCCGAAGATGCTAGGCGATCATCGACGCTCATGGTGATTGGACGAAACACTGAATCATTAACGTTTTAACGGCAATCCTTTACTGTGTGATCTAAAATTTCTTTAAATAAATACATCTCTTAATAAACAATGCGCGAGACGTTCTTACTTGACCTACTCTACTGTTAAGAGCCGGTACGAGTTATCTTTGGTTGTTATCAACTATTTTTCTTATCTATTCCTCTAAACTCGTTAAAAAAACTATATACTTACGGCGTTTGAATTTCATGATATAATCTCTCCTCCCATTGCTCCTCTTCTTCCTCAGAAAATCCCCTTCTCCCCTCGTTTCCGCCATTTTGAAGAGTATACCGCGGTACCTTTCGTACACTCTGCTCGGAAAACGAATTTCTCGAAAAGCCTTTACACGATTCGTCGTCGAATTCGAAATACGGCAACCTGGTGGAGCCACTATCGTCCGAAAATGTGACGTCAGTGTTTCTGCTTTCCCTGAGAGGGCTGTGTTGGAAACCATCTTGGTCGCAATAGTCGTAGTAAGTGTCTGTTGTGGTGGCATCACTGAATCCTATGTCTATGGTGGTTTGTGGTTGAGAAGGGAGGGTCGGCTTCCTTAGACATCTTTTTTGAGAGTGCCTTAAGTGTGAAGGGGGCGGGTTGTGGAGATGAAGGGAAGTTACCTTTAAAAGAACGTATACGAAAGTGGTAAATTTTAAAATGATTAAAAACTTTAATAGAATAGACGAGACGATTGTAGTGGTCAACTGAAAAATCATAGACAAAACTGGATTGTTTTGGCCGATACTTGGTGGAGATCCATTAAGCTTAAGTTAAATGAACAGTAAAACAATTTTTTTTTTTCGTTTACTGGTTAACTCCACATTTATTTTAATACTTCAACATGTTTCGCTATCACTGTAGACCAGGGGTGCTCAAACTTGAACTGCTGGCGATCTACCTCAATATTGTTAGACTACGATCGATCGACTCTGAGAGGCTGCAAGTAAGTGTGATGCAGGATTGTCGTCTAGGTAAGGTGTATCGTGGCGTAGATATTAGTTTTCCGCACAATATGCATTTTTTTAGTCAAGGTAAGTGTAGGTCTGCTCTAAACTGTCAATAAAAAAACTCATAATTATTCAAAATTGCGAGTTTATTGGATTTACAAAACAAACGAGTTTTAGTGTCTAAACTTAACTAAAGAGTGACTTTGGATGTTGAAGCGTGGCACTGCATCTCCTCAGCATACTTTTCATAAGATCGTACGTAATTACCGAGTGCTAATCGCAAACATGATGACATATGTTCGTCAGTTAGTCGATTGCGATATTTTGACTTAATTATCTTCATTTCAGAAAATGCAGACGCGCACAAGTAAGTTGACATTGCGGTCAGTTGAAGGGCGATTTGCCTTAGATTCGGATATTTATCTTCAGATATAAAACACCAGAATTTTGTATCAGATGCTGTGGTTTTGAGATGTATATCTGATATAATCTGCACTAACTCATTTTTAACAGAACATGAGTCCATGTTAAACTGACTTGCTATTTCAGTAGCTAATTCCTCAATGTTTTTACACGAAAAAGGATAACTCATAAATGATGCGATATTTGCCAATTTACTGAAATCATAAAAACGTATTTCGAATTAGCCCAAAATATTTATAAATATCATAATTCAACTGAGGAATCCTTGCTTTCAAAGACGGAAAATTTTTCAGATCCTTCTTTTCATTTGATCTAACATAGGTTACAATTTACTTTTGAATGCGTTTATTGCGCTAATCATCTCAATAATAGTTTTTCCTTTACCTTGAAGCTCCAAATTGATGGTGTTTAAATGCCAAATCAGTCAGCCATTTTTCCGTTTTTCAGCATCTGAGTGTCATCACCTCTTTCGTCCAGAAAAGCTGTTATTTCGGGCAATAATTCTTGAAACCTTTCTAGGAATTTTCCGCGACTCAACCACCTGACGTCCGTGTGAAGAACTAAATCAGTGTGTTCAGCTGACTTAACTATCTTCCAACTGCAATTTAAAGAGTCGTCGTTGCAAGCTACGTGCACGGATAGAATTCACAATTTTTATTGCAATGCCCATAATCTCCTCCATGTTTAGAACTTTTGAACACAAAACTTGTTGATGTATAATGCAATGGAAGGAGAAAGATGAAGGGAAATCATCATTAGCTCGACACAATGCCACAAAACCGTTTTTGTTTCCAGTCATTGCTGGTGCTCCATCGGTTTTAATGCACACTAGGTAGCTTATAGTTTGTTACAAAATTGAAGAAAACGTCATATATATCTTCGCCACGGGTCTTTCCTTTCAGAGGACTCATTGTCAAAAACTCTTCCTTAGCCGACATGTCACTGAATACCATTCGAATAAAAATACACAGCTGGGCAGTGTCTGTCGTATCGGTGGATTCGTCGGACTAAAAACTAAAGAAAGTATGTACATTCCATGATATCATGTTTTAGTTTATCTGCCATGTCCTGACTCATGACTTCAACACGCCTTGTGATAGTCGGACGAGATAACTGAAGTTCTCTAATAGCAGACATAATCTCCGTTTTATTTTTAAAATCTCCAAATAAAGTCTCACCCGCTTCAATAAATGCTTCCTTCACAACCAATCCATCATCAAATGGTTTCTTCTGTTTCGCCAGTATATGAGATATTTTAAATGACGCGATCGTTTGCAGCTTTTGATTGCTGGTCTTGTGAACATGGTTTGTTCTTTTTTCAAACAAGTTATCAAATCACGTACTTTTCGTTTTCTTAATTCACTCTGTGACCGAAAATCCTTTTCATAGTTTTTATGAACCGTTTTATGATGCCTCTCTAAGTTTCCAAGCTTAGGTATTGCAACTAACACACGGCAAATGAGAAAATGCACTTACCCTTTACCATACAAAAGAAAAATTCTTCCTCCCAATCGTTATTAAAATGATAAGTTTTACTTTTCTTCGCCGCACTCATTTTGGACTATTTATTAATAAACTTTGTATCGATGTATCGCCTTCAGGTTACAACGCAGACTGACTTCTATTCCTGCAGGCGCAACATTTATATTGGCGCGAACGAAGTCTCGAATGTTCCCGTCAAACACGCAGCCCGAAGTTTCTAGAAAAATCGGCGGGAATCAAAAACGCGGCTTTTCTTTGACAAGTACCGCGCGTTCCTTGGATAAAGCCGCCTTTTGTCGCTAGCAGGGGGTTACTACGATAAAAGAAAGTGATGAGGGGGTTATTCTGGCCTAATTGTGGATCGAATAAATTTAAGTAGTTTATTCATTAGATTTTGTTTTAGTTACCTAAAACAAAATCTGTGAATAGTTCTATATCGAATTTTTTTCTCGAGATCGACTCAAAAAGCACTCGCGATCGACTTGTCGATCGCGATCGACCGTTTGAGCACCCCCTGCTGTAGACTCTTGATAAAGCTACAGTGATAGCGAAACATGCTGAAGTATTAAAATAAATGTGGACTTAACCAGTAAACGAAAAAAATAATTCTTGTTTTACTGTTTATTTAACATAGACAAAACGTTGGAAATTAATTAACATAGAGTTAACAAAGGTTTGAGTCTGAAGAATGAGGCCTTCTAACTTACATGAATTAAAAATAGACGTCTATCAAAAATGGTCTATGCCTGTTAAAAATGATTATTTTTAGAATGGACCGATCGGTAATCAGCCCTTTTTTTCTTTTATATGGTTGGAAAATTTTAGATTTTTAAAATTGTCTTTAGGTTGGTAACGAATTGCCACAATCAGGTTAACATAAACATATGGTAGATTCTATAACACTTCATGTTTAGAAACCGATACTATTGCAGCAGGACTCGTACGCTTTTAGCGCTTCACCGAGTGATCTACTTTAAAACAAGCCTACTCATACTGCTGAATACCACGTTCCAAACTAGACGCGTAAATAATATGTAGGCTGAAAAGTTTTTGGTCTAGCTACTTAAAAACATTTTTTTTTTGCAAAATTCGACTTTATTCATCAATACAGTCTCCTTCAAGAGCGGCCAAATCAGTCCAATGCTTTTCTAACATTTCTATACGTTTCTTGTAGAGGGATTTATCGTTGCCTTCAAAATTGGCCTCAGTTTCGGCGACAACTTCTTCATTGGAACCAAATCCTTTCCCGCGAGCATTTTTTTGAAGTCTCCTAGTAGATAATAGTCGCCGGGGGCCAAATCTGGAGAATACGGTGAATGAGGAAGCAATTCGAACTTCAATTCATACAATTTTGAAAGAACACTTTTTTCTTGTTCATTTGGGGCCATTTGTTTGCGATTTCTGCTTTCAAACGCCCCAATAAGTTTATATAATATTCGCTATTGATGGTTTTTCCCTTCTCAGCATCTCAATCTCAAAAGCCCATATCAACCGTCCATTTGTGAACATAGGCCTCCCTCATTCTATCCCATTGGGTTCTATTTTGAGCTTCTCTGATCCAGTTCAGCACGGCATTCAACTTTAGATCATTTGTCCAGCGTGTTGGTGGACGTCCCCTTTTTCTCTTCCCGGTATATGGTCTCCAATGAAGGATGATGTACCATCTTGAATAGGTGCTTCTCGCGATATGTCCTGTATAATTCCACTTTAAACTGGTGATTATTTCAACAGCATCTGTCATTCTTGTTGTTCCTCTAATCCATTCATTGGTCCTCGTGTCTTTCAAAGATAAGTCTTTCGCATAATTAAGTCCCAGGATGACTCTGATATACCTCAAAAATCTGGACTCCTTTGTAAACTGGACTAAAGTAAATGACCTTTCTCTGAATATCAATAAATGTTCCTCTATAACCTTTTCAAGAATTAGAAATATAAAAAACAATTCCTATACTATTGAGCATCATGAACTTCAATCTGTGAATTCAATAAAGGATTTGGGGGTTGTCTTTGCCAGTCATTTTTCGTTCAGGGAACACTATAACCTTGTTGAGGGGAAAGCTTCTCAAATGTTGGGTTTTATTATTCGCACCTGTAGAGATATGTCATTACCGGCACTTAAATTATTGTACTGCTTTCTTGTCAGAAGTCACCTAGCATATTCCTCTACAGTTTGGTCTCCATTCTACAACTGTCATAAAGTACAACTTGAGAGAATACAAAATAAATTTATAAAATACTGTTCATTTAAGTTAGGCATGCATAATGATCTAGCAGGAGTGGCAGCAATACTAAATCTCCAGTCTTTGGAGTCCAGGAGAGATCAGAGGGATCGAAGTTTTATATACAAATTGATAAATGTTCTTATGGATTGCCCCTCACTTATTAACAGCATCAATTTGAAAATTCCCTCTAGGATTCTTAGAAAACATGAGCTCTTTCATATACCTTACTCCCGTACAAATTATAATATGCACTCTCCAACTCGCGTACTCTAACTTATTTAAATTCTCATCCAGATATTGATCCTTTTGTGAGCTCACTCAGTAAATTATTAAATCGGCTGTGATGACTTATTTTCCTATATGTGATTATTTCAGATTAAGATTACCTTATTGTGATTTTATCGAGAACTTATTGTGACTTTTTTGTTGTCCTGTTCATTTCATCTTTTACCTGTATTGTATAATTTTAAAATTTGATTGTATATTGTTTAAATAAATAAATAAATAAATATGCCAATCATTAGCTCTTTGTGTAACTGCTATCCTTTTTAGGGTTTGCTTTGTCCAAGTCCAAGTCTGACATCCCTACGTAAGCACTGGAAGAACACATTGATTGAATACTTTTTTAAGTATATGTGATAATTTTCCGAATGCAGACCATGCCAGCCTTCTCCTTCTATGTCAGGGGTGCTCAAACGGTCGATCGCGATCGACAAGTCGATCGCGAGTGCTTTTTGAGTCGATCTCGAGAAAAAAAAATTCCGATATAGAACTATTCACAGATTTTGTTTTAGGTAACTAAAACAAAATATAATGAATAAACTACTAAAATTTATTCGATCCACAATTAGGCCAGAATAACCCCCTCATCACTTTCTTTTATCGTAATAACTCCCTGCTAGCGGCAAAAGACGGCTTTATCAAAGGAACGCGCGGTACTTGTCAAAGAAAAGCCGCGTTTTTGATTCCAGTCGATTTTTCTAGAAACTTCGGGTGGCGTGTTTGACGGGAACATTCGAGACTTCGTTCGCGCCGATATAAATGTTGCGCCTGCAGGAATAGGAGTCAGTCTGAGTTGTAATTTAAAGGCGATACATCGATACAAAGTTTATTAATGAATAGTCCAAAATGAGTGCGGCGAAGAAAAGTAAAACTTATCATTTTAATAACGATTGGGAGGAAGAATTTTTCTTTTTGTATGGTAAAGGATAAGTGCATTTGTCTCATTTGCCGTGAGTCAGTTGCAATACCTAAGCGTGAGAACTTAGAGAGGCATCATAAAACGGTTCATAAAAACTATGAAAAGGATTTTCCGTCACATAGTGAATTAAGAAAACGAAAAGTACGTGATTTGATAACTTGTTTGAAAAAAGAACAAACCCTGTTCACAAGACCAGCCAAACAATCAAAAGCTGCAACGATCGCGTCATTTAAAATATCTCATATATTGGCGAAACACAAGAAACCATTTGATGATGGATTGGTTGTGAAGGAAGCATAGACCTTATTTGGAGATTTTAAAAATAAAACAGAGATTATGTCTGCTATTAAAGAACTTCAGTTATCTCGTCCGACTGTCACAAGGCGTGTTGAAGCCATGAGTCAGGACACGGCAGATAAACTAAAATATGATATTAATGGAATGTACATACTTTTCTTTACAGTTCAACGAATCCACCGATATGACAGACACTGCCCAGCTGTGTATTTTTATTCGAATGGTATTCAATGACATGTCGGCTAAGGAAGGAAGAGTTTTTGACAATGATTCCTCTGAAAGGAAAGACCCGTGGCGAAGATATATATGACTTCAATTTTGTAACAAACTACAAGCTACCAATATATAAACTAGTGTGCATTACAACCGATGGAGCACCAGCAATGACTGGAAACAAAAACGGTTTTGTGGCATTGTGTCGAGCTAATGATGATTTTCCTTCATTTTTCTCCTTCCGTTGCATTATACATCAACAAGTTTTGTGTTCAAAAGTTCTAAACATGGAGGATATTATGGGCATTACAATAAAAATTGTGAATTCTATCAGTGCACGAAGCTTGCAACGATGGCTCTTTAAATTGCAGTTGGAAGATAGTGAGTCAGCTGAACATACTGATTTAGTTCTTCACACGGACGTCAGGTGGTTGAGTCGCGGAAAATTCCTAGAACGGTTTCAAGAATTATTGCCCGAAATAACAGCTTTTCTGGACGAAAGAGGTGATAACACTCAGATGCTGACAAACGGAAAATGGCTGACTGATTTGGCATTTTTGACAGACATCACAATGCATTTAAACACCATTAATTTGGAGCTTCAAGGTAAAGGAAAAACATTATTGGGATGATTAGCGCAATAAACGCATTCAAAAGTAAATTGCAACTTATGATAGATCAACTGAAAAGAAAGGATCTGAAAAATTTTCCGTCTTTGAAAGCAGGGATTCCTCAGTTGAATTATGATATTTATGAGGCAGAATTATCAAATATTTTGGGCCAATTCGAAATACGTTTTTATGATTTCAGTAAATTGGCAAATATCGCATCATTTATGAGTTATCCTTTTTCGTGTAAAAACATTGAGGAATTAGCTACTGAAATAGCAAGTCAGTTTAACATGGACTCATGTTCTGTTGAAAATGAGTTAGTGCAGATTATATCAGATATACATCTTAAAGCCACAGCATCTGATACAAAATTCTGGTGTTTTATATCTGAAGATAAATATCTGAATCTAAGGCAACTTACTTGTGCGAGTCTGCATTTTCTGAAATGAAGATAATTAAGTCAAAATATCGCAATCGACTAACTGACGAACATGTCATCATGCTTGCGATTAGCACTCGGTAATTATGTACCATCTTATGAAAAGTACGCTGAGGACATGCAGTGCCACGCTTCAACATCCAAAGTCACTCTTTAGTTAAGTTTAGACCCTAGAACTCGTTTGTTTTGTAAGAACCAATAAATTCGCAATTTTGAATAATTATGAGTTTTTTCAATGACATTTTAGAGCAGACCTACACTTACCTTGACTAAAAAAATGCATATTGTGTGGAAAACTAATATCTATGCCACGATACACCCTACCTAGACGACAATCCTGCATCACACATCCTTGCAGCCTCTCAGAGTCGATCGATCGTAGTCTAACAATATTGAGGTAGATCGCCAGCAGTTCAAGTTTGAGCACCCCCGTTCTATGTATTCCACTTGTTTGGTTTTCTTTTTCCAGTTGTATTTGGTGACCCAGGTAAATGTATTTTTCGACATTTTCAATTTGGTAGTTGTTAATTATTATGTGTGGGTCTCTGTTACACATGATTTTGGTCTTGTTCAGACTCATTTTTAGACCAACTTTACTTGATTTCTGTTCTAATTCTCGTAATATATGCTGCCAATCGCCTGGATTTTCGGCTATGATGACTACATCATCAGCGAATCTTAAGTTAGTCAGTCTGCTTCCGTTTATTTCAATACCCTTATTTTGCCATTGTAGATGTTTGAATGGCTCTTTTAATGTTGAACTGAATAATTTTGGTGAAATGACGTCTTCTTGCCTAATTGCTCTGAGAATATTAATTTTTTCTGTGTCTCTGTGCAGTTTAATAGTTGATGTTGCCCTTTTATATATATTCTTTATTGTTTCTACGTATCTGTGGTCAATTCGTGTCTTTTTCAAACTATTTATAATTGCCCAATATTCGATGGTATCCAATGCTTTATAGAAATGGACAAAAGCAAAACAGATGTTCAACTGACTTTTCTATTAACATTCTCATTGTTAAAGATGGTCACAAGTGCTAAAATTTTTTCCTAAACGCCGCCTGCTCTACAGGTTGGTAGTCATCTAATTTTCTAGAAACTCGATTTGTTATAATTTTGGAGAAGAGCTTATAGACCTGTGAAAGTAAACTATAGGTCTATAGTTCTCCAAATTTATTTTGTCCCCTTTCTTGTGTAGGAGAATTACTATCGCATTATTCCACGCATCTGGTTCTCAAGCACTCGTTGAACAATTGGCACATTCTAGACCAAAGTTCGCCTCCTCGTTCTTTTAGCATCTCTACTGTTATATCATCCTCCCCTGGTGCTTTGCAGTTTCTCAGCATAGTCGATAGAAAATTTTTCCATACAGAGGCCAAAACCTTCCCAGCCGCCTATTGTGTCTTTCGTCGCGCGGCTTTCACACGGCTGCTGTCCACTCAGCTGACTGCCTATTTGATTCCAGTGTGTAGTGGTGGATCCATGTCACATATCGCATGAAAAAATCGTTTTTATTGCGGTTAAATAGGTCAAAACAGCGCTCAGAATCACCAACACGTTGTTGTTTTTGATCTACTGTGAGCAAACGCGGTACCCATTTCGAACAGAGCTTTATCATGCCCAAATATTCATGCAAAATATGACCAACACGTTCTTTTGATGTCTTTAGGGTATCAGCTACCTCACGCAATTTCACGTTACGGTCATCTAAGACAATTTTGTGGATTTTTTTTATTTTTTCCGGTGTAACCACCCCATTTGAGCGTCCAGAGCGTTCAGCATCACTTGTATCTATATGACCACGTTCAAATTCAGCATACCAGTAAATGATGAGTGATTTTCCAGGGGCTGAGTCCCCGTAACACTTATTAAGCCATTGCTTTGCTTGAATGGTATTTTTCCCCATTAAAAAACACTGTTTAATCAACACACGAAATTCGGTTTTACTCATTGTTTTGAAAATATTGAAAGTAGCGTCACTAAAACCACTGTAACTTGTAAATTAATCGTCAAAATGTTATGAAATCTTGACACATATCGTTTGAAGGGTGGTACTTCCTAAAAATCATATGGATTTTTTGAAAAGGGCGACATCTATGTGTCAGATCAAAAACTTTTCAGACTTCGTGTTAATAACTAGGAATAAAAATTTAAACAAATGTTTATGATCACCACTTATGTTTATTATTGCTGACAATTGTTTCGACACACTGTGTCTTGTTCTGGAGCACGATGTAAATTAACTAACAAAGTATGTTTCAGAATACATAGTTTACCTAATTACAAGTACTAAATTCATTAACTATATTTACCTTAATACCTAGAATAAGTTTCAATAAAGGAGACCCTCCCCCATCTAATTGATCGTTGAATAATAGACCTGAGGATTTTTTCTGATTAATTTCTACCTGTTCTAAACAATCCAGTAATTTTCCTTTCTTTCCGTTATGCAAAATTTTGAAATCTTCATTGAATGTATGCTTTTCCTCTGTTAAATGTTTGGCGTAATGAGATTTGTTATTTTTCATTCTAAAGTTATGTTTATGTTAGTTTATTCTTTTATAAAAAGGTCTGCCTGTTTGTCCTATATACGTTTTATTGCAACTGCCACAGCATAATTCGTAAACCCTCGATTTATTTTCTTTTTTTGTTTTGCTTTTATTATTTTTAATATATCGAGATAATGTGTTATTTGTACGGAAAGCGATATTTACATGATTTCTATGTAAAAAAATTTTGAATTTTATTAGTTAGTTTTCCGGTATAGGTGAGTGTATGAAATTTTTCTTTGTTTAGTTGTTTGTACGGGTACACCAGTCCTATTACTCTTTTAAATTGTTTTTTCATTAAAATATTATCTACGAAATCGCTACTATATCCATTGTTCATACTAATTTGTTTTATAATATGTAATTCTTTCTGAAAATTTTCTTCCGTTAATGGTGTATTTATTAGTCTATGGATGAAACTATTATAAGCCGAGATTTTATGTGTGAATGGGTGGTTAGAATTAGCGTGTATAGTTATATCTGAGTACAGTAATACCCCGCTTTACGCGAGGGATACGTTCCGAAAAAAATCGCGTTAACTGAAATTCGCGTATATCGAGGTTTTTATGATTAAACATAGTCAAAATTTAATACAAAAAAATACAAATCATTTTAATCAATCACTTTAATTCTAAGAACACTTTATGCAATACATACTCTTATTTTTTACGGAAAAATACATCTATTGTCTTTTGGGTAACGTTTTGTTTACGTTCTTGTAAAATACGTTCATAACACCCAACACTGTTTTTAATTGTTTGACACACGGTCAAGACACGGTCATCATTATTGTCTATACTCTGCAATATGTCCAAACCTGAATAAATTTTTGAAAGTGCATTTTGTATTTCCCCTGAAGATAAAACTTTCTCTTCTACTTGTTCTTCCTCATCGTAGATAGGATTATTCTGTAACTCGATCAGATCTTCATTGCTAATAGGATCGTCGTGCGTTGCTACAAGTTCTACGAGATCTTCTACCGTGACATCTTCAAGTTCAGACCCCTCAATCATTGCAGCAATGTCTTCAAGCACTTGTCTCTGCATCTGGACAATTCTTCTAGGTGCTTCCACTACATCTGGCCAAAGATTACGCGCCACACCCCATTCATACAACTCATTTTAACTTCCTTCCAAGCCTCTTCTATGTTGTGAATAGACTTCATAATGTTGTATGACTTCCACCACTCTCGCATAGACTGTCTTCCTTCCCCGTCAGTTTCATGAATTAGTTGGCTAAAAGTGCGGCGATGGTAATAAGCTTTGAAGTTTGCTATTGCTCCCCTGGTCCATAGGTTGTAATATTGACGTAGTGTTTGGTGGAAGGAACTTTACGTACACTTTTAAGTCTCTGGGCGTATCAAGTGAGGTTGGATGTCCTGGGGCATTGTCTAAGAGTAATATAACTTTAGGTTCAAGCCCATTTCTGTCACAGTATGATTTGACTGATGGGCAAAAAAAACTATTAGAATACCATTCTTGAAAAATTTCCCGTGTAACCCACGCCTTTCTGTTTGATCGCCACACAACTGGTAGACTTGTCTTGTCTGTGCCTCGCATTGCACGGGGTGTTTCTGAATGGTACACTAGTAAAGGTTTCAGTTTGAAATCACCAGTGGCATTACCACCCAGCAGAAGTGTTAGTCGATCTTTCGCAGCTTTGAAACCACTGGCTTGACGTTCTTCCTTAGAAATGAATGTTCGAGATGGCATTTTTTTCCAGTAAAGTGCGGTCTCATCAACATTGAAGATGAGACAAGCAGGAATTTTCTCTCTCGTCTAACGAAGTCTTGAAACTTGTCTGGAAACTCAGCTGCAGCTTGAATGTCCGCGCTGGCCGCCTCGCCTGTTATGTGGATATTGTGAAGATTAGAACGCTGCTTGAACCGATGGAACCAGCCTCTGCTGGCAGCAAAAGTCGGAGTGGCACTCCCTTCTCCTTCTTTTGTTTTTCAGCATCTCATACAAAGATTTTGCTTTTGTGCATATGAGATCTTGACTTAGTGGTGTGTTCTTCTTATTCAAATCTTCGATCCAGACTGACAGTAATTTCTCCATTCTTTCTAAGATAGATGATCTCGAACGAGAAAGTTTTGTTGCACTTATAGGTGTTGAACCTTCGCTGGAGATTTTAATTTTTTCCCGATTTTTATAAATCGTTCTCACAGTCGATTCTGAGAGTCCAAAATCTCTCCCAACAATTGTTGCTTTGCCTCCATTTTCCATTCTTCTTAACACTTTCATCTTCAATTCCAAAGTGACGCTTTTACGCTCTTTTTTCTTTACAGGCGGCATTTTTAACGTAGGGTTAAATTATGTATGTATGTATCTCCAATAAATATTAAAACAAAACTGCCAGCCGACCGAACTAACATTACGGAACAAATGAACACACGAAACGAACGAGGAAATCCCCATAGAACAAAGTCGAAGGACAGGGAATTCCCAATTCTTCAAAGAGAATATTCAGAGAAAGCGGGGATCCCCCGCGACCATAGAGAAGTTAATGACTACATGAGCGCGAAATTTGAAATTCGCGTTATAGTGAAACCGCGCGTAACGGGGTCGCGCTAAGCGGGGTATTTGAAATTCGCGTTATAGTGAAACCGCGCGTAACGGGGTCGCGCTAAGCGGGGTATTACTGTATGTTGGTTTATGGAAGATTTCAAAATCGTGTTTATTCATTTTGTTCGATATTTTTAAATCTAGGAAATTTATTTGTTTCAATTTCTGTTGTAAAAGTAATATTATTATGAAGTTGGTTAATAAAATCTAGAAAAAGTTTTAATTGTTGATCTGTGCCTGTAAAGCAAGTCAATATATCATCTACATACCGGTACCAATAAAAGAAATTTTTAAAAAGATGAGAATTACTGATTTGTTCTTCTAAATGGTCCATAAAATTTCAGATAAAATTGGACTAAGAGGGTTTCCCATTATTAAACCTTTCTTACTTACGTAAATGTTATCGTTAAATTCAAAATAATTCTGATCTAAGCACAATGTTAAGATATCTAATATTTCTTGTTTAATTATTGGGTTAACATTATTTGTATTGAGTAATCTTTGGACCAAATTTATAGTGTCTGATGGTGGTATACTAGGAAAAAGATTTCGTATATCAAACGATATAAATCTGGAGTTACTTGGTATAATTAACGGATTAATTTTTACTATCAATTCATTACTACTTTTCATACTATATTTAGGTGTGAATTTACAATATTTTGTCAAAACCTCAATCAATTTATTTGATAAAGAAAAAGCTGGCGCTGTTATGTATGAAACTACCGGACGAATTGGTGAGTTATTTTTATGTAATTTAATAAGAGAATATAGTTTTGGAGCTTGAGGGTTCATCGAGACAAGTCTGAATTTTTCCTTCTCTGTAAAAATGCTTATGTCTTTTAGCACATCTTTAATAAATTTTTGGAAAGTTATTGTTGGATCAAAGTTGATGGATTTGAATACATCTGGTTTTAGGAAATCTATTGTTTTTTCAATGTAAATTTGTTTCTTTATAGCTATTACAGTTTTTCCTTTATCTGCTCTCGTGTTAATTATTAACTGTTAAAAGTAGAAAGTTTATTTATCTACAGATTTCGAATTAATAATAAACAAATACCTGATAAGCGTTATTTTCAGGACGTGCAAAACGCTGTTGATGATTGGCAAGTCGACGAGACATCGGAATTATACGTTTCTTAACATTTCTGAACGCCTGAAACAATAAAAAAATGTTACATGTTAAAAATGAACAGTTTTTTTTACATGTGTAGTCAGCCTACGCAGATAGCCTGCCCATGCTGAGAGACAGTCTATAAGCACAAAAATTTGATATTTATTAATAGGTCTACGTTAAAACAATTTAATAAAATTTGTTCATACAGTCGAACTGCGATATCGCGAACTTTGATAACTCGAATTTTTGATAATTCAAACAATAATGGCTGGCAACAGCGTTAACACTAAAATTTCAACGTAAATTTTACTTGATAAGTCGAATTTTTCGGTGAAATCTCTATCGTTTCGGCGGTGCCAGTCAACTTTATTGTTAAATAGATTAGCAGATATTCTTATTTCTTAGGTAATAAGCTGTGCTTAGGTCATGTTGGTCGTCGCATTTTTCAAAATATGGATTAATTCTAACTTTATTGCACAAGTGCTTCAATGTATCCACCGTCCCTTTCTAAACAGGTGACCGTTTTTTCGAGAAAAATCTTTTATTACATCTCTAATTACGTCAGGAGTTATAGCTTCACATGTTTCCCTAATGACTCTCTCAAGATGATCAACCTCTTGAAATGGCCTTTTAAGATAAACCTTTTCTTTTAAGTGGCCCCAAAAAAAAGTCTAGAGGGGTGAAGTCCGAAGACCTTGGGGGCCAAGTAAACTGCACATACCTCCTATTACTCTACTGTTAAAAATGTGGAGGAGATAATCTCGAACATTTATTTATTTATTTATATATATATATATATATATATATATATATATATATATATATATATATATATATATATATATATATATATATATACAGTACAATCCCGATTATCCGAATCACGATTATCTGGCTAATCCGAAACAAACTGTTAACAGGTTGACTGCCGACCACTCCGATCGGAGTGCATCGGGTCTCTTCGCCAACGCCGTCTACTCCGATCGGAGTTCGACATGCGTTCTTACGAAACGTTTTAGTATTCCATCGGCGTTGTATATGAAACGTGTTTCTAGTGGTGGCGTTGCTTAAAAACGCAAGTTCTAACAGGTGCTTAAGTGGTTCCGCGGATTTGCTTTTGGTTTGGTTGTAATCTGCCGTACAATATGGACAATCAACCTGGGCCTTCTGGTATTAAAAAAAGACATTGTAGTGATGAAAAAAAGGTATATGATAAGAAAAAGAAGCTAACTGACACTGAATTATTGCAGCTATTGGAAGAAAGCGGAGGTAGTAGTGACGAACATTACGTACCAGACACAGACGATAGTGATGTAAATTCAAGCTCCGAGTCCGAAGAAGAGAAATTTTATAGACCCTATTCGGCCACATCAAACACTTCCTAGCCTTGATGAGATAAAATGGAACGACAGAGGTGCGTTAAAACAAATTTTGTTCCAGAAAAACCCAGGAATTATTGGTTGCAAATTCCAGGACAGGGTGCACCTATCGATTTTTTCGAAATGATCATTGATGATGATTTTTTACAAACTATTATAGAACGAACGAACTCTTACGCAGTCGAGGTTTTGCTGCGCCCAGAAACAAGTACAAAATCACGTATTACTAATTTTAAAGATCTTACTCTTGACGAACTAAAAATTTTTTTGGCTCTGTTACTTCACACTGGCACAATATCCTTGAGCCGTCTTAAAACGATTATTGGAAAACTGATCCGCTATTTAATCTACCTGTTTTTAGAAAATATATGTCAAGGAATAGGTAGGATTTTTGCTTATCTTGAGGTGTTTGCATTTTACATCTCCAGATATAGATCCGGCAGATCGGCTAGGAAAGATTAGATTTGTGGCAGATTTTTTTAACAAGATGGGAGAAATTTACTATCCTGGAAGAGGGTTGTCTTTGGATGAAGCTATGGTACTTTATCGGGGTCGTCTCCAGTTTAAAACAGTATATCAAGAATAAGCGTCATAAGTATGGTATGAAGTTATACATGCTGACAGAGCCTAATGGACTTATTTTTGAAATTTCGTGTCTACGAAGGTGCGACAGATGTTTATGGTGGAAGCGGACATACTGAAAAGATTGTTTTACATTTATTGGAGGAAAAATTGGGTGTGGGACATGCTGTTTATCTAGACAATTTTTACAATAGTGTTAATTTAGCTAGGAAATTACTTCAACAAAATACATACTGCACTGGTACGCTGAGAGCTGAGAGGAAAGATAATCCGAAAGAGGTAATGAGTGGAAACTTAAAACGTGGTGAGAATAAATCTATGTTTTGCAATGGAGTGCATGTCGGAAAATGGCGCGATAAACGCAATGTTCAATACATTTCAACAGAATTTGGAAGCGAAATGGGCATTTTTTAAAAACAAAAGAAATCAAGAATCTGAAAAACCTTCCGCAATCATTGGATATAATGCTTTTATGTCCGGTATAGATAGACAGGATCAAATGATGGCATATTATCCTTGAAGCCGTAAAACCATTCGGTGGTACAAAAAGTTATTCATGCATGTGCTGCAAATGAGCATGATAAACGCCTATTTTTTGTACAATAAATATTCGCGGTCTGACCAGTTACGATTATATGACTTCCGATTGGATGTCATAAGAAATTTACTAGCCAGACGACCAATTACTAATTTGCCGCAAATTCCTCCAGGCCAAATAAATATCCACAGCATTAGCAAAGTAGAAAAAATTGTTAGCGAAAAAAAAGGAACTAAAGAAACAAAACGGGTAAGCAGAAAGGAATGCAAAGAATGCAGGAAAAATAAAATAAGAAAGCAAACAGTGTATGAATGCAAAATGTGCCCTGGACAACCAGGTTTTTGCCTTAATTGCTTTGAGGATTACCATAAAAATGTACAAAAATGATTTAGAAATAAATGTTTTGAGTTCATGAGTTCGATTTATTATTTCCTTACTTATTCAATTGGACACTCCGATCGGAGTGTTCGGCATCTAGTAAAAATTTTCACTTGCAATGCCGATTACTCTCCGATCGGAGTGAATTTTTTTTTTTCTAATATTTTGAATGGTACATAAAAAAAAACACATCCAAGACTCATTTTAATTCATATTTACCACAATAAAATAAAAATATTTGGAAAAATCTTACCGGCGTCAACCACAAACTCAAAAATATAGATCGGCAGTCAACCTGTTAAAACGCAAATTGTATTCCCATTAAACGAAAAAAATTCCCATTATTCGAAACATACGATGAGTGGTTTCCTTAACGCGTCGGGAACTTCCCGACGTCTAGAATTTCACCGTTGTCTATGTTTTCGTTAGTCGACGAGTGTTATAAGTTACTCATTACATCTAATATTATCGCAGAGGTAATAGTTTCGTTTTAATAGATATTTTACAAAATGGAGCGTCATAATAATAAGCGTAAACGTGTTGTTATTATCTTAAAAGAGAAACTTGAAGCAATTCAACGTTTAGATAATAGTGAACTTCTTAAAAATATAGCGAAGGATTTAGGTGTAGCCGTGAGTACTGTTCCAGAGTGGAGGAAAAATCGCGAAAAACT
Organism: Pachyrhynchus sulphureomaculatus; assembly: GCA_019049505.1. Lineage (NCBI taxonomy): Eukaryota > Metazoa > Arthropoda > Insecta > Coleoptera > Curculionidae > Pachyrhynchus > Pachyrhynchus sulphureomaculatus. The sequence goes on along the minus strand of CM032455.1, from coordinate 158,389,546 downwards.
TGAAAAATAGTGTAGTATTTTGTCTTCGCCCACACAGGCAAGAAAAAGTATGAAAAGCGATGAATACCAAAAAGTGGATGATTCTTTATTTTTATGGTTTACACAGAATCGAGAACGTGGAATACCAATTTCAGGAACAATTTTAAAACATAAGGCAGTGAGTTTAAGTGAACAGTTGCTGGTTATTGAAGCGCGAAGACAGGTCAAAAAAAAGACATGGTGTACGTCACCTGAAAGTTTGTGGAGAAAGATTGTCGGCTGATGTATCTGCTGCAAAAAAATTTGCAGAGAATTTTGAGCAGCTTATGACAGAACATGGTTTAAAACCAGACAGAATCTATAAATGTGATGAAACAGGCTTGAACTACAAAATGTTGCCGTCAAATACCTTAGCTTTAAAAACGGAAGCTGGAGCACCTGGTTACAAACGAAGCAAAGAACGTATTACTGTTCTTGCATGCAGTAATGCTTCTGGAAGACACAAACTCCCATTATTATGTAGTGGTAAGTCAGCAAACCCATGAACCTTTAAGAATATTCGTCGCAATGCTTTTCCTGTTTTGTATAAAAATCAAAACAATGCCTGGATAAACGCGACTTTATTCAAAGACTGGTTTTTTAGAGATTTTGTTCCCAAAGTGGAACTTTTTTTAAAAGAACATGGATATCCTAAAAAATGTATTCTGTTACTAGATAACGCCCCCCCACTCACCCAAGTGTGGAGCAACTTGAAAGTGGGGAAATAAAAGCAATGTTTTGGCCTCCTGCTGTAACTTCTCTCATTCCGCCTATGATCAGGGTGTACTGGAAAATTTAAAACGCAATTACAGGCCTTTGTTATTGGAGCATATTTTAGAAGAAGTAGATGAAGGTGGCAATCTTACTGATTGTCTAAAAAAGATAAATTTGAAAAATGTTATATATTGGATAGCTTCAGCCTGGAATCAAGTAAAGAGTAATAGTCTGGAAAAATCTTGGTCAAAATCGATTCCACAAGAGGAGAGACATTACTCAGAGGCAGAAACAGAAGGTAACGAAAGTTTACATCAAATTATTACAAGAATATCAGGATGTGAAAGTGTTACGGAAACCGATATTTGCGAATGATTAAACAGTGATAGTGTGGAAGATGAAATAACTGACCAAGAATTAATTAAAAGTGTATGGAAAAATGCTAATAAAATAGACACTGATGACTATGATGATAACGAACTAGAAGCCACTGACAATATTCGAGTAAAAATGTCACATTCAGAAATACTAAAGGCCCTAGAGAAAACGTTAACTTATGTAGAACAACAAGAAAATGCAACCGCCGCGGACGTTTTGCTTAACAAACGTTGGAGAGACATTGCAGCCAAAACAGAACTAACGCAAAACGAGTGCAGTTAAAAATTACCTCATTTTTGAGACATTAAAGTTAAGAATGAAACTTTTTATTTCGATTTTCCGTACATATACATAAAATAAGTAAACTAATTGTTCTATTCTTTGTTTTAATAAATATCTATGTACGTAATAGCATATCGTATAAATGCTTTTAAGTCAATCTGCAATGTTGTATTCATTCTAAACTTCTGTTTTATAAAAAATTCGGATTAATCGAAATTTCGATTATCTGAAATCACTTTGGTCCATATTATTTCGGATAATCGAGATTCTACTGTATATATATATATATATATATATATATATATATATATATATATATATATATATATATATATATATATATAAATATATATATATATATATATATATATATATATATATATATATATATATATATATATATATATATATATATATATATATATATATATATAAGCCGTGCCCGCGGTTCCGCTCGCGTGAACTTGATTCACTTTTATCGTCACTGCTTATTCGTTTATGTTTTCTCTTGCATTCAGTTTCCACGTTTCGCATCTATATGTCACCGTGGGTCTGACAACTGTCGTATATATTCTTGATACATTCTTTAATTTCAATATTGGATTCCTTCCCCTAAACATATCTGTCCTTTCGCTATTCTTTCTTGTATCTCCGTCCTTTCTTGTCCACTCTATGTTATTGTTACTCCCAGATAATTAAATTTGTCTACTTTTTCAAACATACATCTTTTTCCTAAGTTGTTTATTATATCTAAACTTTTGTTGTTTTTAATATCCTTCTTCTTTGTAATTTCCATGTATTTTGTTTTTTTTCCTCATTTATCTTTAGTCCTCTCATCCTTCCCCTTTCTTCTATCCTACTTATGGCTTTTTTGAGGTTCTCTTTTGCTCTTGCAATCACTGCTACATCATCCGCATAGCCCAAGCATTGGCAGGTTTGTTGGTATATTGTTCCATTTGTTTTTATTTCTGACTCTCGGATTATCCTCTCTAGTACCAAATTAAATAGACATGTCGACACTGATTCCCCCTGTCTTAATCCTCTCTTCACCTTAAACTTGTCCGATACTTTGCCCTTAACCAACACTCTATTTTCTGTGTCATTCAGGGTCATTCTCCCCATGCGAATCAATTTACTTGGAATTTTTTAGTTCTTCCATTATCTTGTAGAGTCCTTCTCTATTTACAGAGTCATATGCTTCTTTGAAATCCACAAAGACCAAGTGTAGTGCCAAATTTTGTTCTAAGCTATTATCTTGGATTTGCTTAATCGAAAATATCTGGTCTGTAACCGATCTATTTTTCCTGAATCCACACTGGTACTCTCCCAGAATAGACTCGACTTTTTCTAATAGTCTGTTTTTGATAGTCAACAGTACTATCTTGTACACGACATCCAGTAAGGCTACTGGTCTATAATTAGCACATATAGTTTTTTCTCCTTTTTTGCATATTGGACAAATGAGCGACTCTCTCCAGCTCACTGGCATCCTTTCTGTTTCCCATATTTCTTGCACCAACCGGAATATTTCATCTTCCAGATCTACTCCTCCAGCATTTATCAGTTCTACAATTTCCACCCGGGGCCTTATTTTTTTTTGGGTTCTGAGTATTTCTCTTATTTCTTCTTTGCAGGGTTTATTTGTCGCCTCCTGCCCTTCAGTTAATTTTGCTTGCTATTTCTCATTCAACTCCTCATTTTCATCTCCATTTAATGTTTCTTTAAAGTATTCCGCCCATCTATTCAGTCCTTCTGCGAAGCTTACTGCTAAACTTCCAACTTTTTTCCTATATATTAGCATTTTGTCTCTGTTTATTCCCTTTGAATTTTATAATAAAAAAACACGTAAATCGGATAAGTGGTTCTTGAGTGCTAAGCGCAGTAATGGATAGACAGACAGGCAGAGAGATGTTACGTTTTATATATATTATAGATTTTTTTTGACATATATTAAATTAAGAATTTAAAAAAAATCACGTAAATCCGATGAGTGGTTCTCGAATGATAAGCACACTAACGGACAGACAGACAGAGAGACGTTGCGTTTTATATATATTATATAGATTATAATTATTATTATTATTATATAACCTCTTCAGAGAACATATGTGTGAATTTAAAAAATCACGTAAGTGGTTCTCGAGGGATAAGCGCACTAACGGACAGACAGAGAGACGTTGCATTTTACATATATTATAGATATAGATTATGTGATTCTCGCCTGATAAACGCACTAATGGACAGACAGACAGATAGAGAGACATTGCTTTTTATATATATTATAGATTATAGATATTCTCTGCTACATAATATTGTTCCAAATTTAATGGTTTAGGCTGTGTACTGCAAGGGAACGCGCTAACGGCAAACTTTTTTCCGACTTCATTCACTATTATCGTCACTGCTCATTCCCTATGCTACCTATCGTAATAAAATATAGCCTATAACCTGGCCAGAGAACATATGTATGTTTTAAAAAAAAAGTACGTAAATCGGATAAGTGGTTCTCCAGTGATAAGCGCACTAACGGACAGACAGACAGAGAGACGTTGCATTTTATCATATATATATATATATATATATATATATATATATATATATATATATATATATATATATATATATATATATTAGGGAAGGGAATCGTGACCGACTAATCGAAAGAAAATAGTATATTGGGCATGCGGTCAAAATGTTGGCCAAAATTTTATTTCTTGTCTAGCTTTCGGAATTATATTTACTCCTTCATCAGGACTAGTAATCTACTAAGAATTATATTGTGTTAGCTACTAAAATTACAAAAACGTTTGAAGGTAATCTTAATATATAATTGAAAATTTATTTGAAAAACGTAAACTTGTGGTACGTGAGTAATAAAAGAAAAAGCGTCGTTGAGAGAGCATACAGACAGCTAAAATGGTGGAAATTTCATGAAAATTAATAAAAATTAAAAATTAAGCCACATTGCTACGTGTGCTTCAAAGGTACCATGACGTGCGAAAGTGAGGTTAGAAAATCTCAAAAGGCGGGCAGTCGGTATAAGACCGCATCTGCGCAATAAATAGGTAGTTCAAAATAGCTGGCTTTTTATCTTTATTACTTAACCCCCCCCCCCCTTAATTCCTCTTTTATTTGTTCCGGATCTAAATCAACTACCCGTTTCTTCCTTTCTTTTTGTAGCTTATATATCTACAACCCTTCGTATTCTCCAGTTTCTGCTGGACCTCAACGTCGGTCCAGTGATGTTTTGTGTTGACAACGAAGCGATCGTCTCGCTCCGAGGTACACCTTCTTCTGGTCGTGGTCTCGGTGTAAAGGCACCAGTCTCTTGGTAACGTCTATACCAGGTGTACAAGTATGAAATGCGGATTTCAGACAACAGATGGTGCACCAATGCAGTTTGTGCTATAAAGATTTGACACTGCGCCATTTTGTTGTGTCATTAACAAGTGTCAGACGCGCACGAGTGATAAATTGGAAAAGTGTGTGCATAGTGTTGTGTTCAATATGTCGAAATTTATACCGAACAAAAAGCATTAATTTTTTGTTTTCATTTGAAGAAAACTGCTGTTGAATCATACCGATTACTTCGAGAAGCTTATGGTGAACATGCTCCATCGCAAGATACGTTGAACGATGGTTTCGGCGTTTCAAAAGTGGTGACTTCGATGTTGCAGACAAGGAACGTGGAAAACCGCCAAAAAAATACGAAGATGTGGAATTGCAAGCATTGTTGGACGAAGATGATTCGCAAACACAAAAATAACTCGCCGAGCAATTGGGCGTTAGTCAACAAGCTGCTTCCAATTGGCTACGAGAGATGGGAAAGATTCAGAAGACCGGTAGATGGGTACCACATGAGTTGAACGACAGGCAAATGGAAAAGCGCAAAAACACGTGTGACATTTTGCTCACTCGGTACAAAAGGAAGTCGTTTTTGCATCGTACAGTTACAGGGGATGAAAAGTGGAGTTATTTTGAGAATCCCAAGAGCAAAAAATCATGGGTAAACCCAGGCGCACCATCCACATCGACCGCAAAACCGAATCGCTTTGGCAGAAAGATCGGCACACTCTATGTTTGGTGGGACCAAAGGAGCGTGGTCTATTATAAGGTGTTAAAACCTGGGGAAACGGTTAATACTAAACGTTACCAATAACCATTGACCGATTTGAACCGTTCGCTGCTTGAAAAAAGGCCAGAATACCGAAAGAGGCAACACAAAGTCACTTGACAATTCTCCATCACATACGGCAAAACCAGTTCGCGATACGTTGGAAGCACTCAGCTGGGAAGTTCTACCCCATGCGGCTTACTCACCAGACTTGGCTCCTTCCGATTACCACTTGTTTGCATCTCTGGGTCACGCATTTGCTGAGCAGCGCTTTGATTCGTATGAAGATGTGAAAAAATGGCTCGATGAATGATTCGCAGCAAAAGGGGAAGATTTTTACTGGCGTGGTATTCACAAATTGCCCGAAAGATGGGAAAAAATGTATAACAAGCGATGGAGCATCCTTGAATAAAGCACCTTTTATCATTTAATTAACATGTTTTTTGAGAAAAAAAATCCGCATTTCATACTTGTACACCTGGTAGACTCTGGAGACAGCTGACTGGCTCAGGTGCAGGTGCGCAGCGACTATACATTGGCTATGTCCTTCTTGCGATAGAAAAATGACTTGTGCCGTTTCTGCCGGGGTGAGCAAGTATAGCAGAGATATTAACGGTTCAAGTTCCGTTAAAGGAATGATAGGAAAATGGAGTTGCATGTGTTTTTATAGGGATGAAAAGCGCGCAAAACGGTTCTATTGAGTAAAACCGTTATAATTAGTAAAACTTTTTGAAAACTCAAGTGTTTTTGGTATTATTGGAAAGAGTAAAAAATCAGTATTCTAATGATATGAAAAATAATATCATTGTTTGAAAATTAAATTCAAGGATTGGTGTTAAATTAAGCAAATTCGTTTGAGTCAATTTTTTTTTGCTCACCAGTGTATATTATACATAATATAATTATGTTTAATTATTAGATATAATTACAAGCGCGCGCCTAATTATACATAAATAACTGAGATACTGGCTAATCGAAACCAAAATAAAATTAATCAGAGTCCGAGAACAGATGGTTAACCGAAAAGAAAGCAAATTAAAAGAAACAACGAAAACCCTGAATTTAAAGTACGTATTTTTCCTTGCAAATCATTACGCAAAAGGATATAGAATACAATATATCTTCCTAGAAGGATTAGATGATTTAACAAAACAGGCAATGATGCTACAAAAACCTCAGATGTACCAATAAAATGAATTGTTTTTCATCGCGATAATGCGCGATAATTAACTCAATGAAAATCCTATTAACACAAGACAGGTTTTTAATTAGTCGTATATAGGTATTGTTCATTCAAAGGTCGATAAAAAACGAAATTTCCGAAATCTAACTTCATGTTGTAATATTTGTTACGAGGGCTGACTGAAAAGTTCTCGGCCTGACACATAGATGGCGTTAGAAACTGTGAAACCATAATTATACTGGAAAGTTACATCCTTTATAAAATTTTATTTCGATCTGTCAATTCATTCGAGAAGTAACAGCTGTTTAATACTGACGTGTCATTGATTGATTTTGAAAATGGAAAAAAAACGAATATCATGAAGTGATTAAATTCTTTGTTTTGGTTTTACACCAACAGAAATTCATACGAAATTATTAAAAGTGTATAAGGAGGCATCACCTTCACTTTCCACTGTAATAAAGTTGGCTGCTCTTTTTAAAGCTGATCGTACAAGCCTGGAAGATGATCCACGCGAAGGTCATCCAAAAACTGCTACAACATCACAAACCATTCAACAAGTTCATGATAAAGTGTTAGACGATCGACGAGTAAAAATGCGTGAAATAGCTGAGGCCATAGGCATCTCAAAAGAACGAACTGGAAATATTTTGCACGAAGAATTGCATATGAAAAAGCTCTGTGCAAGATGGGTGCCATTATTGCTGACAATTGACCAAAAACTCATTCGAATGGGTATTTCTCAAGGTGTTTGGATCGTTTTAAAGCAAAACTGATTGATTTCAAGCATTGTTTTATAACTACTGATGAAACTTGGATCCACTATTATACACCTGAGCGAAAAGAACAGTCAAAACAATGGACTGAAGTCGGTGCAAGTGCATCAAAGAAGGCAAAGACGGTTCCATCAGCAGGGAAGGTTATGGCAACAGTTTTTTGGCATTACAAAGGTGTTTTGTTGGTAAAAGAATTAATTCTAAATATTATTGTAACCTTCTGAATCAGCTGGATGCAAAAATTCGTGAGAAAACACCTGCTTTAAAGAAGAAAAGAATCATTTTTCATCAGACGATGTACGCATTCTCACAAGTTTTTGACGATGGCAAAATTCAACGAATTAAAGTACGAATTGCTAGAACATCCAGTGTGTTCACCAGATTTGGCTCCTTCTGACTTATCTTTTTCCAAACTTGGAAAGCGTTTTACATCAAATGACGAAGCTAGTGCAGCCGTGGATGTATATCTTGCAGACCTTCCGGAATCACACTTTAATGATGGTACTGAATTATTGAGTGTTGCTCGTTCAACACGAGCAACACTCAAAGTTATGGTAAACCAAGAACTGACAAACAAGATCCCAGTGAATAGAGGAGTAAGGCAGGGAGATGTAATATTGCCTAAGTTGTTTACAATGATCTTAGAAGATGTATTCAAAGAACTGAATTGGGAGAAAATGGCCTTCTGATAGCTGGCGATCGGCTAAACAACCTGAGATTCGCAGATGACATTGTAATTATAGCAAACAATAAGAATGAAATGATCCAGATGATCACAGATCTCCACCACCAAGTAAGAAAAGTGGGACTTGACATAAATTACTCCAAGACAAAGTACATGAGTAACGAAGAGACCAATGATGAAAATATAGTGATTGAACATTCAACAATAGAAAAAGTAAACACGTACATCTATCTGGGCAAAATAATAACGATAGGAAAGGAAAACCAGCAGCTTGAAATAGAAAGAAGGATACGTACGGGATGGGCAGCATATGGAAAATTGAAATATATACTGAATATGAACATTCCTCAAAGATCAAAAACCCAAATTTATAATCAATGTATCTTACCAGCTACAACGTATGGAGCCGAGACATGGGTTTTAACTAAAAGAACAATAGAAAAACTACAAGTTCACCAACAAGCAATGGAAAGGAAGATGTTACTTTAAAGGACAAGAAAACTAATAAATGGATAAGACAACAAACAAAGGTGGATGATATTACCAAACGGATAACATCTCTGAAATGGAGCTGGGCCGCCCATGTAGCGAGAGCGACGTATAAGTGGAGTGGCAAAATCACTAGGTGGAGACCATGGGGTGAAAAGCGAAGCATAGGAAGACCCCAACAGAGATGGAGCGACGATCTGAAGAGAATCGGAGGGCTTAACAGGTATCAACAAGCACAACATAGAGAAAAATGGAAAGATTTGAGAGAGGCCTATACCCGACAGTGGGTAGAGAGCGGCTAAAGGAAGAAGAAGAAGAGATTGAATTATTGGAAAAACGTCGGAATAAATGTATTAAAGTTTCAGGAGATTATAGATATTAAAAAATAAAACATATTTCATGTCAAAATTATTTTTTTTCACTGTTAAGCCGAGAACTTTTCAGGCAGCCCTCGTAGTAGCGAGGGAGTAAAAACTAAGGAATTCAATATTTACCAATTTGCTGCCTTCTTGTTAACTGAAAAGCAAGGAATTTGCACTTTGGGGAAATAAAAAGGGAATATATTCAATAAAATCTCA